>CM072549.1:45759436-45768140 GCA_036898215.1 Platycarya strobilacea
AGGGTTTAGGGTTTAGGGTTTAGGGTTTAGGGTTTAGGGTTTAGGGTTTAGGGTTTAGGGTTTAGGGTTTAGGGTTTAGGGTTTAGGGTTTAGGGTTTAGGGTTTAGGGTTTAGGGTTTAGGGTTTAGGGTTTAGGGTTTAGGGTTTAGGGTTTAGGGTTTAGGGTTTAGGGTTTAGGGTTTAGGGTTTAGGGTTTAGGGTTTAGGGTTTAGGGTTTAGGGTTTAGGGTTTAGGGTTTAGGGTTTAGGGTTTAGGGTTTAGGGTTTAGGGTTTAGGGTTTAGGGTTTAGGGTTTAGGGTTTAGGGTTTAGGGTTTAGGGTTTAGGGTTTAGGGTTTAGGGTTTAGGGTTTAGGGTTTAGGGTTTAGGGTTTAGGGTTTAGGGTTTAGGGTTTAGGGTTTAGGGTTTAGGGTTTAGGGTTTAGGGTTTAGGGTTTAGGGTTTAGGGTTTAGGGTTTAGGGTTTAGGGTTTAGGGTTTAGGGTTTAGGGTTTAGGGTTTAGGGTTTAGGGTTTAGGGTTTAGGGTTTAGGGTTTAGGGTTTAGGGTTTAGGGTTTAGGGTTTAGGGTTTAGGGTTTAGGGTTTAGGGTTTAGGGTTTAGGGTTTAGGGTTTAGGGTTTAGGGTTTAGGGTTTAGGGTTTAGGGTTTAGGGTTTAGGGTTTAGGGTTTAGGGTTTAGGGTTTAGGGTTTAGGGTTTAGGGTTTAGGGTTTAGGGTTTAGGGTTTAGGGTTTAGGGTTTAGGGTTTAGGGTTTAGGGTTTAGGGTTTAGGGTTTAGGGTTTAGGGTTTAGGGTTTAGGGTTTAGGGTTTAGGGTTTAGGGTTTAGGGTTTAGGGTTTAGGGTTTAGGGTTTAGGGTTTAGGGTTTAGGGTTTAGGGTTTAGGGTTTAGGGTTTAGGGTTTAGGGTTTAGGGTTTAGGGTTTAGGGTTTAGGGTTTAGGGTTTAGGGTTTAGGGTTTAGGGTTTAGGGTTTAGGGTTTAGGGTTTAGGGTTTAGGGTTTAGGGTTTAGGGTTTAGGGTTTAGGGTTTAGGGTTTAGGGTTTAGGGTTTAGGGTTTAGGGTTTAGGGTTTAGGGTTTAGGGTTTAGGGTTTAGGGTTTAGGGTTTAGGGTTTAGGGTTTAGGGTTTAGGGTTTAGGGTTTAGGGTTTAGGGTTTAGGGTTTAGGGTTTAGGGTTTAGGGTTTAGGGTTTAGGGTTTAGGGTTTAGGGTTTAGGGTTTAGGGTTTAGGGTTTAGGGTTTAGGGTTTAGGGTTTAGGGTTTAGGGTTTAGGGTTTAGGGTTTAGGGTTTAGGGTTTAGGGTTTAGGGTTTAGGGTTTAGGGTTTAGGGTTTAGGGTTTAGGGTTTAGGGTTTAGGGTTTAGGGTTTAGGGTTTAGGGTTTAGGGTTTAGGGTTTAGGGTTTAGGGTTTAGGGTTTAGGGTTTAGGGTTTAGGGTTTAGGGTTTAGGGTTTAGGGTTTAGGGTTTAGGGTTTAGGGTTTAGGGTTTAGGGTTTAGGGTTTAGGGTTTAGGGTTTAGGGTTTAGGGTTTAGGGTTTAGGGTTTAGGGTTTAGGGTTTAGGGTTTAGGGTTTAGGGTTTAGGGTTTAGGGTTTAGGGTTTAGGGTTTAGGGTTTAGGGTTTAGGGTTTAGGGTTTAGGGTTTAGGGTTTAGGGTTTAGGGTTTAGGGTTTAGGGTTTAGGGTTTAGGGTTTAGGGTTTAGGGTTTAGGGTTTAGGGTTTAGGGTTTAGGGTTTAGGGTTTAGGGTTTAGGGTTTAGGGTTTAGGGTTTAGGGTTTAGGGTTTAGGGTTTAGGGTTTAGGGTTTAGGGTTTAGGGTTTAGGGTTTAGGGTTTAGGGTTTAGGGTTTAGGGTTTAGGGTTTAGGGTTTAGGGTTTAGGGTTTAGGGTTTAGGGTTTAGGGTTTAGGGTTTAGGGTTTAGGGTTTAGGGTTTAGGGTTTAGGGTTTAGGGTTTAGGGTTTAGGGTTTAGGGTTTAGGGTTTAGGGTTTAGGGTTTAGGGTTTAGGGTTTAGGGTTTAGGGTTTAGGGTTTAGGGTTTAGGGTTTAGGGTTTAGGGTTTAGGGTTTAGGGTTTAGGGTTTAGGGTTTAGGGTTTAGGGTTTAGGGTTTAGGGTTTAGGGTTTAGGGTTTAGGGTTTAGGGTTTAGGGTTTAGGGTTTAGGGTTTAGGGTTTAGGGTTTAGGGTTTAGGGTTTAGGGTTTAGGGTTTAGGGTTTAGGGTTTAGGGTTTAGGGTTTAGGGTTTAGGGTTTAGGGTTTAGGGTTTAGGGTTTAGGGTTTAGGGTTTAGGGTTTAGGGTTTAGGGTTTAGGGTTTAGGGTTTAGGGTTTAGGGTTTAGGGTTTAGGGTTTAGGGTTTAGGGTTTAGGGTTTAGGGTTTAGGGTTTAGGGTTTAGGGTTTAGGGTTTAGGGTTTAGGGTTTAGGGTTTAGGGTTTAGGGTTTAGGGTTTAGGGTTTAGGGTTTAGGGTTTAGGGTTTAGGGTTTAGGGTTTAGGGTTTAGGGTTTAGGGTTTAGGGTTTAGGGTTTAGGGTTTAGGGTTTAGGGTTTAGGGTTTAGGGTTTAGGGTTTAGGGTTTAGGGTTTAGGGTTTAGGGTTTAGGGTTTAGGGTTTAGGGTTTAGGGTTTAGGGTTTAGGGTTTAGGGTTTAGGGTTTAGGGTTTAGGGTTTAGGGTTTAGGGTTTAGGGTTTAGGGTTTAGGGTTTAGGGTTTAGGGTTTAGGGTTTAGGGTTTAGGGTTTAGGGTTTAGGGTTTAGGGTTTAGGGTTTAGGGTTTAGGGTTTAGGGTTTAGGGTTTAGGGTTTAGGGTTTAGGGTTTAGGGTTTAGGGTTTAGGGTTTAGGGTTTAGGGTTTAGGGTTTAGGGTTTAGGGTTTAGGGTTTAGGGTTTAGGGTTTAGGGTTTAGGGTTTAGGGTTTAGGGTTTAGGGTTTAGGGTTTAGGGTTTAGGGTTTAGGGTTTAGGGTTTAGGGTTTAGGGTTTAGGGTTTAGGGTTTAGGGTTTAGGGTTTAGGGTTTAGGGTTTAGGGTTTAGGGTTTAGGGTTTAGGGTTTAGGGTTTAGGGTTTAGGGTTTAGGGTTTAGGGTTTAGGGTTTAGGGTTTAGGGTTTAGGGTTTAGGGTTTAGGGTTTAGGGTTTAGGGTTTAGGGTTTAGGGTTTAGGGTTTAGGGTTTAGGGTTTAGGGTTTAGGGTTTAGGGTTTAGGGTTTAGGGTTTAGGGTTTAGGGTTTAGGGTTTAGGGTTTAGGGTTTAGGGTTTAGGGTTTAGGGTTTAGGGTTTAGGGTTTAGGGTTTAGGGTTTAGGGTTTAGGGTTTAGGGTTTAGGGTTTAGGGTTTAGGGTTTAGGGTTTAGGGTTTAGGGTTTAGGGTTTAGGGTTTAGGGTTTAGGGTTTAGGGTTTAGGGTTTAGGGTTTAGGGTTTAGGGTTTAGGGTTTAGGGTTTAGGGTTTAGGGTTTAGGGTTTAGGGTTTAGGGTTTAGGGTTTAGGGTTTAGGGTTTAGGGTTTAGGGTTTAGGGTTTAGGGTTTAGGGTTTAGGGTTTAGGGTTTAGGGTTTAGGGTTTAGGGTTTAGGGTTTAGGGTTTAGGGTTTAGGGTTTAGGGTTTAGGGTTTAGGGTTTAGGGTTTAGGGTTTAGGGTTTAGGGTTTAGGGTTTAGGGTTTAGGGTTTAGGGTTTAGGGTTTAGGGTTTAGGGTTTAGGGTTTAGGGTTTAGGGTTTAGGGTTTAGGGTTTAGGGTTTAGGGTTTAGGGTTTAGGGTTTAGGGTTTAGGGTTTAGGGTTTAGGGTTTAGGGTTTAGGGTTTAGGGTTTAGGGTTTAGGGTTTAGGGTTTAGGGTTTAGGGTTTAGGGTTTAGGGTTTAGGGTTTAGGGTTTAGGGTTTAGGGTTTAGGGTTTAGGGTTTAGGGTTTAGGGTTTAGGGTTTAGGGTTTAGGGTTTAGGGTTTAGGGTTTAGGGTTTAGGGTTTAGGGTTTAGGGTTTAGGGTTTAGGGTTTAGGGTTTAGGGTTTAGGGTTTAGGGTTTAGGGTTTAGGGTTTAGGGTTTAGGGTTTAGGGTTTAGGGTTTAGGGTTTAGGGTTTAGGGTTTAGGGTTTAGGGTTTAGGGTTTAGGGTTTAGGGTTTAGGGTTTAGGGTTTAGGGTTTAGGGTTTAGGGTTTAGGGTTTAGGGTTTAGGGTTTAGGGTTTAGGGTTTAGGGTTTAGGGTTTAGGGTTTAGGGTTTAGGGTTTAGGGTTTAGGGTTTAGGGTTTAGGGTTTAGGGTTTAGGGTTTAGGGTTTAGGGTTTAGGGTTTAGGGTTTAGGGTTTAGGGTTTAGGGTTTAGGGTTTAGGGTTTAGGGTTTAGGGTTTAGGGTTTAGGGTTTAGGGTTTAGGGTTTAGGGTTTAGGGTTTAGGGTTTAGGGTTTAGGGTTTAGGGTTTAGGGTTTAGGGTTTAGGGTTTAGGGTTTAGGGTTTAGGGTTTAGGGTTTAGGGTTTAGGGTTTAGGGTTTAGGGTTTAGGGTTTAGGGTTTAGGGTTTAGGGTTTAGGGTTTAGGGTTTAGGGTTTAGGGTTTAGGGTTTAGGGTTTAGGGTTTAGGGTTTAGGGTTTAGGGTTTAGGGTTTAGGGTTTAGGGTTTAGGGTTTAGGGTTTAGGGTTTAGGGTTTAGGGTTTAGGGTTTAGGGTTTAGGGTTTAGGGTTTAGGGTTTAGGGTTTAGGGTTTAGGGTTTAGGGTTTAGGGTTTAGGGTTTAGGGTTTAGGGTTTAGGGTTTAGGGTTTAGGGTTTAGGGTTTAGGGTTTAGGGTTTAGGGTTTAGGGTTTAGGGTTTAGGGTTTAGGGTTTAGGGTTTAGGGTTTAGGGTTTAGGGTTTAGGGTTTAGGGTTTAGGGTTTAGGGTTTAGGGTTTAGGGTTTAGGGTTTAGGGTTTAGGGTTTAGGGTTTAGGGTTTAGGGTTTAGGGTTTAGGGTTTAGGGTTTAGGGTTTAGGGTTTAGGGTTTAGGGTTTAGGGTTTAGGGTTTAGGGTTTAGGGTTTAGGGTTTAGGGTTTAGGGTTTAGGGTTTAGGGTTTAGGGTTTAGGGTTTAGGGTTTAGGGTTTAGGGTTTAGGGTTTAGGGTTTAGGGTTTAGGGTTTAGGGTTTAGGGTTTAGGGTTTAGGGTTTAGGGTTTAGGGTTTAGGGTTTAGGGTTTAGGGTTTAGGGTTTAGGGTTTAGGGTTTAGGGTTTAGGGTTTAGGGTTTAGGGTTTAGGGTTTAGGGTTTAGGGTTTAGGGTTTAGGGTTTAGGGTTTAGGGTTTAGGGTTTAGGGTTTAGGGTTTAGGGTTTAGGGTTTAGGGTTTAGGGTTTAGGGTTTAGGGTTTAGGGTTTAGGGTTTAGGGTTTAGGGTTTAGGGTTTAGGGTTTAGGGTTTAGGGTTTAGGGTTTAGGGTTTAGGGTTTAGGGTTTAGGGTTTAGGGTTTAGGGTTTAGGGTTTAGGGTTTAGGGTTTAGGGTTTAGGGTTTAGGGTTTAGGGTTTAGGGTTTAGGGTTTAGGGTTTAGGGTTTAGGGTTTAGGGTTTAGGGTTTAGGGTTTAGGGTTTAGGGTTTAGGGTTTAGGGTTTAGGGTTTAGGGTTTAGGGTTTAGGGTTTAGGGTTTAGGGTTTAGGGTTTAGGGTTTAGGGTTTAGGGTTTAGGGTTTAGGGTTTAGGGTTTAGGGTTTAGGGTTTAGGGTTTAGGGTTTAGGGTTTAGGGTTTAGGGTTTAGGGTTTAGGGTTTAGGGTTTAGGGTTTAGGGTTTAGGGTTTAGGGTTTAGGGTTTAGGGTTTAGGGTTTAGGGTTTAGGGTTTAGGGTTTAGGGTTTAGGGTTTAGGGTTTAGGGTTTAGGGTTTAGGGTTTAGGGTTTAGGGTTTAGGGTTTAGGGTTTAGGGTTTAGGGTTTAGGGTTTAGGGTTTAGGGTTTAGGGTTTAGGGTTTAGGGTTTAGGGTTTAGGGTTTAGGGTTTAGGGTTTAGGGTTTAGGGTTTAGGGTTTAGGGTTTAGGGTTTAGGGTTTAGGGTTTAGGGTTTAGGGTTTAGGGTTTAGGGTTTAGGGTTTAGGGTTTAGGGTTTAGGGTTTAGGGTTTAGGGTTTAGGGTTTAGGGTTTAGGGTTTAGGGTTTAGGGTTTAGGGTTTAGGGTTTAGGGTTTAGGGTTTAGGGTTTAGGGTTTAGGGTTTAGGGTTTAGGGTTTAGGGTTTAGGGTTTAGGGTTTAGGGTTTAGGGTTTAGGGTTTAGGGTTTAGGGTTTAGGGTTTAGGGTTTAGGGTTTAGGGTTTAGGGTTTAGGGTTTAGGGTTTAGGGTTTAGGGTTTAGGGTTTAGGGTTTAGGGTTTAGGGTTTAGGGTTTAGGGTTTAGGGTTTAGGGTTTAGGGTTTAGGGTTTAGGGTTTAGGGTTTAGGGTTTAGGGTTTAGGGTTTAGGGTTTAGGGTTTAGGGTTTAGGGTTTAGGGTTTAGGGTTTAGGGTTTAGGGTTTAGGGTTTAGGGTTTAGGGTTTAGGGTTTAGGGTTTAGGGTTTAGGGTTTAGGGTTTAGGGTTTAGGGTTTAGGGTTTAGGGTTTAGGGTTTAGGGTTTAGGGTTTAGGGTTTAGGGTTTAGGGTTTAGGGTTTAGGGTTTAGGGTTTAGGGTTTAGGGTTTAGGGTTTAGGGTTTAGGGTTTAGGGTTTAGGGTTTAGGGTTTAGGGTTTAGGGTTTAGGGTTTAGGGTTTAGGGTTTAGGGTTTAGGGTTTAGGGTTTAGGGTTTAGGGTTTAGGGTTTAGGGTTTAGGGTTTAGGGTTTAGGGTTTAGGGTTTAGGGTTTAGGGTTTAGGGTTTAGGGTTTAGGGTTTAGGGTTTAGGGTTTAGGGTTTAGGGTTTAGGGTTTAGGGTTTAGGGTTTAGGGTTTAGGGTTTAGGGTTTAGGGTTTAGGGTTTAGGGTTTAGGGTTTAGGGTTTAGGGTTTAGGGTTTAGGGTTTAGGGTTTAGGGTTTAGGGTTTAGGGTTTAGGGTTTAGGGTTTAGGGTTTAGGGTTTAGGGTTTAGGGTTTAGGGTTTAGGGTTTAGGGTTTAGGGTTTAGGGTTTAGGGTTTAGGGTTTAGGGTTTAGGGTTTAGGGTTTAGGGTTTAGGGTTTAGGGTTTAGGGTTTAGGGTTTAGGGTTTAGGGTTTAGGGTTTAGGGTTTAGGGTTTAGGGTTTAGGGTTTAGGGTTTAGGGTTTAGGGTTTAGGGTTTAGGGTTTAGGGTTTAGGGTTTAGGGTTTAGGGTTTAGGGTTTAGGGTTTAGGGTTTAGGGTTTAGGGTTTAGGGTTTAGGGTTTAGGGTTTAGGGTTTAGGGTTTAGGGTTTAGGGTTTAGGGTTTAGGGTTTAGGGTTTAGGGTTTAGGGTTTAGGGTTTAGGGTTTAGGGTTTAGGGTTTAGGGTTTAGGGTTTAGGGTTTAGGGTTTAGGGTTTAGGGTTTAGGGTTTAGGGTTTAGGGTTTAGGGTTTAGGGTTTAGGGTTTAGGGTTTAGGGTTTAGGGTTTAGGGTTTAGGGTTTAGGGTTTAGGGTTTAGGGTTTAGGGTTTAGGGTTTAGGGTTTAGGGTTTAGGGTTTAGGGTTTAGGGTTTAGGGTTTAGGGTTTAGGGTTTAGGGTTTAGGGTTTAGGGTTTAGGGTTTAGGGTTTAGGGTTTAGGGTTTAGGGTTTAGGGTTTAGGGTTTAGGGTTTAGGGTTTAGGGTTTAGGGTTTAGGGTTTAGGGTTTAGGGTTTAGGGTTTAGGGTTTAGGGTTTAGGGTTTAGGGTTTAGGGTTTAGGGTTTAGGGTTTAGGGTTTAGGGTTTAGGGTTTAGGGTTTAGGGTTTAGGGTTTAGGGTTTAGGGTTTAGGGTTTAGGGTTTAGGGTTTAGGGTTTAGGGTTTAGGGTTTAGGGTTTAGGGTTTAGGGTTTAGGGTTTAGGGTTTAGGGTTTAGGGTTTAGGGTTTAGGGTTTAGGGTTTAGGGTTTAGGGTTTAGGGTTTAGGGTTTAGGGTTTAGGGTTTAGGGTTTAGGGTTTAGGGTTTAGGGTTTAGGGTTTAGGGTTTAGGGTTTAGGGTTTAGGGTTTAGGGTTTAGGGTTTAGGGTTTAGGGTTTAGGGTTTAGGGTTTAGGGTTTAGGGTTTAGGGTTTAGGGTTTAGGGTTTAGGGTTTAGGGTTTAGGGTTTAGGGTTTAGGGTTTAGGGTTTAGGGTTTAGGGTTTAGGGTTTAGGGTTTAGGGTTTAGGGTTTAGGGTTTAGGGTTTAGGGTTTAGGGTTTAGGGTTTAGGGTTTAGGGTTTAGGGTTTAGGGTTTAGGGTTTAGGGTTTAGGGTTTAGGGTTTAGGGTTTAGGGTTTAGGGTTTAGGGTTTAGGGTTTAGGGTTTAGGGTTTAGGGTTTAGGGTTTAGGGTTTAGGGTTTAGGGTTTAGGGTTTAGGGTTTAGGGTTTAGGGTTTAGGGTTTAGGGTTTAGGGTTTAGGGTTTAGGGTTTAGGGTTTAGGGTTTAGGGTTTAGGGTTTAGGGTTTAGGGTTTAGGGTTTAGGGTTTAGGGTTTAGGGTTTAGGGTTTAGGGTTTAGGGTTTAGGGTTTAGGGTTTAGGGTTTAGGGTTTAGGGTTTAGGGTTTAGGGTTTAGGGTTTAGGGTTTAGGGTTTAGGGTTTAGGGTTTAGGGTTTAGGGTTTAGGGTTTAGGGTTTAGGGTTTAGGGTTTAGGGTTTAGGGTTTAGGGTTTAGGGTTTAGGGTTTAGGGTTTAGGGTTTAGGGTTTAGGGTTTAGGGTTTAGGGTTTAGGGTTTAGGGTTTAGGGTTTAGGGTTTAGGGTTTAGG
>CM072549.1:45768240-45791698 GCA_036898215.1 Platycarya strobilacea
TTTTTAAAAAAAATTAACTACTCTATTACTAATAGTCTAAAGAACACAAAAAACAAATTCCTTCAAGTTCCATTCATTTGGAGGAATGAATCTAAAAAAAGATCATATTTGACTACCAATTTTTTTTTTTTAAGGTAAAAACCTCCGATCCAAATGTTCCTACTCTCAAACATGTAAATCTTATTCAGATTTTCTTAAACATAAAAAACTTAAAGTATAATTTTTAAAAATATTATTTAAATCAAAATATTAAAAGAATCCTCGTCAACCATCCCACCACGTGTTGGCCAGTTTGGCTGCCATGAGACGACCTAAAATGGGCCATTGGTGGCCTAGCTACTCACAAGCTAACTGTTATGGAGCGCCACAAGAATCGGGCCTCCATAACTCCCTGCGGTGACAACCACGAGGCCTATAATTATCTCTAGATTTATTTATTTTTTAATAATTTAAATTAATTCAAAAATTACTTGTTTTATTAGAAAATTTTATGTTATTTTAATACACATCAAACATCCTAAAACCTAATACCAAACTCATCTTACAACTATTCAAGTATATTTCTCACAAATTTTATGTAAAGTCCCATTTCTATAGTGTTGAAAAGTTAGCGATGGGCATGTTTGTTTTGAGAAATAAAATCAAAATTTCTAAACTCATCTTAAACTCATCATTATATTTTTTCAAATCTTCATACAAAATATAATAAAAAATTTAATTTTTTCAAATTCTGAAATTACTTTTTCAGATCTCATACAAAATTAATATTAAAAAAATATATTATTTTTTTTTAACTTTTATCTAATTTCATTTATAAAAACAAACAAGACCTTAGGAGATGAACAATGCAAAGAGGGTGTCCTAACCAAAAGGGTGGGAGTGAGTTGCATCAAGGGTTTCAATCGAGGGGGAATCTATGGTTCCTTGATTGGAATTGATGTAGTTGAGTTGTGGCGACTTATCGATAGTGTTAGGCAGCTCCAAGAGTATTTGATGGTTGCGACATGAGGTGTAAAAAATTTTACATAAGAGGTTTTATGTGAGTGGTGATGGAGGATGAGGCTGTGTACATCCATATGCGTGTGTTTATGGCGGGTCAATTGAGTGAGGGTTGGTGTGTGCATGTGTGTGGCGATCACGAGGTTTATCAACAATGAGAGTGGCACACAAAGTGATAGTTGGTGATGGCTAGACATCCGAAAGCATATGACTAGGAGGAAGAAAGTTGTTAGGGAAAAAAGTGCATGTACATGGCTATGGGTCAATAGACCCCGGCTCATGGGGTATAAATACGGGATTAGCCGGGTGAGGTGCTAGGATTTTTGATCCATGGGTCCTTCTCATTGACATGGGTCATGGTTTGATCTTAGTCTCACGGGTCCTATGTTACTCTCTTAGACCAATTGTCTTTTTCACAAACTCTAAACTCCAAGAATTCAAAAGACTAGCATTCTTTAGAACCCTAATATCAAACTCTACATTGTCCTCAATGAAATTGGTTGAAACCTAATCAACTTCCAAACACTATATTATTCTCCTTAAGAATATATTGAACTCATTCATAAAAAATCAGTGGGATCAAATAACGGTGATGAGTATTATGGATATTATGATGAGCCTGGACAGAATCTAGGACCATTCGCAAGATACCTCCAAACACATGGCATTGAAGCTCGATATACAATGTAAAGAATCCTTGAACTAAATGGTGTTGTAGAAAGATGAAACTGCTCTCTTATGGACATGATTAGATATATGCTCAGTCACCCATCTATACTTGAGTTTCTATGGGGAGAAGACCTGAAGTAAAAACTACGTTTTGAACCTAGTACCAAATAAATCATTCCCTAAAACTCCTATGAGCTATGATCGAGAAAGAGGCCTAGATAGCACCATTTTTGTGTATGGGGTTGTAAAGTATATATACTTTGAGTTTATGTGGGGAGAAGCGCTGAAGATTGCAACACACATTTTGAACAAGGTACCAAGTACATCAATCCGTAAAATTCCCTATGAGATATTATTGAGAAAGAGGCCTAGTTTGCACAATTGAAAAAGCTTGATGCTAAGACCATCACTAGATATTTTGTTGGCTATTGTATTGGCTCAAGAGGTTCAAGGTTCTATTGTCCTTCTCATACCACTAGAAGGATTGAATTTGATTGTGCCATTTTTTTAGAATGAAATGATAATGGGAGTTCTATGCCATGAGAAATCACATTTAGGGAAGAACATGTTGTCATGTCGGGTGCTAGTTGTTTCACCATCATTTATTACACATTCTCTAATGGAGCATTCTATCCCCACTAATCCAAGATACATTGAGATTGGGCCTAGTTTTAATTATGGAGCAACTAATAGGGATAGAGTTTATGTGTCAGAATAAACTCGTAGATCAGCAATTTCATATGACTATATTATCTACTCGTAGAACCATGAGTTTAGTGTCGAAGTATCTCTTGGTCCAACATCTTTTTATGAGGCTATTATTAGTTCCCAATCTTTATATTAGCTGGATGTCATGAATAATGAGATAGAGTTTATGTGTTAGAATAATGTGTAGGACTTGGTTGAATTACCAAATGGTTGCAGGGCAATTGGTTGCAAATAGATTTTCAAAACCAAACATGATTCCAAAGGTCAAGTAGAGAGATATCAGGCAAGAATCAGAATTTTAGCCAGAGAGAAGACATTGATTTAAAAAATACGTTCTCTCCTATTTCTACCAATGATTCATTTTGTATTATCATAATGTTGATAACTCATTATGATTTGGAGTTATATCAGATGGATGTCAAAACAACTTTCCTTAATATAAATATATTCGAAGATTTATACATGAAAGAACCAGATGAATTTGAAGTTAAAGTAAAAGAGCACATGGTGTATAAACTTAATAAGTCCCTTATGGGCTTAAACAAGTATAAAGACGATGATATTTGAAATTTGATGAGATTGTCACCTCTTGTAGTTTTATAGAGAATGTTGTTGATCAATCTATATATTTGAAACTTAGTGGGAGTAAATATATTTTTCTAGTGTTGTATGTAGATGATATATTACTCAAGCAAATGGCTCTCCACTTTTGTTAGAGATAAAGCATATGTTGTCCTCTCATTTGGACATGAAGGATCTTGGTGAAACCTTATGTAATAGGTATACAGATTGTTCGTAAGAGATCTAATAGAACTTTGGGATTATCTCATAAGACCTATATTGATTGCCTTTTGAACAAGCTTAATATGCATGATTGTTCTATAGGAAAACCACTAATTGTAAAAAGCAATAGGCTATCTAAATCCTAATATTGTTGGCAGTTTGATGCATGCATAAGTATATACACATCTTGATATCACTTATGTTGTTGATATACTTAGAAGATACTTGAATGATATTGGGTTGAGTCATTGGAAGGATCCTAAAAATGTACTAAAGTACTTACGAGCACTAAAGATCTTGTGCTAACATGTCAACGATCCGACATTATAGATGTTGTTGGATATTCTGATGCTAGTTATGCAAGTTGTCCAAATGATAGGATGTCAACTTTTGGTTATGTATTCATGATGGAAAGAAGGGCTATCTTGAAAAAGTGTCAAACGGATGGTTACATCTTCCTCAACTATGGAGGAAGAGTATATTACTTGTTATGAGACTACATGTCAGACTATATAATTGCATAATTTTATCTCAGGGTTGGGTATTGTGAGTATCATTATGAGATTGTTGAAGATATTTTGCGATAATTGTGACGCCCCAACTCACGTCTGGGATTTAACGTAAGTCAAAGGGTCAGAATAAGTAACATTAAGCTACTTACCCGCGTACATATCAAGATCTTAATAGATAAAATATAGGAATTTTATTATACACAGCAGATAAGGTCAAGTATAAAAAATTTTACAAATCATATATGGCAAATTTTAACTTGCAACTTTCACATTCTCCTTTCATTCATCTAATATTGTATTATTATATATACATGCCCAAAATAGTTATCAGTGTCAGCCAAATAAAAATACATATCAAAAGACCATCCCTATGGTCACTTGGGTTTCTTTTTAACTTCTGAAAATTCCTTCCCATAACAGAACATATCCAAAGTGAGACAACGGTCTTGCTAAATATACTGTCTCTGTGGTGTCGAATAAACCTCACATACAGATAGGGAACCATTCAATCCCAAAATTAAACAGCAACTTACATGCTGCTCCTCTTCAGCAAAAGCAGGTGTACTGTAATACCACAACTCCACCGATTGATCATATATAGAAAGTCCCAGAGACGCAAAAGTGAAATCTACATAAAAACTGTATTTACAAAGTCCCTCAAGACTCCTCGGAATCTCCTGCATCATCAGGGCTTTCCCCCCGTTGGCCATCATATCATGTACATAATTTATACATACAAGAAAGAAATATAAAATCACAAAAGAGTGAGATTTCTTTAGAAATTTCAGTAAGTACATAATTAGCTTAATAAAGCATAGGCACAATCATTAATCTTTTAAGAAAAGAAACTAACAGAACATGATCAAATACATGTTTCACAGGATTCATCAACAACCTACACAAGTTTACACTCTTACGATATCTTAAATTTTTTTTTCTTAACTATCAACACTTTCTTAGAAACTTATTCAATTGTTATCTTCAATGAGCGTTACGTATCGCTTTCCCCATCACAGATAATTCTTTTACAACATATCTATCTCTTATCACCAATGGGCTTTACGTATAATCATCCCCATTGCATATAACACATCAATCACCCGAGCGTTACGTATCGCCGTCCCCGTTATGATGAGTCTCGTGTCAATCTTTCGAGCGTTATGTCTCATCATCCCCGTCTTGACATGGAACATACGTAACATAGTGGATGTTACATCTCGCTGTCCCCACTAATCATATCATTTCCACGGGCATTACGTCTCAGCGTCACCGTGATAATACATATCACTCTTATCATATGACAAGCGTTATGTATCACTGTCCCTGTCAGCACGTCAGTTATTCGGGCGTTACGTCTCGCCATCCCCGTCACGACGTGACTAACTCATTCATATTTCTTATTCTTAGTTATTTATTTCTTATTTTTAGTTGTTCATTTCTTATTCTTAGGAACATTTCTCAAGTACATAATGTATCACTTTTCTAAATTCTCACCACATATTAGAACATGCATGTACTCTTAAACTATCATATACTCATATATGTATGTATCTTAAATTCTGTCAAGTATTTTACATATGCTATATACTTAGATAACACATATAATTCCTTCTCATCTCAACGTCCACATTTATCCAAATAAAAGTCTTAAAATCAGAAAAACAGGGTATCTCACTTGAGCGACATATCGAGTGAGAGTCGAGCGAAGTCTCGAATTGAGACTCACTCGAGCAAAATATCAAGCGAATATTAGGCAAACTGGGTATCTCGCTCGAGCAAGACATCGAGCGAGTGTCGAGCGAAATCTCGGGTTGCACTTCGCTCAAACAAGACATCTAGCGAGGGTTTATAATTGTTCTTCGCTCAATCCTTCGCTCGAGCGGGAGTCAAGAGAAGTTACAGAGCATGGACTTTTTAATCCAAAACTCGCAATCTTTTCACATAAACTTGCTTTTTACTTAATATAACATAATTATTAGGTTCTTCTAACTTCATTTAACACATTTCCAATATTAAAACCACTTCAAACAACATTTAGATTTATTATAACACTTTAACATACATAGAAGGGTTCAATACTTAACATGTATAGTCCAACTTCTTAAATAACCATCCCCATACTATAGTTAAGCTAGAATATGAACTTACACACTCTTTAAATCTGGTTAAAGATTATCAAACCAAATCTTTGCAAATTTTCTCCTCAAAACTCTTACTAAACTCTCTTAGGATATAGTTGGAGGTTATGGGACTAGAGAAGGGCTTTCTTTGGTTTCCTTCAAAAAGATTTCGTGCTAGGTTTCTTTAAAAGAGTTAGAAGACTCCGAAATGTCTATTTATAGGGGTGATGGTCAACTGTGAAGAAGAGAAAAGGGATAGCTTGGTAAAAACCATAAGTTTCTGATTTGCATGGGATGAGATGTCCCTTCTAAATTTTTTTTCATGATTAAACTAAATCTCCAGAAATCCTAAACTTTGCAGCTGAAATGATCATCCAATGGTCAGTATTTGAGATATTTTTGCTAACCATTTGATCAATAGTTGGGGTAGAGGCTTACAAGATAAGGGATGAGGTGTCATCTCATCTAACCATGCATACATCTCCCTTTCTAGACTCCATCTGGTTAGCCACGCCTCTTTAGTCTTCCCCTAACTCATTTGGTTACTTGCTAACCTTCTTAGGACTCTACTTAAAAAGTTCTAGAAGGCCACTTCTTAATTTGGTTAGGATAGAATCTCATTTGGATCCATATTTTCCAACTCGAGTTCTGGTTTAAGCTTAGTCTAGGGTTATCCACTTGATTCCGAAATAAGTCATTGCTACTATCCAAATCTTCAAAGACTCATAACATAAAAGTTTTAGATATATCTTTTAGAATTATATAAGAATTAGAATCATCTCATTTGGGCCTCATATGAGTAACTTATGATCATTACACTAAAACTCGCTTGTTTAATCCAAGAATGTACACAAAGTGTTTGATCTTTGGTTCAACCACTTCATCTTGCATTTACACCCTAATTATTAAAAATTGAACTCTTTATAAGTTTAAAATAAATTTCTCTAGTTGATAGCTTATTCCAAATCTCAAAAATTCCTCTACAATATTTTCTCTAATACATGATCTTACTTATTCTAAGTCCAATACTCTCATTTAGGTTTCCAACTTTATTATCCTAAAAAAATATACCCAAAATATAATCCTTTAAAAAAATCTAAATAATACTTCATCTTAGAAATTTCGAGATATTACAATAATTCTTCAACAGTTTCATTTTCTCTAAATACTAGGAACTGTTCATGCTCCAAGCATATCAACATCAAATATTTGTTTGCTAGAGACAAGTGGCTGAGTGTCATATTTGTGTGGAGGCCATTTCCATAGAACACATGTTGATTGATTCACTGACAAAAGATTTGGTTCCAAAAATACTTTGGGAGCATGTGGCCAATATAAGTTTGTTTGAATCATCTGTTATATTTAGTTAGTAGGAGCTCTATATGTATATGTTGTCATGTGCACATTTTGTTTTATGACATTAATATAGTTGTAACACAAATCATTCAGATTTAAGGCTTAATTTGGGTACTAACATATTATGAGAATATTTATTATTATTTATTATTTTATCATAACTTTTCACTACTTTCTTATTAATACTTCACTACTATTTAATATTTCATCATTACTTTTTCACTACTATTCACAAAATATTTGAGATCACCTCACTATCCAAACACAAATCTAGTCTTGTACAGCTTCATTGTGAAAATGAGTGTTTTAACCACTGCTTCATATTATTCCTCCGTCATAATAGGAATTCTATTATCCCTTGCTTGTTAGGACTAGAGAGAAGAGATCAACTACCTTAGAGTGCAAAATTGAGATGGGTTCTTACTTCTTTATGTGGAGGTAATTTTTTAGCCCTTTACTTATTTTATTCACACATGCTATGAGTAAAATGTGATATTTTGAGTAAGAACTTTTCCAACAGGGTTCTCATCAATTTGGTCTCTACAAGTGGTGCCTAGGGTGGAGTTGGGAGGAGGTGGTGCACGTAGGTCGCCATGTGTGGGGGCTAGTGGGAATGTTCTTTGAGGTAGAGGGGTTGTGTAGGGCTATGTTGAGGTTATGGGCTGCTCTATTTCAGGTGTAGAAAGTAGAAGTGTTCGTGGCTGAATTGGGAGGTCAGTTTCATGCAACACCTACATTGGGTCATGGTGGAAGTATGGAAGGGAATTTGCAGCGGCTTCGTCGAGGGAGGTGGAGCATGGGCATGACTATGGCTGTTGGACTAGACGTAGAGGAAACTTTTGGTGTCATGTGATTAGGGGCGTAACCACATCTATGGTAACCCCCCAAATTTTTATGAAAAAATTAATATAGTATATATTTATATATAATTTTTTATATATATAATTAAAATTACCCCCTAAATTATCAAAAAAAAAAACAAAAGTGCCCCCACAATATTTAGGCCTCAAATTTTTTTTCTGAAATTATCTTCCCAAATCTTAATACTCACTTACTCCCACTATGAAATCCTAAAAAAATTATTTTATAAGATGATTTATAGACACGTATTTTTTGTATACAATTTTATGATGTATGATTATTGTTTTTTATATAGTCACGTACAACAAACACATATTACTTTTACTTATACTCACACATACTACACATTTTGTCAATTGCTCCCCAAATACAAAATTCTAGTTTTATTCCTGCATGTAATGTAGTCACAGCATGGTGTTACTTATGCAACTTGAATGTCTCACACGGTGTTTCCAACAGCAAAGAACGGTGGGGAAAACGTTATGTTGGAGGGTGCTGGAAGCTAGGCTCGCCATGGTTGCTGAGGCCGAACCTTATTGAGGAAGATCTTTTATATATGGGTCTGTTACTTTGGTTATGGTTGTTTATTAGGCACACAGATCGGGCCTTCCACATGGGCCTTAGGTCTTGGGTTTGAACTATGGGCTTGACCCATGGGTCCTAGTACCTTTCTCTTCGATCCTTTTTTGGGTTCTATAAATGTGTTTACTTATTTGTTGGGCCAATTGTATTAAGGACTTACCTATAGCATGTCACTTAACAACTCAAACGGACCGTCCAATAAATATTTTTGGACTTTTAAATCAATTCTGAGCCTACAACAATGAAGTACAATCCCATTTGTTTCATAAATATTATAACGTAATTATTAAGCGTAATGAAATTTTATAATAAAATCTTGGGATTGTGACCTATTCAAATTTACTCGATAATTCTTATATTTGTCTTCTAAAAAAGTATTAGTCTATCAATACCATTATAAATTATCCACTAAATCTTAACGAGTTTTAAAACAAACTTTTGGACATATAGACTTATTTAAAAATTCCTTGTAAATCTTAATAAATTATTACTCATAAGCTTATCCAAAATGTGTCGTTATTCAGCCCTAATAAAATTATCTTTACTTCTATATAAAAAAATATTATCCTTACTTCATTTCTAAGTAATTGGACCTAGGCGTTACATGTAATTTATGAGAAACATTAAAGAAACAATTCACCATTATTGAACAACTTTAGTCTAACTCTTTAATAGACGAGTGAAGGAAGCCCTATCGGGCTAGGCCCATTTGGAGGGAGGAAGGGTCAACAGGCCCATGAGGTTGACCTAAACCCAGCTCGGGTGAGACATGATTAACCAGCTCGAAGGGGGAAGCCAGGATAGCGTTGAGTGCCCGTGGGAATCCAAGAAGGAATCCGAAATAGTGTGAGCCGCATTAAATGCTGAACAAATCAGAATTACATCGAGCACCCCGCCATATTAAATGTTAAACCAATCGCATTAAATACTGGCTGAGAATCACAGTCACATAGGATAAAAAATTATGGAATTATATGGCTCGGATTGGACAACTAACCCTTGACTCAATTCCACGGAGTGGCCTTAAGCAAACCTAGCCACCCTGACATTACCGACTGAATGCTGGCTAAGAAGGTGTGTAGGACAATTTCCACAGTCTCCACTCTCCAATTGAGCACAACCAATCCTATAAATAGCACCCAAGTCTCTAGAAGAAAGGTTACGTTTCCTAATTGCCCATCTTCATACAATCCTTCCTTCCTTTCCACCCAATACTGACTTTGACATCGGAGCGATCTCGAACCCTAACCCTAACCCCATCCTCATCCTCCATCTTTCATCTATTTTACAAGAATGAACTATTTGGATCTTTGCCAAGTAGCCCAGACCACGAAATACATCACGAATAGTGGCATTTTCTGTGAGATTCTAATTCCATAGTAGCATATCTTTCATATGTCAACAACGACACGATCCCAAGCGATTCGAAAAGAAGGACACCAAAGTTGCGGAATGGAGGCAAGGCTAGTAGCAATGGAAGAAATCATCAGGAAGCTGACAGAAGAAAATGCAACCCTACGACAACCTGACAAAGAACGTGCCATCCACAACGAAACCAACATGAGTGAGGATAACATGTTTAAGAAGGAACGACGTCAGATGCACATAGAACTCCAAGAGCTTAAGGACAAATATGTCGAGATGGGAATTCGAAGTCGGGTAGAAAGCTTTATTATTTAACTTAGAAAAGTGTTCCAATACTGATCTCACCAGTGATAAAGGATGAGATGATAACGTCTAGTTAAATAAAGCACTCTTGGGAGGCAATCCAAGATTTTTTTTTTTAATTTCTATTTATGCTTTATTTATATTTATATTTATTTATATTTTTATTCTATTACTTTTATTTCGTAGGAATAAAGAGACTGAAAAAACCTCCAAGGGGTACACAATTGCATTTTAAGGAAAAATATTCAGTTGGAAATCATGGGGCATCTCTTATCCTCTCTCATTTTTAGTTTTTCTTTCTTTTTTCCATTGAGGTCAATGTGATATTTCAGTTTGGGAGAATGAAATTTATTTTATTTGTTAAAAAAAGTTATTTTTCGTTGTGTTTGGTTTTGGGAAAAAAAAGCCTATGATAAGAATATAGTTGAAATTCCTTATGATTTTTAGGAAATATTCCCATTGCTTAAATCCAATTGTTAATTCTTTACTTGATCTTGTCTAATTTGATATAATCATTAATCCTTGTGCATACCTAAAAAGAAATTATGTAAATTTTATGAACTTAAATGATCTCTACTTACTCTAGAACTTGTTTGATTACTCTTGAGACGAAATCTTAGATAGAATATTACTTGAGAAGTGATTTAAACATTTTTTTGAATAGATTGAGCCTTTCAAGTTTACTTTTTTATTATCTTTATCCCTAGTCACTCATTTGATCTATTCCTAAACATGATTGAAGAAAAAAGAGTGATACACAAGTGAAAAAAATGTACAAAGTTCCATTTACTCTAATATTTTGAGTTGCTTAGTAACTATGAGTATTTATTACCAATGTTTACTTTTATATCAAACCGCAACTTGAAATATGAGAGTGCAAAAAAAAAAATCCAATGTTTTGAGTTGCTTAGTAATTAGGGGTATTCATTATCAATGTTTATTCTTATGTTAAGTTGTAACTTGAAATATGAGTATGCAAAAGCACTTTAAGTGTGTGTGACTTGTTGAGTAACTGAGTGTATCCATCACAAATGCTTGCATTCACATCAAAAGATAAGTGACAACTTGAAATATAAATTTTTTTTTTGAAGGAATGATGAAGTGAGGTATTTTGAAATATTCAAAGGATTGAAAAAAGTATATGTTTTAGAAGTGAATGGTTCTATTTGTTTGAATCCTATTTTTTCTTTATAGCCCTCACCATAGCCACACATCACAAACCTAATAAAGACCTATTGATCTTTAGTAATATTTTGTTCTACATTAGAGTGATTTGAAAAGCAAGCTTATGAAGTTTTTAGAAATCTATTATTTATTTACTTATTTGCATAAAACCATCCAGGAGCTAGTGGTGAAATGAAAATAATAGGCATGCATGAATGTGGAGATATAATGCGGTGTAGTTAAGTTTGAATTAACTTTTGGACTTGATTGATTTTGAATGATTTTTTTGAATTATAAGTTTTATACAATCTTTGAGATAATAAATTTTATGAAGCAAATAAATGCTTGTTTTAATTTTTTTTTTTTAATCTTTTTCTTTGTTTGAGGACTAATAAAGTTTAAGTTTGGAAAAATTTGATAAGTGTAACTTTTACATTAATCTTATTAACCTTTTACTTATTAAAATTGTTAGTTTTTTTTGTTTTTGTTTTTGTTTATTTTGTTTTTGTTTATTTTCTATTTTTATTTCTTTTGATTTTTATTTCTTATTAGTTATTTTTTTCTTCTTTATTTCTTTAATCACTAGGCCGCACGTTGCTGATAGGAATTTATTTTGGGCTGGCACTAGGAATGCACAGTCGTAGGGATATGGGCCCTGCATAAACCTCACTTGAGCTGAATGTTTTGTTGTTGAAATCCATTTGAGACCCACTACAATTCTAAAGGGCACATACCCATAAATTGGGCATTAACTTCAAGAAGCGGATGGCATTCACTTGGACCCACAAAGCAGCACTCCCTTCAGTTGGGAATAGACTTCTACACTTGGGGCCCGCACATTTTAAACATATTAAAATCCAAGTGGGGCACAACAATTGAATGGGGGCACGATTTGGAAATCAACCGAGCAAAACATCATACATATATAACAAAAATACTAGGGACAAACGCTAGGTTCAAACACCAAATAAGCATCAACTGATAACCTGTGGTACTTGGTACATGCTATATGCTACACAATATCTGTGAGTTAAGGAATGAAGAAGTAGATCCGAAATTGAAAGAAATGAGAACGGTGCATTTTGTTTATCATTTCATATCAATTGGCATTTGTTTGACCTTTTTTCTTAATGTTTGTCCTTAGCATTGCTCTCTCTCTCTCTCTCTCTCTCTCTCTCTCTCTATATATATAGATGTTTTGAAGAGAATTAAGGAAAGCCACAAAGAAGAAAAAAATTAAAAAGAAGAAGCAAAAGGCCGAGAGGTTTGGAGCAGTGTTTTGGAGATATTCTTTGGAGTTTTTTTGAGGAGGAAGATTTGGATAACAGAGGTGAAAGATGCATGTTTCATCAAATACCTTCAACTAAGAACATGGGTTTTATTAGTTTTCTTTTTAATTTCATTATGAACTAAATTTTATTTTCTAAATCTTTGATATAATCTAGCATTGAGCACATAGTTTATATTTTTAAGTCATTTTATTTTTAATATTTTCATAATTGAGTATTTAGTTCTTATTCTTAATGCTTGCATTTTTTTACGAATTACTGTTTGATCAATTGAATTAAAATTGGATCAAGAGGTGATTTGTGATTTTAGTTTTAGAATTAAACACAATAGTTGAGCGAAAGTAGATATATTTTACCGTGACTAGTATAATTTTTCAGAAAAATCCAAAGAACGTAATGAGTCTCTAATTAATTCAATTCACATAGAGATATGAAGTTATTAGTTGGAGATATTTTTAATATTATTCAAAAGAAGATAATGACTAGTTAAGAGATTTTTAATCATCAATATGGAATTATTAGAATTTAATAATTAGAAAGAATAAATTGTGTGAAATTTGTTGTTAGGTAAAATCAAATGCTCTAGATCCATTCATATCATATTTTTACTCTTAAATTTTAAGATCTGTTACTTTTTATTTGTAGATTTATTTTTGTTATGTATTTTAATTTAATTTAGACAGTAGAATTGTTCAATTTATTTTTAGTTTTTCAAATAGTAATTAATTTAGTAAATTTCAGTATTCAATAGTATAATTAGTTCTTATGGGTTTGACATCCGTTTTCTACAAAATACTTTACTACTTGATACGATTCTATCACTTGCAGATATTTTTACCGAACAACGTAGTTCATGGCCAATTGGAAGAAAGACGTCCGACAGCATACTTCCTCCTAGTCAAGCAGAGGGACTCGGAAAGCCTAAAAAAGTACATGGCCCAGTCCAATAGGGAACACATGACTATTGACGATCAAGATGAAAAGATCGTATTAACAGCACTCTTGGGCGACATCTGGTCCTGGCGCCCGTTCATGGTCGAGATCGTCTGGAAGACCCCAACAATTTTAAAATAATTAATGGATCGAGCTGATTGGCTTATCAATGCTACTTAAAGCCTTAACAGCCCCACGTTGAGAGGAGATCCAGCAAGTGGACTGAAAAGCAACAAAATCTAAAGAAGGCACCAACCTAGATGTTGGGAGGAGAAAACCCTAAAACGAGAAAAAGAGGTGAGAACCACCTAGGGTGCATGGCCCACCTCGCCTCCACGCCAACTTGATGGTCAAAGATGACTGTCGACCAAGCTCAAGACAATAGCAAAATCGAGGCAGGCGGGATGATTGATTTTACAAGTTCCACAAATCTCGAAGGCACAATACAGAAGCTTGCTACACGTTGAAGAAAAGGTGAGAGGATGATAGAAAATATAATCGACATAGAATGAGCCAATCTAGATCCTCCCATAGGCGAGAACCCAGGAGCAACAACAGCAGAAATCCACCACCAACCGATCGGCCACTCGGCGAAATCAGAACCATTGTTGGGGTAATCACGAAGGGAGGGACAACTTTCTCCTCCCAGTGAGCGCATGCCCGAAAAGCCCAATACCAATAGTGCCCATATGGGGGGAGCTTGAACTTCAAAAGGCTCGTAGATTGCTTTTAATAAGAGGGATGAGGAATGAGGAATGAATTCTTCACCTCCACGATGACACCCTAATGATCACCATGCAAGTAGCCAACTTTACCACCTGAAAGATATTGGTGGACAATGATGGTTCGGCATATATCCTATTATGGGAAGGAAGCCTTCACTTGAATGAGGATTCATCCTGACCGACTGCAACCAGCCCTAGTTCCACTCAAAGGCTTCATGGGGGATGTCATTTAACCTCTGGAAGTTATCACTCTGTTGGTTCTAGTAGGTACGACCCCCAAAACTACCTCAACTATGATTGACTTCCTGGTAGTTAAAGCTTCATTTTCATATAACACCATTCTAGGGTGATTGACCCTCAATAATCTGAAGGTCGTTGCCTTGACCTACCACTTGAAGATGAAATTCCCACCTGATAGAGGGGTGGGTGAAGTCCAAGGGGAGCAGGTTTTAGCTAGAGAATGCTACGTTCGGGAGTTTTGAAATGAAACTAGAATGGTCATGATGGTGGAAACCAACCGCGAAGTTACAGATCTGTCGCCGCCCTTAAGCGGACCGACTGGGATGAGGAAATCATAGATGAAGAAGCACTAAAGCAAGCCAAGGCCAATGAACCAGTGGAGTTGATTCCGATTGACCACATGCATCTAGAACACACGGTACGCATTAGCACCAAGATGAACCCGAAACTTGAAGGAGAGTTGAAGAAACTTCTTATCAAACACAAAGATGTCTTTGCATGGATGCACTAAGACGTGCCCAGTATCGATCATTCCACCATCGAGCATCATCTTTGTATCGACCCCACTGCTTGAAAAGTTAAGCAGAAAAGAATGAGCTTATGTGCGAAAGAGTACGTGGCTGTAGAGGATAAAGTTGACCACTTACGGACGATGGAGTTCATTCGGGAGGTCCGTCAGCTAGAGTAGCTCTCCAACGTTGTCCTTATGAGGAAGGCAAACGGAAACTGGTGGATGTGCGTCGACTTCACTGATCTCAACAAAACTTGTCCCAAAGACAGTTTCCCCTTGCCGCAAATTGACCTCTTTGTGGATTCAACGGCTGAACACTCACTCCCTAGTTTTATGGATGCATATTCTAAATATAACCAGATTAGAATGAGCTTGGATGATGAAGAGAAAACAGTGTTCATAACTGACCAGGTTCATACCAACTAAAGGATGGCCAAGGGGTTGAATTTCTCCATCCATGGAATGCTGAACGTCTGGAAAGGTACTTTGTGTAAGGCTCAAGAGCATTTATATGTAATTCCTCTTGTTTCACCGTGTATCTTGCAGATCAGCATTATCAATGAAGTTAGATGTTGAAGTTCCAAGCTTGTTGTTCAAATCTAAAGGAAATAAATGCCAACTCCCGCGGGGTGAAGGCTGGGCACTAGTCCTAAGCCCTCAATTCACTCATGCGATGTCAACTCCGGCGGAGTGAAGGTTGAGCACCCATTTCAAGTCCTCCACTCACCCATGCAATGTCAATTCTTGCGAGGTGAAGGTCGGGCAGCCATCTTAAACCCTCCACTCACCCACACGATGTCAATTCCCGTGGGGTGAAAGTCAGACACTAGTTTGAACCCTCCACTCACGCATGCGATGTCAACTCTCGTGGGGTGAAAGCCGGGCACCACTTTCAATCCCTCAACTCACCCATACAATGTCAACTCTCACAAGTGAAGGCCAAACACCAGTCTTGAGCCTTCCACTCGTCCACGCGATGTCGACTCTCGCAAGATAAAGGTCGGGCATCGGCCTTAAGCCCTCAACTCACCCATGCGATATCAACTCCTGCGGGGTGAAGACTAGGCACCAATCCCAAGCCCTTCATTCCCCCAGGCAATATCAACTCCTGCAGGGTGAAGGCTAGACACCAGTCCCTAGCCCTCAACTCACCCACGCAATATTAACTCCCACAAGATGAAAGCCGGGCACTAGTCCAAAGCTTTCCACTCACCCACGTGATGTCAACTACCGTGAGGTGAAAGATGGGCACCAGTCCCAAGTCCTCCACTTAACCACGTGATGTCAACTCCCGTGGGGTAAATGTTGAGCGCCAGTCCCGAGCCCTGACCTCTCATAGGGTGAAAGCTCGGTACCGAGCTTGTGGAGTTAAAGCAAAGAACTTAAAGAAATTAAATTCCTACCTAAGTCACTTCGGTAAGAATTTGTGGGGTACTGTGGTAAGGAGAAAGGATACACAAGAACGAAGAAAAGTGAACACAAGGAGCAACATAAATCAAATGTCACTATAACTCTGCTTCTAGAGCATCACGTTCCCATCGCAAAATTCTCAAGGCTTCCTCCTAAGTCACAACCTCCCGAGTTAAAGTGGCCAACTCTACTCTTCGAGCGACCAGTTCCCTTTTAGCATACGTTCGATCATGTTCAACAATAGATTAGGCCTCGGAGAGGCTTTTGCATCTCCTATTAATAGGTGCGAGAGAGATTTTCGGACCTTATCGAGTTCTGCCTATAAGGCGATATTGCTCTCCCCAGGTTGTCCTTTTCTATCTTCAATTCCTCTTCAGTCTTTATCAACCCCTCGAGTTGGTCATCCGTTTGCTTCAATTTGAAGTTGTCGAATCTGCAAACTATGCTTTGAAGTTGTACTCCTCGAATTTGCCAATTCGGAACCAACCACTCTAGCCAACTGATTTACGACCTAGTTCCAAAAGGGATTTAGTCAATTTTTGTAAAAATAAAAAGAGAGTCGAAAATATATAAACAGAAAAGGGGAGGCTGCAACATTTTAGCTTCACTTCCAGTGGTAGCCTCACAGGCCTGATCAAAGCTTAAAGGAATGCCATAGCCCGGGTGCCACGGTTGCTCTCTACCCCAGCCTCTGACCCAAAAGCTAGACCATGGGTAGCGATCCCGTTGCGAAGTCAAAAGGGGGAAGGGGAACAGGGAGGAGTTACAGCACGAGCTCAAAACGACGACCCCACTTTGAAAGTTGAAGTGGGTCCTGGAGACTCCTCGTCGGTAAGAATCACAATCGAGACCTCGCCCCCAGCCTAGGCCTTGTTCTCCCTTTGGGCGCCAGCACAGCCAGCCAGCACCTCATCTCAGTTACCAATTCTACCCTTATCTCGTCTCATTCCTCCTCTTTGTCTTGGTCCTCGTTCTTATCACAGTTATCGTCCTCATCCCAGTCCTCTTCGTCTTGTCCTGAATGGGTTTTGGTGTCTTCGACATTAACTTTCTTCAACTGGAAGTCCCTTGGAGAGCTAGAGCCAGAGTTGAAGCCATTGTCAGAGAGAGAGGGAGGTTGCTCGAGCTGTTAGCTAACCCTAACAACCTTCTCCTCCGATTTCTGATTCAAAGCATTTTCAAGGGAAACGAAAGTCTCAATAGTGGAAGAAAGAGTAGGGGGTGATCTAATGACTCCAAGAAAGCGGAGTCAATGTCCTCATCATCGAAAGAAGAGACCCTTGTCGCCTTGCGGGCGATAGCCTAGGCCTTGGCAACCAACCACTAAGCCTTGGCCCGAATGTCCTCTACCTCTTGGAGAGAGAGCTCATTTGATGAGGTCGGAGAAGGAGTTCGGTGCTTTCAAGGACGTTGAGACCCTTCAGGGGTAGAGGGGCACCAATCATGGCGTCCTTTGGTCCTCCTTTCTTGGTGGCCAGCTCGGCTATGGGCTCGCTTGTGGAACTGGATGAAAATACAGGGATCCCTAAAATGTTCTGGTTCTTAGCGTAAGACATATTCGGTTGATTCAAGTACTTCAGGACATTCTCCTCGGAAAGTAGGGTGTTCATCTACATCAGTTCAGGATTAGCCTCAGCCTAGGCAAGCATGGCCTCCAGTCTCCTTGGGAGTAATACCACGTTGAGACTTTGCACAAACAAAAGGAGGCCCCAATCCATTTGGATCGGGAAACTCCCAACCATCCCCTGAGATGGAGAAGAACTTTTTTGATTGTCCTTCCCGCTAGAATGCCTATCCTTCATTCGAGCTAGCTTCTGATCCCATGTTTAACTTGGAAGCCGGTCATATTCCTAGGATGACAAATTAGAAGGTACAGAGATAGAAACTCTCGAGTAGTCAAGTCGGGGTAAATGTCGTTTTGGGCCAAGAAAGCTATCTGGAAGGCCACACAATTGGCTAATAATAGGCACCAACTATTTGGTAAGATCAAAGCTAGAGCTAAGCCCAGATAAAGATGAACTTCACAGATGGGCTGGATAAAGTGAAACCGAAGCCCTTTGAGAACGTAATGAGAAATAGCACAACCTTCTACGACTTTCCTAAAGAGTCACAAGCGTGCTCCATTCCTTGGGGCAATGCCAGATTGATCCAGTAAGAAATCTTGTATTTCACTCAGAGTGGTTGGACCTCGGAAGGGAAGAACGTGGATGTCCAACAAAGGTCGCAGACAAGTTGGAGGTCAAAGCTTCGGTAGCCATTAAAACTTGAAGAGAAACTCAAAGTCAAAGAGGAATGTATAGGAAAATGAAGGAAACTTGAGATTTAAAGAGTTCTAGGTAGAAGGAAAAATGAGAAGATCTAATGAATTTTATAGCAAGAACGAAATTAATTCATACGAAAAATGAGGCAACGTGATAAGCCCTCACAACTCAACTTGACCCTTGATACTACGTGTAGAAAGCACAGACCAATAGGGGCTGAGAGGCGTGCGCGATCATTCTGGACAAAGTAATCATGACAAGCCCGTGAAAAGCATGAAGCAATCATGACCCCTGGATGTGGCCACTGCTACGACGTTGACAATGCAGAAGTCGAAGTGACGAATGCATGTCCTTGAATGCCTTGAATAATCTAAACGTGTTAAATGCCTTCAGTTTGGGAGATGAGCCGCCCAATTCATGCCACGTCCATTATTTTGGGCTTGGGAGACGAACCGCTAGATTCATGCCACATCAATTATTTTGGGCTCGGAAGATGAGTCGCTAGATTCTGCTCTGGCAGGACAAAACCCCCTTCAACCCACTCAAAACTCGAGATACGGGATATCGAAACAAAATTCCCACCACCTTCTCTGTAGTGATAATTAGCGAGGTAAAAAAAGGAAAAGAATAAGAGGTAGTTCAAGAAAATCCCCACCAAAGTACCTTTTTTGAGAATTTGCAGGGTACTGTGAGGGAAGCCCAATTGGGCTAGCCCAATTGGAGGGGGATGGGTTGAGAGGCCCATGAGGTAGACCTAAACGCAATTGGGGTGAAGCATGGGTTATCTGACTCGGGGGGGGGGGGGGGGGGGGGGGGGGGGGGGGGGGGGGGGGGGGGGGGGGGGGGGGGGGGGGGGGGAGGGGGGGGGGGGGAGGGGGAGGCAGGATAGTGTTGGGGTGCCCGCGAGATTCAAGGAAGGAACCAAGATACTCGAATAGTGTGAGCGGCGATTGATGCCACATTAAATGTTGAATAATCCGGATTACACCGAGCACCACGCCATATTAAATACTAAACCAGGCAACTTGTGCTACATTAAATGCTGGCCAAGAATCACAATCACACAGGATCGGGAATTATGGAATTAATGTGACTAGGATTAGACAGCTAACCCCTGACTCAATTCCACAGAGCGGCCCTAAGCAAACGTGCCCACCCTGACATTACCGACCAAATGCTGGCTAAGCAAGTGCATAGGACAATCTACACAGTCTCCACTCTCCAACTGAGCACAACCACTCTTATAAATAGCACCCAAGTCTCCAGAAGAAATGTTACATTTTCTAATCTCCCATCCTCATATAGTTCTTCCTTTCCTTCCACCTTATACTGACTTTCACATCAGAGTAGTCTTGAACCTTGACCTTATCCTCCATCTTTCATCTGTTTTGCAGGATCGAGCTGTTTAAATCATTGTTGAGTAGCCCAAGCCGTAAAATACATCACGAACAAAACTAATCACTTTTTTTTCTAAATATATACATATCAAAATTAAATAAAATTTAAATTAATTATAAAATTAATATTTGATTAAATAATTGTGAAAATTTGTGGAATCGTTGTTTCATTAAAGTTTGATACTAGTGTGCAAAAGAAATTGTAGTTTACAAGGTTAAGGAAGGCCGATGATGCCACCTGTAAGGCCGTGATTAATTTACGACTTGACCTAGGCTCAACCGTAATTCACACGAAGTTTCCATTGCAAGCTTACTCATTAAGATTAAAGTAGAATACTTGTCATAGAGATGATTGTTTTCCACATGGGATCATCTTTAAAAGTAATCCAAAATCATTGACGACTCGATAGAACAAAAACTAAATCCCCTTGGCCTCTACCTCTTTATTTATGTCCGATGAAGTTTCTAAAAATAAAAATGTATGTTTTGTGTTAGAATTTATGCTATAATTCTGGATGTTTACTAATTGGATTAAAAGTCTAATACCATTAGTTAGGTGGCAGCTTTGATCAGTCATGTGTGATGTACCTCCAAAATTATTTTTGCTATCAAGACTTAATGTCAATGTCATAGTTGATGATTCATGTGCTAGTTAGGAGTCTTTTTAGATCTTGTTGACTCCTCTTGATTACTTAAGGGTGGCATTGACGAAGGCTGTAATGAGACACAATGTTCAAACAAACTCAATGCATACAAGAAAAAAAATTAAAAAAGTTTAAAAGGAATATACCTGGAAGGTATCATGAACTCGTGTGGCTTCTTTCGGATTACTTGATGGAGGATAAGGTATCATTGGTCCAAAAGTCAACATTGACGAAGGCTTTATCGAAACATGGTGTTCAAACAAATTCAATTCATATAAGAAAAAAAACTATAAAAAGTTTAAAAAGAATATACCTGGAAGGTATGATGAAATCGTGTGGACTCCTCCGGATTATTTGATGAAGGGTAAGGCATCGTTGGTCTAAAAGTTAGCATTGATAGAGGCTGTAATGAAGCACGGTATTCAAACCAATTCAATACATAAAAAAAAAACTCTAAAAAAATTTAAAATGAAATTATCTAGCTACCACAAGCATATGTATATGGACTTGCATATGAATTTTGAGGCATCCTAAATGGTGGATAGTACAGGTTTTCTGACCATAATATCCCTATAAAATTTACAAATAAAAATAAATTAACTAAATGACAATATTGGACACAACAACATTTTCAAATGACCAACAGAGTACGCTAAAAGCATGATGGTTAAACATAAATATTAAGATTGTTTAAGTTTTATACTTATCAATTTTTTTTTCTCTTGATCTTACACCTGTACATGTATATTTAGCATGCTCAGTTAGCTTTCTATTTTGTAAGTCTTAGTCAGCTTAGTTGGTTCAATCAAGTAACTCATTTTGGGTTAGTATAAAAGGGCACTATGTAGCTCCTGATACTTGTAACTCTTGATATTTGTAACTCTCGATACTTGTAACTCTGATTAATAGATCACTTTCCTCTAGAATGTGAAATTCTTAATATGGTATAGAAGAATTAGGGTTTCATTTTAATTCCCCTTCTTCTTTCGACCAGGACTAAGAATTCCCTTTCATCCTCTTCTATTTATGCTAAAAATGTCAAATTTGATCCCTGTAGCCCTTACTATCTAACAAATACCAATGACCCTGGCGTTCTCTTAATTAGTGAAAAGCTCACCTCCAATAACTACCACTCATGGTCACGATCCATGTATCTTTCATTGAAGGCTCAAAATAAGCTTGGATTCATTGATGGCTCCATCTCGACTCCAGATGCGAAAGCTCCTCTATTTTCCTCTTGGAGTAAGTGTGATACTATCATCCTCTCTTGGCTTCTTAATTCTTTTTCTTCGAAGATTGCTCAGCGTGTTATATACGTTGATTGTTCGAAAGCTATGTGGCTTGAGTTGAAGGAAAGGTTCTCTCAAGTAATGGACCTCATATCTTTGAAATTCAGACTAGAATTTTTGCTTTAAGTCAAGGTCAAAACAATGCTAGCACTTATTTTATTGATTTAAAGGTTCTTTGGGATAAATTATCGAATTACCAACCCCTACCTGTTTGTATGTGTCGAGGTTGTATGTAATAGCTCGAAATTTCTTAAGATGAGGTTTTACTTGAATTTCTTTTTAAAAATGAAATTTATTGGATATATATTTTCTAGGAAAATAGAGTCGGAGACTTAAATGAGAATTTTGAGTTAAGACAAGGTGAAATCATGCATTTTAGGAAATATTAAAGAATTTTGAGATTTGTAACAATGTATCAACTATAAAAATTCAATTTAAACTTAGAAGGAGTTGAATTCTCAAAAATTAAGGTGTAAATGCAAGAGGAAGTGATAAAACCAAAGACCAAACACTTGGTGTTCGGAATATGCATTCTCGGATTAGTCTGTCGAGTTTTAGTGTAATGAGCATAAGTTACCCATATAAGGTCCAAATAAAGTGATTCTAATTCTCATAGAATCCTAATAGACAAATATAAAACTTTCATGTTTTGGGTTTTCGAATATTTGGACGGGATTGATGACTTATTTGTGGAATAAGTAAAATGTTATGTATTGAGCTCAAGTGGAACTCGAGTAAGATGAAATATACCAATTTGGGGCATGTGATGAAATATGTAATTGGTTTTGAAGCTTTCAGGTATCTTGATATGTGTAAGAATAGTTGGCAAGTGATGAGGAGTTGATTTAGAATTCTACTTAGCGTATTTGGTGATGGAGACATATGGGAACTCAAATGTGCTAATAGGGAACTAAGTGAGTCAAAATTTGATTTAATTCTAACTAAACCAAGAAGTGGCCTTCTAGAATATGTCAAATGGAGTTTTAGGAGGCTTAAAAAGTAACCAAAGGGTTTAGGAGAAGGTTGGGACGTTGCACACCAAAAGAAAGTTGTAAAGGATAGGTTCATGCATAGTTAGATGAAGTGCCATCTCATCCCTTATTTAATCAGCTTCCTTCTCAACTATTGATCAAATTGGCTGCAAAAATATCTCAAATTTTAGCCTTTGGATGATCATTTTAGTTGCAAAGTCTAAGATCTTTAGGGGGGAAGGGGGGGCACTAAGCTTAATCATGAGATTTTGGAGAATGGACACCTCGGTCACCCAATAGGTAGCCGATTATACCCCTTTTCCCCTTCACCTCTTCTTTCCTTCATGTCGGTCGACCATTTCACTA
>CM072550.1:0-5000 GCA_036898215.1 Platycarya strobilacea
TAAACCCTAAACCCTAAACCCTAAACCCTAAACCCTAAACCCTAAACCCTAAACCCTAAACCCTAAACCCTAAACCCTAAACCCTAAACCCTAAACCCTAAACCCTAAACCCTAAACCCTAAACCCTAAACCCTAAACCCTAAACCCTAAACCCTAAACCCTAAACCCTAAACCCTAAACCCTAAACCCTAAACCCTAAACCCTAAACCCTAAACCCTAAACCCTAAACCCTAAACCCTAAACCCTAAACCCTAAACCCTAAACCCTAAACCCTAAACCCTAAACCCTAAACCCTAAACCCTAAACCCTAAACCCTAAACCCTAAACCCTAAACCCTAAACCCTAAACCCTAAACCCTAAACCCTAAACCCTAAACCCTAAACCCTAAACCCTAAACCCTAAACCCTAAACCCTAAACCCTAAACCCTAAACCCTAAACCCTAAACCCTAAACCCTAAACCCTAAACCCTAAACCCTAAACCCTAAACCCTAAACCCTAAACCCTAAACCCTAAACCCTAAACCCTAAACCCTAAACCCTAAACCCTAAACCCTAAACCCTAAACCCTAAACCCTAAACCCTAAACCCTAAACCCTAAACCCTAAACCCTAAACCCTAAACCCTAAACCCTAAACCCTAAACCCTAAACCCTAAACCCTAAACCCTAAACCCTAAACCCTAAACCCTAAACCCTAAACCCTAAACCCTAAACCCTAAACCCTAAACCCTAAACCCTAAACCCTAAACCCTAAACCCTAAACCCTAAACCCTAAACCCTAAACCCTAAACCCTAAACCCTAAACCCTAAACCCTAAACCCTAAACCCTAAACCCTAAACCCTAAACCCTAAACCCTAAACCCTAAACCCTAAACCCTAAACCCTAAACCCTAAACCCTAAACCCTAAACCCTAAACCCTAAACCCTAAACCCTAAACCCTAAACCCTAAACCCTAAACCCTAAACCCTAAACCCTAAACCCTAAACCCTAAACCCTAAACCCTAAACCCTAAACCCTAAACCCTAAACCCTAAACCCTAAACCCTAAACCCTAAACCCTAAACCCTAAACCCTAAACCCTAAACCCTAAACCCTAAACCCTAAACCCTAAACCCTAAACCCTAAACCCTAAACCCTAAACCCTAAACCCTAAACCCTAAACCCTAAACCCTAAACCCTAAACCCTAAACCCTAAACCCTAAACCCTAAACCCTAAACCCTAAACCCTAAACCCTAAACCCTAAACCCTAAACCCTAAACCCTAAACCCTAAACCCTAAACCCTAAACCCTAAACCCTAAACCCTAAACCCTAAACCCTAAACCCTAAACCCTAAACCCTAAACCCTAAACCCTAAACCCTAAACCCTAAACCCTAAACCCTAAACCCTAAACCCTAAACCCTAAACCCTAAACCCTAAACCCTAAACCCTAAACCCTAAACCCTAAACCCTAAACCCTAAACCCTAAACCCTAAACCCTAAACCCTAAACCCTAAACCCTAAACCCTAAACCCTAAACCCTAAACCCTAAACCCTAAACCCTAAACCCTAAACCCTAAACCCTAAACCCTAAACCCTAAACCCTAAACCCTAAACCCTAAACCCTAAACCCTAAACCCTAAACCCTAAACCCTAAACCCTAAACCCTAAACCCTAAACCCTAAACCCTAAACCCTAAACCCTAAACCCTAAACCCTAAACCCTAAACCCTAAACCCTAAACCCTAAACCCTAAACCCTAAACCCTAAACCCTAAACCCTAAACCCTAAACCCTAAACCCTAAACCCTAAACCCTAAACCCTAAACCCTAAACCCTAAACCCTAAACCCTAAACCCTAAACCCTAAACCCTAAACCCTAAACCCTAAACCCTAAACCCTAAACCCTAAACCCTAAACCCTAAACCCTAAACCCTAAACCCTAAACCCTAAACCCTAAACCCTAAACCCTAAACCCTAAACCCTAAACCCTAAACCCTAAACCCTAAACCCTAAACCCTAAACCCTAAACCCTAAACCCTAAACCCTAAACCCTAAACCCTAAACCCTAAACCCTAAACCCTAAACCCTAAACCCTAAACCCTAAACCCTAAACCCTAAACCCTAAACCCTAAACCCTAAACCCTAAACCCTAAACCCTAAACCCTAAACCCTAAACCCTAAACCCTAAACCCTAAACCCTAAACCCTAAACCCTAAACCCTAAACCCTAAACCCTAAACCCTAAACCCTAAACCCTAAACCCTAAACCCTAAACCCTAAACCCTAAACCCTAAACCCTAAACCCTAAACCCTAAACCCTAAACCCTAAACCCTAAACCCTAAACCCTAAACCCTAAACCCTAAACCCTAAACCCTAAACCCTAAACCCTAAACCCTAAACCCTAAACCCTAAACCCTAAACCCTAAACCCTAAACCCTAAACCCTAAACCCTAAACCCTAAACCCTAAACCCTAAACCCTAAACCCTAAACCCTAAACCCTAAACCCTAAACCCTAAACCCTAAACCCTAAACCCTAAACCCTAAACCCTAAACCCTAAACCCTAAACCCTAAACCCTAAACCCTAAACCCTAAACCCTAAACCCTAAACCCTAAACCCTAAACCCTAAACCCTAAACCCTAAACCCTAAACCCTAAACCCTAAACCCTAAACCCTAAACCCTAAACCCTAAACCCTAAACCCTAAACCCTAAACCCTAAACCCTAAACCCTAAACCCTAAACCCTAAACCCTAAACCCTAAACCCTAAACCCTAAACCCTAAACCCTAAACCCTAAACCCTAAACCCTAAACCCTAAACCCTAAACCCTAAACCCTAAACCCTAAACCCTAAACCCTAAACCCTAAACCCTAAACCCTAAACCCTAAACCCTAAACCCTAAACCCTAAACCCTAAACCCTAAACCCTAAACCCTAAACCCTAAACCCTAAACCCTAAACCCTAAACCCTAAACCCTAAACCCTAAACCCTAAACCCTAAACCCTAAACCCTAAACCCTAAACCCTAAACCCTAAACCCTAAACCCTAAACCCTAAACCCTAAACCCTAAACCCTAAACCCTAAACCCTAAACCCTAAACCCTAAACCCTAAACCCTAAACCCTAAACCCTAAACCCTAAACCCTAAACCCTAAACCCTAAACCCTAAACCCTAAACCCTAAACCCTAAACCCTAAACCCTAAACCCTAAACCCTAAACCCTAAACCCTAAACCCTAAACCCTAAACCCTAAACCCTAAACCCTAAACCCTAAACCCTAAACCCTAAACCCTAAACCCTAAACCCTAAACCCTAAACCCTAAACCCTAAACCCTAAACCCTAAACCCTAAACCCTAAACCCTAAACCCTAAACCCTAAACCCTAAACCCTAAACCCTAAACCCTAAACCCTAAACCCTAAACCCTAAACCCTAAACCCTAAACCCTAAACCCTAGACCCTAAACCCTAAACCCTAAACCCTAAACCCTAAACCCTAAACCCTAAACCCTAAACCCTAAACCCTAAACCCTAAACCCTAAACCCTAAACCCTAAACCCTAAACCCTAAACCCTAAACCCTAAACCCTAAACCCTAAACCCTAAACCCTAAACCCTAAACCCTAAACCCTAAACCCTAAACCCTAAACCCTAAACCCTAAACCCTAAACCCTAAACCCTAAACCCTAAACCCTAAACCCTAAACCCTAAACCCTAAACCCTAAACCCTAAACCCTAAACCCTAAACCCTAAACCCTAAACCCTAAACCCTAAACCCTAAACCCTAAACCCTAAACCCTAAACCCTAAACCCTAAACCCTAAACCCTAAACCCTAAACCCTAAACCCTAAACCCTAAACCCTAAACCCTAAACCCTAAACCCTAAACCCTAAACCCTAAACCCTAAACCCTAAACCCTAAACCCTAAACCCTAAACCCTAAACCCTAAACCCTAAACCCTAAACCCTAAACCCTAAACCCTAAACCCTAAACCCTAAACCCTAAACCCTAAACCCTAAACCCTAAACCCTAAACCCTAAACCCTAAACCCTAAACCCTAAACCCTAAACCCTAAACCCTAAACCCTAAACCCTAAACCCTAAACCCTAAACCCTAAACCCTAAACCCTAAACCCTAAACCCTAAACCCTAAACCCTAAACCCTAAACCCTAAACCCTAAACCCTAAACCCTAAACCCTAAACCCTAAACCCTAAACCCTAAACCCTAAACCCTAAACCCTAAACCCTAAACCCTAAACCCTAAACCCTAAACCCTAAACCCTAAACCCTAAACCCTAAACCCTAAACCCTAAACCCTAAACCCTAAACCCTAAACCCTAAACCCTAAACCCTAAACCCTAAACCCTAAACCCTAAACCCTAAACCCTAAACCCTAAACCCTAAACCCTAAACCCTAAACCCTAAACCCTAAACCCTAAACCCTAAACCCTAAACCCTAAACCCTAAACCCTAAACCCTAAACCCTAAACCCTAAACCCTAAACCCTAAACCCTAAACCCTAAACCCTAAACCCTAAACCCTAAACCCTAAACCCTAAACCCTAAACCCTAAACCCTAAACCCTAAACCCTAAACCCTAAACCCTAAACCCTAAACCCTAAACCCTAAACCCTAAACCCTAAACCCTAAACCCTAAACCCTAAACCCTAAACCCTAAACCCTAAACCCTAAACCCTAAACCCTAAACCCTAAACCCTAAACCCTAAACCCTAAACCCTAAACCCTAAACCCTAAACCCTAAACCCTAAACCCTAAACCCTAAACCCTAAACCCTAAACCCTAAACCCTAAACCCTAAACCCTAAACCCTAAACCCTAAACCCTAAACCCTAAACCCTAAACCCTAAACCCTAAACCCTAAACCCTAAACCCTAAACCCTAAACCCTAAACCCTAAACCCTAAACCCTAAACCCTAAACCCTAAACCCTAAACCCTAAACCCTAAACCCTAAACCCTAAACCCTAAACCCTAAACCCTAAACCCTAAACCCTAAACCCTAAACCCTA
>CM072550.1:4215000-4795000 GCA_036898215.1 Platycarya strobilacea
TAATTCCCCCCTTTCAGTGCGATTATCTTGGATCGAATCCTAGTAAACTCAGCCCCCTTTTTGATAAAAGGGGAAAAAAGTGGCTTAAAATGACTGATTAGGTGCCATAATGTGCGCTATTAGAACTGATTGGGAACTTATAAGGACCCTTACATAATCTTATGTTACAAAATGACGTGAGGGTCTTGTGGACCTTCCAACCTACTATCCGTCTATTTTATTCGCCAAATATGAACGCATTAATGGTTCAAATTGATATATTTATATATACATATATATATATATATATATGCATAACAAATTTTCAATCGCTTAATACCGCTTCATGAAATGGTGAGAGAACGATAGTAAAATCGTCAATGAGTAGCATCAGTCTTTTTAATCAGTACATGAAACTTTGGAAGTGAAAAATATTGCAATCAAGTAATGCAAATCTTATAGGAATAGGCCAACACAATTTAAACCCAATAAAATTCAGTAGCTAGCCTCATTTATTTTCATAGATGATGCGATAAGATGAAATGAGTTAAAATTAAAGTTAAAAGTTTAATAAAATATTATTAGAATATTTTTTTTAATATTTTTGTGTTGGGAATTGAAAATTTTGAATTGTTTCTTCTATTTTGTGTAGAAATTTGAAAAAATTATAATGATTAAATGAGATGAGATGGATTGAGTGGAGTTGTGAAAAACAAATGAGGTCATTCCAAACAGGGCAACAGAGTGAATTTTCGTGAGAAAGTAACAAAGTGAGTTTCAAAAACGGAGTTTATGTGCACTCTGCTCAACAAACACTTTACAAGAAAAGGACTGAATATAGCATTAGCTAATGGTATCCTATTGCTAACAACCATAGGCACCAACCTTTTGCAGAGAAAAACCAGTCAATGGTGCTAATTAATATTCTGACTTTCGTTCTTTTCTTGATTTTTCGAAGCAATTACCAAAGAAATCGTGCCCAGAGTGAATGGATACAATCATATTAGAAAAACAAACATTCAATCAAGCAATAACGGTTGAGCAATCTGCGTCAACGCCAACGACTATTTATGGTCAAGACAACAAAGTCTTACGCAAGATACTGGCAGTAGTCCTACATTAACTACTTGTGTCTCATATCCGTACCTTATTAACAAGAAAACAACTGCCATAGATCACTTTGCAAGCATCATCCTCACAAATTCCTCATAGTTCACCTGGCCATCGCCGTCTGTATCTGCTTCACGTATCATCTCATCCACTTCTTCATCTGTCAGCTTTTCTCCAAGATTTGTCATTACATGTCGAAGCTGAAAAATTACGAAAACCATTTATACTTGAGCTAGAAAACAGATCTCAGAAGCAGTAAAGAACCAATAGCTGATAGGGAGCAGTTACACTGCAAATCTAAAGTTGTTTTAATCAGGTATCATTATCCTCCATACAATGTTGAAAACAGCATCAAAGAGAGAATCCAATATATTTTAATTACCTCTGCAGCAGAAATATAGCCATTCTGATCCTTATCAAACACCTTGAAAGCCTCTTTGAGTTCTTCCTCAGAATCAGTATCCTTGAAGGAGAAAAGGAAAGTGAATACACCCGTGTATGTTTTTAATTACACAAACCAACAGTTTGAAAAAAGTAGAATCAAAATTTATTTCACATCCAAAAATAAGATAAAAAAATGTGAAAGAAATACGCCCAAGTGGGGAGAGTACAATATGAATTTTATAGCACCATATATTCATGGGTTTGGCATGGCAAAGAAAAATAAAGGGCAGAATTGAGCAGACAATAAAAGGTTGTAGCCGTTATTTAGGAATAAAACTAATAGGGTTTCAGAAATCCAGCATCAGCCAAGTAATTTTAAACCAATAGGCTGACGCATAGGCAGAGAAATAAAAACTAGAACCAATTATCGCATCTACATTTCCGCTCTATATTTTCAAACAAGATGGTAATGGAGAAAATTACGAGTCACAACTAGCCAACTGACCAAAACAAGGACAGATGATAAATAAGATGAAAATGCAGCACATTGATTGGAAAGACATCAATCATGAGTACTTACTAAAAAAAAGACATCAATCATGAGTTTACCACAGAAATCTCATCCCAGGAAGGGAAACTGAATTAAATTGTAGCAAGCACTATAAAGTAAGAGTCAAGTAGTCTCTGAAGTGAGCAGTATGACATTAACATAAATATAATTGGCTGACCTTCATTTTGCGTGCCATCAAATTTAGAAACTCAGCAAAATCAATGGTGCCATTTTGATCAGCATCAACTTCACTGATCATATCCTGCAGTTCAGCTTCAGTAGGATTTTGCCCCAGAGATCTCATGACTGTTCCCAACTCTTTTGTTGTAATGCAGCCTATAGAAGCAAATCATCAGAACAAAGGCCTTCTCTTGTAAAATTATTGTTTGTCATTTTTCAACTCAAATGCTAGGTGGTTATATAAGAGAAAGCACCCAACAAGAGAGAAGAAATACCTTATATCCCACTGTCACAAATCTATTTGAGGCCTTTTATCTTTCATAGGAATCTGGGGAATTTTACAATCACTATGCTAAAGCCAGAAAAGAAAAAAGAAAAAAAGAAAAAGAAAAAGAAAGAGAGCCTGTGACAAAAAGGTTCTGCACAACTCTCAACTCTATAACACAAATGACCTGCATGTGCTCCTTTTGGAATGGCTCACTAGATATTCTTTTATATAAATCGGTAGATGCTCCGATCCGATATTTTCGGCAATACTATGGCCATTCACTATGGTATAACAGTAGACAACTCAGGAACAAGTAATTATAATGTGAAATGTGACATCTCAATAAACAATATTCTATACCAAGAGCAGGTGAATTTCCATGTTTATATAGATGCAAGATATGTCTCGAGTTCTATACTAAAATATCAGTGGGCTAATGGGGCCAGTTTGTAAAGCCTACAGCTTTTAACTAATGCAAAAAACTCAGCTGCTCTGAGTAAAACCGTGGACTGCTTCATAAAATTGTCAAAAATCTAAAAGTCCTGGGTTTACTAATGGAGATTTGCAAGTAGCTTCTACTTTTTAAATGTTGAAGCACCCATGGCAAAAGCCCACCAAAAACCAGTGTTTCTGATTCTTGGATTACTCCTACAAAGTATCTTAAGAAAATTGGTGAAAATCTAGACCATCTTTGGCTTACAAAAATTTGATGCAAGCAGCTTCTGCTTTTCAAAAGCCTCAGAAAGGGTTGCTCTCAACAATTTTTTTTTTTTATTGGCACCAAATGTTCAGGAACAACATCCCGTCTAATTCCGAGGGTGCACAGGTCATCGGAAATAAGTTTCCCGCAAGTATCCTCTAGTAATTTAAAGAAAAAATCCACCAGTTTGATGGCTCCTAGAGCTTTCACCCAATTCAAACCTTGGATCTTAGAGGTAGCATACCACCAAGACCATGGCCACTTGAGCCAACCCCTAGGGGTTAAAAATGGCATCACAAATTAATGAAAAAGATAAAAATATTTGGATTTATTAATCTGATACTAGTAGCATTTTCTTTTCTAGGCTAGATTACCTTTAGCAATGCTTGGACTGTTTCTCAATAGCCAAACAACTTCGTGTTAGTGTTAGTATAAGATGTTTCAGATTTTGGCCAATTTTATGAAGCGGCTATGCCTTTTCAAATGAAACACACCTGGAAGTCCAGCCAAAGAAGTAACACTTGAGCTGCTTCTCAATAGCCATTAAAAAGCTAAAAACACCCCTGAAAACCAAAAGGCAACGCTTGGGCTGCATCTTAAAAGCAATTGATAATGCAAAAGCTACTTCCCAAAATTGATTGAAAAAAAAAACCTGAAATACTCTTTTCTAAACGCAAAGTAGCTTCTGGCTTTTTAAAACTGAATCACCCAAGGAAAAGCTCCGTCAAGAAGCAACTTTATAATACATGATAAAAATCTCAAAAGTCGCCTAAAAAGCAGCCGTTTCATACTGGGGTGGCATTAGAAGACAAAGCAAGATTGGAATTAGCAGCCGTTTCATAATTTTTGTGGACATGACAGTTTAGATTGTCTTTAGGAAATGTGTAGGAAAAGAATGAGTAAATATGTTATTCTAAAGCCTCTACACAACACAGCTGACCTAATTTGATTTAAAAGATAAATTTTAAAATTTAAATCTTACAAATAAAATCTTGATGTGGATGATATGTGGTGTATAATAAGTGATCGAGTATGAAGCAAGATTAACAAGTTTTCAGTACAGATTAACAAAATTAGATTCTTCCAGAAAACAAGTCCGGAAAAAGACAAGAACACATCAAAATTTGAATGATGACTAACAGCATTGGGGAAAAATTAGCCAGTTCTTAAAGGTGCATCCACAGACAGATGTGAGTTTCGTTACCTCGAGGTGAGAAACTTCGCAACACAAATGAAAAAAATTACATGAAGATGAGAGTTGAATGATAAACAATGGTCAAGAAACAAAGACTACCAGTCCAATATATTCAAATAAACAGCCGAAAAATTATAAAATAAAAAGAAAGAGGGAGGGAGAAAAAAGGAATAAGTTCTAGAGCTTAATTAGAAAACATGCAAGATCCAAGAAGTCATGATCTCCTCTGGTATAGAAATACGACTTCGATTGCAAATGGAAAGAGAAAAGAAACGGAGGGAGAGAGAGAGAGACCATCGCCATCCTTATCAAAGAGGCTGAAAGCTTCTTTAAACTCAGCGATCTGCTCCTCCGTGAGCTGCTCCGCCATCTCAAAATCTGAAGTCTGGTCCGGTCTTTCGTCTTCGTGTGTGTATAAGAAAAGAATGAGCGATCGAGACCGAGATACACAGGTTTTTGACTTTTATAGAAGTCTTGACTCTTGAGTCTTGACCGTAATCTACATGTAAATCCTCTCTGTCCGTACTTGTGATATTGGGGATGGAAAAGATAATGAAAAGTTATTATCCATTTATTGTTCTTTCTCTATTTCTAATTTTTTTTATTTCACTTAATAATTTAGAAAATAATTATTAATAAAATTATATTTATTTTTAATTTTTTTAATAATTAAAGAGGTAAAAATAATACTTAAAAAATGATAAATAAATAAATAATTTTAAATACATTCTAGAATAATAAATGCATAGTAAGAAAGTAATAATCTTTTTACTATCTAATAAAAAATGGTAAAATGACTTCCAAATAATGTTTTTTATTTTTTTGTTATTTTTTTATTTTTTTATAATAAAAAAAGTGATTATTAGTGAATCTATATTTTTTTTATTTTTGTTAATGATTAAAAATACTTAAAAATGCCTAAAAGAAAGGATAATGCTAGGGTATGCACCCCGAATATACAAACTAGTGAAAATGAGTTTTTTTCTTTTTTTTTTTAAAGTATTTCTTAAACATTCTTAATCATTAAAAAAATAAATTATAAATATAAACTCACCAATAATCATTTCTTTAACCATTAAAAAAGATAATATATATATATATATATATAAATGAGTAGGCATATTTGATGAGCATATTTGGCAGTCATTATCATTTTCCTAAAAGGAAAAAAGAAAATCTATTAGTACTGGTACGCATATTTGAGATGCATATTTGGTTGCAGGCTAGAATTTTCCGTTTGGGATTATGAGTTTTTTTTTTCAGTTATAAGCTTAGAGTGTATAAATTTTGGTTAGACCTTTTAAAAGTGGGCCCATTAAAAAGAGTATGTTTCTTTTACACTTTGGTGATGGAGCTCCTTTTGCAATTTTGGGATAGAGTGTATTAAGTATTATTAAAAAGTATTCATGTTCATCACATTCATTTATATAAATAGTAATATATTACTGTTTATATAAAAATAAATATAATAAGTGTGGTCCGTGTAAATATTACTATTTATGTAAGGATGAATATGATGAGTATAGATGCTTCTAATTATTTTTAGAATTTATTTATACAGGCTCTAAATAGAGTTATGCAGAATCCTTTTGTAAAAGGATCGTGCTACAGGGACTACTGATATTCAATCGAAGAACGGAGAATTTGACCAATAAATACAAATACATTTGTTTCTTCTTTTTTATTAATTATTTTTTATATATTTAAAATATTTTTTTAAAATAGGAAAAAATACAAATTCATTTACATTCACTTTCTTAATTATTAAATAAATAAAACAAAAAAAAATAGCCAATCATTTTATCGATTCAACTAGAATTTTCCTTTGTTGACAAAAAATAAACTCAACTATAAAACAAATTATTCTTAGCGAGACATTTTTTGGTACAAAAAGCCTACACAAGACTTGCACACTTTTTCCTTTTAAAAGTGGCGGCGTTTTCCATCAACCATAAGATTTTTCTTTTAAAAAGTTAATATATATATATATATATATATATATATCTAAAGATGTTGAAGTATGTTTATTAATTGCCTAAATTAATCGTACTAGTTCATCAAAAATGAAATTTCAATTTAGTTTAGCTTGATCGGGATTTCTACAATTTTTCTGCTCAATGGTTAATGTTAAAATAAGTGTAATATTATACAGAAGCTTAGGACATGCAACCATTATATTCGTTTAAATTATAATTTGAAAATTAGATTTCTAAAAGAGAATTCTTGGGGGGCAGCCCGTCTGCCCCCCTCCTTAAAAGCAGCCCCGCCGCCCCCGGTGGCGGTGGGCGACACCGCCCCCGCCATCGGGACCGGCGGACTCAGGCGAATTCACCCCTAAGACGGCGAGTTCCGGCGTACGGGTCCGAAACGGGTTGAAGGCTGCCGGGGGCACACCGGAGCTCGCCGGAGCTCGCCGTCTTAGGGGTGAACTCGCCTGAGTCCGCCGGTCCCGATGGCGGGGGCGGTATCGTCCACCGCCACCGGCGGCGGCTCCGTTTATTCCATGGCCGAATCCCTCATAAATTCATCTTCATTTTATTTTTTTATTGTGTTTTTTATTATGTTTTTATTGTATTTTTTATTATGTTTTGTTCATTTTATTTTTTTAATATATTTTTAATTTTTAATTTTTAATTTAATTATATTTTTTATTTTATTTTTATGTGTTTTTCATCATCAAGCAACCCAACTAACGTTGGGCTGCTTTAGACGCTGGGGACAGCCGGACCGGTCCCCAGCGTTAGAAAAACAAATCAAAGAAAAAGTGTAAAAACAAAGCTAAAACTAAAACTGAAGAAATAAAAACAATAAAAAAGGATGAAGGTCACACAAACTCTTGACATTATCACACCCTTTTTCAATTTTCTAATTGAAAAATAGAATCACAATGTCAAAAATTAATATCCTGTTTGTTTTTAAAAATAAGATGAGATAAAAATTAAAAAAAGAAAAAAATATTATTATAAAATATTTTTTAATATTAATTTTATTTTGAAAATTAAAAAAATTATGTTCAGAATTGAAAAAGTGAACTGGTTATTTTATTTTATATTGAAATTTAAAAAAATATAATGATAAATTTGAGAAGAGATAAAGTGGAAAACAAACAAAGCCTAAGAGTCACACAAATATGTAACCCCAAATGTTTCCCCACTCCGTTTCACTCGCCAAAGAGGCTAACAGAAGTCAGTAGAGAAGCAACTTTTGTCATTTTAAGTTTGAAATATGACCAAAACCCATAACTTTAATATTTTGATGATTTAAACAGGATGAAGCATTTAGAAGAGTATAATTCATCCTAGACCTGAGTATTATCAGCAACCATAAAAGAAAAAGACATGATTCAGGGGTTAATTAATGCATACAAAATAATCTAACACAGGCATTAAAACACACATTTGTGAACCATTTCAAGTTCACCCATATGCTCAGATTTCAACGCATATTATTCTGTCTTATAGTTACCAATGCTCATCAAAAGTTACATTTTATCTAAAGAAAATGTTGAGAAATGCATGAGTCTGACTCGCTCTCTCGGCTTTATGCACAAAAAACATAAGCGGAGAGCCTAACTAGTCCAAATACCGTAAAATCAAGAGCAAAACTTCGGCAGCAAAAAAGGAGCATGAATTGTTTGAAAAGGAGCAGGAATTACACGAGCTAGATGCATTGGTTCATGAAGAAGCGCTGTACTTCTCCACGACGGCTACAGCCGCTGCTCTGTACCACGAAGCTGCAGCCATTGCTCCGGGATCTGGAACTGATGCAAGGATCTCTCCGGAGACATAGGTTGAACGGCCAGCCTACGAAATCGAAATCTATGTCATCAAATCCCCATAAAGGTGAATACAATGCATAAGAATGTGGATACTTTCTACGTAAGAGAATTCTTGTAGCATGAGTATTGTGTGTCTAAAACATGTCACTTAGTGTAATGCACTATGTAAACCCCAACCCATGTAACGCAACTCCAGGTGGATCAAGTAAATCATCGACTTCTTATTAATAGGACGTGGACACCAAAAATTGTTTATTCCTGAAGGTTTGAACCTTAGACTTGGGGAGTGTACCCCTAACTATGACCAAGGCCCCTACCATTGGTGTCAACCCCAAGTAACATTGTTTCACTGAGTCACATGGGAGATGATTATATGTAAGACAAGTTGTCACAAGTACATGAACATCGAGCCTGCATAACATTTCTACAGTTATTTTGGTTGAAAGACTCTACATTGAACTGCAGGGAACATAAGAAACCAACAGATTGATCAACTCCATGACAAAAAAGGGCCAACAGGCACAAGTAGAATCAGCAATGGCCAAACATGTGGACTCTGGTTCTGTAGTAGCATGTGGGCCATGGTCAGGGACTAAATTGGTGACTGTATCTCATTCTCATAGGCTTTATAAAGCTCACTTTAGTTTATCTATCAATAGTCACCACAGGTAAGCACCATGTAGTAACAATCAGTCCCAATAGTCCATGCCACTGACCCCCATACAACTCAAGTAACACCATAGAATACAACTAAGCTGAAGGTCACTCATGAAGGTCTAAGGTCAAGACAGGTGCTTTAATGGTTGAGTCATCTTATACCAAATATGTGCCTTTTATGAAAACCATGTAGTAGTCCATGTGATTGATAACCTTAACACCCATAAGTGTACTTTTATAATACATGGCTTGATTCCATTAAAATAAAGGAAGAATAAAAGAATCTAACAGTTTGGATATTGAAAGTATTTCCAAAAGGCAGAAAATGCATAAGCATGATCTTGCGCCTATGTTTAATTATCTTTCCAAGGTATGTTTTCGTGGGAGATGTTGCTAATGTGGAGAGGCTTGGCTTCCATCTTGGGATGTAAGATATCTCATTTGCCAATGAAATATCTTGGCCTCCCCCTGGGTATACCATTCAAATCGAAACCAATTTGAGATGATGTATTAGATATAATGGAATGGAAACTGGCAAGCTAGAAGAGGATATACCTTTCCAAAGGTGGTAGGGTTCAATTAAAAGTACCCTATCCAACCAGTCAACTTCTATCACCATTCCCACTTACTACCAAGGTGGCTCAAAGCATGGAGAACCTTCAATGAGATTTCTTATTTTGTTTTTTTTTTTTTTTTTTGGGGGGGGGTAAGATAAATGATGGACCCGGTTTGAGGTCGGTGGACACAAAATCAAATTTTGGCATCACATATGGTAAAGAGAGGCCACTCAAGGAAGCTTATCCAAAAGTCTATGGCATAGCAAGAATGAAAGAAGCCTCGATTGCAGACCTGTAAGCTTATCCAAAAGTCTATGGCATAGCAACAATGGAATGAAAGAAGCCTCGATTGGAATGTCACTTTTCAGAAATGCGCATGATTTGAAGGTCAACACAATATTGGAGTTTTATGATGTCATATATTCCACCCGCATGAGGAGAGAAGTTGATGACAAGATTTTCTAGCGTCACTCTAAGAAAGGAAAGTTCACTGTCCACTCTTTCTGTCAAGCCATGCACACCCCTACAACCAACCATTCCCATTGAAGAACATTTGGAAGACAAGGACACCATTAAAGGCACTCTTCTTTGTATGGACAACTTCATTGGGGAAGATACTCACACTCAACAACTCAAGGAAATGTCAATTCATTATCATGGAGTGGTATTGTATGTGCAAAAAGAGTGGGGAGTCAGCTGATCATTTATTACTTAATTGGGAGATTTCCATGACATTATGGAAAGACTTCTTCACTCAGGTGGGACTAAATTGGGTGATGCCAAGAAGGGTGATCAATCTCTTAGCTTCTTGGCGATGCCTTCAGGGTAACTCTCATATTACAAAAATATGGAAGATGGTCCCAATATGCTTATGGTGTTGCATTTGAAACGGAAGGAATGACAAAAGCTCTGAAGATCGAGGGCACTCAATGGAAGAGCGTAGGATATTGTTTTTCAATACTTTACTTCATTGGTCGGTTGTAATTGATTTTAAGGGAATGAGTTTCCATGATTTTCTTGTAACACTAAACTAGCATGCCAAGGTGAGGCTCTTGTATATGTCCCGTATACCTGGGTTTGTTTTTGCCTATTCTTATGATCAATAAAACTTTGTTTAACAATAAAAGAAAATTTATGTTTTCATGAATATATATATAATAAAACAATATTATAAACACATTTCACATTACCCCTAAATTACCAATATATTCATCAACCCAGGGATATATCATACATGTTTATGATAGTGAAAAGATCGGAAATTATAGATAGCTGAAAACTCAATATATTCAATGATACTCTTTCAGTTGTGGATGGAGAGATCAGAGGAAAGCAAATGAAAGCAAGGAAAATTGCACCGTGTTCAGGTCCTAGTGCAAAATTGAACAGAAGAGTCTGTGTCTATAGTTCATCTTAGTCCTGCCTTTAACGACAAGGCTGCATCCTGACAGGTTCTTGAAAATCTTTTGGGTCAAAATATTGAGAAAATCCAATTATTTTATAAGTTAGGGGCCAAATTTTAAAATATATAGATTTTTAGAATTTTTTCAAACTATGGTTAATAAGGATTTTTCGGAGTTAAAGGGGTTATTAAAGTTTTGGGGTCTAGAAAGAATTTTTTAATAAGGGTCAAGGAGGGGAGGGGGGGAGTGGTGGTCCCCATCCGCTTAGATCCACCACTGCTTACAGGATTCATGGAAATTGTTTCCAACTTAATTGAGGGTCATGTAAGGAACATGCAGCTGCGTTCAAAGGCTGCTTATTTTCATGTCCTTTGATTAGAAAGAATGCCAAGAAAAAGAGGCTTAATCCCAATGAAATAGGAAAAGAATCAATAAGAATATCACCTGTGCTTGCATGTGCTTGGTTGATTCAGCTCCAGCCAATGCTGCTTCAGACGAGAGAACAAAAGCAGTGCAAGGATCATCCCCAGCATTTAACCTCTGTATGCAAAGTTTAATAAATTAGTCCTTAAGGCCACACTGATTATGAACAGATGATAATGATCATTGGTAATGACCTCCTGAAGTATTGCTGATGCTGGAATAAGGGCATCTAACATTGTGCGATAACCAGCACTAGCTCCCCCATATTTACTGACTGCTGTAATGGAAGCTTCAAGTGCTTCAGACCCTGAATAAAAAAAATTAAAAAAAAAGCCACTCAATGAGTGAATGTGCAACTCTGAAGATTATGACTTTGGGATGATTATCTCACATTCTTTTGCAGTGACAACTGACTGGGAGCTTGCTGTCAACTGCGCATATGCAGCCTTGCAAAATATATTATATCTGTTTCAAAATGAGAGAGGAAATGATTTTTCAGACTTATGTGAATGAACCAATCTGTCAAAATCAATCAAGAAAGATCCAGATATAGGAAAATACAGGATCCCACTAGTTCCTCCCATAACTCTTCCAATAGAAGATCCAATTTCGTTCACTGTTTCTGCAGCATCATTCAGAGGGTAACTGGGAACAGAAGATGAAAATTAATACACTGAACTTAGCTTATGTTGGAATCATCGTAATCTGGGAGAAAAATAATTAACATGTAATTCAGTAACTGCGAATATCTGCAACCTCTGACATTATGATAATGTGCATAATGAATATACAATACTTCACCATCTTCCATTTATCCTTTTCTTTCTTTTCTTTTTCCTTTTTTTTTTCATAATCTTAAGCCATTTCCATTTATCGACTTCCTTTTTCTTCTCCTTTTTGCTTCTTTTTTTCCCTTTATTTTTATTTTTTATAAGTAAGAAGTAATTTCATTAATATGAATGAAATACAAAATAAAGTTTTTCCTTTATTAGGTGTTGAAGAAGATTAAAACAGTTTTTGAGGAGAAAGGCAGGCTCAGGGTAAGGAAACCACATGTTTGATATTTCTAGCCTCTTTGAACCATTATTAAGGAAGTGCATTGAATATATCAATCATGTCGGTGACCTTCTCAAAGATAAGATTGCAATTGTGGATTTTGTCTTATAAGTCTAGTCAAGTGAACAACTTACTTTTTGATGTCCGCCAATATTGCTGTTGCACCTCTATACATCTGCAGAAGCAGATAAATTAGACACACGATACATACTAAATAATGCACAAGCAGTATATCCGAAATAGTGACAGGGCTACTAGGATAGGACTCACTGTTGACCCACAGTCACCATCACCTACTTTGCTATCCCATTCATTCAGACTTTCCCTAAGATTGACCATTGCATTTGCTGCTGCTTCAATAGCAACCTCAAGAATCTGGCCTTGTTGATTCAATTGTGGTGGTCGACTTAATGCCTAATCAAAAGCATCAGCAGACAGATTTAATAGAATAGTCATGTGTAAACAAGGAAAAAGCATAAAAAAAAAAAAAGCAATTTAGAAATAGAAAATAAATTAAAGCAGAGCATCACAAGCATAGCAATTGTGCTCCAGAATGTGCAGAAAAACTAAAGACAGAAATGAAGACCAGTGGTAATAAATGGAAGTTATATCATTATCCCTAAAAGCTGCCCACCATTTTCCCAACTACATCACATGTGCCTACACGTATGGACCGATAACTTTGCCATATATTTCAAAGCGAGGATGCCTTATTTTTCTACAGAAATTCACGAAAATCAAACCAGGTTTGTAGAGAATAAATGTTATCAAAAGTGTCAAAGACAGTGAGTAGGGAACTTGTCTGAAAGAGTAGAATCATCTTAATCTATTTTTCCATGGGGTAGCAAATAAATTTCATAAGCATACCTCATCACTCTTTGTTGAATGAGACGGTGGCATTGGAACAGGAATCTTGGTAGGTGGATGATTACCTGCCAGTAAAGACAGTTCTCAAGTTCAATAAAAGTCGAGGTAGCGTAGAACTTGTCTCATACATACATGCATACATAAATATATACACATACGCGCACGCACAACCCCTTTCGTTACTAGTTCACTATATATTTTTGCTTGCCATTATGGAGCATCTCATTAGTTTAGACAGAATGCCCAAACAATGTTCAAACAATCCCATATATAAAAGGAAATTTAGGGAAATTAAGAAAAGGGAGCAATGTTCAATTCACTGACCATCAACGCCAACAGGCCAATATGGAGCCTTAGTTGGAGCATCCAGACGTTGCAAAATGGTTTCATCTGCCTTCATGATGGATATTGAAAAACCTGACAAAAACAAAATGCTGAGGAGAACCATAATATTAGTTTAGGCCTGAAACTCTTATCAGCATAAACAAACCTGCCATATCAAGAGATGTCATAAATGACCCTGTATACACTCTATCAACAGCCAGTCCATGTTCAAGCTGTAATTTTGGCACTGCTTTTCCTGATGCAATCATTAATTCCATTATCGGAGTGGCTCCTAACCTGCAATTCAAAGGACAATTTTATCAGAAACAAGAGTGCCATGAGCATAGTGGAACATCAGAAAAATTGGTGACCACCATAAGGAAACAGAGAAACTAAAGTCAGGAAAATTTTATGTTTTGGAATAACATCCTAAAAAGAGATGATAGCACAACAAACAGCACATGTAACATAATAACTGAGCAGCTATACTAATTATCTGTTAGAAACAAATAAAATGATTGAAGAAAAGTAAAATCACATTACTTTTTTTTTATAAGTACAATTGTATTAATAATCAAAGAATGGGCAAACGCCAGTTACAACGATAACTAAAATCACATTACTTGTTCAGCACAAAATTGAATTTTTTTGATTTAGAAAACCAGGAAACTTTGAACATATTGGCCAACAGCAGCAAGTTCAAGATCGATTTTTATAATCCTTGTATAATTGGGTTTTCACAAATATCTAATATATTTTAATCAGTAATGTGGCAGACGAACAGATTTGATCCAGATTGGACAATTGAAAAATATAGGATTTGTAACTTTGAAATTAAAGATAGTAACAAAAAAAAAAATTGTAGCGAGGGCAAAAACAGCTGGGAGTACCAAACATGTAATGAGTTAAAAAGAAACATTATAAAAGGTTGTCAGATTTGTCAAATAACACCAATTTTCAGTTACCTTCACTTTTGTTAAAATCTAAAAGAAGTTAATCGCAGGCCCCTTCTTTAAAAATATTTTATTAAAGAACAAAAGGTCATTACCCAAGTACATTGAAAGCATACAAGAGATGCACCTAAACAGAAAACGCAAAAAGATCTAGAAATTCACAGAAAAGGGCTTATAAGGAAAAAAAAAAACACAATTAAGCAAAAATTCAATGGCAAAGGTTGTTTAGGAAGAAATAATGAGAAAAAGTTAAGAGGTAGAAAACAGATCTTGAAGAATGAGGAATTAAACCAGCATCAGTGGTTCAAAGCATCAAAGCTTGGCCTGAACTTGTAACCTTAGGAAGGTCTAAGAAACATGTAATCTGTCTGACATTCCAGTCTGACATTCCGGTTTGTTGCACTACTGATTTGATGTTCACTTTAGTTTTTATTAATTTGTAGCCATAAAGCTAGAAACTAGAAATTCAATCCACAAAAACATGTATCTATTTATTATAATGTTGATTGCTATGATGCTAATAGCAAAAATAACAGTCAATCCCATAACTTGATAGGTTTACTGATCTAAAGCACAGATCCAGGCACCTACCCATTGATCATGAGCACAACTCTATTGCCACGTGTAATGGGAACATAGTTGGTTTCCTGCAAACATTATATAATTTAGACTAATGGTCATCAACTTGAGCTATAAGACTATTGGAAAAAACAAAAAAGAAGAAGAAGACGAGGAAGCTTATGCTGTAAAACTTAATCCCATATGGTGTGGGATTTTCAAAATTTAAATATAGTCATGGTACATAGATATACATGCTACTGCAAAGTCCCAATTCAGTCCAAAAATAGCAAAAATAGCATCAAAAGGATGTAGCTGTTTGCTTTGAAGATTTTGCAACCCCCCCCCCCCAAACCACCCCCACCCCCACCCCCAAAACCAATGGTTCATGCATAAAAGAGAACAATGATCCAATGGTCCATGCGAGATGTGACTCCTAACTGTACGCAGCAGACCTGCTACACTCTACATGCGAGATGTGACTCCTGTTACACGCTAGCTTTTATACCGTTGCGCATTGCCATTGCATGTTGGCTCTTGCCCCTTGGGTGTTGCCGTGTTGGTGCCATATACATATACTGATATAGGCTTTCACCTTCTCATTTTAATTTTTTGTCTTCTCAAATTTGAAATTCCCAAACTGAAATTGCCGATTTGCGATTTGCGAAACTGTCGAACTTGTGTCCTCGCCTTGGACTGGTGTTGTGTTGCCAATTATACTTGGGTTGACTTGTATCTAGAGTTATTTGGAGCTTAGACTCGCTAGTAGGCTCATTGGACTGTAGATTTGCCGTTGGTAACTTGGTCCATAACTCCATTGGAGCTTGCTACTTGCTCACAGTCAATGTGCTCAGCTTGCTCTTGCTCAGTTGCCGTTGGTTCAAGTTTTTAACACCACAGGTTCTATCGTTCTAGACTTCTAGTTCTCTTTACTTTAGTCTCTACTTATATAGAAAATTAATATAATTTGTGACTTGTATACTGTACATATATTATAATTTATATTTATCTAGAAAATAGATTTAGCCTAGAAAATCAATATATATTATAATTTATATAATATATAGACAATAGAATTAGCCTGGCAAATTAATATATATAGAAATATATATATAATTCATGCATTATACAGATTGTGCATAATTTACTGTCATACTGATTTAATTTGTGCATATACATAGATTTGTGCGCATATTATATATATAATGGATGAATTTTATTCCATAAAGATCGGCATCGAGCTTAATTTGAAGAAAAAATTCTAAGTTGATCACCCCCCCCCCCCCAACAAAAACACTAAATCCTGGTTCCGACCCTGGTTGGCATAACAATATACAGAACCCCATAACGCGTCTTTGTTGAGAAAAAAAATATATCAGTACGGTTGAGCAAGCTATATATTAAAACAAGAGTTAAATATAAAATACTGACATACCAGTGAGAGTATTTGATTAAGAACATGAGAAACCACCACATCCACAGGCTGAATGTCGGCAACAACAGCACCAGGTTCACCATGCTGTACAGAAATGCATGTTTAGTATATGCTTGATACGTAAAAGCTGAACAAGAATTCAATTACTCTATAAGTAAAATATAACTGAGCAATTGATAAATAATATCAGCAAGTAAAAACCAGTGGATAGATCAAAAGTAATCAACTACAGATAAGCTCAGCAAAGACAAAAGAACTCCAAATTGTCTTACGCATCAAAAATACTACAAATTTAGAATTCTTGAAATAAATAGAGTTCATTTCTTATTTCAAAGACAAGGGACAGTTGATGACATACAATTCCAAGGCCAAGTTCCATTTTCCCTGGACCCAAACGTTCTGATGTAACCTGCCGCCCAGGAATTGTGCAAACAGATAGAGCAACACCCATTGTTCCAACCATTTCTGATGCACATTTTGCTTCAGCGGCAATATCAGCAAGGGAAAGGCCAGCGGCAGCAGCAGCTCCAGCCACCTGTCTTTCACAAAGGGTAAGAATTTGTGTGACACATTTAGTAAGATGAAAAATTGAAAAGAATAACCTGGTAATTATATTGTTCAATTAATATAACAAGCCATGAGTCACAAGGGGAAAAAAGAATACAAGAAGGATATTGTTGAAAACTGGGATACAAGAATGTAATTTTCTTTTCGATCTTTTACTGCATCGTACAATGGATGACTTATAACTAATGCTCTAACTGCATGGTCTAGAAAAAATCTTGTTTTTCAATTATCGATGTAGCGTTAAAAATCCTCATGCATATGTCAAATACAGAACATACAAGTCATCGATGAAGGAAGAAGAAAATTAATAATACACAAAGTTCTTCATAAAGAATAAAGACACACAGATAAAGAGAGAGACACAGATAAGGGAAAAAAGAGCCTGGAGTCGATTCAAGGTTGATGCAAATGCACATGCCACTAAGCTTCTTCAAGTGTGCATGTTTTGTTTTTTTTTTTTTTTTGGGTTGGGGGGAGAGAGAGAGAGAGAGAGAGAGAGAGAGAGAGGACCTTATGAACAAGAATAGTCCCCGCCAATCCTCTTCGTCCAGCTATGCCACAAGGTGGAGGTAAAGCACAATCATCCCCCACAATTACAGTCTATAAGGTGCCAACAGCAGTTAAAATATATTTTTGGGTCTAACCATGTAGAAGATGATTATGAATATAAACCTAAATGAAAGCATACCTCCACTTTATAACCTTCAGATTTTGCTTGCTCGGCAGCCAAACCAAAATTCAAACGATCACCAGTATAATTCTGTCAACAGCAGATTATAATGAATCAAGGTACAAAAGCTAGATGACTCCAATAATCAGAACATCCTTATACGGTTAACCACACTCAAATAATAGACCATTCACAAAGCTCACCACTCTTTCCAACATGAATTCAGCCACCCTATAATGAAGATGTTATTGCTTCTTCTCTCTCTCTCTCTCTCTCTCTCACCTCCTTTTTTTCTCTCTTTTTAACTGGTCTAGGGTTTCCAAGAATCAACATAAGCCATTTGACACCCAGAACAAAGATGCCATCATAAACCACGATATATAAAAAATAAGTACTCATTTCAAAATAATGTACCGTGACAATTAGAAGACATCCCATAGGACCTGTTACAGCACGGATGCCCTACAGTAAAAGTAGGCTAGATAAGAGTGATTACAATTATTGATAGGGTGATGCATATGCATGTCCAATAATAAGAATAAACAAAATCATACAGCAAGAATTGAATCAACTGGTGGGGAGGTAAAAACATCCCCACATATAGCTGCTGTCAGCATCCCCTCCCCCACAAATCCAGCTTGTGCAGGCTCATGGCCACTTCCACCTCCTGTATGAGATAGATCAATGTAACAAAAGGCTTCCTAGGATGCCCAATTTAATTGCAGCAACTAACAGGTGTAAGCATATGAACAACTATCGCTTAATGTATTATATCAAAAGACAAAAGAGGACTAGAAGTCATGGATTAGAGTTGTCAAGCATTATCTCCCACGCATGGTGAAGGCCAAAGGTCAATCAATTGATACCATCGAGTCACATATTTATCCTTTGGGTTACCTAAGAACTACCGAGGTTGTGAAGCAGTATTCATGTAAATAAATAGAAGCAGGAAGAAAACACTCTTCAATATTAATTCATAGAAAACAAATTAGAATTCAGTATAACATTAACTCACTGCTAAAAGTCGTGTATTTAAAACACGTTCAACTTTTTTGTATCATAGTAGCTGCTTTAGACAATAAGAGCATGATGGGTTAAACTAATATGAAAAATGTGCAAAAAAATTTCATGGTCTCTAACCTGATATAATTGCAACTTTATTATATGTTGAACTAGAAACATCAGCACGTAATACAACCTTCACCTGTGTATTAATATAGGAGGACAGTGTCATATTAAAACTAATTTAATGTAAATAAGCACCTTAACAAAATCTTAGAGATAAAAATTACCTCAGGAAAACCATCTAAGAACTGCAGCCCAGGATACGTTTCCACAAGTCCCTCAATGAACTCAGTTACAACATCTGCAACAGTATGCAACCACAATAACAAGAAAACTAAGACCCAATTAGCAAAGACTACATCGTATTACTTGTTTTATTGTAATTCATTGCTTTTCTTGCACGACCCAAAATATTAAAATAGTGATGTTCTTGTGCAAGGGAATAGACAAATTCCCTAATGCTCAATCTATACCTCCAAAAGAATGACAGAAAGGAAATATTGCCTAGGAAATGAAGGTTAATATAAATTTCTTCCTTTCCCAATCTCTTGTCCCTTAGGACATATGCAAAGTCAAAGAGAACCAGGACATTTTTTATTTTTTTTAGTAAAGAGGACCATGACTCACTAATGAAGAAGAATAGAACCCTTAACCCTTAAATGTTACGTAAAAAAGAACAGCACTAACTCTTATCCCAAAGTCATTAGAAGAAACAGATGAAATAGAAAAGAAAAATGAAAAAAAAAACTCTTTTTCATGTTTCAGTACTTTTCCTACTATATCTAAATAGTCTTTTTAGGTCAAGAAGCACTAGCATGTTAGTTAACTAGAGCTAGAATTTCCTAGTGTGAATATTCATTATGATTAAAAAGTCCTACTTCATTGTAAAATTATTCAATCCTCAAATGAGTACGAGAGGGAACATTTTTCCAACAAGGTTCAGATGCCACAAAACATTCATGGCCCTTTGTTTGTTTGAGAAGAAAACAATAGGGGTAGGAAGAAAAACTAAACCTCAACAAAATCTTCTTTTGCCTATCAAAAAAAGAAAAATTAAACCTCATACAGGACTTCCTAGTAACTGTCGGACCTACAACTATTCTCTTAGAAATGTTTTATTTGAATGCCTTGGTCTGCCTCCCAAGGGACTTATTCTTTCTTTAGCCTTTGATTAACCTCAGAACCTGCCTTGACTCTCCATTTTTTCCAGGGGTCTATTCCGAGGACTAAATGTACCCGAAGAAAACAAAATATCAGATATTGGTTTTTTAGTGAATAACTGAATAAGAACAAGGGATCTTTATCTCGGCTCTAAGCAAACAGGCAAGAAGAAAGAATCTCCAATTGTCATTTAACATTTTTAATTACCCAAAAACAACGTGAAACATAGCATTCGAGATTGTGCTAACTTTTCTCGGCAACCAACCATTAATAAGTCAAAGTGGATTTCTCTCGAAAACAGACAGTTATAATAGAATTGAAGCTGGAAAATATTCATAAATCATCACAAAAAACGCAAGTAAGCAAGAGTTTCCAAGAAAACCACGCAAAAATAAAAATCGTAATACTCGCATTTTTTAAAAGGGAGATGCTGGGGACTGGTCCGGCTGTCCCAGCATCCAAAGCAGCCCAACGTTAGTTGGGCTGCTTGATGATGAAAAATACATGAAAATAAAATAAAAAAATATAATTAAATAAAAAAATGAAGATTAAAAATATATTAAAAAAATAAAATGAACAAAACATAATAAAAAACACAATAAAAAAATAAAAACACAATAAAAAACACAATAAAAAAATAAAATGAAATGAATTTAAGAGGGGATTCGGCCATGGAGCAAACGGAGCCGCCGCCGGTGGCGGTGTCGCCCACCGCCACCGGCGGCGGCGGGCTACTTTTGTTAGGGGGGCAGCCCGTCTGCCCCCCAGGATTTCTCTTTTTAAAATTCTCTCGGTAAACAAAAGATGATCACGAACCTAAATTCATAGCTACCTTCAGCCTAACGCACTTAAAATACAGGGGATGACTAAGAAATCTGAGCACGAAAATAATTATTAGAGTCAATTGATAAGTCAGAGATTTCCCGGAATATAAATAACGAAATTGATCGTCAAAAAACCAACAGAAAGAAAAAAACTGCACAGTCGCATTTCCCTTCTCGTACCGGTTAGTTCCCCTCGGCCGGTTCTCTCGGCAACCGATCAGATAGAAGGAACTCAAGACTCGCACATGAATTTTACTTTGCAAATCAAAAATCCTAAAAAATGTAGGAAAAGAAAATGCGAAAAAGAAGCGAGAGAGATAGATAAGGGTGAAATGCGAACCGTTGGGATCGTTGATGAGCTTCTTGCCTCGGGAAGCCATGACGTCAACGAGACAAGCTCTAGCTAGCGAAACCTGTTTGCTTTTCGCATGAGAGAGAGAGAGAGAGAGAGAGAGAGAGTCTGCGTCACACACACATGGACTCGCACCAGGTGCCAGTGCGGGTTTGTTGCTTGAAGGTCAAGAGAGAGAGATGGGGTTTGCTTGTCCGGGCAAGCCAACATCGCTTGTCCATTAATTACGGAAATGTCCTTGTTCTGGTAATGGATAAAGTTACAGCTCAAAGTGGGTCTAGTGTCTGAATTTCTTCGTTTTTTTTTTTTTTTAATTTTAATTCATAACTTCCAAACCATACCAACTACTGTTAATTGACAACTGACCCTCCATCTGAAATTACAAGGTCAACCCTTCCCACCATTTTCACAAAATCTTATAAAATTATAAAATAAATACAAACGTTTCAATTAATATTCATAAACATTTTTGTACTATTTATGAAAAGTTCTCCTCTCTAAACCTCAATTGAAAAGTTACAAAGTTTTTTTAACTTTGATGATATATTATACTTATTGTCAAAAGAAATTTTGTATTAATAAGTTGATATGTAAAATAAATTATTTAAAGATTAACTTTAAAATTAGTGTATAGAACGTATCGTCTATATTATTTAAATAATAATATTTCATTTATAAGATTCAAATATAAAATTAATTTTATAAATTAAATTTATTGTGTTACATAAGTAGTGTGTAGCCTAGAAATCTTAAAAGAGTAGTACTTTACGTAACATAATTGTATTCTTATTTTGAGAGTGTTTAGTAATTTTTATTTTCAAAAAAACCCAAAAAAGAAATAAAAAAATTATAATAATTTTGTTTAACACGAAAAGAATTAGTTTTCAACTAATCTCCAAACTTTTAATTTTGATCATACTAATTCCATTAGTTAAAAAATTATTATAAATTTAAGACTATTCTTGAATCTGTATATTTTTTAAAGTATTTTGAAAAATATATAAAAAAGAAAAGAAAACAAATATAATTACACTACTAATAACTTTGGACTAAATAACAGCAAACTACAACTGGGCAATCTCTTGTGTCTTCTCTCTCTCTCTTTAGAGTCTCTCTACACTCTATCGTGCTCTTCTCCTGATAACTTGCACAATTTATCCAAATAACTTTTCTAACAAGGTGGTTTTTTCCAAACCAGCAAACATCATTTTCATTTGAAGTACAATACACTCTCAAAGGCTCTTGATGGTAACAGGTCCAAAAAATAGATTTAGAAAATCTCATAACTCAAATAGAGGCGTTCAGCAAGACCTCTTCTTAAAACATACACTAGAGAAAGCTAAAGCACCTTTGGATTCAATCCTAGAAAGTATATTGGTTGCAAACAAACCCCTCAATAAGTTTGCAATTCATCCTAACATGACGGCATCATGGAATTTCATCCATAAATTTATCATAAAGGACCTTGAAACTAGTATGTTCCTCTCCATGTTTTGGTTTCCACAAAACAAAATTAAGGGTGCTTAATCTTCCACAAAACAAAATTAAGGGTGCTTAATCAATCTCCAAGGAACTTTATGAGTTATCTACTTATCCTCAAGCCTTAGTCACCAGCAGCAACTATACAAGAAGTTGACATGAGGAATTCAACATTCATAGTCCAAATTCATGGATTTTTCCTAAGTCATATGATATTGAGAAATGTAACAAACGAAATGACTTAGGTAAACTACTTCTGATAGAAGAATATCCAATTTAAGGTTTAAGTTTATAAGGATTAAGGAGGATATGGATGTCACACAACCATTACAACAAGGTTTCATGATGCCTAAGTTTGGAATTCATAAAACTTGGATCTCACTAAAATATGAACGATTTTCTTTCTTCTATTACGCCTGTGACAAATTGGATCACTTCCAAATTTTCTGTAACTATGAACAAGCCCCTTTTATGAAGCTCAAGTATGGACTATGGCTTACACTTGAGTATGTCAATCCAATCCCTCTAAGGCACTTCCTCAAACAGAAGAAAACCAATAAGAAGATGCACTCAATCACACGATTCTCAACCTATTGAACCTTAACTCACAAGCATTCAGGCCACAAGAAGTTTCGAAAAAGGAAAAACAATATAGACAGATACGAATCAATAACAATGTAATCTACAATTCTCGTTTTCAAATCAAGAAGCGCTTACCAATATGGATTGCGGTTTGACTTCAAAGGAGGCACCAAAAATTATATAGTTCTTCCCACTTTCACGAACCACCCAATTTCTAGTTGTAAATTCCACTTAGATGGTGGAAAACAATTTTACCCACTTTCTCAGTTATAGTGTAACACAAGCATTCAATTCTCTACCAACAAGTATAAATTTCTTCACTATTCAGCCACCAACCAACTTTATTCAACAGAACAGATCAGTCCAGAATAAAATCCCTTATCATCATCTAGATTAAGGATAAAGATAACTGAAAAGATGGGGACAATGCAGTAGGGATCTTCAACTTACTCCTCAATCACCTCCTTGTCGGCTAGAAAGAATGCCCCATGGAGTACACAGTGACAACAAATATACTTTGTCATTCTAGAATTCAAGGCTCAACAGGCCAAGTACAAAACCGCTTCATTGTTGGCCTATAAAGGTGAACCCAACCCCTTTTCCCTTTTCATTGCATAGAGATTTTTTTTCATAAGTAACCATACTTTTAGGTCCCTTCACTAGATATGTTTCACTCAACCCATCAAGCCAAACCCCTCTTCCATCAAAAGCTGAAAAACCTCCCCATTTGGGCCAAAAAGCTCTAATCCATCAAACATATTTTTTCTTCCTAGCCCATCCTATCACCCAAGCTACCCAACCCAAGCCATTTTATCCCTCCTAGATAAGCCCTTCCCAACCCAAGCTCCCTCCCCATTGTAGTCTCAAACATCTCCCCATACCACTTATCCCAACCCACAAAAAGCCCCAACCCAAGACGCTTATCCCAACCCACCAAATGCAAGGCTACATTTAAATGTCAAATTGAGCTGAGTTGATCTAAATTTTTTTATGAATAATAGTGAGTTGAGATGATTGAGTGAATTTTGTGAGACCTACTTAGATGAGTTTAAATTATATTTAAATATTAGGATAAATTTAAATATATTTATGAGAAGTTATAAAATTTATGAGATTCACTTGTAGTATTTGTCCCCCGTGCACCAATCAAACCTATAGTAAAGGAAAAAGATTATGTTTGTAAAGAAAAAAAATAAATAAAACCCATAGGAGAGAGAGAGAGAGAGAGAGAGATATTGAGGTACAAAATAAATGAAAGGAACTAATGAGTAATCAATGCTTTTGTTAAGATGTGTTAAAACAAAAAAGTTTTGTCTAGTGCAGCTACCGTAATAAAACTCACAAAAATCTAGTGTAGATGTAGTTCAATTAGGTTGTTAGAATAGTTGAAGAAGTTTAAAAGTGAACTGCAACCAATGTAGTTCGGGAATCAAATGCACCCTAAGTCTCAGCCTACCCTTAGCAATAATCCAAATCACATGCAAATGACACATATAGCCATACAAAAACCCTTCTTGAAAATTTGCATAACATGCAAACCATGCAAGTTATCTAGTGCATTGATGTTGTTTCTTTCGATAACACAATGATCCACCTTCCTCAATCCCAAGGTATGGAAACCACTCTCCCATCTAAGAGGCTAATTAAAGTAGTTCTATTAAAGCATGTCCAATTGCAAAAAAAAAGAAGTCACCACAATTGGTGAAAATTAAAACAAAAAAAATAAGAGTTAAGAAAGATAAGCTGTCAACAGGAGAATCATCCTTAGTTCTAACTTTATTAAAAATGCAATTTGATACTTGGAAAAGGAAAATTTCGAATGTTGCCATATAATATGCCGCCACCACCAACCAACCCAGGAAAGTCCAAGCAAGCTAAAAAGGTAAGTTTCAAAATGCCTCTCTAGCTAAATGAAGATAATGGTCTGGAATTGCAAGGGTCTGGTCCGTCCCTAAGTATTTAGAAATTTAAAAGTCAATATTAGGACATATAACCCGAATTTTATCTTTTTGTTGAAAACATTGGTGTTGGATGATTATGCCTTATATATTATAAATAGTATATGCTTCTACCATTTTGTCCATTTTCTCGCTTCTTGTAAAAAATGTAGCTTAGATCCCCCACATTAATATGAATGCAATTTTTGTTCTAGTTTACTTAGATCCCTCACATAATTCATAGTTAATTACTTGTGTGTATGCGCCAACTCAATGGAATTACAAAGCAAATTTTTGGAGTCGCCTAGACTCAATTCACCAAGTTTTTCCAGGATCTTGGGTATGCATTGGTGATATTAATGATCTCATTGACCAACCAGAGAAATTTGGGAGGCGTCCAATCCCTACCAATCAAACTAGCACTCTTAAAGTTTTAATGGAAAAATATGGACTCATTAACATAGGCTTTACGAGACCGAAATTCATGTGATTTAATAATAAATATGAAAATTCTCTCATTATAGAAAGGTAAGATCAAGCAATAGCTAACCAATTGCGGAGATTATTATTCGAGGATGTAATTTTACAACATTTAACATCATCATCAAATCATCATCTATTATTACTGCACACTTTCAAAATGCAAAGACAAGCCACAACTTTCAAATTTGAAGAATTCTGGATACACGAACCACTTAGTCATCTCATAATCGAAGAGGCATGACAAATAATTTATCAAAAAATCTAACCTACATACTTTGTTAGAAAACCAAATTCACAAAAAAGACACTTAAGATATAGAATAAAAATTACATCAGAGAAATTCAAAACAACATTCCAGATTTTGAGAGAGAGCTTCTTGAAATTCAAAGCTACTCGATGTCCACATAATCAAGAAAAGGAAAGGTATTTGCAACACCACCTCTATAAACAAAGAGAAAATGAAGAAATTTTGTTCCGTTAAAAATACAAGAATTATTTGGCTCACTTCAACGGATCTCAATACAAAGTTCTACCATTTCACAACAACAATCTGAAAAAATATAAATGTCATTAACTTCATCAAGCTGGGACCAGGTAATTGGTCAATAGATCCTCCAATCATTAAATCTTCATTTATAAACCGTTTCATATTATTGTATTCTTCTAGAAAATCGCAAGTCCTTGAACAACTAGAAAGTCTTTTTGACAAGAAAATTTCTAATAAAGACAATGAGTTGCTTAGTGCAATACCTAGTGAGCAATAAATTTTTGGTGCCTAAAACAAATCTCTAGTTGAAAAGCACCAAGACCTAATGGTATAACGGCTCTCTTTTATAAACATTATTGAACATCATAAAAAAAGAGGTCACCCAAGCACTGCAGAATTTTTTCAAAAGTGAAAAACTCCTACAAACATTGCACTGATCCCAAAAACCCAAAGCCCAAACTCGCCAAGTCAATATCGTCCAATTAGCCTCACAAATATGACTATAAAATCATTACAAAAATTTTGGCCAATCATTTTAAAACGAATTTAGCCTAAATTATCTCCCATCTCCAAATAGTTTTTATACTTGGTAAAAACATTACGAAAAACATCATTATAACACATAAACTTTTTCATCACTTTAAAAGAAAAATAACGCTTAACAAAAATTAAGACAAGGAGATTCGATCTCGCATTTCCTGTTCATCTTAGTCACAGAAACATTATCAAGAATCTTGCTAAAAACTTAAGCGCAAGGTGCACTTGAAGGGGTGAAGAATAGTAGAAATAGTTCATCTATCTCGCACATACTTTTTACAAATGCCACAATAATTTATACAAATTCAGAGACTAAATGGATCATCTCTCAATGGCTTCCTTATAAATTATCATTGGTTAGAATGAAATTATAATGCCCTAGTGGAAGGCTCAAACATTAGTCAATGATACAATTGAAACCTTATTGGAACCTTATAAAGAACAATAACTTATCATTTCTAAGTAATGTGAGATCTGATATACCACCTACCTTATCATTCACATATAAGGTATTACAGAAATACTTAGGACTGCCAACTTTAATCAGCAAGAACAAACAAGAAAACTACAAAGAATTGCTAAATAATATGGGAAAGAATTGAAAATTTGGAAATCAATACTCTTATAACAAGCATGGAAAACAATGCTCATTAAATTGGTGATAAGAACTATTCCATCATATCATATGGCTTCCTTTATACTTCCAAAAGTAGAATGCAAAGCCCTTGATGTCAGTTTCAAAGACTTTTGGTGGGGATTTAAATCCTGACAATTTGACCTTTAAATCTTGAAAATCTATATGTCAACTGAAGAAAAAAGTAGGAGACCTTGGATTAAGGTTGATGGAAAATATGAATCAAGCTCTTATAGTAAAGACAAGTTGGAAAGTTATTGAAAATCCAAATGGTATATGGCAGTCTCTCTTTTAGGAAAGTACCTAAAAAATTCAGATTTTTGGGATGTTTCTCAGAAAACCTCTAACTCATTTATGTGGAAGGACTTTCTCCAAACAAGAGAACTTCTAAAGAAAGCAAAATGTTACCAAATCAGCAATGGGCTTTCGGTCAATATCTGGCCAGATCCGTAGATCCCCTTAATGGAAGAGTTTAAACCCAAGCATATTCAAGGTATGGACCAAATCTATTCCATTATAAAAGTCTCAAATTTAATAACAGACAATCCATGTTTATAAGACATGCAAAAAATGTAAAATCTTGTTTATTAGGGAAGCATCTCATAAACTCAAAAAATACCTTTGCCAACATTATCATTGGGACAGGACAAGATAATTTTGATTCCGAACCACAACGAAAAATTCTCGGTCAAAACAACTTACCTCTCGAATATTAGAACTGAAGCCCCAAGTCAACATATTCCCATTTTGGGCCTTTTCAAGATGTGATAGAGATTGAGAATTCACGATGGACATCGACTACTACGTTAAAAACTTCTTTGGAATATATTCCCCACAAAATCAAAATTGAGCTCGGTAATTTTCCAACTTGAGAAAAATAGTGTCTACCATGTGACTAGGCAAAAATAACTTCGCTACACCTATGACAACAAAGTTCTTGGCCCTTAAACTTAACAAGACTGCCAATACACTCCATCTTAGACTGGATAAAGATGATCCTTTGTCTAGATCAAGAACTGGTCATAATAGAGCGAGAAAAACATCATTTCCAATTGTTTGCAGTTGTCATTATAGATTTCATCTAGAGAAAATGAAATGAGATTGTCCACAACAATACTCCACTATCTCTAAAGACAGAAAAACAATAATTGACTCAAATCTATGGAAAATACAAAAGCACATGGGAGGTGAAACAAGTAAAGAGAGCATAAGCATGGATACCTCCACCTCCTAATTTTCATAGTTTCTCCTTTGATGCAATAATAAGAACTGGTTTCTCAGTTGCTTCAGTAATATGCATATATACCAACAGGGTTTTAAGGGAATATAGTCTGAAATCATTCACAAATCAACTCCCCTAATTGCTAAATCTTCAGAGGCGCTAATATAGTGCAACAACATTGTTGAACTCAAGGTTTCAAGTTTCGTGTAAATCTACACATGAATTTTGATGAAAACAAATGAATTCAAAGAATAAAGGAGTCTCAAGCTCAAGTTGTCCACACAATAGAATCAAGCACATCAAGGAAGTAAGTATGAGCAAGAAGGGAACAAGTTCACATTAAAATCATAGAATAATATTGTAAATCTCTTAAAAATTCGAAATTAGGATTAAGACTCAAAATTAATATTTTATCATAAAGCATTAAAATATATTTTCTACATGTGCATGAATATTTTGAAAATTAAATTTGAAAATTTTGAAAGATGATTGATTGTCATCTTTCACATGTGCATGACATGATTAAAGGTTTGAACTTTGAAAATATTAAGATGATTGATTGTCATCTTTCACATGTGCATGACATGATTAAATGTTTGAATTTTGAAAATATTAAGATGATTGATTGTCATCTTTCACATGTGCATGTTTTATTTAAATATTTTCAAAAGTGATGGATGCTTTTCTTGACTTATGCAAAGGGTAGATGTTTTTGTTTGAAAAATTTGAAAAATAAAGTGTGCTCCTTTTGTCATATGCAATAAGTAAAAGATTAGATTTGAAATTTTTGAAAAGTAAAGTGTGCTCCTTTTGTCACATGCAAAAAGTAAAAAGATTAGGTTTGAAATTTTTGAAAAGTGAATGATGATGTCTTTGACATGTGAATCTTTTTAAATTTGAATATGAAGTCTCATATGCCTATAAATAGATCATTTAAGAGCTTCACATTCACAACACCAAGAGCATACAACATTCATTCAAAGTTTTCATTCTCTCTTCTCTAAGCATTGAGCCTTAACCCTTGTTCATTTTGAGAGATATAGTTTGTGCTGTATTATTTCTATCTCACTCATTGAGGAGTATATTTTGATAGTCTACCCACTATCAACTCTTGTATTTGTAAGAGGATGCGTATAACCCTTGTGTGTGTAGAAGATGTTCTACATGGGGAATAGTTAAATCACCAAGTGTAAGGTGATTGGAAGTGTAGAAGGTGTTCTACACGGAGAATAGTTAAATCACCAAGTGTGAGGTGATTTGAAGTGTAGAGGGTGTTCTACATGGATTCTTTGGAGTGGTGCTGCTTAAAGGTGTAATAGGTTTTTATCTCCACCTAAAAGAGATTGAATAGTGGATTTGGGGATCCTCAAGGGGTAGCTTGAGGCTAGGACGTAGGCAGTGGGGCCGAACCTCGTTAATATACTGTGTTTGCTTCTCTCTTACTCTTACCCTTACCCTTACTCTTTATATTTATTGTTGTTTCATATTTTGTTTATATTTTATATTATATATTTGATTTATAATTGTTATTTTTTCTAATATAACTCAATTCACCCCCCCTCTTGTGTTAGTCATCTGGGTAACAATTGGTATCAGAGCTAGAGCTCTATTATAAGATTAACTATCTTTTGAGTTAAGATCTTATGGCTAACATTGCAGCTTCATTTGGTGAAAGTCAATCTAGCAGTCGGCCTCCACTCTTTTGCGGAGACAATTACTCATTCTGGAAAGTTAGAATGAGAATATTCCTTCAGGCTCAAGGTCGAGAAATCTGGAAATGCATTGTAAATGGACCTTATATTCCAACAAAAGTAGTTGATGGAGTAAAGGTCAAAAAGGAAGAAGAAAAGTTTAATCGTGAAAACGATAGACTTTATACTTTGAATTTAACTGCTATGAATTTATTATATAATACTCTCATTGGTAATGAATTTAATAGAGTAATGACTTGTGCTACAGCAAAGGAAATTTGGGATAATTTGGAAGTTACTTATGAAAGAACTTCTCAAGTCAAGGAATCAAAAATTTATATTCTTACTCATGAATATGAAATGTTTAAGATGAATGATGATGAATCTATTTCTAGTATGTACACTCGTTTTACTAACATCATAAACAGTTTGACAACTCTTGGCAAAATTTATTCCAAAGTGGAGATAGTAAGAAAAATTCTCAACTCTCTACCAAAACGTTGGGAATCAAAAGTGACAGCGATTCTTGAAGTTAGAGACCTCAAGAAACTCGAAGTGAATGAACTCATCGGGTCACTTATCACCCATGAGTACACATTGAAAAGAGAAGAAGAAGAAGGAAAGTCAAAGAAGAGCTTGGCACTTAAAGCTGTTCCACATGAAAGTGAAAGTGATGAAAATGAGGAAAATGACGACAAAAATGAAGAAGTTGCGATGATAACAAGAAGAATTCAGAGGTTCTTAAAGAAAAATAAAACTCCTCCAAGGAAATCCTTCAAAAAGTTTTCCAAAAAAGATTCAGGTAAAAATGACACTTTAATTTGTTATAAATGCAATAAACCTGGTCATATCAAGTCATATTGTCTTCTGCTAAAAAAAGATCGAAACAAAGACAAAAAAGCAATGAAAGCTACATGGGATAATGATTCAAGTAGCTCAGATAGTGAAGCAAGCAATGGAGAATCAGAAAATCTTTGTCTTATGGCTAAAGATGACATTAAGGTAACAAATCTTGATAATATTGAAGATCTTTCATATGAAAAATTACAAAATATTTTAGAAGAGGTATACGAGGAATTTGAAAATTTGGGTATCAAGTATACTGTTTTGAAAAAGAAAAATTCTTCTTTAACAAACGAAATTGATATTTTAATAAAAGAAAGTATTGTTTTGAAAGATGAAAATTTTGAGTTGAAGAAAAAAAAACTAATTTAGAAAATATTATTGAAAAATTTACGAATGGAAAAAGAAATTTTGAAAAATTTCTTGGTAGTCAAAGATGTGTTTTTGATAAGGCAGACTTGGGATATATGCCAAAACAAAAATACAAACCTTATAAAAACTTCTTTGATAATCCTTCTAAATCAAAGTCCAATATTCAAAATTCTTTTCATAAAAATAATTTTGTTAAAAAATGATACTATTATAATCACTCAAGTTCTTCATATATGTCACATGCTATTTGCAATTTTTGTAATAGAAATGGTCATAATTATTTTGCTTGTCCTATTAGAAGAAAACATACAATGACTATTAGGGTCATATGGGTACCTAAAAATCTTGTTTCTTCTAATACTAATAAATAAAGGACCCAAAAAACTTGGGTACCAAGAAAAATCATTTTAATTGTTTTTATAGGTGTGCATGAAGTCTTCCACAAACAAAAATAAATGGTTTTTAGATAGTGGATGTTCAAGACACATGATGAGATACAAGACTAAGTTCTTTGATCTTAAATCTAAAGAAGAAGGACACGTGACATTTGGAGACAACTCGAAAGGGAAGATCGTGGGAATAGGTAAAATTGGTAATGAGTCTTCTCTTATAATTGAAGATGTTCTACTTGTTGAAAGTTTAAAACATAATCTTTTAAGCATAAGTCAATTATGTGATAAATGATTTACAGTTACTTTCAAAATGGATAAGTGCATTATATTGAATGATTATAATTGTAATATTTGTTTTATTGCTTTTAGAAGTAACAATGTTTATACAATTGATTTTGAAGAAATTACCTCACAAGATGCGATTTGTTTTTCAGTTCAAAATAAAACTAATTGGTTATGGTATAGAATACTAGGTCATGCCAATATGGAACTTATTTCCAAACTTTTAAAAAATGATCTTATGAGAGGTTTACCAAAAGCAAATTTTCTTAAAGACAAAATTTGTGATGCATGCCAATTTGGTAAACAAACAAAAACTTCTTTTAAAATCAAGAAACATATTTCCACTACTAGACCACTGCAACTGATACACATGGATCTTTTTGGACCAAATAGAGTTGTAAGTTGTAAGTTTAGGAGGAAAATATTATGCATTTGTTATTGTTGATGATTTCTCCAGATATACTTGGGTCATCTTTCTTACTCATAAAGATGAGGCACATAATGCTTTTACCAAGTTATGCAAGAGAATTCAAAATGAAAAGGGTTATACTATTTCAAGTATCCGAAGTGATAGGGGAAAAGAGTTTGTTAATAAAAATATTGAAACATTTTGTGATGAAAATGGTTTTGTGCATAATTTTTTTGCTTCTCGAACTCCTCAACAAAATGGGGTAGTAGAAAGGAAAAATAGATCTCTTCAAGAGATGGCAAGAACAATGCTCAATGAGAACAACTTGCCTAGTTATTTTTGGGCTGAAGCGGTAAGTACTGCATGTTATGTTATAAATAGAGTTATACTAAGGTTTAAATTAGATAAAACCCCCTATGAGCTTTGGAATGAGAAAAAGCCCAACATTGGTTACTTTCATGTATTTGGATGCAAATGTTTTATTTTAAATGACAGGGATAATTTAGGCAAATTTGATGCAAAATCTGATGAAGGTATCTTTCTCGAGTATTCTACTAATAGTAAAGTTTATAGAGTATTCAATAAAAAAACTTTAACTGTACAAGAATCTATGCATGTAGTATTTGATGAATCTAATTCTCTACTCTCCAAGAAATCTATTGATGAAGAAACAGGAGGTATAAATAATACGGAAAGTCTCAATCTCAACAAAGAGAACACAATAGAAGAAGTCCAACATGGAGATATCAGGAAAGATCATCAAAATTTAATACAAGATGCAACCAAACAGCGGAAATTTGTGAAAGATCATCCAGTAGAACAAATTCTGAGGGAACCTTCACGAGGTATAAGCACTCGATGATCTCTTAGAAATATTTGTAATCATACTGCTTTTCTATCTCAGATTGAACCTAAAAATATTGATGAAGCACTTCTTGATGAATTTTGGATTCTAGCTATGCAAGAAGAGCTTAATCAATTTGAAAGAAATGACGTTTGGACACTTGTTCCTAGACCCAAAAATCATACTATTATTGGAACAAAATGGGTTTTTAGAAACAAGAAAGATGAGTCCGGAGTCATTACTAGAAATAAGGCTCGACTTGTAGCCCAAGGTTTCAATCAAGAAGAAGGAATCGATTATGATGAGACATATGCACCAGTCGCAAGATTAGAAGCTATTCGAATGCTACTTGCATATGCTTGTTATAAAGATTTCAAATTTTTTCAAATGGATCTTAAAAGTGCTTTCTTAAACGGTTTTATAAATGAAGAGGTATATGTTGAGCAACCTCCAGGTTTTGAAAATCATATTTCTCCAAATCATGTTTTCAAACTCACAAAAGCACTATATGGACTCAAACAAGCTCCTAGAGCGTGGTACGAGAGATTTAGTGGTTTCTTGATTGAAAAAGGCTTTTCAAGAGGAAAAATTGATACAACTCTTTTCATTAAATACGAAAATGATGATATTCTTTTGATTCAGATTTATATTGATGATATAATATTCGGTGCTACTAATGAAAATATGTGCCAAGTTTTTGCTAAGACTATGCAGGAAGAATTTGAAATGAGCATGATGGGAGAGCTTACATTCTTTCTCGGATTGCAAATTAAGCAAGCAAAAAGTGGGACATTCATCAATCAATCGAAATATATTAAGGAATTGCTGAAAAAGTTTGAGATGAAAGGTGCTAAGGAAACTGGAACACCAATGAGCCCATCCACTAAACTTGATAAAGATGAAACCGGTAAACCAGTTAACTCGAAGGTATATCGAGATATGATTGGTAGCTTATTATATTTGACAGCCAGTAAACCAGATATTATGTTTAGTGTGTGCTTATGTGCACGCTTTCAATCATCTCCAAAAGAATCACATTTAATTGCAGTTAAGCGCATTCTTAGATATCTTAGTGGTACAATTAACTTAGGGTTATGGTACCCTAAGCACACATCTTTCGATCTAATCAGCTACACAGATGTAGATTATGCTGGCTGTAAAATAGATCGAAAAAGCACTAGTGGAGCATGTCACTTCTTAGGTCGTGCACTAGTTTCCTGGTTTAGTAAAAAACAAAATTCCGTTACACTATCTACTGCTGAGGCAGAATATGTTGCTGCGGGTAGTTGTTGTGCTCAAGTTTTTTACATGAAGCAACAACTTGAGGATTTTAAACTTATGTACAATCGCATTCCAATCAAATGTGATAATACAAGTGCTATAAATCTTTCAAAAAATCCAATACAACATTTTCGGACCAAACATATTGAAATTAGATATCATTTTCTTAGAGATCATGTGCAGAAGGGCGATATTGTATTAGAATTCACTAGTACACATGATCAATTGGCAGACATTTTTACAAAACCCCTACCAGAAGATAAACTATGCATGATTAGAAGAGAAATAGGAATGATGCATGTCATGGATATCTGCTAGATACTTTTATTTCATTATCTTAAATGACCTACAGAAACTTGAGACATTTAGCCTCATCATTCAAATGCATTTGCTCCTCATAAATCATCATGCCATCCTTATCTAAAGGATTAGGCAATCGAAATGAAGAGGCAAGCAATGATTTCAAATCTTTATTCTGTTGCTTTAACTCTACTATTTTTTTGTTTGACTCATAAACAAGTCGTTGAAATACAGAAACAGTCTCGCTAAACTTCTCAATTTTGCCAGTTTTGGACTGCAACCGAGCAGAAAACGCGACGATAGATGATGAGTATCGAGTTTCGAAACCCACAAGCTCGTAAATGGCATCATGATCTGATTTATTAGCTAAATCAGTCTCTTGTTGCTTCATGGCACCCATGACAGATGCAGAAATAGATTGAGACTGAGGTGAAGGATACCTCAAATCTTGATCAAGAGAAGTACTGAAGGGAAATCTACAAGCCATTGAAAAATTGTAGAATGAGAATGCAAGCAACTTGCAAAAATGAGAAGAAAACTTGATGCGAAATAGATAAAACTAAGAATTGATCTTATAGAAACGGAAATAAGAACAAGACAAGCTTACAAATCATGATAATATCTCATTTTTTAGCAACATCAAGCGGATCAAATCTCTGCACCGAATTGCCAGAGCTATGCCTCCAGCCTTTGCAGGTTTTGTCGGGCACGGATGGTTTCAATTATTCAGCTCTTTACAAAATCTCCTTCCGCACTGAATTACCGAAACTAGGCCTCCAGCTTTTGCAGGTTTTGTCGAACACGTGTGGCTATGCACCGAATTCTCTACAGTCTCTACTAATGCAGCGTTTTATTTATCTATTGGTTATTGCAGGAATATATCTTATTGTTCTAATTATGATTCCTTTTTAATGATGCCAAAAGGGGGAGAAGTTTTAGACTAGAACATTAACATTGTTTAAATTGCTAAACTTGTTATATATGATTGGAATTATATTTATATTTTTGTTTGAAAAACTAACGCACATTCTCAGGGGAAGCTTAAGTATTAATACAAGTTTCAGGTTCTATCAAGTATTTATCATCATCAAAAAGGGGGAGATTGTTGAACTCAAGGTTTCAAGTTTCGTGTAAATCTACACATGAATTTTGATGAAAACAAATGAATTCAAAGAATAAAGGAGTTTCAAGCTCAAGTTGTCCACACAATAGAATCAAGCACATCAAGGAAGTAAGTATGAGCAAGAAGGGAACAAGTTCACATTAAAATCATAGAATAATATTGTAAATCTCTTAAAAATTCGAAATTAGGATTAAGACTCAAAATTAATATTTTATCATAAAGCATTAAAATATATTTTCCACATGTGCATGAATATTTTGAAAATTAAATTTGAAAATTTTGAAAGATGATTGATTGTCATCTTTCACATGTGCATGACATGATTAAAGGTTTGAACTTTGAAAATATTAAGATGATTGATTGTCATCTTTCACATGTGCATGACATGATTAAATGTTTGAATTTTGAAAATATTAAGATGATTGATTGTCATCTTTCACATGTGCATGTTTTATTTAAATATTTTCAAAAGTGATGGATGCTTTTCTTGACTTATGCAAAGGGTAGATGTTTTTGTTTGAAAAATTTGAAAAATAAAGTGTGCTCCTTTTGTCATATGCAATAAGTAAAAGATTAGATTTGAAATTTTTGAAAAGTAAAGTGTGCTTATTTTGTCACATGCAAAAAGTAAAAAGATTAGGTTTGAAATTTTTGAAAAGTGAATGATGATGTTTTTGACATGTGAATCTTTTTAAATTTGAATATGAAGTCTCATATGCCTATAAATAAATCATTTGAGAGCTTCACATTCACAACACCAAGAGCATACAACATTCATTCAAAGCTTTCATTCTCTCTTCTCTAAGTATTGAACCTTAACCCTTGTTCATTTTGAGAGATATAATTTGTGCTGTATTGTTTCTATCTCACTCATTGAGGAGTGTATTTTGATAGTCTACCCACTATCAACTCTTGTATTTGTAAAAGGGTGCGTATAACCCTTGTGTGTGTAGAATGTGTTTTACACGAGAAATAGTTAAATCACCAAGTGTAAGATGATTGGAAGTGTAGAAGGTGTTCTACACGGAGAATAGTTAAATCACCAAGTGTGAGGTGATTTGAAATGTAGAGGGTATTCTACACGGATTCTTTGGAGCGATACTGCTCAAAGGTGTAATAGGTTTTTATCTCCACCTAAAGGAGATTGAATAGTAGATTTGGGGATCCTCAAGGGGTAGCTTGAGGTGAGGACGTAGGCAGTGGGGCCAAACCTCATTAACATACTGTGTTTGCTTCTCTCTTACCCTTACCCTTTATATTTATTGTTGTTTCATATTTTGTTTATATTTTATATTATATATTTGATTTATAATTGTTATTTCTTTTAATACAACTCAATTCACCCCCCTCTTGTGTTAGTCATCTGGGCAACAAACATCAATAAAACCTGGCAATCATTGAAGGCAATGCCCAAACTATCATCACCGCCATAAAAAGCTTAGGCATGTTGGCATATTGGCAAATTTCTCCCTTATTGAGGACATCGAGCTTATTTCTTGACAACATGAAAGATGGAGACCAACAAAAATCCATCAATAAAAAGATCAATATGCACACTCAATAACGCAATAGACAGCTACCAACCTTACATTTGGAAGCATATCTTTAGATATTCTCCTTAGATGTATTTTTCTTATTAATGGTAAGAAAGATACTCCTTAATCGTATATAATATTCCTTTTATTAATATATGCTTGATTAGAAGAAAAAACATGACTACATAATAAAATCTTATTTCTAGATTGATTTTGTTCACTTCTATTTTAATTAAAAATTAATATTTTATTAAAAAGTTTTTAAAAATTAAGAGAGGACGTGCTTCTTTACTACTAAGCAAGCACTTAAGCAACATCGTTCATTCATGCCTGTTCTACCTCGTTTAATCTGTCTCCACCAACCACATATGTCAATCCATGATTCTCCCAATTAGGAGTATAATCGGTTCGGTTTGGTCCGATTTTAGACAAAATTAAGAACCAAACTGGTATTACCGATTTTACATTTCTCAAAATCGATTATGCTCCGATTAACTTTAAAAATTGGTAGTATCAATTTTACCAATTTTGGTCCCGTTTCGGTCTAATTTTTCGGTTTTAATAAAATATAAATTTATGAAAATCAAATCTATTTTAAAAAAAGGGTTTGAAATCCGTTTTAGTAAAAAAATTGTAATACATTACAAAAATCTGTTTTAGTAAAAAAAACTGTTATATAAAAAAATTTGCAATAAAAAACTGTTTTATAAAAAAATGCAATAAAAATATGCTTTTACAAGTCCAAGAATTTCACAAATTAAAGTCTAAATTCTAAAAGTTTAAAATCTGAGATTACATTTTATTTATCATAACATTATCTTATATCTAATTATAATTTATATTATTATATATAATATAAAACATATTATATATTTATGCTCAAATATATAGAAATAAATAAAAGTAAATAGGACATGTTCGGCCCAGTTCAATCTTAAAATGATCAGAATTAGGGGTGATTCCCGCCCAGGCGAGGACAGGGTACCTCTACTTTTGCCCCTGCTCCCGCTTGGACGGGGGGTAGGAATTCAATCCCGCACCACGCCCCTGCCTACATAGGGGTGGGGTACGCCATCTCAGGATGGGGTAGTAGGGTTGGTGGTCCATTCATCATTCCTTGCTCTTATAATGCCTTAGCCCATTTCATAATTTTGGACTATTTTTAGTTTAGATCAAGTTTTCAAGCCATTTTTTATCTAAAACACCATCAAATCTGATTTAAACACACAATTGTATATTAAAAAATATTCAGTATTCCATTACTAAAGTCTAAAGTCACTTAAAAAAATCACTAAAATATAAAAATTTAAAATAAAGATTAAGTTATTACAAATTTACAATAATACAAAATAATCCTACGAAATTATAAATTTTGCTATTAACTATTAATATTACAATTTCAAAATACAACTTTTAACTTTCTAAGAATCTAAATTCTAAACTAACAAAACTATTTTACATAACATTGGTGATTTATTAATATATATAATTATATATTTGTATATATAATGGGGAGAGGCGGGGGCGGGAGCGAGGTGGAGGGAACCATATACTGCCCCCACCCTCGTCTTATGTGTAGAAAGCGGGTGGGGGGATTTTGCCCCTGTCTGTCGGATGATTGACTTTGTCCCTGCACGGCGGTGCCGAGCGAAATACGGGCGGAGCAACGGTGCGGATACCCGCTATTTACCTCTAACCGAAACCGGATTGGTTATATTTGGTTCCTCAATTTATAAAACTGATACCGGATCGAACCAATTCAAAATTGGAATTTTTGGTGCAAGTCGGTTCTCCGATTTAAATTTACTCATTTACTTCCCACACCTGGTTTTACCTCACCGTGCCTTCACTCTCTATTTTTTTTCTTTTTCAACCCATCATTTCTGTTGGCAACCAAAGGAAAATGACTCAAAGTCTCTTAGTGCTCACTTTATTAAACTGGGTCCAAAAGTACCAACCATCAGGCTGTCTTGCATATTTTTTTCTTCCAAAAAAATGGGAAAAAAAAAATCCCCCATGAAGTAGCTCATTCTTTTTTTTTTCCGTTAATATGTTTAAATCTATCTACTTTTCGTAAATGCTATGTTTATCTTTTTCTTTTTCTTTTTCTTTGATTTTTTTATTTTTGATCTTTGATCTTTTATATTTTTTCATATTTTATGAGTTTGTTGAAATGCTCAGGAGAGTCGTGGTTTGTTTTGAACTTCAATTTGTAATTGATTAACTACTGTTATTTGGCTGCCACAGATGCGTACGCATGAATGCTAGATGGCATGGGTATTGATCATTTGTTCTCTGGTTTTGGTCTGGGTTGCGTGTCTATGCATGCAAAATTCTCCATGGATCAAGCTCATCTTTCAGGAACTCATTCTTGAATACTGGTAGGTCATTTACACAACGTTCATTTTTTGCAATTTTATTTGGTTAAAAAGCCTTATGTGTTTAATAGTGGTTTTGTGTATTTGGAATATAGGTGGAGCTTTTCACAAGAGAAAAATGCGTAAATTAATATTAAAAACATTTTAGTAATAATATTAGGTTGTTTGGTTGACACATATTTAAGTATTTTTTTTAACATAATAAAGTTAAAAAGTATGCTTTAGAAAAAACATCAATTTGATTAGGGGTGTAAATGATCCGATCCGGTCCGGTCCAGTCCAGAAAATTTATGAACCGATTCCATTCGGTCTAAGAATTCTCTCACTTTGGATTGGACCGAACAGGAGTTCGGTCCATATTGGTCCAGTCCAATTCGGTCCAGGGGTGGTCCGGTCCGATCCGGTCTAGGGGTGCCCCATATGATTTAATGGGCTAAATTTAATCTAAAATTTTACAATAATCAAATATTTTTTTGGTTCAAATTTAACTACTATAAATTATAATATGTTAATATTATAAAAGTATATATTATATATTAATATGTTAGTATATATTATATATTAAGTATGTTACTAAATTATAACTAATAGTCTAATAGTCTAATAACACTATTACATTAGTATATGTTAATAAACTATAACTAATAAGTAATAACATTATTACAATTTACATTAATATATTATATATTTATATGTTAGTAAATAGTGATAAATTGGTAATAATATATTAAATAATAATAATACATTTATTATTTATATGTTAATATTATAAGAGTATATATTATATATTAATATGTTAGTTAATATTAAATATTAAGTATATTAGTAAACTATAGCTAATAGTCTAATAATCTAATAGTCTAATAATATTATTACATTAGTATATTAGTATATGTTAATAAACTATAACTAATAAGTAATAATACTATTACAATTTACATTAGTATATTATATATTTATATATTAGTAAATAATGATAAATTAGTAATAATATATTAAATAATAATAATAAAATTATTATTTATGTGTTAATATTATAAAAGTATATATTATATATTAATATGTTAGTCTATATTAAATATTAAGTATGTTAGTAAACTATAACTAATAGTCTAACAATCTAATAGTCTAATAATACTATTACATTAGTATATGTTAATAAATTATAACTAATTAATAATAACACTATTACAATTTACATTAGTATATTATATATTTATATGTTAGTAAATAATGATAAATTAGTAATAATATATTAAATAATAATAATATACTTATTATTTATAAGTTATTACTAATACTTTATCTAGATATACTATAATTTATATTTTTATACTATAACTAGTCAACTACTAGTCTACTATAAATCATAATATGTTAATATTATAAGAGTATATATTATATATTAATATGTTAATATATATTAATATTAATATTAAAATTTATATATTATTATTTATATATACATATATTTAAAAAAAAAATTAAAAAAAAAAATTCTAGGGATTCGGTCTGGTCCGATCCGTCCGGTCCAGGGGGATGAACTCCCTGGACCGGAATTTTTCGGTCTATATATTTTTTGAACCGGACCAGACTGGACTTCAACCGTTCCGGTCTGGGACAACCGGTTCAGTTCGATTTTTTACGGTCCTAAATTTGATATATTTTCTCAAATGAACTTTTTTTTCAAATATTGCAGAACGTAATTACAATTTTTTTAAAAACTTTAAATGAACGAAAATACTTATATAACTTAACTTTGCCCTATTCTTATGCATAATTTTATTACTATTTCACTTATACATTGTTGAATGGTTTTTTTTTTCATTATATCTACTGAAGTCCTAGTATATTGTTTTCATTTTTTTTTATTATAAAGTTGGATTTCTATCGCATGGTCATGATCTTTACAAAATCAAATGACCTTTTACCTCGTTTCTACCTTAAAAAATATTTTTTAAATTTGTTTTCAAATGTAACATATTTGAAAGTGTTTTAGATATATGGTTCCAAAGCTATAAATAACTATAAGCCTTAAACTAAAAATCAAATTATTCACAGCAATCCCTAACATGCAAAAAGAGAATGTAGTTAAAGCCAATCGCACCACAAAAAAGTTTGACAACTTGAAACAAGAATGCCAGATCTGTTACAGTAATATCAATATCAACAACTCATATCAATGGCCAATTACAACCTTAGGGAGTTTTGTTTGTGTGTTTACAAAATTTAAATGTGATCCGGGACAACTAAATTTAATGTGACTAAGAAAAATGTTGTTCTTTATCCTAAATTTTATCTGCCCCAGTCAGACTTGATATGTGGTACATGTTAAGTAGATGAGAGCTGCTTTAGCTACAAAGAAATCTCACAAAGTAAACCTATAAAATGACGCGGTTTGATGTGCAATGGTAAATTGTAAAACTACTTTAATATTAAAATAGATCTAATGTATTATATGAAACTAAATCAGTTTGAAAGCTTACTTTTAAAAGATCTTTTTATGACTGTAGTACATCTCTAGAATAACTGGAGATGACAAAATCTAGTATGAAAAACAAAATTTCTCTATTTACATGGTCTTTCGTTATGTCTTGTCACCTTTTTTTTGTTAGGCTTGTTCTACTGTTAGAAAGCCTTACTTGTTAAACAAAACTTTTATGTGACTGAAATTAATGTGGAGCTCTTCACAAGAGGGATGTCTTGCTGCATTTGTCCCATAGTGCCTTAACACCAATGGCTGAGCCCAAGATTGATCATTTAAAACCAAATAGTCTTAACTGTAAAATGTGACAAAAGCCACACACACACACACACACAAAAATGAAATTAATTTGGAGGTTCATAGTAATATACTTCACTCGGAAACTCACATTTCACAGGTGAAAATATGACAGATTTAGGCAAGCTCTTAATTGATAAAAAGATAAGTTGGAGCCTAAACCATTTAAGATGCATCATAATACACAATACATAGAGAAAAAATGAAACTGTTTTAGGTTTTCAACCTAAGAAATGCTGAAGTTTTTATTCAGCCACCATTTCTTTCACCTCTGCTTCTGCTTCATTGGAAAGCCCTTCACCAAGCTCCTATAAAAATGGTGGCCAGAATAACTAATTCATTGGTTCCCTTTGGTTAGAGAACTAACTCAAATACTTTGTCTCAATTTACTACTAACCTCACACCCTACAATTCAACCATTGAATTATATCCTCCACAATAGCCTCTCGTTCCAGTTCGAAAAGGAGATCATGTAACAATCCGTCATACAATTCAATGGTTTTGTCAGTTGAGGAGGCTTCTTCATAAAGTTTCTGAGAAGCTTCTGGGTCAGTTACACTGTCAGCAGTGCCATGGAGAACAAAAAAGGGTACTCTCAGTTTGCTCAGATTCCTCTGCAAGTAGGATGTGATTTGGAGAATCTCATAACCAGTCCTCACCCTGATGGATCCGGTATACACTAGTGGATCTGAATACTTGGCTATTAGTGCCTCCGGATCCCGAGAAACTGGTGTGCCCTTCTTATTTGCAGCACTAAGTTGGTATTTTGGAAACAAAAATGAGATAATTGGGGCAAGTACCTGACAGCCATGCAGAAATAGAATGACACTGGATGATTCTACAAACCAATTTGTAAGCCATTTTTATGGTTTCTATTTTTTATGATTATATGAACTGATTTGTAGGTAGAAACAAGATGACACTAAATCTAAGTACCTAAACTTGGGAGCATTTGAAAAATTAGATGAAACAGATATCATATTAAAAGGATAGACTCACCACAAAAATGGGATGGGATGGCCGAACTCCAACGGCAGGTGATGTCAATACTGCACCAGATACACCGGTTTCTACCTTTGGATCGAGCATTGCCTAGGATTATTCACAAAAAAAGCAATGAAACCTTGCATAAATTCCAGGTTCATTAGTTCAAGAAAGAGGGAATTACATATTCCAATCTGCTGATTTGCAGATTGGAAGCATCACATCCTTCATAGAAACTTTACCTTCAGGATAATTGCTGCACCTGTGGAGTGTCCAAAGCAAAAACATGGAAGCCCGGGATTCTCAGCTAAAATCTTCTCGAGAAACAACTTCTGTAGTACAGAAACATAAAGTCACATATGCAAAAAACTAAACTTATCAGTCTATTTTATTGGGCCATTGAATTTAACCCGATGTGCTATAAAGAATCAATAATAAAAGATTTATATTGATTATTTTGACACTATTCTCATCAACCCCTCGTAAATGAACCTCAAAACATACCATATCTGCAACAGCATCATCAAGAGAATGAACATATGCATGCAGCCCATCACTTCCACCATGACCTAAAAGAAAAGGAAAGAGATGGAAAGATGAGAACAACTGTACACAAAAAAAAATTTAAAAAAATAGCAACTACAGAACTGGAAAAAACCACCAAGTAAAACGGACAAAGTCCAAGTGAACCATGCCCCCAGGCCCCCAATCCTATTGTTATATTTTAGATCCAATCCTGCTGGAAGCTCAATCAGGCGTGTCGTCTAATTTGCAAAGCTATAATAGAGCCAAGATATAATTATTGTAGAAAAGCCATGGAACAGAAGATTATTAATGTTTGACACAAGAAGATAGCATAGCGTAGATTCAGCTTAAAAGATTAACAATGTCAAAGAAAATTACAAAACCAAAAAGGGGAAAAAAACATATTTGCCCACTACAAGGCTAACATATAAAATTTTGAAAAACAGATTTTGAATACAAATTCAGTTTCCCTAGCTCATATAAAATAGGAAGAAGATTGCTTTGGGTTTGTCTTCACTTCCGAAACCTGCACCTTTTTTTTTTTTTTAATCAATGTTAGAGATAGCAGGTAGACACATACATGCAAATGATAAGCTTACTTATTAAAAGAAGCTTTCACCTGTTACTTATCCACACCAATGAGCAACCCAATCTGAGTACTCAATCCCTGCAACATCCAATTATAGATGCATTGTTGAATAATGGTGATCTCTAGACTTTGAAACATCGATTAAGGGGCGAAAAAAAATTTATTGGAGGGTTATCTTATGGGATTAAAAAATATATAAAATGTTAAATGCAAACTCAGAGAAAAATGATCACCATTAACTACTCTAGATACTGAGAGATGAAGAATAAAACCAGGAACAAATCTTTAATATAAACTGACGGGAGGGATACCAATGTATCTCTTTTGGATGCTTCTGTTGGAAATCTGGGCTTAGTTCTAGCTTCCTCTAGGGGTTCAGAGGGTAAAGAATTTGATCGTGCTTAATCGAGCATTACCAGCAGATCATTGTGGCATTATGCAATGGACATGGAGATTGTGACAATTCATGGTAGAAATTAAGTATGAAGTATGTGTGGTAGGTGGTGTTTAAATACAATCAATGGACCATAAGGAGTAAGGGCATGGAGAAAAATTCGCCTTGGCTGGGAGGAATTCTCCAAGTCCTTCTGATTTGTGGTGACAGATGGAGCCAAGATCATATTCTACATGATGTGTGGTGTGGTGATCAAACGCTGAAGGAAGTCTACCCCGTCTTGTTTAAACGAGTATCTTGTTGCAGGGAGACGAGTGTGGTGGATCTTTGTGAGGTTTAAAATAACATTCCAAAGTGGACTATTTCTTTTACCAGAGTAGTGTAGGATTTGAAAGTGGAAACAATCTCTTCACTTCTCAACCTTCTATACTTATGTAGAGGAAAAAATGAAGTGGATTGATTCCAGATGAATGACGTTTGAAGTTCTTTCTTTTTATCAAATTCTACACCCTGCAATGGGAACCTCCTTTCTCTGGTAAACGTATATGATGGTATATCTCCCTCAAGAGAGACATTCTTTATTTGGACAGTTGCACAATATACGATCTTAACAATGGAAAATTTGCTAAAAAGGACAAGGATGATAGATTGGTGTTGTATCTGCAAGGACAGCAGAGAAAATATCAAATACTGTTGCTCCATTGTAAATGGGCTTGGGCTTTAGGCTTTATGGCTCTTGATTTTCCAACTTTTTAGGATTGATTGGGTGATACCACAAAAGGTGATAGAGTTATTGGCCAAATGGGGGATGAAAATTGCAAACTAATTTGAATGTGAAGGTATGGTGGATGGCTCCTTTGTGCTTCACATGGAGTATATGGTTGAAACAAAATGTGCAACATTTTAAAGATAATGAGAAAACATTAATAAAGCTGAATATCTCTGTGTTCATATCACTGCATTTGGACAACCTCCCACAACAACACTTGCTTCTCTTCTTATTTAGACTTTATGACTTCTTGTATACTGCCTCTATACATGGATTGTGCCCTTGTGCTCTTTAGTAATAATGCCTTTCCTTATAATATACACACACACACACACACACACACACACACACACACACACACACATATGTATATGTATATACATACACACACACACACACACACACACACACATATCTTTGCATATAACCTCTATGCTTACGTAGAAAAAAATTATTGTTTCTAAGCCCCTCAACCATATATCTTGACTAAGTAAGAGAGCACATCATTCAGTCATATCAATGATTAGTGTTATCTAATTTTTACTTCAAAAACTTTGCTTCTGCAGGACTGTCCATTACTTGCAATATTAACAAAGAGATCACCATTTAAACACACCAGATATCATCAATTTATCTTCAATTTATTGTTCATGGTACCATCATAAAACAAGCACCTAGAGATACTCTTGGTCTATCACTTATCAGAAAATAAAAAATTCTCTTGGCCTACTGAGAAGGTAATGGAAGTCATTTCCAATCGATATAAACTTAAACAACATAAATTAGAGGTACAAATAAAATAACATTGGAGGGATGATTTATTAAAGCATGCACAAACAGATAATGATGGCTTGATTAGAAGGCAAAACTCAATGGGTGAGCATGTGGAGATGGTTCTTGACTTACCAATCCAATCCATTCCATAAGCCTTGTAGCCATTAGCATTCAGAAGCTGTGCAAAAACATTGTATCTGCCACTGTTTCCAATAATAGTAAATACTTGAATAACACATCAAGCAAGCTTTATAGTCAACTGAAAATGACTTCTAAAAGTGAGATTATGCACAAATCACAAACCTGTGTTCATTCAGGCCATGCATGATAAGAACCATTCCCCTGCACAAATTAGATGGCAGTTAGGACTTTGATAACATAAGAAAGTTAAAGACCATGCAAGGTGAAACTTCAGGGCAAAAATTGTTAGGTTACAATATCAAAACGTGAGGTGATTGGGTCCACTTTAGCATGAAAAGGCGTAAAACTTACTCTTTTTTTTAATGGGTCCACTTTTTTATAAAAGACTTGCAAATAAATGGTTCATGTGGACTTGTTCTTAATATTAATCGAGTAGAAAACATTGGGATCGGATGAGACCCCACCAAAAAAGGGGGACCGTATGAAAGCTATACATAATGGGTAGAGGAAGAGTCAAGAAAAATGATGGCTGAGGATACTAATTGGGCACCAATATTCTTGGGGCACGGTCCTGGTAAAGGAAATTACAGAGATAACTACTGCAGACCATATTATTCCTTTAGGATATGATAAACATATATAGTTTCCAACACTAAGTGACAGCAAAGATATGATCTCAACGAGAATATGCCTTCTCAATACTCGACGCATAGAAAATGGGATTATTTTTGCAGGGTATCATCAAGACAGCGTGAAGACAAAGCATTCAAGTTGGAAGTATATAAATATAAATATAAGTTGGAAGCATTCAAGTTGTCTTCTAAAACTTCATTCTTAAAAATCGATGATACAAACAAGAAGAACGCTAAAAATAAACTTCTTACAGCAATAAAATATCCACCAAAACAAAGGACATATTGTTTAATAAGAGAAAAATAACAATAAATAAATAAATAAAGGGGCCGGAATTTCCAAAAAAAGAAGATGTTTTGTTCCAAGAACCAGTGAAGTCGATATCAGTTCATCTTCTAACAGGGAATGAATGATACAGAGAAAAAATAAGCTTGGATTCCAATTTCAACACTTTTTAACGAAAAGTTGGAAGGAAGTCCAAACAAAAACAATTCTTACGCAACTGGAAATATAAAGACCCAATTTTTGGAAATGAAACTCTGAATAAAACCAGAAGAACCACTATCAATCTGATAGGAAAATCATCAAAATAAGAAGGAAATAGAGGAAGCAAGCATTTACCTAATCGTGGCCGAAACCGGCGTCCATGACCGCGTGAAAATGGTATTGCCTCTAGGCGTAGAAAACAGCGAGAACTCCCGCACTGACTTCTTGTCATCACCGCCATCTTGAACCACTCTCCTTATCGCCTGCGCTCTCCTCGCCGCGACTTCCTGCTCCAATACGCCGCTTTTCCTCCACGACACGATCTTAGCCGGGACCCGCACCACAGGCCCACCGCCGCTTTCCTCACGCTTCTCGTCCCTTCTCCGCCCTCGGAACGGAACCAGGAGGAGCAACACGAACGCGTTTACCAGCATAATCAGGCTCCTCCACACCCGCATCGAGAAGAGCGCGTTCACGCGGCCGCTCGCGCCGGAAGTCAGCATCACAGACGACGACGTATGAACGGCGTTGGACATTGAATCTGTGCCTGTATCGGATTAACCTCGCCGATATTCTCCTCTTTTCTCTGGCATGCAATGGAGGAGGAGGTTCAGCTATCTGAAAGAACCGGCACAATGTCTCGTCCTTAAACAGATCATAAACCAAAAAGCTTATATCTTTTTCTCTCTGTTCTTCTGTTAGTGCTGGAGAATGAGTATGTTCCAGACGAAGAAAAATGGGATCGAAAGAAGAAGACGAAAGGATTTAAAATGTGGGAATTTTCGATTCTCGCCGTGGGGTCGAGGTGTTTGGAAGGTACATAGGATTAGGATGTCAGGGACAACCAATACGTCCAAATCTGGAGTTCCGTTCATAAATCTCCGAACCCGATGGCTCCGCATGCGACACGTGTTACAACGTTTCTTAAATAAAAGAAAAATACTTATTAAATGTAATTTAAAATGAGGTGGCGTCTTGATAGCCTTACACATGTCTTGTACGCGGCAAACTGACGTTAATAATAATTGTGGGCCGAACTATTTGACCTGTAGCTGAGCTTCAGCTCTGTAATCTTCCAACAGGCATTTATGTACAGAAAAAATCTACACTATTTTTTACTATTCACATAATTTTTACCCATTATATTTTTTTAAAATTTTATTTTTATCAAATATTTAATATATAAATAATAATTAAAAATTTAAATTAGTTTTAAAATAAAATTTTAAAATTAAAATAACAAAAAATTAATAAAAAATTAAAAAATAATAATGCATAAAAATTGAAAGGTTATATATAACTTTCCGTATGTATATTTACTATTTTACATGATAATTGATCTGTAAAGTCATCGGTTCCATCCAAGTTTTTGTAAGAAACTAGATTTTATTCTAGAAATATATAAATAAAATTATTTTTTATAGTGGAGAAATAAACAAATTCTACACAAGTCTTTGTCAAAAACAAAAAAGATAGATTTTATATTAAAAAATATTACAAATTATTCTTTTTTAATGGGACTTATTATTTTTTTTATAAAGGATTTTTTATGGGATTTTGAGGCTTGTACCTAGTGAAGTCTACTTTTTTTTATAAAAAAATTTATACGAAATTTATCTATTTAACTAAAACTTATATATATATATATATAAATGTCTTGCCAATTTATCAAAAAATAAATCAAACTAATATAAAATAATTTCATGTGGTATATTATAAAATTATTTTTTTATAATATTATTAATGCCTCATATGAAACTGTATCAATCGATAATTTTTTTTTTTATAAAATCTTTTTATAAATATTCCCCTTATGATATATATGGATGGATTAAAAATGGAGCAAACCCATCCATTAATGTTTAGTAGTTCAAATCCCAAGTGAAATTCAAACTCACTATTAATAGACGCATTTGTAAGTTTAGAAAACATGAATATCAAAGTAATAAGATAAAAAATAAAAGAAAAAAATTACACTAATATAAACTTTACTTTACTTTAAATAAATTATTAAAAACAAATACTAGTCAAATGCTTCAAATCATATAAATATAGGTCTGGTTTATTATCTCCTATTCTGTTCTATTTGTTGATGTTTATGCATGTCTATTCCACCTCACGAATCTCATTAAACTGTTTTATGTATTTATATTTTTTAAATTTTGTTACATATAAATCGTTATGTTTAGTACACTTCTCGATTTGGATTCAAAAATAAAAAGAGATAAATTAAAATAAGTTTTGAAAGTTGAATAAAATATTATTATAATATTATTTTTTAATAATAATATTATTTTAAAATTAAAAAAAACTAAATTAAATTTAATACTATAATAATAAATTTAAGAGAAGATGAGATTCATATCAACTCCAAATTATAATCACGACTTAACGTGTCACATATTAAAACTTTAAAAAGAAAAAACAAAATTATCAATTAGTTTAATATTATTGATGTGAAAAGCTTCCATATGAACGATGTGCTAGATATATTTAAAGAGAAATACTGGGGGCAGACGGGCTGCCCCCCTCAAACAAAACAGTCCCGCCGCCCCTGTGGCAGTGGGCGACACCGCTCCCGCCATCGGGACCGGCAGACTCAGACGATCTCATCCCTACGACGGCGAGCTCCGGTGTGCCCCCAGCAGCCTTCAACCCGTTTCGGACCCGTCCGCCGTCGTAGGGGTGGGATCGTCTGAGTCTGCCGGTCCCGATGGCGGGAGCGGTGTCGCCCACCGCCACCGGCGACGGTTCCGTTTGCTCTATGGCCGAATCTCCTCTTAAATTCATCTTCATTTTATTTTTTTATTGTGTTTTTCATTATGTTTTTTATTATGTTTTGTTCATTTTATTTTTTTAATATATTTTTAATCTTCATTTTTTTATTTAATTATATTTTTTTATTTTATTTTCATGTGTTTTTCATCATCAAGTAGTCCAACTAAAGTTGGGCTGCTTTGGACGCTCGAGACAGCCGGACCGGTCCCAGCGTCACCCATATTTAAAAGAATGCTTCTAAATATTTCTTTTTTATATATATATATTTTGGGGAAGTATTAAATTTATTAATTGATTTTAAAAAATAAATAAATAAATAAAAAAGGTGGGCGAATGCATGGCTGAGAAATCCAAACCCGAGGAGGTGGGTTTTGGTGAAATGTTGGTGGGAATTGAGAAGTGGAAGAGGGCCCATAAGAAATATCCAATAAAAGAAAAGAAAAGAACATCAACTTGGGAATTGGGCTTAATAATAAATTAATAACCCACCACTAAAAGACGCGATATTATTACGACTTGAGGGACCCATGCATTAGAAGACAAGACACCATACTAATTAGTAATTTTCTTCCGAAATACCCCAATAATTAATTCATTCATTGTATTTGTCAAAGTTGCTACCTAACTCGCTCAGAATATTTGCTGCATGCTCCAATCAAGCTTAAAGCTATTTTTTCACGTGTAATAATAGAATAATATTAACTATAAGTTGTAAATAGATATATTCTGTGTAGATGATCTTTTATAAAAAGATAAATATTATAGTTAAATTTTTTTATACTAATGTTTATTGTATAGCTTAAGTTGGTCAATTGCATTTGAAAACAGTACAGCGTGCATAGGGTCATACGTACGTACTGTTCCTCCACAAATGCGACAAGATCATTTTGGACTAGAGAGAGGGAAGGAGAGAGAAAGCGTGGGTTGGGGGCTGGGAATCAGACCTTTGAAATCCTCTGCAGCTCGCGTCAACATCCAGAAGAGGTATCCCCTTACGTGGCGCTAATTTATTGGCCTCCGTTGTTCTGCACTGATAGGAAAATTCAGTTAGAAGGGTCTCTCATCATTTTAATGGCGGAATCAACAAGTCAACCTCCCAAAAATAAATATTATTGATGTGTACTGTTACGTGATATGCCAATATTGATCAGAGACAGTCTTTTTTCTTAATCTGAGTTTGAAAGCTGGAGCATGCAGCATGAATGGTCCATTTATAAACATCTAATTCAATGAATTGATTGAAAATTCAATCACTTGATTGAAAGTGTAAGTGAGAGAAAAAGATATACACGCAAAGTGAATATTATATATATATATATATATATAAATGTCTCTTTCGATAGAAACTTTCACATTTAGACAAGAGTCTAGTGAGATTTTTCAATCGAAGATTGTTAATTGCCAAATAAAATAAATAACAAAATCTACTTATTCTTATTAACTTAATTTTTTGAAATGATTTTATAAAAAAATTACTTATTTATAATCAATTATTTTTAATAAAATGACTATAATTTTCAGTTAAAACAAATTTATTTTCGTTATAAATAATTTTTTATTTGTAAATAATTAATCATAAATATCTATTTTGTTTTTTCATAAAGAATGATGATTTCACGTGATATGTTGATATCTAATTAATTCTACGCTTCACCAAATTGATTGAATAATTTGGCCTACTTGTTAACGGAGATCATGAGTCTGATCCAGGCATAACAAGTGTTAATATACAAAATAAGTAATAGAATTTAAGGTGATGATCATTTATGGCCCCTCGGGGAGCTTTACAATTTACTCGTGAACAAATTAAAATGTGAAGCTTCATTAAATCAGGCAGGCATACATGGAATATATAATGTACCATAAAGTCAAGCTTTCACGTACTAATCACTTAAAAAAATGACCCCACAAGAAGAGAAAATGGAGAATTCAGGATCTTGTAAAAGCTGATAGACGAGAGATAGAGGGTATTGAACTGCATGCATATGGCTAGCAATTAAGAGATCATGATCAGTATATAATTAAAATCCATTTATTATGTGCACCATTGAAAATGATTCCTCCTTTCTTTTCTTCTGATTTTTTTTTTAATTTCCTTATTCATGACAGTTGATGAATCTTCATGCATGCAACGAACTTAATCGATAAATTGAAGAAGAAAAACCAAAAAAAAAAAGGCAAAAATAAAACACAAAAATACTTGTAGAGATCTTTTTTTTTTTTAATATAGAAATGCTTTAACTACAAATAGATTTTACAAAAGTAAAATCACAAATTGACATGAGTTAATATGGTACGTTGAATTATAAAATTGCTTTAATTATAAAGTCGATCTATCTAACGTATCCTATAAAACCATGTCAGTTTATTTATTTATTTTTATAGTATTTCTTTGTGGCTGTAGCACTTCTACTTTGCTCACCAACTGTACCTATATATCAGTGCATTTTCCCTAATTTTCTTACCATGGGAATACTAAAAAAAAATAGCCAATAATAAACTCAAACTAGTCATGATTTTTGCTGCGCCAGTCAGGCCTCCCTAAAGTGAACTCCAAGCTTGGATTCTTGAGGCCTAAACTTGAACCCCTGGAATTTACTGATTGAGCAAAATCACATACCTGCAATATTGAGTATACAAACTTATACCAATTATTTTTAGGTCTCAAGTGCATAAATAAAAGGGGAAAAAAAAAACTCAACCAGCGATCAATCAGCATTGAAACTCAACCAAGAAACTCAACCAACTTTACGCATAATTGATCAAACTGGAGGAGTTTTCTGAGTTTTCAAACGTATGATCTTGGTTTGCTTCGGATACCTGATCGAATTGGTCTGCAGATCTTTGTTGTGATGGTGGATATATTTCAGGTCTTAATAGGCTATCCGGATTCCTTGAACTGTCTGTCTGCACCCGTGAGCCTGATCTACTGCAACAATTTCATAGGAAACCAGTTATTCTTCAATTATTTTCTCCATGGCGACCAATACCGAATGATTTCCATTTTTTGAATAACGCTTAATACAATTCTAGTAAAGTGTGCAAGTCTCGCATATTTTCTTTGATAAACGTGAACAAATATGGAATCCACTGAAAAAAATAAAAAATCTATTTTTTAATGGTGGACCGACCATTTCTTAAAGGTAGTACACAATATTGGCACATTAATTCTAAGACTGTATAGAAAAGTTCACACATTAAGGTACACTGCAAAGTTTAAATGCAATAATATATAAAGTACTTCAGCATATATATGCAGCTTAGTTATTGTTTGCTTACTAACTGGTGGTCAAATATAACATTAGAGAAAGAAATTATTATAACCACTAAAACAAGTAAATTAGTTTCTAATTATATTGATATTTGAGTTTAGAATGCTGAGAAAACAAAACCCAGAAGAAAGAATAGAAATATTATGAGAAATGTTACTTGATCGGTTTCCAGGATGATCTTGATCTAGCTAGCTACATCTTCAGATTTACCGTTTGGAATTAATATTACAAGAGTAATCAAATCTTTTCCCAAGTTTTGATGAATGAATCGAACTCATGAGACTCCAGTATGCAAGATAATCATCAACAGATAAGTAAGTGCACAAAAGAAGATTAAACCTGAGAAATGTTCGGATTTTAGTCTGATATATTAGGATCCATATATAATATGGGATCAAATAGTATTTCAATTTCTTAGATTAATGTTGCAAATATCATACTGATCACTCTGTATGGTTTAGTAAACATTAAGGCTTAGATTCTTTTTCAGAGACATATAATACCAATTAATGCTGCTTCCTAAAACAGTACTAGCAGAATAAATCACATTAGAGAAACAAAAGATACTACGTTTGTATATATACACATATATACATACATATATATATATATATATTTATATTTATGTATATATGGCATGAGTTCTACTAAATATCATAAGCTCCCATAGTATGTCCTTGTTCAACTATTGATGTTCATTCAAATTCCTCATAAACATATATTGTCAAATCAGAGGCTTTAAATGAAGATGCTGAATCGTGATCTGTAAACACACGGCAGTAATATTGATCAATATATCATGATTAACCATGCATGCATGCATGTCTTTATTACATTGGAGACCTTGATGTTTACTGTCAGAGTAACCCTAGGTAGTTCTTTTCATGATGAATTTACCGATCAGGCAATAGTACGGACAGAATTTCATCAGTTGAAGAGTACTCAATAGTCAATACGCCTCGTTTTTTTTAATTGTTTTCCATATCGTCATTACTTGATTCTAATTTTCATGTTCTTTGTGTTATTGTTGATCCTTTCAAAAAGCCAATGCTAATATACTACACACGAGATATTTGCAATGAAAATAACTTAGATTTGCAATTAATAATTTAGTCGAAAATAAATATTTTTTTGAAGTGACATTCTTCTGGCTAAAACGTAATATTTGACGTTCAGCGTGCTTGTGTTGTCCATTGATAATAGATATACGTCAATTCTCAATGATTTAAAAAGATGACTACTTTCATCATCAATAGATTAATAGACTGAAAAAGACAATAGGCTTACCCTCTAGTCTTAACTAAGAACGACGCATATCAATCTCCACATTAGAGGCATTACGTGATACCACCTCAAAATTTAGTAATACCAGAACAGGAGGGGCTGATTCAGGCATGCATGTATATGGATTAGGATTACATGCAGCGAACCTTGCTTTTAAGATCCTCAAAGCTAGCTAGCTCTGATGCATCTTTCTCAATCCACTAGAATAATCCTAGATATCTTTAAGCAATAACCATTGATAGATCAAGGATACAAAACTATTGTCGATTATTAAATAATAGAGAACTCATACTCGAGGGGCATCCCCTCTTCGAGATTGGGCTTGGGCAAGACACTGAAGCCCATCTCAGCCTAAATTGCTCCCCTCCTATGGCCAGGGAATCGCCAACGAAACTCAACCCACGAGCTGTGCTCGAGGAAAGGGATACCCTTGTGCAGGAAACCAATCAGGGGGAATAGACGGGATACGTCGACCTTGACACCCTGACACCTAGCATTTAAAGATCTAAGTCTGCAACTGAACGGAGATTGCAGATAACCCTCCATTGCTTGACAATGAGGATGGGAAATGACCTAACCGATCGTCTACTATCGAGATACCATCGTAGGAGTCATGCTGCATTAATGACGCTACCTCACAAGCCACGTTGCATGAAAGACCGCAGCTTGACAACTGAGAGTGTGATGCTAACCCTTGACACGGGGTACAGATTGTTCCCCCTATAGTCGTATAAAAGCCAGACTCCAGTTATGGATAACCTCTCTGGACATTCTAATTCTTAGATAATTCTCCAAGAAAGAAATATTGAGTTTGGCATCGAGTTGCTGAATTTTATTCCAGGTGTACGAAACACGTCATCAACACATAAACTTCAGTTGGCTTTTGTGGGATTACTACAACATGTTGTATATAGTGGAATTAATAGTGTATATATATAGAGTATATATCGATCAAGACTCTTGATCTGGAAATGTCAAAAATATCAAATTCATATAAATACATTACATAAACTCAAAATTGGCATTTCAAAGTCTGTTGATAAAGTCATAGGATATAATATTATACATAATATATTTTGTAATAAAAAGTTAAATATCAAATACAAGGTTTGCCAATTCAACTTTTCTAATTTCATACATAAGAACTATTTTTCTTTTTACCAATCAAACAATTCATAATATAAACTACTTCGAACTCATTTGTAGGTAAATTTTGAATGGATTTTGAAAATAAATTGTACTTCAGTGATAAATTTCGAGTTTGATTCTTATTTACATAAAAATTAAACAAGCAACACTCAAAACATTTAAAACTCTCTCAAATTTGATTTAAGGTCCTGTTTGTTTTAGAGAGATGAGATAAAAGTCAAAAAATAAAATAAAATATTGTTGTAATATATTTTTTAATATTAATTTTATTTTGAGATTTGAAAAAGTGGTTTTAAAATTTAAAAAAGTTAATTTTTTTATTATATTTTGTATGAGGATTTGAAAAAGTATAATGATGAATTTAAGAAAAATTTTAAATTCTTTTTATTTTGTCTCCTAAAGCAAACCAAGCCTTAGTTATACCCTTAACCTCAATAATTATTCAACTAATTCTTTCAGAATATATGACTGAATATAGCTAGGACCTTTCTTGGTAATTACATTACAATGAAAAAGGAAAAATGGTAACTCGTTGGGGACAAAAGTCTAGCATCAAGCACATACGTGTTGAAGATAATATCAAATAAAAAATTATTGATTTGGTTTTATCATTAACATCTCCCCTCAAACTCAAGGAGACGAATTTTGGAATTTTAAGTACTTTGAAATTTGAAAATAGCCTTCATGTTCTTTAATTGATCGTTGATGAGATAATGTTGTTGGTGATGGAGTGGCTGGCAACTAGAACATCAAATCTAAAATTGTGGCCAACAATGAGCTATATTGGCCTTGGTCAACTATTAAACAAAAATCAAAAAGGCCAAAATTGGATCTGAGGCTATAAACAATACTTACAACAGATCAAAATCCAATAAAAATGTCTCACAGTTAATAGTGATACTCTAAATGCATTGATTTGAGACGATACATAATTCATTAATGGTGATGAAAAGTTTGTAAAAGGTAAAACTAACGGAATAATAAATATTTCACAGGATTGAGTGGCTGAGCCTAGTATTAGCTAAGGGCTTTGATGCCAGTGATATAAAATTCAACAATATGTATATAGTTGTAAATGCCCGCATTAGAACCTAAATATTATTGTAAAAGCTTGTTAGGTTAGAATATACATACATACATACATACATACATACACACACACACACACACACACACATACAGATAGACACAAAGATACACATATATATAGGAGGTCATGAGCATTGAAACTCAAGAACCAAAGACGTACGGATTGTAAATGACCTTAGGCCTTGTTTGAATACTCTAATATTCTTAGGTATTCTAGCATATTTTCAAATATTTCCTTCCCAAATATCACTCAAAAAAAAAAAAAATTCTCAATTTCAAAATTTGAACTTTCATCTAATATTTACTTAATCGTTACAATTTTTTCAAATTTCAAAACAAAGTACAAAAAATAATACATGAACTTTTTAAAATTTCAAAATAAAAATTCTATTAAAAATTATATTCAAACAACTTTTTAACATTTTAGTATTTTTCATTCATTTTTCTCTCTCTTATTTTCTAGATCAATCCAATAAGGCATCTTGACTCATACTTTTGCACAAACTGTTTTATAACTACTATTCACATATATTTTGAGATAATTCTAAATATCCAAACGAGTTCTTAAAATTCATGGCAAGAGAGATCTTTTTTTTTTTTTTTAGTGTAGTGGTGCAAGTACTTAATTTTTACTTACAAGACTCATTTTGATTATTTCTTTTGAAATTCAAATTTTAAATTTCAAATTTCATGATTTTCAAAATTAATTATTGATATGTGGAGAAGTAAGTTTATTGTTATAAGTATTTTTAGGTACATTTGGCATTTTCGTTCTTTAAAATGCTCATTGATGAGATAGAGGAAAGTTAATTCATATATATATGCTTTGTGGTCCGGCGATCTCGATCTCTTTGGCACTAACAAAGCAAGATTGCGATTTTGCATACAAAAGTTAATTAAGAATGTACAAAGATGTTTATAATTCACTACTACGACGTCCATTCGGATTAATACAAAACCAGATTGGTACATATGCACAGCTACTTTGAGTCCCGATCGAGAAATAGATGGATAAGAAATATTTTTGTTGCTTTGTCAGCATATATAAATACTACCACTCATCCTGTAATATTTTAGATTTTTCTAAATTACTTTGGTAAAGAAAACAACAAAATTAGGATCGACGACGATGATGATCACAATGAGGATGAATGATTGGATCTGGCTCTGAACAAACTTAAAATAACGAGAAGATATTCAGATTATCTGCAATGGTATAATTGCAGATAATGAGTGAAATATGGCCATCCCGGCCGACCTGATCTTCTTTCCTTTCCAGTTAAGGGAAAACATCCATTTTATATATTTCAGCTAGTTTCTTTTATCGTTATTAGATAAATGATTGGTTCAAAAAACAATCTAACAAAACTAAATTCACAAATTAATTATAATACTATTTGTTGTGGTATTTCAAATTGTAAAGTTATTTGTCAATAAAGTAAGTCTACCGTATCACATGTACTCACATCAAATTACAGAGTATTTATAATCTCCATACATAACTATTCATCGTGATTGGTATATATCTGATTAATTTACTGTGTTCTAGTTGAGAAATAGTTCTGAATTAGTGCAAGCTGCTGACAAATTAGGAAAATCTTGATTGATGGATGTCATGAAAAAAGCCATAAAATCAGACAGTAATTTACGTACGTAGCTGGGGATATTCATTTATAAATGTGATCCACAAGTAAAGGGGACAAGATTGAGATCAAGTCAAAGAAGAATTTGCTAACTGCATAAAGAAAAAATTTTGCAGTTTCCTAGCTAGGGGATGTCAGAGAGAGAGAGAGAGAGAGAGAGAGATGAGTACCTGGAAGGGTTACTCCACAAATTAGAATGGTATCCCATTTCATGTTCCAAGACTGCATTTGAAGCTGATTTTCTTTGATTGAGGAGGCAGTTCTCATTTTGATCACGTAAGGTTGGAGCTGTGCTCAAGAAATCTTCGTCTCCAGATCCATCTAATACAAGCCACAAACAAAAATCAGAACAAGAATATATAATATTGTTATGTCCATAATATATATATATATATATATATATGAGTTATTCTATTCTCAAGTCCGTGCGTAAAGTACAATATTATCTACATGATCTAATAGGATTTGAATGGTAAGATTAAATTTTAAAATTTATTTTCAAATCAAATTATATAATGTGTAAACAATGTATAGGCAGAGGCGAGAACCAAAAAGCTTATAATTATTGTAAATCAAAATCACATAGTAACTTCAAATGGTGATTTTCTCTCTCCCATTTCTCTCTTGATAATAGACGATTTTCGACTCCAAACCAGAAATTTATTCTCTCTCTAGTGGAGGAGGAGAGTTGGAGCTACAGCTCCAAACTCCTCCCCTATTTCCAAGCTTGTATAGCTTTTATTTTCCTAGTTTTTTCTCACTTTTCTCTAGTTATCTCGTTGAAGCACCGACCTCAGCCTTTTCTCTACTTTTCAGCCACCTTCAATGGACACTCGTTCCATTAAAGACCTCCTCAGTCGTTAATCTTCAAGTATGCGGAGAGGGACCTCGACCTGGCCTAGCATGTTGGTCGCATGCATGGCTCTTGTCGTGTGCGTCGATCACATCTAGCCACAGTTTGAGAAAGCTTTCGACGACATGCGACGCTTCATCTGCTCTGGAGGACTCAGATCGGTCAGATCTGACCAACCCATCATTGCCCATGTTGGTGCGTGTCCTGACCACACCACTGCCGTGCTTGTGGGCCATTCGCTAGTGACTCGTCTCAGGCCCCGGCTACTTTACTATGTTTTCGTTTTTCCTAAACCGTGATCTTGCTTGAGGGATTGTGGATTTCTTCAACAACCAATTCAAGACAATAAATGACAACGTACCTGCCAACCGCTTCGCTTTCAGCGAAAGTTCCACTACCTACTGCGGTGGTTCTTTTGTTTGCTTTAGCGTGACGTTTTTAGTCTATCTTTTTATAAGATAACGTCCTCTTACAAAACAAGGGTAGGGACCATACTTTTGGTTCCAAATAAACCCATTTTTTTTCTTTTTTCTATCTCTTTTGCACTGTTGTTTTTTGATTTGGGGTGATTGTCGGGATCCCCACCCCCTCCTCATGTATCATGTTTCTAGTTCTTAATGAATTTGCTTGTTTGCCTAAAAAAAAAATTGTATAGGCAGAGGCCTTAAAATAGTAATACTTATATATATAATATAAACTAGAATATTTTTTTTCTTCTTTGGAGTTTTCATCTTTTTTATATATTTCACATCTTAATTACATGCAAATGTTGACATTCAAACTAATAATCTACATCTTAATTAAATTATGTATTTATATTCACATTTTAATCACATGTATATATATAGCCCCCTTAAATTAGGCATTATTCTTGTAGATGCATGGATTCACATATATACGCATGTATCATGCAGCAGACATGATAAGATGAACATAAAATACATACATATAGAGGATTATTTAAACGCTTATATATATATATGTATGTTGCATTAAATTATAAAATGTGCATGATGTCTGAGAGCATGCATGCTTATTCTGTAGATCAAATATATATAAAGCATAAAGCAAAAGGAGAGAATCTTGATCAATAATTCAAAACGTGTAGCGAAAATCATGGCATTAATAGGGGTAAAAAGAACTAAAGTAAGCATGAGTATGAATTACCCGAGGAAGCAGCAGGTCTGTCAGTGTTCTTAACAGTTCGATACATCTGCCGAGGCAAATAATTAGAAATTATATATATATTATAAATAAATAATTACCAAATTATGCACCAACGGGCAAAACAAAGATGGGAATCATGAAAGATATCTACTGCTCAACTGGAGATATAATAATAATAATAATAATAATAATAATATTCCAGTCAAAAACATCAAATCAGATGCTTCGCTTTCTGGATTTTCTTGGTTTCTTTAATGGCCACGACGTTGATGTTTGGTAAGGTCAGTAATTGCTTCTATTATTGAGAAATGATGGCTACTTTTCTCTCTCTCACACTCTCTCTCTCTCTCTCTAAAAGTAGAAGTTGTCTTGTTCCATAAAGAACAGACTCGAAACTGTTCATATTAATTCATTCACTGCATTCATCGGCTCCTGTGCCATACGAATCATACACAAAAGTCTTCACCGCACCCCACAGCCACAGGAACACAGAGGACCCTTCAACATGAGATTCTTCTTTTGGTTTTCTGTGGTCTGTAAAAATGAGAGGAAGGAAGGAAGAATAAGGAAGGTGAGAGAGTGTTGTCTCAGCTGTACCTGTAAATGGCTCTTGACATGAGCAAGTGTAAGATCTTTCACATCCATTAGCTCTAAAACTGACTTTGGAGTAGCCCCTAATTAATAGCCACCAATACAACCAACGATCAACGGAGAAGTCAAAGAAAGGAAAATCCATCTTAGAATAGTTGAGAGAGATATTAGTAATACAAGAAAAATATAGATATTTAGATGAATTATTTGTCATAAAAAGAATTATTTATGATTTATTATAATAGGAAACAGTTATTTTATTAAAAATAACTGATGATAATTAAGTAGTTTTCTAATAGTATAGAGAGAGAGGGGAAGAGCAATACTTTCATGGCCACCAAGAAGCTCCACAGCATGAACAAAATGAGCATGAAGAGAACTTGTCCAACGCATTCTGGGAGCCCTAATATTCCTCCTACTTTGCAGCTTTGGCAAAAACCTAGATGATCTCAAAAAGCTGTTTGAGAAATCCGAGGTTCCTGTAGCCCCAATTATATATTGGTGTTGTGGGAATTGCATATACTGATGATGAAACTGTTGGGTTCTTAGATTCTCCATTGTTATCCCATTATACCTTGAAATGGGTTCAAAACCCTCAGCAGAAGAACGAGTAGAAGCATTAAAAGATGGATATGGAGCCATTTGGTTGAAACCAAACTTGCTTGAATGATGATCCAAAGGTGAGAACACCGGAATTCCTTTTATGGCTTTGATTCCCTCAGGAACATCAAGCACTGGAATCCCACGATTTCTATGCCTTGTTTGAAGTAATACTTCTCCGCCATTACTGTTACTGCTGATGAAGTTTTCATTTCTTCTCCATGGACTCTCAGCCTCCAAGATACTTTTAGGGTTAGATAGGGAGAATTCAGTCTCAGCTATTTGAGTTCTGGCTCTGATGGAATTCTCGCTGTGAGATTTTAACTTCTCATTATCATCATCTTTGCGCCAAACATCGAAGCTCAAATCACCTTCATGCGCTGCAGTACTGCAAATTGAGGAAGGGGCACTCTTTGGAGGGCTTATATGCAGTGAAAGATCAGGAATTGGATGAGAATGATTAGAGGGTTCTTGATCAAGAATGTCTTTCTGGAACATTTTATCCTCAGAAGTGCTCTCAAATTTGGTGAATTTGGAACCCAAAAGTGCAAAACTCCTTAGCTGAAATAAGAACTCGACGGGAAAAACACACAACAAACACAAATAGAAACAAAATAGCTGTACAACTTTTGAGAGGAAAAACGAAAGTAGGGTAAAAAAAAAAAAATATATCGGAGGGTTTTGAAGCATAAAACTTATATGGATGCTAGGCAAAGGAAAAGCTTTAGCTAAGAACAAAAAATATAGAAAGAGGGAGGGGTAAGGAAAAGAAGAAGGTGTGGTGTAAAGACGGATACCTGGTAAAGGAAGACTTTTTCTGTTCTACAAGAAACAGACATCCTCAGAAGGAACTATAGAGAGAGAGAGAGAGATACGTGGTGTCGCAATTTCGCAAATAAAAATGAAAATAAATGGAAAAGATTGAGAAAGGAGAACCATTTTGGCACGCGTTCACACTGCCTCGAGAGTATAAATAGGAAAGTGACACTCCAACAGGCCCTCTCTCTCTCTCTCTCTCTCTCTCTCTCTCTCTCTCTTTTCAAGTCAATACCGGCAAAACTACAAAATTCATTACGTAATTTGTTTTACTTCCCCCGGGGACGACGGGATAAGAAAAAGATCCAGGGTGGATCTAGCCACACATGGGACTTTCCGTGGATTTTTTACAGTGTATGTTTTTAATTTAATGATTAATAAAGTATTTTTTAGTGATATTATAATATTGAAAATATTTAATTCGACTTTAATTTGTTTATCAAAATGAACACTGTTAATATAATATCATGATCAATTATCAAATAATACAATTACTATAAAAATAATTTCTTTCGTATTATAAACTGTTATATAGAAACAAGCTGTAAAGTATAGTAAGAATATAGATTTACAATGATAGCATCTAAATGTATATAAGATTATAAATGAAATTATATTACTAATATAATATATGTTTAAGAAAAACCTATTTATAAGCTGGTGTGGGTTGGATAACGGACATAATAAAGTGTTTATATGATATAATTTGATTTAAAGAAAAATTTTAAAATTTGAATTTTATAAATAAAAATCTTATGATTTAAGTGATATAGATGTTGTACTACTCTACAGTCTACACATTGACTTGAGAAAAGAATAACTCCAACTACAACATGATTCTAATAAATATAATTAATGTTATATAGATTCTAATCTAAATAAGGTTATTACAAAAACCTCATAGTTGGCTGGTCCAATTCTAAAGACAGAAATATTTAAGGCAACATTGCTGTCTAGTGTACTAATACTTAAGGTAACATTACTGTGTAGTCTGCTATAATTCACTAATTTTATATCACTAGATGCATGTTAGTGTCATGCAATCAGACAATAGGCCATATGATCAATGTTAATATTGTATTTTTCATGTATTGACTTGGAGCATTATGCTTATTAATATAGCAAATTTGTATGCTAGAATTCAAAGGACATCAACTCAGCAAAGAACAGCATTAAATTGAATAACTGCAGAATTACTTGCATAGAAATTAGTATGTTAGGACCATTTCTGAGGGGGCCAAAAAATGTTCGAAAAAACTTATTCTAGTAAATTTGCACTTTCACAAAAAATAATTTGATTTCCAAAATGGATGCTCTTTGGTACAAATTAATCCACAGGAATAGGTTTTATGGACAATAGCTCCGAACAGTCAGAAATATATCATTCTTGTGCTGGAAAACACTACTGCAGGCGTGGCGCATATGCAATAAAAGAGTATTTCGGATGTAAAAGACTTACGGCAAATACATATTTCCGGCATAACAAAATGACCCAAGTTCTCTTTTCTGGCAAATTTCCTGTCTAAAATAGTCTTTTTGACCAAGATATCACATGAATGACACTATATTTCTAGCAGCATCTAATTCATTTCCTTCAATTCGATCATGCAAGAAATGCTAGCTATTTTGGACATTACATAAGTTGCAACAAAATATAGCATGTTGGGCTGGTTATTTTCCGCGAAGTACCTGCGATTTGAAATTGTAAGAATTACGTATATCTAGTAGAAAATATGTCTATTTGAGACAAAATATCTCTCGAAAAAAACCAAAATTTGTGTAGTGGTACTTTAGCTATAGTAACTTCAAATATAAGATCAATTAGCTGTTTGGTGGGTACTTTTCATTAGCCAAATATTTACTTTATTATTTTTTCTCCCTTCTTCTCCACATTAGTCAAAAATATCATTTCTTTATCAAATATTTAATTAGAATATAATCACTAATTAATATATAATAGGTAAAATGATAAAATATGGTAAAATTAAATAAATTAATAAATAAATAAATTAAATAAATATTATTTTTATTATATATAAATAACGAGTAATCCAATATGAGAATTTAATATGAATGAAATAATCAAAGTCATTCTTTGACTAATCTATTGAAATTAGTGCTCTTACGTGTCAATCTGTCTACGGGGAGGATATCGTGAAGATCCAATTGTTATCGGTTCCTGTTAATGACTCTTGGAAAATAGTGCATGGAATTGTACTGATTGAGACAGATATTGTATCCAATATTCTGATAATTTATTTCCCAATCCAAGAATGGATCAATGATGTAGACAATTTTAGAGTAGGATATGTGTTTCATTTTCATATATTGTTGATTTTTTATTTTTATTTTTGTGAAGGTTGCAGAAAATTAATTATCTAATTCCTTATTTATAATTGAGTTTTTTTTTTCTAATTATGGTACTAAAATTATTAAATATATAAAGCAAAGGATGGAGAGACCTTGGAAATCCCCAAAAACTCTCTCTAACTAAATACTATGTACTAAACTAAGTTACTAACAAAAATCTAATGAATCTAGAAGAACCAGTCCAATGATCTTTGAATTTAGCACGTAAAAGAGGGGCTACCGTGTTAGTGTTTTCTTGAGCAATTCGAGAGATAAGCTAGTTTATTCAACGACAGCAGCTAATTAAGGACGGTGTTATAATAAATCCGGATGCCGATCTGGATATCTGGTTATATCTACTTATGGATCCAGGTTTATAATGTAGTTCGGATACTTGTCCGGATATCCGGTTACCTAGTAGCTATGTTGTAACCGGATACCAGATTTGTTAAAAAAGCTTTTTAAAGAGAAGGGTTATATATGCAAAACAGCTTTGTTTTATCTGTAAGGTAATGTTTTATAATGTGAAATCCGGTTCTAGGTAAAGGTCTTAATAAGAATGTCCATTATGTCATCATACTCCGCATCAATCTGGATAGGGGTGAATAGGAAGTTCGGATACCTGTCCAAATAAAATATGCGCGATTGCTGCATGCCTGGATGAATCCGATTTTTCAGATTCTGAACCAGACCTGAAAAAACCGATCCAAATGTACAAACCTAGCTAACAATAGCCATTGTAGCATTGAATTGCGTCATGCGGGAATGGTGTAGCAACATCTTGTACAAAGTTATATGTGCTACTGCGAATATTGGTGTCATTTCTTGGTTGCTAATCTAAAGGCTCTAATTAATCTTTGTGGTTCTCCACTCTCAAGGATAACAGATCAGTAAGATGGCCCCAATCTTAGAAGATCTATATAAAAGAATGAGTAATGTTATTATACACTATTGAAGATAATACCAAATCAATATTATTTTGATTAAATATCAAATATTTAATATTATCTTGATTTGGCTTTCATATTAAGTGATTTGATTTGATCTTGATTTAATCTTCATAATATTTAAAATATTTACCTTTATTTTATCTCAATGTAATTTTCCTGTAAATAAGAATATATGCGTTGTATTCAATAACAATTGAAAAAATAAAGATATAATCCTCCAAAATCTATTGCCGTCTTTCTCTCTTCTCCATCTTCTCCATCTTCTTTGATATTATGTTTTATTTTCTAATATGATATTAGAGCCTTTAGCTAACGCTAGGCTTGAACCTCACAAAATTATCATCATTCGATTAAGTATCATAACAAATGGATGCATTTAGAATATCTGTATTAAATGTAAGACTTTTTCTATTGGACTTTGATCTGTTGTGAGCATTGTTTGAAACCTCAGATCCAATTTTGTCCTTTTGATTTGGTCCAATAACTGACCAAGGCTATTTTTTATTATGGTATCAAATCCCTTAGCCAACGCTAGGCTCGATCCTGTGAAATTTGCTTTTTCGCTAGTGGTGTCTCTCACAAAATTTCCATTATTGTTTGATTTAGTATCGTCTCAAATTAATGCATTTGGAGTATCTCTATTACATGTGAGACCTTTTCTATTGGATTTTAATATGTTGTGAGTATTGTTTGAAGTTTCAGATTCAATTTTGGCCTTTTGATTTTAGTCCAATAACCGACCAAGGTCATATATAACCTATTGTTGACTATAACTCCAGATTTGATGTTTCAGTTACGCCACTTCATCACCAACACCATCATCTCATCAGTGATCACCTATCAATTAATGAATATGAATGCTACTATTTTGAAATTTCAAACTCAACTTCCAAAGTTTTCCACCTTGAGTTTGAGGGGAATGTTTGTGAGATCCCAAGTTTTGTGCATTTTTACTTTTTGCTTGTATTCTTATTGTTGGTCATTTAATTGATTTTAAAATATTTATTGGAAGTTTATCTTATTTATTATTTGTGGTTTATTTATCTTTTTATTTGATTACTATTATTGTTGTTTTATTTATTATAGTTTTTGGTGGTTTGTGAGATCTCTAATTTTAGTATTTTTAGTTATTTTATTTAATTATTATTATTGATTCTTTCATTTGAATAGTTATCATTATTATTTTAGTTTAATAGTTTTAGTTTCATTATAGTTTAATTTGTTGTGTTTTATTTTATTTCAATGAGCATTTTATTTTATTGGACCTTTTTAGATTAGTTCATTGATTTTAACTTATTAAATTATCAGGTTTTATCATTTTTATTCTATTTTGTTTGGGGAAATTTTGAAGAGCTCCAAAATATTATAATTGTAAAAAATAATTTTATAAGCCCAGTTTTAGTCATTCAAAACATTGTAGGATTTTAATTATGTTTTAATTAATCTCTGATTTAAATATATGGTTTTATTATTTTAAATAATTAGTAAGTTTCATCATTTTAATTAATAATGAAGAATATTATTATATAAACTAAAGTTAAGTTGAAATAATATCCTATTTTAATTTCTTTGAGTATTTTTAAGTTAAATTGATTTAATGTGTTTTCGGATTAGTGTTTTAAACGCATCATTTGTCTGTCTGAAACCCCAATACGTAGAACCAATAAATAGCCCAAAGAGGAAGCCAAGCCCCTCACTTTTTTCCTCTCCTCTTTCTCTCTCCTCTTTCCTCTCTCTCTTTTTTCTCGCATGGCAAACACACCACCCTCTAGCCGTTTGGCATATTTCCCAAAATGTCCCTCACCGCTGGCCACCACTTGCCACCATCCCTCTAATTTGAACCGCCACTCATCGATGACCCCTCTCTGGTGAACTCAGTCTCAACGATGTCACTACCTCCTGCCGGCGAGTCAAAACCCGAAATCAGTTTTCTCCAACTATGCCTTCACCTTTTCTGGCCTCTAGCGCTGTTGTGAGCCAGCATCTGGCATTACCGCCCCCACTATCAAACTCCCCTTACTCCAGCGACCATGCCTTGCTGTCGGCAGCCTCCCTTATCTCTTCCGTGCAAGCTAAACACGAAATGGCTCTCCCCCATCTCGTGTGGCCTACAATCGCTGTGTTTGGCCTTAGCCACCGCCGAGCACCACCATGAACTTCCCCTAGCCATGCATATATATTAATTTAATTGCTACAATTATTTTGTTGTGATAGGATGCCATGCTTGTATTAGAGGATTGGACTATATATGTTGATTTGATGTGTTGGTTTAATTGCTTAATTAGTTAAATATATTGTGATGCCATGTTGTGTTTAGGAAAGGGTAATGTGTGCTGGATTGATATGTGGGTGTGTGTGTATCATGAACCCAAGCTAGGATGAGGCAATATCCCAGTGAAGTTTCTCTAGTCACTAAAGAGCGAATAAAAATTGAGTGACGTTTCCTGAATTGCTGTTGGGTGACAACAGGATCAGACGAGATGGTAACGCTCTCGTGTCGACCTTTTTGTGGCCCCACTGCTGGCGGTGGTTAAGGGATGCCTGGTCATGGTACGCATTGAGCGCAGAGTTGGATATCACTCGTTATGAAGTCATACACACAGTTGTTACTCGTGGTGTGACGAAAAAGTCAAAATGTATGGATGATCTATAGGGGAGATTATAGTATACACTTAATAATAATACGAAATTGTGTGTAGGCCAAAAAATGGGTTTTTGGCATGTGCTGATAGTTGGGTTCTTTTTATAAAAAAAAAAAGATGGATGGCGTATACAGCTAAATGCATTTCTTTTTTAGAAAGGACGGCTGACGTATACGAACATATATATTCCTTTCTGGAAAAGGATGGTTTGGTATTTTGTATTGCATTCCTATTTGGGAAAGGACGGTTGGTGTGCGTGTGAGGTTTCCTTTTCTGGAAAAATGATGTATGTGTCGAGGTGTCCTTTTTCTATAAAAGAATGTATGTACCGAGATGTCCTTTTCTAAAAAAATAACAAATCTATGCTTGCATGTATTGTTGTGTATTAGTGGAATGTGTTGGTTGTATGAATGTAATTTTAAACTCTTGGTTGTTTGATTGCTTATTGAGATTCACGTCTCATGTGGTGTTTTCTATCCACCTGTAGTTTCGTTTTATGGAACCGTAGATTTATTGTAGAAGTCAAGTTTGAGCATTGGACCAGCTCCACCTGAGAAATGAAGTGTTGGAGTGTTGTAGTTGTGAGTTGAGAATTTGTCTTCACCTTATTGGTCAGTTGGGTTATTGTAATAATTTTGTAAAGAGTTTTGATTGAGTTATAGATTTTAAATTTCTGGTACTAGAATGTATGCCTTTTACTTTCCGATGCGAATGTTATTGTACACATTATACTTGATGCACAAATCTTAAAGCACTTATCGATAGGGTGTGGCATGTGTGGTCATTATCCGGATGTCTCGTTTTACATCTGTTCTAACATGGGAGACAGGGGTGCCACAATGTTGATAAAGATAATATTAAATCAATATTATCTTGATTTGATAATATCTTATTTGACTTTCATATTTATCAAATTATTTTGATTTTATTTTTATAATATTTAAAACATTTACATTATTTTATCTCAATGTAATTTTCTTGTAAATAGAAATATATGCCTTGTATTCAATAATAATTGAGAAAGTATGTATATAGTTCTCAAAAGTTTCTTGTCCTCTTTCTAATGATTTTTCCATCTTCTTTGATAATGTATTTTATTTTCTATCATACACCACAATTTCATCATATTTTGATCTTACTAAGTATGATGTGGCACATTTATCATCATTAGATGATAAAAAAGTATGCAATAAATGATTATTTAATAATGATCAATATGTCATGTATTATTTAGTGGGATGAAAGAGAGATTATAATAGTATCATCTGAACTCATTATTATACTTTTTTAAGTTCTCATATAAAATATAATAAATAATTTAATTTTTTCAAATATCAATTCAACTTTTTCAAATCCTAAAATAATAATAATATTAAAAAATAATATTTTAATAATATTTTATTTTATTTTTAAAATTCATCTCATCTCATCTTCTAATTTAAACCAAAGCATATAGCATGGTGTATAGAATTTTCATAAAAGGATATATAGCATCAGTACTTGCACACTAAATAGACATTCTACATGAGTCCTTGCATCAGCCCCGGTAGAATCTTGGGTCTCTTTTTTATTAATTCTCCGTGGCTATTATATAAGAATTATATTACAGCGTATGACCAAAATACATAAAGGTGAAATTTAAATTTAAATTTAAATAATTCTATTTGAAAGTCTTTACACTCGTCCACAAGGCATAGTTTGATTTAAAAGATAAATTCAGAATTTCGAGTATTACTAATTAAGTTATATATATACCATATGGATGGTGAATAATGCTACAAGCTGCAAGTCTTAAACCATACAACTCCAGCATCTAATTATATATAAAATGTAATTTTTTATTTTAATTTGTTATTTTCTTTAAACACAAACATAGTTAAGTGTTAAGAATATAGAAGGATAAAAATAAAAAATCACATATTGATTCGATGTGGATATATGGTATAAGTCTTCTACGTAGAATTTCTCATAAATAACATATGATCATATAAAGGCCTTCAAATAACATTACCCTTTAAATTTAGTTCCCATTTTAAGTTGTGAGTACAATTGTCGGCAGTTGAAACAAATAATATTTAAGAATGTCACATAAAAAAACCGGTGATTTTATTGTTGATCTTTTAAGTACTAGAGAATAATGAAATGGGGGGCCGGGTTGGCGTAATAGTAGGAAAAAAATAACAATGTTTGATTAATTAATGGGCCCATGCATTGACCTAATTAAGGGTCTTTCTTTTATTTTCTTTTTCTTTTTCTTTTTCTCGATCCATCTATTTCATGAGAGGAGCTTCTCTCTAGCTAGACTTGGTCCGTTCCGTTCCTTTCAATCATATTTAGGACGTACGACACTAATTTAATAATTTTGTAGTTTTAAGAAAAGACTTGACCATGCAAATTGCAAAATTTAATTTTTTAAAATCCTGAACTAAAACTTCTACAGTATCTCATTCTAATTATCTCTAAAATTACTCTAACTACGATTCCACTTATCATTCTAAGAAAAAATCGGAGTAATCACAAAGACCATCAATTTGGCTGTTACTCGAGGCAGCATCTACATTAATTAGTCAAGGTAGATTGTGTTTGAGATCTTACATTAATTAATTAGGGATATAAAAGATTTTACTCTTTACAATTATCCTAATAAAACTCCAATTAAATTATATTTGCATTGACTAGTCATTTTTTAGCATGAAGTCCCTATATGCAACTTGAGCTTTTTTTGTAGAGTTACATATTAATAGTATTAGAACATATCCCAGCAAGAAATACAGGATTTGAATTGTGTCATCCATGATAGAATGGCCTGAATAGGATATTGACTTTCTATATATATATATCAAAGGATGTGAAGGACTGGGTTTATATTTACTAGCCTCTTGCTGCAAATAAATAATCTTATTTCACAAATATGGTTTTGTCATCGTAAACTCTATTTACACACACACATATATGTATATATATACATACCTTTGTGAGTTTCTTAGTTATTGATCTGTTTTTTGATCATTCTCCCAAATAATCCATTATTCTACCTCTGACCAAACTACGTACTTCGGGTAGCGTTTAATTGGCACCCACATGTCGGCATTCTCCTCCCTTCTTCGATCACCCGGGCCCCATCCTTTTGACGACACATAATTAAACTAGACGAATTTCTAGGCCGAATATGAAAGATAAAACAGCACATAAATCCTACCTAGATCTTATATCTAGTGATCAATCGAGCAAATTCTCTCCATTTTCTCCTAGTTCTTTGATGCATTAGGTGGATGTACTTTTAAACATTTCACCAGATTCCAAAACCCTATATGTCACGACAATAACGATGGTTCATGTGAAGTCGATTGATCGACATGTTTGATTAATATATATATATATATATTCAAGTTGCAATGTCATGCACTTACATAAATGCCGGATACAATATGAACATTTCTTGCGCTAGCCTTTGAAAGAGAGTGAAACCTATCATGAAAAAGTAAGTTTTTCATGTGGGTCCTAAGTACTGTGCCTAATTTTTTGTTACAAAAAAGATTGCCGATATTTATACAGTACTCTAGGATTGTACAAATCACTTTTCCTATATAAATATATTATAGCATCCACGTTAGGTTTCTTAATTTTTTTTTCTAAATTTTAGTTAAAAAAAATGTGAGTCCCTATAATTTTTCACTAATATACTTATTTTTAAAAAATCTCCTACATCTCATTCTCTATCATTTCTTTATTCTATTAAAATAACATTCTTCTATTTTTTCTTTATTATTTTTTTTTTACTACTTTATTTCACATATAATAAAATATACTTAAAAATTATCAAGAGATGAATACTGACTTCCCAAATATAGGGAGTCACTATAGCAGGTACCCTTTAAATTATCTCCTATTATGAGAATCCGAATGTGGGCTGGTTTTGATATAAAACCCCAAGACAAACTCTATAATTTAGGAAGAGCTTTTGATTAGTCCAATGTAGATGCTCTAATGAACGGAGATATTTTCTAATTGTTTGATCAAATTGGACAGTCCAAATTTATTACAAGAAAAATAAGTATTTTTGACAAATTATTTACAGCGAAAATGATTATTTATGATGAAAACAAACTCATGACCTTAACAGAAAATAATTATTTTGATAAAAAATAATGTAATACAAATAATCAATTTTTTTATAATGATTTTAAAGAGAGTCACATCATATAGGCCCTCCATCATTTAATATTGTCCCTAGAAAACTCTTAGGTAGTGTGGATTTCATTCACATTAGCATTTAATAATGTCACTATGCAATGAACAATCCAATTCAGTTAAAGGACCCCATTTGAAGTCCAAATAAGAAAAATAAAATGATGGTTCTAGAGTCACACATGGGGTCCCAACTGGGATCCCGCTAATTGTAATTTTTTTTTTATGTATTTTCTTAAAATTTTTAAATATTTTAAGAAAAATTAAAAAAAATCACAATACTATTAAAAAATACATTATTAATCATTAAGTAAAAGAAAAAAAAGTAGTAAAAGTCATTGTCTCTTATGCTCTAGTCTCTCTCTCTCTCTTATTATATAGGTAGAACTTTCCTTAATTCTATGAAAGTATAGCTTGCCATAACCAAAGATATCAATGCATATAATGATCATTTCTTTTTTCTCTCAAAAAAATGGTCTTTAGCCATGGAATAATATTAGGTCTAGTTCCATGTCGGTGGGCTTGTAATATTAGTAGGAAAAGAACAGTGCTGATCTGACTCTACATTTTTCCCCAACAATGAAATTATTGATCAAATAGTTGCAAAGCACTGAGAAGTCATAATACTGCAGGTTATGGGCATATATGTAGTGAAAGTAACAAGCATGAACAGACTGCACGCACTACCTTCCACTTGCAGTACCGTACAATTCAACATACAATTCTAGTGGCTTATAATTAGTAATACTAAGTGTTTTTTCCCACTAATTCATGAACTCGTGGGAAATTGTTACATTTTCCTACCAACTCTTGAAAAAGACAATGAATTTTGTGGTAAAAAGTTACTCGAATTAGGTTGGTTGCTAAGAAATGCTATATTTTAGAGGAAAATGTGCTCGTTGGTATTAGTATTACCCACTAGAGCCTTTTGGTGGAAAAAACATTTATTGGCAAAAAAAAAAAAAAAAAGGTGTTCGCTGCGAGACATACTCGTGACAAATAGTAAAAGAATTCTGAAAAAAAAGATATTATTTCGTACCTACTAATTAATATTCAACTAAATTATTATTCATCACAAACAAACATATATGCAATTCATAAGAAGGAAAATAAATAGAAAAAAAAAAAATCCATGAAAAATGTTATATTTGTTGTATTGTGCGTATGTATTTGGAATTCGATATATAACTCCATACCTTAACCTGATCATCTCAAAGATTTGAGATTAAACTCATGAATAGCGTCTTCGTTCATTACACTCGGAGAGCGTAGATACCATATTGAGAACTCTGGAAGTAAATTCAGGTGGGAATTATATCTTCTACTAGGTGACACTTACAAATCCAACTTATAGAAAGCCAATAGAAACATGCCACCTAAGACTACATTATTCCAACTTATGGAAGCCAACAGTAGAGAATACATTATTCCAAACACTTCTCCTCCCGAACTGGTTCTCTCTCTCCCCTTTCTCTCTCTCTCTCTCTCCTCTCTCTCATGCCAGAATCAAACTGGTGAACTCTTTTTTTTTTTTTTAATTTTACTAAAATTAATCTCAGACTTGAACTCGTTGACGACGAATGTCATGACCTGAAATCAAGCTCAGCCTCGAACTCGTTAAAGAAAAAATTCAAACCCAAGAACTTTGAGTTACCCATAATTAATCGATTATGTGTTTCTACGACAATCCAAACCCAAGAGCATTGAAGGTTGAAGAAAAAATACTGTTTTTTAAATCTCAAAAAAACTTTTCAAATATTAAAATAAAATTAAAAAAATATTTTATTCTTTTTAACTTTTATCCCATCTTACCTGATCTCATTTATAAAAACAAACCAAACCTAAATACCTAACATTTTTCCTAAAATATAAAGTTAACAAGAATTCATATAAAAATAAGATTCTTCTACATGTAACATAATACGAACCTTTCAAATTCTTTAGCAAAGCCCATAAATAGTTCTCTCTTCTCTCTATAAATAAGTACTACACTACATATTTTATTTAGGTTTGATTTGAATTTAAGAGTGAAGTCATCTTATTTTAATTTTTTTAAAATTTATTATTATATTTTAAAATTTTTTTTATATAAAATATAATAAATAATTAAATTTTTTATATCTTAATTAAATTTTTTTAAATTTTAATATAATAATAATATTAAAATATAATATTTTATTTAATTTTTAAAACTATCACAATTCAACTTATTTTATCTTTTAATTCGGATCGAGCGTTAGTGCTACTTCACTTCTCAAGGATCGAGCGTTAGTGCTACTTCACTTCTGTCTTGAGAGAGAGATTTTAAGGTGACAGTACTGACATGCGTGGATGAGTGAGAAATGATTTTGCAATCGATTGCTTTATGATTGAGAGAGAATAGAGAGAAAGGAAAGCTTTTGCAGCAATTCCAACATCTTTTTTGACAGCCAAAACAGAAAAAAGTTTAAGGCCAGTTGGCTATTATGATCATGATGTTACGTCTTTGCTTTATGCTCTTAAATTAATCGGGGGTTTTCGCTTTGCCTTTATTTGGTATTTCAGTTTTTTTGCCCTTTTTTTTTTTTGGTTTTTCCTTCCCCCAGCACGAGGCAAAGAGGGAGGAGTTCCAGCTCAAGAAGAGAGGGGAGACGGGAGAGTAAAATGCAAACTGGTTGTGACTGAACTTTCACATCATGTCACAGAGAGAGAGAGAGAGAGAGAGAGAGAGAGAGAGATGAATGCATTTTGTTGTGTTGGATCTTAGCTTGTTCCTGTGTTCTTTCTGGACCCTTTTGAGTCCAAAGTTTCAAGACAAAGTACATATTAATTGTCGTCAATAAGGAAAGCTCAAAGCGGGCGCTGTCTGCCAACGAACAAAAGTAACTTGCTAGAAGTTTGCATTGCACGATTTCATAAATGAAAAATGTTTTAAATTTAATAAAAGTAAACTCATATTCTTATAACTGAATTTGATTATATATAATACTAGATTAAAAAATTATTTCTACTATAAAATAAATTAATATATCACATAAAAAGATAAAATTTGTGAGTATATTTTTATAAATTTTCTTTATACGTTGTAACAACTTCTCATCACAAATTATGTGTTTGTATTTAAAAGTTAAATAATGCTATATGCAAAAATTATGTAATTATTTTGAAAAAAAAGTATGATTTATTGTTAAAAAATCATTTTCTTTTTATGTAGATTCTCATATATTTATTTAATTTTTTAAATAATTACATGACTCCTACATACTCACAAGTGTAAATACCACTTTTCTTAAAAGTTATTGTTGGAAACCACGATATATCCAAACCCATCAAACTATTTTCAAGTTGCTCAATGACGTTGAAATTGGATAAACATTATATATGCATGCGTCACTACAAAATTTATGCATATTGCGTCGACTTCTTTGTCACTGCAATCGAAAATGCTGCAAAAGCCATCTTGTTGCAGCGACTATATTATTGCCGAACACATTTAACAGCGAGGTGGGCCTTTCATGTCTTACGGGGTGGAGTTTTTCTACTGCCGCGAAATTTATACTGATTGCGGCGACACTTTCCATCGCAACTCCCACCAAATTATTTAACAAATATTTCATGTACACCTTCTTAAACTATCGATTTTGGGATTAGTGCTCTTGCTAAAAAAATACTAAAATATTCTCTCCATAAAATACTAATGACTAAAATAAAAAATAAAATAAAAATTATAAATTGACATGATTTTGTATATTAATATATATTTATATTAGATTTATTTTATAATGTAATATACTGTACCACATCTTAATTTATAAGTTTAATTTATATGATTTTTTTTGTAAATTATCATTAGTTTTAAATCAGGGCAAAATAAAAACTTGTGAAATGTAGATGATGAAGTCAGTGCAGTTAATATGATGTGGTGGCAGTGAAGTGGCTGCATTCTCTTCTATGGGCTGGACCCCCAACAGGATTCATATATGCATGCCATCCCCAATCATCCGGGTGCTGATGTTAATCCTACGAGAGCCTGCTGCAATTAAAAAAAAAAAACTATATAAACTAACCATATAAATTGAAATACGGGATAATTTTATAATTTATAATTCTATTAACTTACATCAATTTAAAATTATTTTTATATAATATTTTTATAATTAAAATATTTCTCTAATTCCATATCTATTTTTTATTTTGTTGCACAATTAAAGTCTTGTTTGTTTTCCTAATTTATCTCATTTCATATTAAATTCAACATTACATTTTTTTAAATTTTTATATAAAATCAAATAAACAATTCACTTTTTCAAATCTCAAAATAAAACTAATATTAAAAAAAATATATTAGAATAATAGTTTATTTTTTTTAATTTTTATTTCATCTTATCTCTAAAAATAAATAAGGCCTAAAACCAAGGATTAATCTACAGTTAAATAGTCAGGATGGATTAAAAACTTCTTTGTTCATATAATCTAATTATTATAATTTTAAAGTCTTTTAAATTTTTAAATAATTTAATATTAAAAAATAGTATTTAACTTTCTTATCAATTTATTTTATTTTATTTTATTTTAATTCAATGTCTAAATTTAAGGTTTGGTTTATTTTTTAAAATAGGATGAAATAATATGATATAAAAGTTTAAAAATTAAAAAATATATTATTATAATATTTTTTTTTAATATTAGTTTTATTTTGAAATTTGATAAAGTTATTTTGGGATTTGAAAATATTAAGGCCTTGTTTGTTTTGAAAGATAAAATTAAAAATCTTAAACTCTTCTCAAATTTATTATTACATTTTTTTTAATCTCAAAATAAAATTAATATTAAAAAAATTATTATAATAATATTTTATTTATTTTTAACTTTTATTTCATTTTATCTCATCTTTAAAAATAAATAAGGTCTAAATTGTTTGTTTTATTTTATATAAAAATTTGAGAAAATAATAATAATAATAATAAAATGAAATGAGATAAGTTAAGTATATACGAGCCCCACTCTCTGCAAACTGCCAACCCCCAACTCCGGCTGCTTCTGCCGCCACCATCGTCTTCTTGAGAGCGCACCGTTCAGCCCACATGTTCTAGTTATTAAAAAGTAACTACATCCAATACAAACTGAAACTGTATACATGTTGCTAACTGTTTTTTTTTTTTCTTCACATGATGTTGCTAACTCCTTGCTAACGTTGTTTCGGTTCAAACATTATTCATTCATATTTAAGACCTTACAAATTAAGTTAAAATATATATATAATATTATATATAAATACTATATAGCAAATTATTATTTATATATATATATATAGGTTTATATAAATCGAGATGATTTTTTATGATTTATATTATTTAATAATTCATCATAATTTTATGTTTGTAATGATAATATTTTTTTTATGACGTGGAAATACCAACAGAATTTTAAGAAAATTTTTATTGGATTGACTAAAACTTAAATTTAATGAGAATTTATCGATTAAGAATTAAAAGAAGTCTACATTAAATTGTTTAAAAGTCATAAATTTTGATTCTAATGAGTAGTAATGCTAAATAAAATTCTAAATTTGACAGTCCAAACTAATTGTTAACTTTTTATCTTATTAGTTTTTCTTTCTTTCATTCTTCATCATATATAATATGATTACTAATTAATTCTTTAGTAGTTTCACTTTCTCTTGCCAAACTTTTATATAATTACTAATTAATTTTTTAACTCATAATCAAATTAAAATATGATTATTAATTAACATATAATTAAATATTTTTTTGTTAGGAAAATATTTTTTAATTTTTAATTTTTAATTATTATATATTTTCATAAATAAATAATCTAATATGAAAATTTGATGTGAATAGCTAAAGCCAAATTATTGTTATATTATTTTATTATTATATAATAAAAAATAGTTATATCAATATAGGGACTTAGGGACTCATGTGAATGGAATGACCAAAAGTTAAATTATTCCTCATAATAGCTAAAACTATCCTTTAGTTTTAGATAATCCAATGAGATAAATTGACCTAGCTAAAACGGCCACAAATAGTCTTTTTGTCACAATTAATTGCATATGTTTCTTGTAGCGCATAGAGTGATGATTTAAATGAAGAAGTGGACCGATAAATACAAATGTACATTTTTATTTTTATTTCCTCTTTTTTTTAATCATTTTTACATCATTTTAAATATTTTTAAAAAACAAAAATATCAATTTACTAATATTCACTTCCTCATTTATTGAATAAAAAAAGTAAAACTACAAATTAAAAATTCGATTGATCACTTTTATAGATTTTAACTAGTACTTTCCTTAAAAATAAGTTATTAAGAGTATAGTAATATCTGATGCACGTTTTGTATATAAAGACAAAAATAATTAAAAATAAATATTTTCACTATTTAATAAATAAATAAATCACTTTGTTCAGTGAATATTAAGAAGAAGGAAACAAACGAAATCTAATGAAAAAAGTGAACTGTAGAAAAGAGGAAAGAGAGCCTGAAATAGATTGTGAAGGGACTCAAAAGTGAAAAATGAGAATAAAAAGTTTGCACTATTATTTTTCTTATAAATATAGTTCACCTTATAAGAAAAATGGGTATTTCAATGTAATCAATCATTTATAACGAAAAAGATTATTTGAGACGAAAATAAACTCATTTTAGTTAGAAACAATTAATTTGCTAGAAATAAGTGACTGATTGCAAAATAAGTAATTTTTTTTTGTAGAATTTACAAATTTTAGGGCCGAATTTATTTTAAAGAATATTTCAAATTATTTTAATAATTAGGATCAAGTTTATAAATCTATCAAAAACCTAAAATAAACATATATGTATAAAAGAAAATCCGAAACATGTGATTATTATATATGTTTTTGGTAGTTAAGAGTGTCCTTTAAATATTTTTTTAAAGGCCAAACACAATTCTTGATAATATTTTTCAAAGGAGACTTTTTTTGTGTTGTCATCTTATCTATAATTTTTTTTTTATTTTTTAAGAATCTTATTTATAAACTTGAAATGGAATGTAAAGGTAGTAGACGTTTTATCTTCTTTTCATAATATGCAATATAATAAATTTAGTAATAGAGAACGTGACGTTCAAATTAATTAGCATTTAAATTATAAATAATTTTTTAAAAAATAAAGTAAAATTAATCATTAATAATTTTTCCTTCCATAAAGGAATGGGACCAATTGTTTTCTTTTTTTTTTTTCGTGTTATTTTCCACCAATCCATGATACCCCTTGTCCACAGACGTTGTGTTTCGGCAGGACCAGGAATTCCGTGTCTATAAAAAGGAAGTGGCTTTGACATTCAGAGGATTCCTAGTGGTAGAGAAAGATCCCAGCATTCTCTTTTTTTATTATAACTATTCTATCTTTAGTTTCTTGCCAATCTAGTAGTCTTTTGTTTGTCTTCAATCTCTTCTGATCAAGAGCCATCAATGGCAGTTATATTAAAAAGACCCATCGCTTTCTGCACACTTCTTTCAGCCATTGTCTTTGTCCTGTGTTTCTTCCATACATCTGCAAAGCTTCAAAGATTTGACCACCCTACCAAAATTAGTAATGGGTCGGTTACCTTTTTGGTCGTTGGGGATTGGGGAAGAAGAGGAGAATTCAACCAATCTCAAGTTGCTTATCAGGTTCTTATCTTCTCTTTTTTCCAGATATTCTCCACGTTTTGTCCTCATTTTTAAAATTCATACGCATAGAGAAGTCACGCACGATTTAGGAACAAATTCATTAACTTTATAAGGAGTAACTCATTCTTTTTATTAGGCTTTTTAAAGAAAAAAAAAATGTATTTTTTAATGGTATCACACCCAAATTAACGCCTGCGACGTTCTCACGATAATGATATCAAAAATACTAGCCTACATATGAGCGGACATTTTCAGAAGTCTCACACGATTTATGAACAAATAATGCTTACGCACGGGAAGTTTCCAAGAAAGGAATAAAAAGAACTTGTTCCGATTCTTCTTATGATTTTCATGACTCTTTCTTGCAGATGGGAAGGATTGGAGAGAAGTTAGACATCAGTTTTGTTGTTTCTACAGGAGATAACTTCTACGACAATGGATTGTCTAGTGTGCAGGACACCGCATTTGTGGAGTCGTTTACCAAAATCTACACAGCCAAGAGCCTGCAGAAGTTGTGGTACAGCGGTAAATTCCAACTTTTATAGAATGAAAAAACGAGAAAAGAAATCTCTATCTTTTCACGTATAGTAATTTTACATAAATTGCATAAATATTGTGTGATTGCTTTGAAAAAGATTGAAGTTTACTATTAAAAAATTAACTCTTTATATGTAGGTGTTATATTTTACTCATTTTTTTTTAAACGATTACGTGAAGATTACATAATCTGAAATAATGAAATTACCCGGTTTTAATCCTGTGCAGTTTTAGGCAACCATGATTATAGAGGCAATGTAGAGGCACAGTTGAGCCCTCTGCTCAGGAAAATTGATAGCAGATGGATTTGTCAGAGATCTTTTATTTTGAATTCTGGTAAATGGGTCTTACATTCAAGGATTTCTCAATGGAGGGATTGTCTAATGGACATTGAAACTTTTTTAGAAGCCTAATCATATTGAACTTTCCTCTTTATCTGTGTTCTGTAGAATTAGCAGAGATTATCTTTGTGGACACCACTCCTTTTGTCAATGGTTACTTTACTGATACAGAAGGTCATACTTATGATTGGAGGGGCATCCAATCTCAGAAGGGTTACATTGCAAACCTATTAAAGGTAATTAGAAATCAGATGTTAACTGATTCCATACACCTGTTGCAACTTCAAGCTTATAGCCTGATTTTAGGCCTCATTTGTTTTCACAACTCATCTCATCATCTTATCTAATTATTACAACTTTTATAAATTTCTACATAAAAATATTTAATTAGAACAAAAATAATATTAAAAAATATTTTATAATAACATTTTATCCAACTTTCATCTCAACTTCTTTGCAAAAATAAACGAGACATTAGATATATAAAGCACTCTGTATGTTGATGAAGCACTCTATATGTTTTCCTTGTAAATCTTTGTAATAGGATGTAGAATCAGCACTGGAGGAATCAACTGCAAGGTGGAAAATTGTTGTTGGTCATCATGCCATTAGAAGTGTTGGACACCATGGTGATACAAAAGAACTTGAAAAGTGGCTTCTCCCAATTCTTCAGGTTAATTTCATTTTCAGCAGAAAAAAAGGGTTTGAATTTGATTGAATCTAAAACTTAATAATATTATAATGCAAAATATCAGGCCAACAATGTGGATTTTTACATGAATGGACATGACCATTGCCTTGAGCATATAAGCGACAATGAGAGGTAAACAAAATTCAGTTTTCACCATTATATAGAATGGTACCAAATTATGTATTTTTACTAATGCTGAAACTTGTTACAGCGGTATACAATTTCTAACAAGTGGAGCTGGGTCCAAGGCATGGAGGGGAGACATTAAAGAACTGCATGGAGGTGGTCTAAATTTTTTCTCTGATGGGCAAGGTTTTATGTCTGTGAAGTTGACCGAGAAAGATGCGAAAATTGTATTCTATGATGTTTTTGGCAATGTTTTGCACAGATGGAGAACAATGAAGGAGCTTCACCAATCTATATGAAAAACTTGCACCAACCCACATTGTAAACTTACCCTTTAGAAAGATTTGTGTATGCTTTAGAGATTAGTTAATAAACTTCAAGATCATTTTTCCTTATTACCTGCCCTGCAATTGAGCAATGGCTAATGTACTAGGAGTCTAGGATGGAGATTTGAGGATCCGGTTACGTGTCAAGTTCTCATTTGTCAAGATAATAAATACTGCTGTCTACTGATATATAAAGACTCAGCTAAATCAAATTGTCTTACTGCTCTAATCATATTTCAGATTTTCCAATAGATCCCATTTTATTGGCCTAAATTATCTAAGGTCCATTGCTCAACAAAAGATAAGTTCTATCCCATGCTGGTAATCATGCAAAGGGAACCAAGTCCATGCAATTATGCAGAGATGTAATGAGGATAAAAAGTAGGATGACAAAATTCAAGATAAAAAGTAGCACTACTCGTATACACGTCCCATGCTACTAACTAATTTCAGCAATTTGGTAAAAAGTTAAGGTTGTAATCATTCCAAACCAAAATATGCCTTAAAACATGACAACCCAGTCTCCCGTGCCTGTATGGATAACCAATAAAGATCAATCATTCAAGTACGTTTCACAAAAAAAGGGAATGTGTAGCTACACAGTTCCGACATCCAACTATCTTTAAATTGTTCACCTGAATAAAAATTGCTACTATATACAGGACAATTAGCACCACAGTAAACTCATCACCAAAATCAAACTAACACCGGTTTTATGTCAGTCAGTTGTGCTGCCACGGTCATTTTGCTCTGACCAGGGATATAAGTTGGGTGGACATAGCTCAATTTATAACAAAATGGTACCTTGAATCCACATGGCTCTCGACATCCCAGAGAAAAGAACCAAAAGTAGCTGCCTCCAACACCAGTCTCTTCAAACCAGCAAAGCTAATCCTGATGTGTTTATCCTTGGAAGAATCTACTGTCCCCTGAGGTGTTAAAACAATATCAGGTCTTCCAAACAATGCTTCTGTATGCTTCTCTATGATGCTAACAGCCTCTTTGGATCTTATTGTGGCATATCTCTGAAGTGTCTCCCCATCAAAAGACATTACATAATTTCTCAAGCGGGAAGCCTTTATCCCATCATTAAACCCCCCCGGACTCATACCTCCAGACCAGGAAGAGACTACAGGATGGGATGCTACACCTTGGGAAGAGAACTCTTCACCACTGGTCTTCTTGTTCCCCCCAGCAGTTGGTTGAGTATCACTCTCTGCTTCATTCAATGCATTCGGAAGGATCTTCATTGTCTTCTCAAGCTGAAACCTCTGGTCAACCCGCTTGAGGAAGTATCCATACATCACAGATGCAGCATAGACCTGCCCAACCCTGAGCTTGCTTATCTGCGCTACAGCAGTTGAATCGGCAGCACGGCTCCCCAGAATCAGAGCTAGGTGATTCTGGATCATCTCATAGGCTTCAGGAGAGTGAAGTTGCTCGAGCTTGTCATCTTGGCTTGGCCATACGTCCACTTGGCCAGGAGGATCCGAGGAAGAGGGAGCTATGGTGGGTATTAAAGAAATGTTGGCATCCATGAATTTTTGCACTACCAGTGCATATAAAATCTCTTCCAAAGCCTTTCTCCTTTCTTTAGCCTTAACCTCCGCAATCCTCCTGCATATTACAGAAGGCCATCAGAATGATTGATGTTTCTCCTCAAAGTCACAATTCCCTATTCAGTTCTCAAGAAAATGAACGGAAAGAATCCAACAACATTGTTAAAACCTTCCATTCACATTTTTTGTCCACCATTCAGCATTCAATCCAGAATCTTACAAGAAATTGAAAAACAAAAAGCTATCAATGGAACATTTTAATTGAGTTTTGCAATTAAAAATGTGAGTAATCCTACCAAGCATCACTTGTATATATAAACCATGAAACAAAGCACAGAAAGTTGATGGTGAACTTTAGACCAACCTGGAAAGAACTAAGTCGGTCCCTGAATCAGAAGGTTCTTCTTTCTTTTTCTCAGCATCACGATCAGTTTGAAGCTGTTCAAGCTGCTGCTCAACTGCAGCAGGCACAAGGTGTGGGTGGCTGATCAGGATGTTTGACAGAAACTGCCCAACTGGAGACTCCAGCTGAAGTGGAGCAATTGGGGCAGTAGACCCTGCTGAGTCAGGAGATGATGATGCCCAAACTACCAAGCATCTCCTACTTCCAAAACCCACTCTCCTGTGTCCTGAACTTGGTTGATAAATTGAAGTGTAATGCTGTAAAGCATCAATCATATGAAAGTGCATCAAACTCCAGAATTAAGAGAAAGAAAAAAAAAAGAGGTTAGTGTGTGTGGTTGGGAGGAGGGGGGCAACCATTATAGACAGCAACCTCCTTATGTGCTAGTAATGGACATGTTTCCTCAAGAAAGTGGAAAAAACAAAGCAAGAAAGTATCCTCAAAACTTTAATTTTTGGAGTAGCTTAACATTGGTTATGAAATCACATGTGACTGAATAAATGACCTCACCATTCACTCCTACATGTGCTACTGATGCACATTGTTCATCCCCAAAGTAGGTGAAAAGTCTCCAAACCAATTTTGATTCCTTGAATAGGTAAACCTCACTGATTCACCCATACTGGATTGAATCCATGACCTTACTCAGCACCCCTTGTTTCTACTTTATACTCGCCAAATGAACAACCTAGATTAATAACTCGGCACGTCCATACTTACATAAATGCATCATGAATTTTATGTGCTAGAACTATCCCTGTTGAAGGGCTTCAAGATATGTTTTGCAATGAATCTCATGACCGAGCAACAGAATAAAACTGATTGGTTGATTTGGGTTCTACATAGAAGGAAAGAGAAAAGGCAAAGTTGATTACATAAAATTTCAGCTCCGAACCCCGAATGAATTACAAACATAACATATTTCTCTACTTTAAAGTGCGAAACAGAACTTCCCCAAATAACAATAAAAACCCATGCAAAAAAAAAAAAACTCTTCGAGCCGGCCGGTTTCGCGTTTCTTTCAACCGGGTTCCAATACTTTCAGGACACCACCAGGCATAAACCTTAAACAGACGAAACCCAAAAGGGAAAAGAAAATCAGAAACCGAAACAAACATCTCCTACCTTAATCGAGGGCGGGAGCTTGGGACCGAAACGCACGAAATCGGGTACGTACGCCCCCACTCTGCCAACTGAATTGAACGGTCTCGACATGCCAAATGGAGATCGGCCGACAGTCGCTGCCCCGGCTTCCATTTTCACCTCTGCAAACCCCAAAAAATAGAAGAAAAAAAAATTCACAGAACTTCAAAAACTCCCCAATATCCAAATAAATCCAAAAATGTAAAAGACGGAATTGAAAAATACACTACCTTGGGGTCTTGGACGGAAGATGAAGAACGAACCCGAGAGAGAGAGAGAGAGAGAGAGAGAGAGAGAGTGAGAGATTACAGAGAGGTAAGTAATATTAAAGAAATGAGTCTGGCTATAGGAAATGGATGGGATAGGGATAAGAGTATTTGTCTGCGCACGTGTAGGGTGGAATGCAGAAATTTCCGCGAGCTACTCCTTTGACTCTAGTGCAAGGTGGCTAATGATACGTTTAAAAAAAATAAAAATTAAATTATATGATCACAGTCATATAATTTAATTAAAGATAAATTTAATTTTATAAAAATTGACATTTTTTATTCTTTAAATTAATTAAATATAAATTTTATCAAATAAAAATTGACGTTCTTTATATTAATTTAAAGAATAAAAAACATCAATTTTTTATTAAATTAAATTTATCTTTAATTAATGTTGATTAAAATTTTAAATTATGCAAAAAAAAAAATCATATTTTATATTTTTTTTTATCTAGATTCAAATAGCAAAAGAAAAAAAAACAGCAAAAGGAAAAATAATAATTAGGTAATAAAAAATAATAAAAAATTGTAAAGATATTATTATTCATGCTAAATATAAATATTCATGTATATTTCTAATATAAATTGATAATTTACAAATGATCATATATAAATTGATAATTCACATTTTGACCAGATTGGATCATCAAAACTATATTGTATCATCTATTTTTTATTATGTTAAAGGTCAAAATTAATGGTTTCTGGAGTGTACATAATCTCATTAGAGAAATTTTTCAGAATGCACTTTATAAAATAATTCAAGAAAAAATTTCTCAGTTCAATAAAATTATATTGAAGGCCGGTTGTAGAAACATCCTTTGGTTTACAAAAGAGTGGAGGAGTAACAATCATCTGTAGAACTCTATGTGGTGTGTCGGCCGTTGGGCCCATCTGCAGAGGAGCCTCATGAAAGTTTTATAAATAATAATAAAATTATTTATAAATAATAGTAAAATAATTTAAATGAAAATATTTTATTAAATTTTTTTTTTTAAAAAAAGAGAGATATAAAATTGAATGAATTATTATAAAATTAAAAATTTTTTGAATTTATTTTTTAATATAATTTTTATTTTAAAATTTAAAAAATTGTATTATTTTTTGTTCTTTTTATGAAAATTAAAAAAAAAAAAAATAGAACAATGCTAAAAAATTTTACTTTAGGATCTCTACTTTATTTTTGGTTTTGTTTTGTTTTTTAAATTTTTTTACATGAAATTTTTTTAATTACATGATTTTTTAACATTTTAAAATATTTTTTAAAAATATAAAAAAAATCACAACATTATTTAAAAATACTTATATAAAAATCATGTAAAAGAAACCAAAATTAGGAACATAATAGGAATTTCTAGCATTTTCAAAAAATTATAATGATTAGATAATATTTAAATAAGAAAGTTAAAAATTTAATATTAAAATTTATTTTATGTTAGAATGATATTTTAAAAAAATTATAAGATGAAATACGTTCTGAATTCATCTCACTTTCCAAAAAATTGCAATTAGACGTTAATCACTGTATCAAGGGAAAAATGATTGGGGCAAATATCGGACATAAGTTTGGACTAGTTCTTCCAAAAAAGTGAGCCCATTAAAAAAGGTTATCCGAAACTTTTATCATTGTTTATTATTTTTAAATATGATCGAAGTTCAGGTAGAAAGGCCCACATGACTTGACCCGTTTAAAGGATCGAAGTTCGATTAGAAGGCTCAGTAATTGCAGGATCGGTAAAAGGCCCAATAGAGAAAAAAGGGATTCGGAGAATATTATAGACACAAAAAGAATTATATAAATTAATTTATAAATTAATATAATTTTATATGGTTCATTAAATTTATTATATAATAAAAATAGTTTTATTATTTGGTGTTTCACATCAATCTAAATCAGTTTAAATTCATTTTTATGTAATTTTTTTAATATAGGTAAAATATTTTCGTTTGGAGAAAGAAAAAACAAACGAAAATCTTTTTTAAAATCTTATTTTATCAGTAAACGGTTGCAAACCAGTTTTTTTGCCAATAAATTCATAGTAAATGCACTTTCAATATGAAGAAACTATTTCATATTAAACACTACAACAGTTTGGGTTTTATGGAATGAATACTTTCATTTCAGAAGATAGTATTTTCGTTCCAAAATATTTTTTAGAACAAAAAAAATCATTCCAAGGTCGTCCTAGTATTAGTGTCCCAAAATGTATTTGGGATGAAAATACCAATTTTATCCCAAAAAAATATATTTTAGGACAAAATTTGGTTAGACTGTTCGAATGCCCATTGAACATGGTTGATTTCCGTCTGAGATAAACGTTCAAATGGCCATCAACATTGTTCGCACATAAAACCTATTCGAATGCCTCCTTCAAATAAACATGAAAAAATGTTTGAACAAACCAATTGATGAATGAATGCTAATTCTACTAATTTGAGGAATTGATTTAGATGTTCGAACGTGTAATGAATGGAGCAATTTAGTTGCTCATTAGAATGAGTTCAAATGATCAGGGTACTCCTCGACAACGTTCGAACCTATTTGAATGATTATTGTATCGACAGTCGTTCGATCGTCTTCGAACGGTTGGTGTCTTCTAGAACCGTTCGAACTTGATCGAACGGATGTGTCCTTAGAAAACCATTCGAAAGTATTGAATGTATGTTCTATCAGCAATTTATTTTAGTTAGAAATTAAAATGAAAATAGGTATTTATGTTTCAAAAATATATTACAAATTGTTCAATACAAATAAAACTAGTATAATAATTTTGCACTAATTAAATAAAAGAGTAATAATACTAATATTATTATCAATACAGAATTTTATAAATACTAAAATATATGCAAAACAAGAAAATCAGTTACTTGAAAGTCTAATCTTTTGTATAAGTGTCTGGATTTGGAGTTGCACCTGTCTATTAAACTCTTGTTGTTGTTCATCACACTATTTTATACACATTTCTATGTCTACAAGTTTTGACAATCGAGCCTCTAAGTCTTGTTGTCTTGTAAGCAATTTGTTCAATCGAGGAATTTGCATCATTTAATACTTTGGAGCAATACTTGACACTGATGAAGAACTTGAAGGTTTTACACAATGACCCCAGCCCCTCAAATATATGAAGTGTTAACCCAGAATTTGTGTAAAAATATCAACATTACATGTTACAAATTTCTAATCTGATGCAGCTTTAACACAGAGGGCAACCGTGCACTTTGTCCTACACAAAACAGAAAGAATTAATATCGCGATAAAAATTCAAATATTTTTAATTAAAATAAATTATAATACTTATATAATCTTTACAAGTATATGGATGAATCCACTCTCTATTACGATTAGTTTTTAATACAATATCTAATTTTGTTAGATCATAATTAGTGTCTTTCTCTTGCTACAAAAGACATTGTTAAAGGATAATGTATATATTAAAATTAATATCTCAAAAAACTATAATATAATAAAACATAAATAAAAAGTACATTAATTACCAATTTGAGAGAGAGACGATGGAAAAATCTTGAGCCTGTAGGATGATGAATTTTCAACTTTGATCTACTTGTCTTGTATATAGAACTTCACTCCTACATAAAAATTATAAATATTATTAGTAATCAAAAATATAAATATGAAAGATAAAAAAAATCATGTACCTAATTATATGATGGATCTTCAAATATATCGCAAATTTTTTTCCAATCGGAAGGTCGGACATCCTAAAAAGTATGCTGACGTGCATTTTCCTTGTTCTCATACAACACTCTGCCTTATACTTGCAGAATGCATTACTTATATGTTCATCGACATTCTTGTGATTCTCTAAACTTAGTTTAAAGTCATCATTGAAAAAATATATACACAAAAATGTTATCATTTAGAATATGAGATAATATAAATGTAAATTTAAATATTACGTATCAAACAACACTTCTTTATAAACTCTTTCATATCTTTCGAGACTTTATGCCATGAATTCGTAGTTAATGGTGCATAACTTCGTGTAAGAGCACCAATATGCGATACACATCAAGCTGCTTGTTATCCCTTGCTTCCAATATGGTCGTCAGGAATGATAACTTTAATCTTACACACTTTATGATATTTCTCCAATGTCGCTCTTTTAGTAGTGCCTCGATCTTGATGAGATTGTACAGTTAACTCTATAAAATATTTAGTTATTTATATTTTATCAATTCTCAATTCTCAATTCTCAATTCTCAATTATTTTAATTGAAAAAAATGAATATAAATTATTTATCTTTTTCTGTATAGTTAGTATCTGGTGGTAAGTAGGACATAGAGCTGGGAATAGGTGGAGATGGAATGCGAGCTCCCTCCTTCTTTGGTGGCATAAAATTTTCTCACTTGCGAACAATAAATTTAATTATGGGATGACCGTTCGATCGGATTTGAGTTGTGTTTGAATGGATACTCAATTTCTCACTCTCATCCTACGAATTGTTTTTGCTACCCGCAATTAATGATTTGATTAGGGATGAGATTTTTTGTCCTTAACTATACTATTTGAACGGTATGGTTATTCAGACTAGTTTTGGAATGAAATCAAAATTTTGACCCTATATCTTATCTTTTGAGATGATTTTCATTTAGTTCCAAAAGAAAATTGTCCCAAAAGCTCAAGTTTGTTTTAGTGAAAACTTCTAAATAGAAGCTTGGGGGACAAGTTGGTATGCTTGAATTATTAGAAAATATTATCAAACTCACCGATGATCAGGCCATTACAAAAAATCTAAGTCTCCAAATAAAAATCTAGGCCATTATTTTTTATTCTCTTCATCACACACCAATATGTGGTTTATTATTTTTGCTACTTTATTTAAACACATACTTATTGGTGACGTATTTCAATATGAGTATGTTAAAAAAAAATAACAAATATGATAAATCAATAATGATGAGTGGTATGAAAATGATACATACATTTTCTTTTCGTGTAAATGGACACAAGTAAAACAGTGCCATTTTTTAGAGATAGGTTTCTTTTAATACGTATGTGGGTGGGCAGGTGCACCACCACTTGCCCACATTTGTTAAAAATTCTTAGCAAGATATATTCATGGGGCGGGTCGGGCAGGTCTTGGTGAGTTGCTTCCCTTGTTTTCTTTTGTTATATGCAGGTACAACCATTGGTAAGACAATGGTTGATAAAGGGCACAATTAATAATTATTAACAAATTACACAAGATTTTAACTATCACATAATTAAAAAGTTGTGTCTCTTAATATTTTATCAACTATCACTCATGAAAATCATCACCACAAAGAGGCCGATGTCATTTAAAGGGGGTAAGTCTCATCACATATTTGTTTTTATTGTAAATAATTTTTTTAGTTGTCATTAATTAATTATAATAAATATCAACAATTTTTCTGTAGTGAGAGAGGCCGATATCTATTTGATGATTACATCTCTTAAAATTATAATTTGCACAATTATCATTAAAAGGTATATCACTTATGAATAGATTAAACGGGTGCGTGCGTGGATGTTAAAATTGGAGACCGATCGAGAGCATGCATGATCACCTTTTTGGTTCATTTGAACCTTCCAATTCCTTATAAATGTGGATATTGGACCTATGAATAAAAGAAAACGTGAGTTATAACTCATAAAAGAAAAAGAAAACGTGAGTTAAATGGTAAAATCAAAACAAAAAAGGAAAGATAAGACAGAAGGTTTGACAAAAAAAACTTGAAAAAAAAAGTTTAGATATATTAAGAGAGAACTTGAGATTCGGTCCGACCGAAACTTTCCACCCGGTTTGTAGCTTCCACCATCTCTGTCGGTAGTGGGCGACATCACCCACTATCGACGGCAGCAAAGGAGATTGGGTAAGATCAAATTTTTTTTTAAAATTTATCTTTATTTTATTTTTTATTGTATTTTTTTTATGTTTTTTTTTTTATTATTTTATTATATTTTTTATTGTATTTTTTAAATTTTTTATTATATTTTTAAATCGACTATAAGAATTTAAGGATAGGAAAAGGATAGACTGCAAAATCGTTGAATTACATTCCGACCGCACCTAACGTCTTCCATATATTAATTTCTACTTTTCTCGATAACTCCCAAGAGCAATATTTAATTAAATATTGCTTGATACTATCTCATGACCCTTTTTATTTTTTTTTAAAGAATTTCAACACGAAAGCTGACTCTTTTGCTCAAAAATAAAATTTATTGCTCCCGTTGCATGATTTGATCATTTGTTACAATTGGCTGCTGGATGACTTGTTATATTGTTTGGTGGCGGGCAAGCGCCGGCTGAAAGGGGTAGGCAACTAACGTCATCGCCTAATAGCATTAGCAATGATTTAACAATTGTTAAATCTAAATTAAAGTTGAAATTTATCTGTTGGGCTATAATTCATATCTTTAGCTAGATGGTCCATATTATTTTAGCTATTTTAAAGTCCATCTAATAATATAATATTATAAATTTTAGTAAAATTAATTATTATTTTTTAATTTTTCAAATAAGTGTTATATATTAATTATTAATTTTAGTAAATAATAATTTTTTAAACTATTCCTAATTAATTAAATACTGCACCCAGATTCAATTACAATTAATAATTTTATTTCAATGTAGTGCATTAAATTATTTATTCTAATGTGGTAATTTATTTCAATGTGGCAATTTATAATACTTCAATCACCCCTTTGGCACTTATTTGCAATTGTATTGAAATAAGATTATTTCACCTGGGAAAAAAAACAACAAGAAGTAAAAATAGTCAAGCACAAACATGCCGTTGTGCACTTTTTTTCAGGGTAATTGCTAGTGCAATCAACGTCTTCAGGGTAATTGCTAGTGGAATGTCTTCATTCAAAGTTGGAATACTACTGGTGTTTTTACTTAGCAAAAAAATGGTGTTATCAAAACATTCTTTACAACTCTTTTAGACTCCTATTCTCTTTCTTAGACAAACCAAACCTAATGTGTGCCCAGGGCTCCAAGGTTCACCTTCTTACCTCTCATTAGGAGATTAGCAATGTCAATGTGCACTTGTATCCTCAGAAATTCTCCCCAAGCCCCTCTGTTTTCATTCGCTTCCACTTTCTCTACTATGCCCAGGGACTCTCCTATTTTAGCGCCCACTTTTTCACTCATAGCACAGAAGGGGAGATCATAGAGCCTCACCCAGAAAGAGGCTTCAATAATTTTGAGTTGGTTCATGTTCAGACTATCTTCAAGATCGTTCATCAGAACTAAGTTCTTATCAAAGGACCACGGGCCATCATCTAGAATCCTATCCTTATCCATTTTTTCTTCGAATTCAGACACACAAACTTTGGTCCCACATTTCTGAACGAGAGGCCTCAGACCGGTTTCCACACATTTTTCATTGTTTGTTTAAAAGCTTCTCGATTGTAATGTTTATCCATTAGGAGAGAAAAAAAAACCAAGCATCTTTCTTCTCTGGCTATGGTCTCCTCCAATAGTTCATCATCAACCTCGACCTCCTCTTGCTCTCTTTTGGACAGGGATAATTGTGTGTATAACTCTTCCAGTCGAAAATCAGTCATCATGTTCCGTCTCACTAGCCTGTAATCATACTCCGTTGTTAGGGAAAAAAGTTTTTTTTCCATCGACTTCGCATGAAGCAATAGAGAGTCCCTCAAAGCATGAGCACGAGAGGGCTCAATCAACTATTTCAAATCAAATTTTAAAATAATAATAATATTAAAGATAATTAATAATATTTTATCCAACTTCTATTTTTTTTTTGAAGTGTCACATCTCATCCCAATTCCCAAATTAAACCTTAATACAAATTATATTCTCTCTTATTAATGTCCAAGTTCGTACTTGTGGTTGTGGTTGTAGTTGTGGTTGAATTGGACGTCTCTGCCAACTTTCTCTCTTTAACGCGTCCATCAACAATTTCTTTAACGCGTCCTTCAACACGGTAGTGTAGGTCCACCAATAATTTCTTTAACGCGTCAGTACGCTCAGAGAGATGTACTGTGGCTATATTTTTCTATGTATAACCATCGTCGTAATGCCCGAGAGCAGTACGGCCAGTATAGATAAGCAGTTCGAGCAACACTATAGAGCAACCACACTCAAGCACACACACTCACATGAACAGTAGCATGTTACTGTTCATGCTACTGTTCATGTGAGTGTGTGTGCTTGAGTGTGGTTGCTCTTAATTATTTTTCAAGCAGTTCATTGCCAAGTTTATTCACGAGTACTCCCCTCCCTTGCGTGCCATTGCTAGTTTTCCGAAATTAAAGGTCATCAACTGCCACCTCTTCTTCATATGTGAGACAGAAAGCTAAGAGTACTAGTTCGTTATTACCAGGTGATCCCACATTTCGTCCTCTCAGCAGAAATAAATATATATTATATACAGATCATTTTTACAATTTTTTACATAATCTTTTGTGGTACTTGTGATAAAAAGCTGGATCAGATATATGATCATATAGTTTATGAAATTATAAATTACTTTTAATTTGTTCTTTCAAGTGAATGAGCATTAAATTCTAATTAAGGTTGTATTTTTATCCTTCCTCTTTAACTTTTGACAATTCTGCTTATGTAAGTTAATTCTAATACGGGGTCATGGACAGTAGTCTCATGAAAATTAAGGGGTGTATATTGTTCATAATCTTTTAAGTGGGCCATTTTTGTAATCACTAAATTTGCTTTTGGTCTCCCAGTAGATTTTTTTTTTACTGTATTTACCTTGAAAAAAGTTAAAATTTAAGAATATATAATCAATTTTTGAAAATTTATAAATTTCAGGATAAAATATATTTAAGGACAAAATCCACATTTGACTGGTTAGCTAGCTAGCTCCACAATATATATGTAATTTATGTACGTTTTATAATAGTTAATTTCTGGGCTTTGTTAAGTTAGAAAATTGAATAGGAGATTTATTAATTGCATAGTCATGGAGCCGATATATTTCCTTCCAATTTAATTTGAAGGCTGGTACTGCCTCCTGTTTTTCTCCTCAGGAAATTAAGTGGAAAAAAATAGAAAGAAACAAACTTTATAGATGGAGGAATCATCAGGTACGAACACTCGCGACGAAACAATTTATGTGTCTGAGTGGTTGCTAGACAAATTGCGGCGTGCTGAAAGCATAGCGCTTAGTCGCCCATCAAGTACGGGAAGTATTTACAGGGTTCCAAATTCGCTTCGGGAAGTGAACGAAGAAGCTTACACTCCTCGGTTTGTTTCAATAGGGCCTTTTCACTACGGCTCGCAAAAATTGCAATCCATGGAATACCATAAATTGAAATATCTCTGGAGTTTTATGGAACGAACCGGCCAGATAGAGAAGGCGAGGGTAGAAAGCATTATAGAAGATTCGGAAGAAAGACGCGTACGTGGATGTTATGCAGAGGCCATTCCATTTGATACTTCAACTTTGAAGCAAATCATCCTTGTGGATGCGATCTTCATCATTGAGTTTTTCTTGAGAGTTTGGACACATACCGACTTGACAGCAGACGAATTTATAGAAATAAAGCCATGGCAGCTGCATGGGATGAAATTAGACTTGATATTACTTGAGAATCAACTTCCTTTCTTTATAATGGAGAAATTGTATATGCTTGTACTCAGGTCTGGGCTTTCAACATACCCATCCAGCTTCCTCGAGCTTACCTTTAACTTCTTTAAAGATCTGAACACTCAGAACATACGTCATGAAGAGATACATTCAGAAACAGTGGCGCACTTCGTTGATTTGCTGAGATACTTCTACTTGCCTCGTCCCCCCCCCCCCCCCCCCCCCCCCCCCCACGCGCCCAGCAGAAAGAAGTTTTAAAGTAGATCACGAAATGTACTCTGCTTCCCAGCTAGCTGAGGCGGGATTGAAATTTAGGCCAAGTTCAAGCGGATCATCCCTAGTAGACATAAAATTTAACGAGGGAGTGCTGGAAATACCAAGTTTTACGTTATGCAATGACATAGAGATATATGCTCGGAACCTCGTGGCCTTGGAGCAATATCACTATCCAAATGAAGCCCAGATTACTGAATATTTTAAGATGTTAGATTTCCTTATCCATACAGGCAAAGATGTGGTTTTACTTGTTCAACAGGGAATCCTCGTGAGGGAACAGGGCACCAACCATATTAGATCATCTTTATTCCGCGGCAATTTGTGCGCAGGTGTCTCAAATAGCTACGTCACTTCTGATTATTGTCATCTCTGTAGACGGTTGGTGGATTTCCGTAGAAAACATTGGTACGTAAATTATCTGAAGAGAAGATTGAAACAGGATTATTTTCGCACTCCTTGGATGGGTGCTGCTACCGTTGGTGCTATTATCTTGTTGATTCTCACTCTCATACAAACTATTTGTGCTGTCACTAATCTTCCACATTCAAGCGTGTAGGGGAAAAGCTGCTTGTGTAAAAAGAGTATATATATATATATATATTGGATTGCTTGCGTAGTTATAATATCTTTCATTGATCACTTGTTTTTAATTTTAATTCATGAAAATTTGTAATTAAGTGGATTGTGAGATGCATTCAAGCTACAAGTTGAAAAGCTTTAATATTTGAAAGGGATGAAATTAAAAATCAAACCGTCCAAATAATATTTATGGCACTAGGAGACAAAAGTAAATCAAAGCACATGAGGAAAAAAGTGAGAGTGGCAGGTGATGGGACAATAATAAAGGTATAAGGCAGTGTGCAGGCAGGAGGGGAGTGGATGGAAAGAAAAATAAAGGAAACTGACCGACTGACACATACAACCCCAAAGAGCCGTATAAAATGGCTCGAGCAGTTGAAAAAAAGGACTAGACTCTCTCTCTCTCTGGAACAATTTTGGGTAGATTCTTCTTCAACATCAGCTTCTTTAGCCTTCCCGATAGTTTCGACTGACGAATTTATCTGCATATTCAGCTATATGTTTTTCCTATATAGTGAGCTATGAAAGACTGTAAAAATTCTCATTATAGTGGATTCTCATCCTCGAATATCCGTGAACGTAGGCACTTGCCGAACAACGTAAAATTGTGTGTACATCTCTGTTTATTTCATCTGCTATTTATACACGTACAGTCACGTCGGGACCCTGCTGTGAGCCTCAAACATCCTCGAACGAAACCCAACTCATACCAGTAAGTTGGAAATAATTATTTCTCTCACCCCGACCTGTTGGCCGATTTTTATGGTCTCAACAGTGGCGCCATCTGTGGGATTTCTAAGTCGGAGGTGGAAGAATGATGATTTTTTAGCACACTGAATAAAAGTCTCTGCCTGACTCAGCAAAAATTTCCTCTCCAGATAAGTGTGCTTGACACCTTATTCTCATTTTTATTTTTTACTTTTATAAATAATATAGCAAGAAAGATGCTGACACCAGCTCGGTCGGTCAGTCTCTAGCTCTTATGCTAGACCATCTATTTATTTATCTTTCTGACTCGAGATATTCACAAGAATCACAAATACATGCATACATTAGGTTGGTCTAAAACATAACCCGAAACACTATGCACTTAACGTGTACAGTGATGCAATGTGTACTGTGCATGCATGTACAGTAGCATGCATGTACATACTGTGCATGCATGCACAGTACTCGGGGGCACGGTGTGGTGCACCTCGAGGCTCACAGCGATAGCCATGAGCTCGGCTGTACCACCGGCGGTCCCCGTTGGGACCACCGACGGATTTGTTTGGCGACCGATCAAAGGGGTCTCGGTCGCCAGAGCTCTTGACGTATCTCGGGGACACGCCGGGCTTGCCACCCCGAGAAGCTCATGGCGTCAAGCCGTGAGCTCCAATGGCCTGCCGACGGTCGCTTATCTGACCGCCGGCCGTTTCCGTTTCCAACGAGCTTGGGGCCAACCGACCATCTCGCCGGAAATAACAGGGTGGCTTAACACCCTTCTGCACGACCACTCTCGGGAAGCCCAGTCCCGTTGGGACATGGCTGGCCCGCCAAAAACCTGCAGGGCTGTCACCCACTATGCTCGGAATCCACCTCAGGTCATTCAGAAATCACTACTTCCGACTATAGGCTCGGGGAACCCAGTACAGGAATCACAACTCGGGATTGCTCAGTTCGAGACAGCCACCAGCTCAAGCACCAGCTCAGAATTCTTCAACTCGAGATTCTCTTTTGACCGAGCACCAACTCGAAGAGGTCCCTCGGAATTACTCTCTCAGGATTCATCTCTCACACTTGGGAGGAACAGACTCGCCACTTTCTCAAACCTGACTCCCTTGGGGACAAACTCACTAAGAGTTGCTCATTAACTCTTCAACTCACATTTAGCTCGGGAAAAAAATTGTGCATGCACTCGAGGAGCATGATATCCGCAGGATACCTCAGCTCGGGGTTCATCAATCACAGACTCCTTCAGCTCGGAATGACCGAGCACTAGCTCGGAACTCTCTCAGCTCAGATCAGATTCCCTCATCTCGGAATTCCATCGCGTTGCACTCTATGGACAGTGTGAACTTGGGATCTCCATGAGCTCGGACTCCCCTAGCTCGGGCCTATCTCGGGAGTCCTTAGTTCATGCCTAGCTTGGAATCCCTTACATGGACGCCCTCAACACAGGCTCCACTAGCTCGAGGTCCTTCGGTTTGAGCTCCACCTTCTCTCACACAACCCGCCAATGAACTTATGCCTCCCTCATTTGCCAGCTTGCCACAGCTCCATGCACTCGAGACTCTCTTTCGAATAAGCATCAAACAGCTTAGAAACCACTCAGGAGTGCTGTTCGAAAATTGAAACGCCACTCTACCAACTTGAGATTACACTCTCGACCAGCTCGAGGTTCACTAGCCCGGGTACCACCTTTCTTGCATACCCTCGCACACTCAGGCGCACATGGACCCCACGCATGATGCGCTCGAAACTCAAAATACCCCGAGAAAAGGCTACTCGGGAAGCTTTCACTCATCACGGACTCTGCCTTCAGGAGCTCACTATGCCTCTCTCGAAAATCCTACTCAGGAACCATTAGGCGAAAGCCCCGCTTGGGGACACACGAGCTCAAATTGGCCCACCCGTAATCCCTCTCTCTCTCACTCGGGCTCACACGCTCGGAAAAATCTCCCAAGCTTAGGAGTGAGCACCCTCGCCACCCATGCACTAAGAGCACAATCACATCACGCGGGAAGCTCACTCAGCTCGTTCAGGCCCATGCAATCGGGGGCTTCATCGAGCCTGAACTCGAACCAGCTCACAACTCACTTGGAACAACTCCCAAGTGACTTACCTAACACTGCTCGAAAAAGTCATCTTGGGAATCCAGGCAGGTGAACTTGGAATCCCAGCTCGATATACACCTCACAAACACACTCGAGACCCTCCACGACACTCATGCTATAATGGATCATATGCACGACTCACCTTCACGGGCTCCACCAGCTCGAGGGTCTACCTAGCTCCCTCCATCTCTCTCGGGACTTATCACACGGCCCCTTGCTCGGGACTTACATCACTCATGCATATTCGGGCTAAACACTTTACACACATCCAGGAACTCACCTCACACGTGAACTCACGACATCACACTTAGGATTTATTTATTTGGGAACCACTCCCAGTCTCTATACTCTTGGGACTCACCTGGACCCATTCACGTGGATCCATTCCTCATGACTTGGAATTTTGTCACCCGCTCGGGACCAATCATGCCCTCCTCCCAGGCATACCGGCCTTAGAAGGTCATCAGGAACCACACAAAGCAGCTTGGGTTCTCATTGTTCATGTACTCGGGGCTCACCTCGCTTATGAAAAACTCACAAGCTCAGAATACTCACGCTCTATAAAAGTTATCTTCCTTTCTTTTTTGCAGAAATCAAGCAACCATTACCCCTGCCTCGACACTCGGAAGTCAATACTCAAGATCTCACGGCTCTTCACTTGGAAGTCGAAACTCGGGAGACTACGCTACACATCTACGCGAAGTCAATCAATTCCCGCGAGGTTGACATACCCACCTGCGTGAAGATTACTAAAGTCCCACGGGTGATAGCCGAGCCCCAGCCCCGCGCCTTAGCTCACCTATGTGATGATTCCTCCCACAAAATCTTAGGCGATGCACTCCAGTCGGGTTCCATGCGATGTCATCTCCCACTTCAGCAGTCGAGCCCATCTCCCGCTACATTTGAGTTTCGCGCTCCCACTTCAGCGATCGAGCCCATCTCCCGCTACATTTTGAGCTCCGTGCTCCCATTTTAGCAGTTGGGTTTATCTCACACCTTAACCTAGCTCCATAATTGCATTTTACACGATCAATGTTTTTAGGGATCAGGAGACAAACTACCACCTTCTTGAAAAATTCATGATACAAGACAAGACATAATTCTCATCAAAGTACTTTTGCTAAGAATTCGCGGGGTACTAAAAGTGATGAAATTAAAAGTCAAATAATCCAAACAACATTTATAGCAATAGGGGAAAAAAAGGGAACCAAAGCACATGGGAGAAAAAAGTAAGAATGGCAGGTGATGGGACAATAATAAAGTTACAGGGCAGTGTGCAGGTAGGAGGGGAGTGGATGAGAAGAAAAGTAAATGAAGCTAACCGACTGATACACACAACCCCAAAGAGCCATATAAAAGGGCTCGAATAGATGAAAGAAATGGCTGGACTCTCTCTCTCTCTAGAACAATTCTGGGCAACTTCTTCTTTCCCAACATCAGCTTCTTCAGTCTTCCCAAGAGCTTCGACTGAAGAATTTATCTGCATATTCAGCTATATTTTTTCCTGTACAGTAAGTTATGAGAGAATGTAAAAATTCTCATTATAGTGGATTCTTATCCTCAAATATCCGTATACGTAGGCACTTGTCGAACCACGTGAAATTATTTGTCCATCTCTATTTATTTCATCAGCTATTTACGCATGTACAATCACGTCGGGATCCCGTTGGGAGTCTCAAATAATCTCGAATGAAGCCCAACTCGTACTAGTGGGTTGAAAATAATTTTTTTTCTCATCCCAACCTATTGACTGATTTTTATGGTATCTACAATATTAATTTTCTTTTATGAATGTCCATCAATTAAGTCAATACGGTATCATTTCCTTTTTCTAAATGGGAAAAATATGTATATATTGAAAGTACCGAATTATTCCTGTATTTGGATCTAAAGACTTGCGTGCGAATCAATCAACAAATACTATGGCCAGCAATGAGATGGTGCTAGTTACAGCAGAGCAACCTTTTAAGGGTACTAGTCTGAACGTGTTAACCATGTCCGACGACCAGATCATGAGTCATATGTACACAGGCCATCTTCATGTCGATCAATATGGTGCTGACAAAAACTTTGATCCCAGTTATTTTTTCTTTGTCGTCGACAACATTCTTAAGCAATTAAGCAACTCATACTGTTAACAATGCTTTGCTGTTATATATGATTCCCCTATAGATATATTCATTTTTTTTTTTTCTAAAATTTTTCCCTTCTACTTCCAATATTTTATCTGCTGTTTCTACTTCCATTATTCCCAACACCTTCATCTTTTTTTTTTTTAAAAAAAAAAAGGACTGATAAGATCAGGGGATGGGTTGTGCTGAGCGATGAGAGTGGAGTGTGGGTTTCTGATCATGCATGGGGTGAAAATGCTGGCCGTATTGGAGCGTTTTGACGAGCACTGGAAGGCAGAAGTTGAAGAAATAGGCTTCGTAAGAATTAGTTTCGTGTATAGCCATAACCACTTTAAATAGATGGGCTATAATGTGGATCATGTTTGATCTGTAATGCTTGCAATAACGAAGGGCATCCTGTTTACGCGGATCATTGGAGGTTTTTCATGAAAATTCTCTGCTTCGCCAGCTTGTCTTGGGTAAGGAGTTGGGTCTATGAGTCTAGGCTAAATTGTAATGATTTTCACGATCTAAGCTAAATTTCACTCAAAATTGCGCGAGAGAGAAAAATAATATGTTTTTATTTTCATTATTTATTAGCCCGATGTTTGAAATGTTGGGCCCATATCCAAATGAATTCTTAACAGTTAACTAATTGGAACCCATGATCAAAATCGAGACCAACTTGACTTAAATAATTGGGGACTGATTAAAGTGACACCGACTTTCTTAAATAATAAAAAGCTCTACTCTTCATTTCTACATCACAAATTATCTTTTATCTTTTTATTTTATTTTTCTTAGCAAGTATATGATATAAAGATGATGAACATAAGAACTCAATTAGTATAATAAGAATCAAACCAATGGACACATTTGATTTACATTTATTGTCTGCAAATGATCTTTTGATATTTGTCATTGGGGGAAAATGTCTATTCGAAAACTTGTTGAGACTCTTGTTATCCATGAAAGATGGTCGGGATGGGCAATTAGCAAAGAAAAATATGCATTATATCTGTCTAAATATATTGCTTCTCCTCAACTTTGTGCTCTCTTAAGGCATAATGGTTTTCAAGAAGGTAAATTTCTTGCTACATACTTAGGTGCCCCTCTTGTTTCAAGATTATAATGCTGATGTTCAAGGGGCATATTTAATCCACTTTGGTTAGGGCAAAAATAATGGGACTGAACCAAGAGCAGAATCATGATTCGATATTTAAGAAGTGATCGCAGATCGATAAAGTATGTGATATGTGTGACCCTTACTAAAAGTATAAGCTTAAATAATAAATATTTATATAACTATATAAGTTAAATCAAATCTATAATTAACCATATGATAGTATATATTATATATAATATATGCAAAAATCTATATATATAAATTATAATATATGCACAAGTACAACTACACAAATCTATATATATTTTTCAATATATTACTACTATTAAAGTAGATAGTATGCAGATGAACAAATCTATATATTTTTTTCTATATATAATAATTTGCTAGGCTACTGTTCTAACTAATAAAGTAGATGGTATGCAAATGAGCAAATGTAAATCTATATATTTTTCTACTTAGTACGGTAGAACCTGATAGTGAAGTGATAAGTTGAAAGCTAACGAGTTGACGATGCAAGTTGCAAAAGCCAACAGATTTTTTAACAGCAACATAACACTAAGTTAGTAGTCACCGACTCACCAACACATCCACAGTCTCAATAACATGACCGACGTCTGCAACAGAAGCGCAACTTGCAAATGACAAGTGTGGTATCGATACGGTCAGACGCACCATTCACCAACTGACAATAACGCAAGAGTTTCTTTTTAAATTGCAACATAAGTTTCAAATTTAGAATTTAGAAACTTAAAAATTAAAACTTGTAGTCTGTAACATGTAAGCCTGTCCATGTAGTTTATGTCAATAGACTCGACGGTCAAAACCCAACCAACACGCAATGTTCAATATTAAAAGAGTTGAAATACCTGCAAGTTCATTGCAATTGCAATTGCAGTTTTGCTGTCTCAACTCCCATGTCTATGGTCAGCCACTATCATGGAATCTCATGAACTATTGGTTTTTCACTAAAATTTTGAAAGCTGCTCTCTAAATATAAACATGAACTATAAGTTTTGGACATATTTCAGTATGACAGATGAGTGAATTCATCTAAAAAGAGAGTGAATGTTAGTCTGTGTAGCAAGGAGGGTTGCTATTCAACATTGGGGGCGCTGATCTAAAATTTTTTAAGAAAGTAGCTATCAGTCTATATATTTAATAGAAATTTTAAAAAATTTGGGAGGGGAGGGGGGCGGTTGCCCTCCAAGGAACCAACTGGTTCTGCCCCTGGGCTGAACTTAAGAGGGATTATTGAGAGTACTGTACTTCTCTATAAAAGATTGGATATTTTTAATGTGATTATTAAAAGTGATTATGAAGTGACAATGGATTGGCTTCAAAAGGGAAGATGCAACCTTGTGGTGCCTTTGGGACTTTTGGGATGAATTACATGCTGCTCTAGAAGAAATTCAATATCAGGTTATCCACCAATTTCGAGCAGATAATCAAGTGGTGAATTTTCTTGTGCGACAAGAAGAATTGGGACGGAATTTTACGTGTGATATGTTGGGATCGGCGGAAGCTCACAAATAATATGGAGACTGGAATTTAACGTGGTTCGGCCAAGATTGCCTACGTCCACACAGAGAAAAGAAAATTCCACTAATAACCAATGAAATACAGAGAATATTTTAGGGAGGAGATCACACCCTCTCAACTCTCCTCTTATTTCTCTCAGAGCTCAACAAGCTCTCTCTTTCTCTCTTTACATCTCTTATACCACGCCCATTTGTTTCAACCCTCGTTTCATATATTTATAGGCAAACAAATAAGTGTGAACTAGATCAAATAGCAGTGGAGATTTCGGCGCCTCAATCCAGCTCCTTCCGTTTGGCGCCTACCATTCTAGAAGCCTCCAACTTCTTATCATTTGCGTGTTGACTTGATTATTCCAACAATCTCCTCCTCAACACCAAATGGAGGATGTTCTGACATCTTTTAATTCAAGGTATCTATTCAAACTATGTCTTCACATAGCTCTTGTGAGATTACCTTTGTTAGCATGTCGTCAAATTCTCTTTCTCATAGATCTTCACAAGCTTCAATAGCTACTGATCCATCACCTCATATATGCAATGATAGCGAATCACATTGTGACCCAAGTCAAAAGCTCTTTTGACTATCACAATACATTTTGTACTCCTTGGTTGAACCATGTCTCTTGGAGAAACCGCTTTAACCACAATATCTCTTCTGTTGTGAATAAAGCCACACATGCCTACAGTCTGGACTGTCTTAATACAGCTCCCTCTATAAATGTGTAAATGAATCTTGATGTAGATCTTTCATCAAGATCACCGGCCGTATCAGCTTAACCTTCCAAGACTGGATCCGCTCTCCCATAATACAAAGTTGATGTACCTTTGCGGTACCTGAGAATCGACTTTACTGCTCTCCAGTGTTCTTTCCCTACATTTGAAAGAACACTACTCACTATTCTCATAGCATAAGTGATGTCAGGTCTGATATACACTGCTTGTGTACATAGGACTTCCTACTGCTGAAAAGTAAGAACTGCAACCATCTCTTGAATCTTTCCTAACTCCCCCTCATCTGCCAATTGTGCAGATTCTAATGGAAAAGGAAACTGCTCCCCTTGCTCAATGCTTAGTCCTCCATTGTCAGCTTTTCTCTTCTTCTTTCCGGAGTCTTCCTGCCTATCTTCAATATTTGAGGCAGACTGTGATGGTAGGGGATTAGTGACTGATTCGGGAACACTTGTAGTTCCTTCTTTTGATCCTGTACCGTTTCTATACAACTGGTCTTCATGGAACATGTTGTCCTTGCTTCTGAAGAACTTTCTTTGCTTCAAAATCCCATAACCTATATCCAAATTTCAGTAAGCTCGAATAGATCTTCACTATTCAAAAGATCTTTTATCTGGGATCTCCACAGTGCGTAATTTGTAGATGTTAGCTTGATCATCGCATCTGCTTCTGAGTCCTCCATCAGTTCGGCTTTAATTTTTTATTTGAGTGACCTTTTCTCAATGTTCGGAGTTGAATCTCAACAAACGGAGCTCACCGTTGCGTCCGGAACGGTGGAAAACCTTGGAAACGACTCTTGTCTCGTTCCAAAACGATCAAAATTGTGCCGAAAACCTGAAAAATAAGAAAAACGGAATATTCCTTCGTCTGCCGGAATATTCCCCACCGTCCTCCGGAATATTCTCTCTAGCTACCGGAATATTCCCTCCGATAACCGGAATATTCTCTAAATCACCGGAATATTCCTGCACCAGAATATTCTTGCCGGTGACGGAATATTCTTGCCGGTGACGGAATATACCGACGGAATATTCCTTATCCGTTAGGTTACTGTAGCGGGTCGCAAACCGGGTCAAACAGGTTCGGGTCGGATCACCCGGATTTAACGGGTCGGAGCTTGTCTTCTTCCCTGCGCGCGCGTGTGGCGCTGATGGGGTCCTCGGTCAAGACACCATACACCCAAGGTTCCTCCTTGCTTCGGGTTGCTCCTCAATGACCGAGGAGGACTCCTAGCTTAGTGTTAATCAAGTGGATGATGGTAGGGTTGAAGTGGGGTTAAGGTATATGGAGCAATGGTAGAGTGTTTAGGTGATGAATTGGCTTGGTTGTGGGTGAAATGGGGTCACGACAATGGGGCTTAGGGTGATCCACGAAAATGATTTGTTTTGGAAGATTGGATGGCTGATTATGGGACTAGGTTAAGTGAGGATTTTGGCCATGTAGGGGTTTAGGAAAGTCATTTAGGGTTTGGGAATTAACGGAAGATCTTTGGAGGTCAAAGCTGGAAAATCTGGTGGGTTAAATGTATGGCCGGTTTTGGTGAGTGAAGGGGATTTGATTTGGTTGACTTGGGGAATTGGGGATTTGATTTATTCAATAAGGGAAGTATTGAATAATCAAATGGGGAAAGAAAAATCAGATTTGATGAGGTGGAGGAGAGGAAATTCGAGCTAGGCAAGTTGCCTTAGCTGAAAGGGTTTAATTTGGAAAGTGGGGGTGATCGGTTTGGTAAGTTTGGAGGGGTTTGAGGTGGCTGACTTGGGGGAGACTTTCAGACCACGTCCAGCTATGTTTATGGAAGGTTGAGGTCTGATTTGGTGAGGAGAATATTGCAATTTCGTGGTAGGAAAGTTGCCTAATCCGAAATGGTGCAAATCTGGAAAGTTGAAAAACTGTTTTGGCAAGTGTGGTGGTTTGGAAGGAAAGTTTTGGGGCTGCTTTGTGGGGTACGACCAGGGCTTGACCAGGGGTGTTTTAGGGTGATTTAGGTCTGAAAATATGATGGAAACAAGGCAAGTAGGGTTAGGGTTTGATGGCTGGTTGGTGGGGAAAGCTGATGGGCGAAATTGAGCAACACACCTTGCTAGACTTGGTGTTGTTGCCTTGGCTTTGAGTGGGCTGTTTGGGGTTGAAGGATTTCGTGTTTGGGGCAAAGGAAATTTCAAGAAAATAGAATGAACACCCAAGAAAATGGATGAACACTCAAGGGAAGGAAGAACATGCCACTCACTCCCAAACTTCAAGTGATCGGCCAACACAACTCACCAACACTTCTCTTTTTCTTTTCTTTTCTTTTCAAGACACTTTCTCACTCACTCTCTAGGAGATTTCGAAATTCACAAATGTTGTGGATTAAGAAACCCTCTTGAACACTCACACACTCTTTCTCAAATCCACAAGTGGTGTGGATTTGGCCTCACAAGAACACAAACACCAAACTCAACAACACTTACTCACAATCACAAGAACACCAAGAACAAACTTCAAGAACAACAAGAACACTTCAAAACCAAAAACACCAAATTGAATAAACCTCAAATACTTTTATAAATAGAATGAAAAACAAGATAGATGTGGATTACTCCTATTCACGAATTGCAAGGAGAAATCCTTTTCAAGGGGATTCACGAATTGCACCCCAAGAAGCCCAAGTGCATGAAGCACCGAATGAAAATCCTAACCACTTGGAGTGGCAGGCCTAACTCCCCTTGGAGCAATGTTCTAGGGTTCTCCAATGTTCAATGATCAAATATTTCTAAAATGAAAGCCTAAGTGTCCTATTTATAGAGCAAACAAGTTGGAAACCCCCAATGAGTCCCTAATCAAAATAAGCAAATGACTAACACGTCCTAATGTAATTTAAATAATTAAATTAAATAAATTAAATAAATAAAAGATGATAGGTGCCCAAGAGATGGTGTGGCCGTGGGTTGCATGTGCCCATGGTGGGCTATGGTGCTGCAAGGTCCACGGGTGGGCATGTCTGCGTGGTGCGGTGTTGCGCGGACATGGCTCTGTGCAGGGCCAACTGATGATGGTCATGGTGGTGTGCCATGCATGGTCCTGGTGGTAGGCACAGGGTCAAGCCACGTCGCTCGGGAGTGGCCCAGTCAAGGTGCTTGGGCGGTGATCCTGCATGGCCCGGGCTGGGTGCCAAGGCGATGTGCATGCATGGCCCAAGCTGGTGGTCTGGGCACTGGCTGCATGACACGGGCTGGTGCCGCGCGCTGGATGGCATGCATGGTATGCATGCCACTGGCCTGCTCTGCAAGGCATGGGCTGGAGCCATGCGCTGGATGGCATGCATGGTGTGCATGCCACTAACCTGCTCCGTAGGGCGCGGGCTGGTGCCGCGCGCTGGATGGCGTGCCTGTGAAGACACGCCACTAACCTCGTTGTGGTGTGATGTGGTGCGCAGGGATGCGCGGGTGGGGATGCGCCTGCGCACACGCAAGCGCGCGCGCAGGTGGATGCGCAATGTGGCACGCAAGGGTGCGCGCATGGCTGTGCGCACTGCATGCGCATGGCCAGTAGCCTCGCTAGGTGCCCGCTGCGTGTCAAGGCCTAAGCCAAGGCATGCATGCAGGCTAGCCAAGGGACTGTCCTAGCCCTCAGGTGGCTGAGTCAAAGCATGATCCTGGGCAATTCTCCTAGGGGTTTTGACAGGCGCGTGGGTCGCGTGGCCGTCGTCGAGTCGGCGCGTGAGGAGCGTGTAGCTTCATCCGGTGTCCGTTTGAGACGAAATTTTCACCAAAATTTTCGTCTTGACCTGAGGAATCTGATGGTATCCTCCAAACTTGATTTCGATCAAGTTTCAAAATGGGTCTTTTACGAAAATTCACAAATCCGGCCTCCTACCAGCTCTGATACCACTTGTTGGGATCGGCGGAAGCTCACAAATAATATGGAGACCGGAATTTAACGTGGTTCGGCGAAATTGCCTACGTCTACACAGAGAAAAGAAAATTCTACTAATAACCAGTAAAATACAGATAATATTTTAGGAAGGAGATTACACCCTCTCAACTCTCCTCTTACTTATCTTAGAGCTCAACAAGCTCTCTCTTTCTCTCCTTACATCTCTCATACCACGCCCATTTGTTTCAACCCTCGTTTCATGTATTTATAGGCAAACAAATAAGTGTGAACTAGATCAAATAGCAGTGGAGATTCCGGCGCCTCAATCCAGCTCTTTCCGTTCGGCACCTACCATTCTTGAAACCTCCAGTTTTTTATCATTTGCGTGTTGACTTGATTATTCCAACATGATAGACATCAAATTTTGCCACGGCCTTTGAGAAGAATTCTTCATCTTGATAAATTGGGTTTTCCCAGCTTCGGAGCTTAGTATGTTTGTTGCGGATTGGTTGAGGAAATGTTCGGAAATTTTGCTCATGTACGTACTGCTGCGGAATGGTTGCTGCCCATTTTCGTTTGCGGACGTCTTTGTTTTACGGAAACGCTGTACATTTCTGCTAGCTCCCATTAATTGTGGTTGTATGGTCTTCTCTTATTAGGATTAGATGGTTTTTCTTATGTTTTATTATTAATATTATTATTCTCGTGGATTGTTTTGATTGATTTGTTTTATTATTATGATTTTGGTGCTTGGGATGGTCTTTTTGTTTATTATAATCTCTCACGTGATTGGCTTGTAATTATAATTTTCTTCTCTCACAAGTGAGAATTATTAATAAAATTAGAAATTGGTCATTTATTAACATGTGATTCCGTCTCTTATAAAAAAAAAATATTAAAAAAAGAATAAAATAAAATACAATAAAATAAAATAAAGTAAAAATATATATAATATATATGGTATATATATAGTATATGAGATGATGAAAAACAAAGTTGTTAAATAATTGGAGACAAATTAATTAAAACTGATACCATCTTGACTTAAATAATTGAGGGACTTTGATGTTTTCTTGTTCATATATAATAAGAGATTGGAAAATTAATGTTAATTGAAATATTACTTCTGTAATTTAGTTGTATCACATATATAGCAAAAGAAAAGAAGCGGCATCCATCACGATTCGCTAGCGATTGAATTCAGCCATTTATACTCACTGTGTAAACAGAGGCAGAATCAACCATTTTTCTCCGGAGATTAACTTTTCTACCACTTGATATGTTTATGTAAAATGAAAAAATATTAAAAAAAATCTTAACCATAAATATATATCAAATTAAATCTTGATAGATTACCACATAACATAAATATAAAATTCTAAAAGCCCAACTTAATGTTTGTTTTAGATTTTTTTACGACAATAGTTCATAGATAATATTCATCCATTATTTTTCTAGTAAATATGAAATATTATTTAGAAATTGTATTCTTCATAAAAATTATCAAGTGAAATTTTAGAATATCGTCTTTTATTCTAGTATATAAACTAATTTGTCGAGTACTTTCATTTACATGTAAATATATATATATATATATATTGGTGTCACATTAAGCATAAAATGATACAATTGAGACCTTGAGTAAAGTTTTCCTTACTTATAATTTTAAGCCATGTCAAATTATGAATTTATTAATTTTTTATAAAATATCTTTATGCATAAAACATATCTTAAATTTTAAAGGTCAATAAATATTATCATATCGTAAAATATCATGAAAATAAGATGAAAACCTAAATACCTAACATTTTTTCCTAAAAAGTAAAGTTAACAAGAACTCATGTAAAATAAGATTCTTATACATGTAACATAATATACGAGCCCTTCTTATTCTTTATAAAGCCCATAAATAATAATAAAATTATATATAAATAATAATAAAATATTTTGAATTAATATACTTTATTGAATTATAAAAAGGAAGGGGAGAAAAGCTAAATAAAATTTTATAAGATTAAAAATTATGTGAATTTAATTATTTAATATAATTTTTACTTTGAAAATTTTAAAACTTGTATTAATGTTTTTTTGTACTATGAAAATTTGATAAAATTATAATGATTATATAATAATTTGATGAAAAGGTTAAGAAGTTAAATTTATAATATATTTTATGTTTGACTGGTATTTTTAAAAAAAAAAAGACAAAGTTTTGGACTAGTTCTTCCAAAAAGGTGAGCCCAATAGAAAAAGTTTATCCGAAACTTCTATTACTGATTATTATTTTTGAATATTAATTTTATTGTCTTTGGGCCTATAACTTAAAGGATCGAAGCTCAGGTAAAAGGCCCACATGATGACCCGTTTAAAGGAACTAACTTCAATTAGAAGGCTCAGTTGTTGCAGGATCGGTAACAGGCCCAAAACAATTCCATCAGCCATCAGCAGCAAATGAAGACGATGAGGTTTTGAACTCGCATTTCTCAAAAAATGGAGACGATAAAGATGGAGTTTCTCACCTCTTCGTTTTTCTTCTCTTTCTTTCTTTATTTTTTTATTTATATTTTTACAATATAAAATCTGACAATTTGTCTTTCACATCAAAAACGGTTCGCAATCAATGGTTACTCGACATAGCTTGTACGTAGCACGGCCCTAAGTAAAATACCTAGGTAACGTACCAGCCCTAATCTTCATGATGTAGTCGTGTTTTCTTTTGTTATATGCGGGTACATGAACTATATATTGGTAAAGGACACGTGATCAAGTAATAACTATTAACAAGTTACACAAGTACCTTTTGACTATCAACACCAGGACCATACAAATAATCCGATTTATGACCCGACTCATTATTTTGATTACTTCTGACCCGAAATTTCGATCCAATAATAGTTAGAATCGGAAACAAATATACCCGTTACCGATTAAAACTTTTTACGCTTGGATCGTTTTCATTCTCATTCAATCCCCGTCTCTCTCTCTTCTCTGTCTCTCTCGGTCTCTCGCTCTCTCTCAATAGTAGTGTTGTCGCCATCACTGGATAACATTCCGGCAGTTATGGAAGATGACCACGAAGCCTCTGGTAGCGGATAAATTGCGACGGCAATGTCACCAGAGCAAATTGTTGGGCTTTGCGCAACGTTCTCTCGATGAGCTCGCTCTCTGATTCAATCTCAATTGTCCGAAAAAAAGAAAACTCCAAAAGCTCGAGTTCATCATCGGATCAGGTTAATCAAGTTTGGTTAATCAATTTTGGTTAATGGAGTTCATCCGATCGTTCGGTTCACTTCTTAGATCTAGGGTTTATCTCTTTCTTTTCTTGGATTCTGGTTATTAGGGTTTTGCATTCTTAGATTCTTGTATTAGGGCCGGTGTTCTTGGATTATGCCGCTTGTTTCAAAAAAAAAAAATTATCAGGTAATCGAGTTGGGTTTGGTGTTCTTAGATTTTTGTATTAAGTTTAGTGTTCTTGGATTTTTTTTTTTAATTTATTGGTGATCAATGCCTGAAATTCAAAGAGAGGGCTGGTAATTTTTTGCTTTTATTCACCAAAAAACAGTTCCAATAATTTGTTTGTCTACTAAGAAAATGAAATTATCGGGGAAATCGGACGAGCGGTTAACGGAACGGCGGAAGGGCATCATACACGGGTCGGGTCGGAAATACTCGATATCGTTTCGGTTCGGGTTAGAAAACAGCCCTAATCAACACAATTAAAAGGTTGTATCTCTTTTGATATTTTCTAAATCATCATATTCATGGAAATTATCACCACAGAGAAAGAATCATTTCAAGGAGTACGTACAGTACCATTTGGTCATCATACCCTTAGAATTACAATTTGCACAAATATCATTGATCATTAAAAAGTATACGTATGTGTTTCTATTCTTCATCATATATATCACTAATTATGAATAGATTAATTAAATGGGTGCGTGCGTGGATGTTAAAACTAGAGACCGATCGAGAGCTAGCACGCATGCATGCATGCGATGCGTGCAAGTATATAAGTCGTACGTAGTACGTACGTACCTCTGCATAGCTTATAACTAATAGCAACATGCAATGCTTGCCATTCAAGCGCTTATATTTATATATATATATATATATATATAGTTTCAAGAAACATGATCGATCCATCAAAATCTCTGCATCATGTTCACATAATATTGAACCCAAAATATGAAAAATTAAACCGGTATCATCCGAATTAAGGAGAATTAGAAGCGTCACAAAAATGAAACATTCCGTCAACGTCTCTTCTCTCATGATCAGCTTGTCATATCTCCTGGGCGAAGGTAGGAGCTGCTTCAGTCCTCCGGTCCTATATCGATTTTCCCCCACCACCTACTTCATATATACATGATATATATATATACAATATATGTCACTATAAGAAAAATAAATATTTGTTATGTATTATTTATGATAAAAATGATTATTTATAACGAAAACAGATTTATTTTGACAAAAAATAATTGATCACGATAAGTAATATCTTTGTAATGTGTATGTATATATGTATATATATATATATATATATATATAATATGTATAAGAAATGATTTTTACAAGCTACAAATAGATAGCCCATGCAAGTTATTGTAAAAAAAGTGGACACGGCCACCTTAAAAAAGTGTAAAAAAGTTATTCTTTATTACTGGAACGCGACACACTTTTTCACAGAGGACTTGTATGAGACAGTTTGTTTATTTGAAATTTTAAAGTTTGTACCTAGCAATACTCATATATAAGTTCTAACATGTCTCTCCTCTTTTATTTTTATTTATTTCATTTTTCAACTATTTTCTTGCCCTTGTACACTGCCTCTCCTCCTCCTGCTTGGCCTTGGTGTTCGCTACAAAACCCATATACATATGATCCCCCCCATATTGCATGCATATATGCAACCCTTTTTGAATTGGTTGTACCGCGCATGCACCAATAGTACTGGTGCCAATTAACATGATCACCATGCTCCATCGCATCATGATCTCCTTTTTAATTGGTTCAATATTATTGTAGGATGTAATCGTATAAAAATCATTTTATTGGAGGTATTGTGTTAATGAATTTACTAATAAATCATGAATTATTTGAAGACTTATCAATTTTTCTTAATTAATGAACAATTAATTATAGACTTATTGATTCTAACTAGTAATTGAAAGTTTAATCATTTCGTGAACCTTTCAATTCCGGCCAGATGTGGATTTTGGACCTATGAATGTATCATTCATAAAAGAAAAAGAAAACGTGAGTTAAATGGTAAAATCAACAAAAAGGGAAAGATAAGGTACAGAAAGTTTGACAAATTAAAAGCTAGAAAACAAAAGTAACACAAATTGATATATACTTTTCTCGACAACATCACGAGACCAATATTTAATGAATTAATATTGATTTGATAATATCTCATGACCTAAAATTTCTTAATAATCTCAATATGAAAGCTGACTCTTTTGCTCAAAAATTAAATTTTTTGCTCCTGTTAGATGATTTGATCATTTGTGACAAATGGCCGCTGGCTATGCCTCATGATCGAGGACTGATCCCTAGCGCGAGGCAGCTAATTTGTTTCTTGTTCAAATATGAGAAAATTTCGTCCCTAGACTTTTCTAAATGCTAAAAGAAAAATAGTGAAAGAGGTAAATACAAAGAAAAAAAAAGTAAAATTTCACATCCATTTTCAAACCCTATTCTCATATTGGAGTTAAACATCATGATCATCTGGGTAGGTGAAATAATGAATATATACACATACACATACATGCATGAGAATATAATATATATATATATATATATATAGAAACTAGGTGTTAATGTCATGCATGACAATACCTAGCTAGATATATACCTAAATCTCACATACATGATTTTCGTAAACCTTGTTAGGTCGATCTCTGTCACATGTGTTACATTAATTTCAACTAGTGAAGGTCAAGATGTTTTTAGTTTGCAAGCTTGCAATTAGCATGCAATGGCTTTAATCATCAAATCTGGCTGGCTGTATCTGGCCACGCGCGCGTACACCCCTCCACACACACGCGCACACACACACACACACACACACATATATATATATATATATATATATATATATATGCATTTCAGCGACTTTCGATGGCGCATCATGTCCAGGAAATTTATTTTGAGTATTCCAGTATTGGGTCATCTAACTTATTGCGCTCTCAGGTGACGGTCTCGGCATAACAGTACTACCACGTATTGCCACGTGCATGGTTTATTAAAAAAATATTCAAACCAAAAGCACACCCTATACGAGTGTAAAAGAAGGCTGCTACAAGAAAAATGAACAATAATATTTATGAAGAGTTATTTATAATGAAAATAACTATTTATAATGAAAGTAGACTCATTTTAATAAGAAATCATCAATTATAAACTCATGATAGTAAATAAATAGTTTTCTAGCAGCAGTCTCTTTTTATAGTCTGAAACTAATACTCTAGGTTCCCTTATCATTTTTGTGTTTGTTTTTAGTTTTTTTTAATAACCCACATGGCATGACATGGTGGTGCCACATCAAGAGAGTTATTTGAGTGGTAAGTTTCATTTTTTATAAGTATACCAAAAACATACCAGCTGCATGCATGTATGTTGAGTACTGATGTCCTTGCTAGGAAAAAATAGTTTTTTTGTTTTTTTTTGTTTTTATAACTGATCTAGCTAGATATTTTCGTAATAGTATTATCTTTAGAGGAATGCTACATATAGTCCCACACACCACACACTATACAATTTTTTAATTTTTTATAAATTTTTTCTGAATTTATACTTTTTAAATTAATTGAATTCTTTACTCATTATTTATATATTAAATATTTTATAAAAGAACAAAAAAAAAAAAAACTAGACTTACGTGTAGAGTTGTTCTTCTCTTATTTTTTTTGAAATAATTTTTTTTTCTTAATTTTTTCTTATCTTTAATCTATAGTACTGCAAGCTAGGGACCTATATAAGTACTTTATATCCAATTCATTCAATATAAGATGAACAATGTAGACCTCATGAAAAGCCATGCACTTGTGTCTTGTCTTGATCATTCTCTCTTGTTCCTTTCTCCGACGAAATTAAAGGAAAATTGCCTCATAAATTTATAGGGCCCCTCTTATCTTTAAGATGGCTGGCTATATATGACTTTGATTGCAGAAATCTTGAAGCTGGCCGGGCTGCCCTAGCCCTTAATTGCTATTGCATTACCAACTTTTTTCAAAAGAAAATTGTTACACTACAAAAAAAAAAAAAGAATATTTATAACAAATTATTTATAATAAAAAAATTTATTTGAGATAAAAATAAACTGATCATTTTAATAAAAAATAATTATTTTATTAAAAATAATTGATTATAATGTTATTGCAAAAGGTTATAGTACTGTCCACAGCTTATTAATTAAGATGGCTTTGATTTGATTGCAGAAATCAGACTTTAATTGAAGCTGGCCGGTTAATGACTCATATATTTCTATTGCATTACAAACATTTTCAGAAGAAAATTACCACACAAGACGTTGTAGGGTCCCCTCTTTAAGATGGCTATGACTTTGATTAAAGAAAGGGTGCAAGGAAGCTGGGCTGCATATTTGAGTTAGAAAATAGAGTCTTCGTAAGCTGGTCAAAACTCTGATCAAACCGCAGCTCATGCGTACTATAGAAACCTCAGACTATTAAATTTGGTTTCTTTTTACCCTTTCTTCCTTTGACGGTTGCATCTGTAATTTCAAACCTTTGAGCGGTCAATGTTCAAACTCTCCATAATACTAAGCAAACCTCTCTCTCTCTGAACTTTTCTCTTCAAATATATTTAATTAATCAAAGAGGTTTGAACATTGAATTTTGAACTAGTACGTACCGTACCCGCGTCTGTAAATCCTCAAACCTATATATATATATTTGTAAAGCTCTCATAAAGCACAACTTCTATAATATATTTTCATTGCCAAAAAGGAAAAGAACAAGTAAGTACATATCTGTTTCTCCACCTTTCTTCATCTTGGATTTTAGAAGTTTTGTACAAATGCTTTTGGGTTGGAAGCTGAGGAGAAGGAAAGCCCGCCATGACGGCAAAAAGCATCTCGGAAATTCGGACATGGAGCTCGTGATCCCGAATCATTTCCGATGCCCGATTTCCCTCGACTTGATGAAAGATCCCGTCACGTTATCTTCTGGGATTACATATGATCGTGAAAGCATCGAAACCTGGCTTGAAGCTGGGAACTTTACGTGCCCAGTCACGAATCAGATGCTGAATAGTTTTGATCGGATTCCTAACCATTCGCTTACGAAAATGATCCAAGATTGGTGCGTCGAGAAGAAAAACTATGGAGTTCAACGCATCCCTACGCCGAGAATTCCAGTATCGCCGGTCGAGGTATCGGAGATTCTTATCGGGATTACAGAATCTGCACGCCGGCTGGATCAATACAGGTGCTTAGAATTGGTGCAGAAAATCCAGAAATGGGGTGCAGAAAGTGAACGTAACAGGCGATGCATCGTTGCAAATGGAGCTGCTGCTGTAATGGCTGCTGCATTTGATACATTTGCAAATGAATCTATCGAAGGAAATGCAGCGGCTTTGGAAGAAATATTGTCTGCACTAAATTGGATGTTTCCAGTTGATAAAGAAGCCCAGAAATCCTTGGGATCTCGAGCTTCTTTAGGTTGCATGGTCTGGTTTTTGAGTTACAGAGATCTTTCGCCAAAGAAAAACTCCATATCAGCATTGCAAGAGCTTCTTGAATGTGATGAACAGCTTGTGGAAAAGATATCAAGCATTGAGGGAGTGAATGAAATATTAATTGAACTCGTAAGGAAGCAAATTTGTCCCACCATTACAAAAGCTTCAATCATGGTGATTTTCTATTTGATTTCTTCTTCTTCTTCCTCTTCAAGTGAGAAGAACAAGTCAACATTTGTGAAGATGGGTCTCGTTTCTTTAATGCTGGAGATTCTTCTCGACTCGGAGAAAAGCATAGGCGAAAGGGTTTTGGGTGTTTTTGACAGAATTTGTTGTTGCAAAGAAGGGAGAGAAGAGGCTCAAAATAATGCCTTGACAATACCAGTTTTGGTGAAGAAAATCTTGAGGTTATCAGAGTTGGCAACTGAGTACTCCATTTCTGCCCTTTTGAAGCTCTGCAAAGATGGAAGGCATGAAGATGGAAGAGTGCTTTTGGTGGAGGCTCTTCAAGTTGGTGCATTTCAGAAGCTTTTGTTAGTGATACAGGTTGGTTGTGGTGATGAGACAAAGGAGAAAGCAACTGAGCTTATGAAACTGTTGAATCCTTATAGGGTTGCTGGGTTTGAATGCATTGAGACTACAGATTTCAAAAATCTCAAAAGGTCATTTTGAGATTTTGAAGATGATCATAAACTAACTCTTTGTTAATTTTTCATATCTTCTAATGAATATATATATATATATATATGTGTGTGTGTGTATCCAGTTTTTTATTATTCGACTCTGTGTAATTGGTTTTTTTATTTTTATTTTTTTTTGTGAACCGATCCACAACCATGCAGAAGCAGCGCATGCATGCTGCAGATAGGGTTTAATTTAATCTGTTTCCATAGAAAGCATAACTTCCGATGCTGTTAGTTTTTCCACAGCCACAGTACAGTTTCTTATCCATTCTCTAAGTAGAAGATAAGAGTCGTTAAAATGCATGCTTTCTGCATAATATATCTATCAGCTGCAAACTAAAAACCCAAGAAAATAGTAGGAATCTTTAAAATTTATGACAGGGCATCTTTTTTGGGGGCTTGAAATTAAAATTAATTAAAAAATAATATAAATAGAATAATATTACATACAATCATCAAATATGCAAGTATCGTACATTTGTTTTAAAAAATAGTATAATCATCTATTATTAAACAATTAATTTTTTTTATATAAATTTTATATTTACTCACTTTTTTAAAAGATTACGCTATATTTATTAATTTCACAATTATAAATCTATTTTCTTTTTTATAATTTTTTTTTGGTTGAAATCCATCCACCAAGCAAGCTAATAGCTAATTTCATAAAGGGTAGAAGGCATAATAATATTACTATAAAAAAAAATTGGCTATCTGTAATTAATTATTTTTTATTAAAATAATTATTTATTATGAAAAATGAGTTTATTTTCATAATAAATGATAATTTTTATGATAAAAAATTTATTACGAATATTTTTTTAAAATATTTGTCTTTTTAAATTAAGAAAATTAATATATAATGTCATATGACATGACGAGTACATGATGATGATATGGACATGATTATTATTACCAAGAAAGTGCATCATACAAAACTGATTGATGGGAGTTAAAGTGATAAAGCAGTACGGATTGATTGGAGTTGCTAACATATGGATTAAGGAGGAGGCATGAGACATGCATTGAATTTGAGCCTTGGGGAGACAACATGAACACCCGGCCCTCTTGATTTGAACTCAATCATAAGCCGATCGAAACTGCTCACGATCTGTTGGGTATGTGTTTGTTTGTGCAGTTTGATTGGAAGCTTAGATATTACTTATTTGAGTTCCGAACTCCTTGTAATGTACTGTCACTGTCATGGTATGGTGTGATGGATCTTTTCCATTTCCATCCATCAATCATCATCGCTACATCAATCACTATCATCACAAGCTATATTTCACATCAAAGGTTAAAGGGCAACGAAGGATTACCAATTTACCAAGATTTGTTGATGATAATTAAGCGTATATCCATTAAGATTTGTTGATCATGTACAATTAGAGATGTTCTTTTCGATGCAAAAGATGGCTGAATCTTCAAGAAATAAGCACTGATATTCTCTTTTTCCCTTTTTGTTTAGGAACAGAAAACAAGCGTGATGAAGGCTATATTAATAATGGTGCTGGATCTCAAACACCATTAACATCTCATAAATAACTCATAATTTTTTAAGTCCTCAAATTTCAGAAGATATTTAGGTTATTTTCATCACAAGGTTCGACGAACAACGGCTTGACATATTATATAAGTAGTAGTATTAGTAGCGTACGTTTATTTATTTATTTATTTTGAGGAAGTAGTAGTAGCATACGACGTATAATTTGGCTGTAGAGAGCACTAAACTAATTAAGATGTATTTTATAATCAGAGGATAAAGAAGCATATATATCTAGCAAAATACAAAATTTAATCAAATGATTATATGGAGTACTGAAAACACGAAATTAAAAATTGTGGGTAAATTGTCAGTGAGTCATGAATCGAAGCGCTATCGTTTGCAAGTTTTCTTTTAATATCATATTAAATTAAAAGGAAATATACAAAATGAAGAGTACTAGCCTGATAAATACTTAGTTTGTAAGTCTGGTGATTAGAAAAACGTGGATAAATCTAAAGAATACATTAAAAAAAATCACATTTTTAATAATGGATCATAATATATATATATATTTTTTTTAATAATGGATCATGATTGTGGCAGCTTAAAGTACAACAGGAAACGATGTCCTAAAATTCACTGTTTTCAAGTATCACACTCGAAAAAATGTGTGAAAACCCGAAAAAGGAAATAATACAAATAAGCATATATATATATATATATAGAGAGAGAGAGAGAGAGAGAGAGAGAGAGAGGCCGACAGAAAAGGAAGAGGAAGAAGAAGAGATCATGATCAGTGATTCAGTGGGATCAGAAGCCTCTTTTGGGAGGATTTGAACTCATGATGGGATTGTTGTTTGGGGGAAGAGAGACGGTGAAGGTGAGGCATGCGACTGTCACAGAATATTGTTGGATCCCCCATCGATTTCAATGTATAAATGAGCATGATTTCATGTGGAAATTAAGAAGATGGCACTATCTTCTGGTAAGAGAAAAAGGTTACATACCCAGAAAAATGAGAGAAAGAAATGGATGTTAATTATTTGGTGGTTAGATCTTAATTATCAAAGAAAAAAATACTGATCATTTTGTTCTCAAAACCATATCTTCACTGTCATTGTTTAGTAGAAGTATACAGGCCACCTTTTTCAAAATCAGTTCCAAAGATGCTCTGATTTTGTTGGCTAGTTGTCACCGTAATCCTACCCTAATTACTTGATTGTTATTCGTCCACGTTTCTAAGCTGATTGCCTTTCAAATTCAAGGGTTCATGATCTGAAATATGATAGACGTAGCTGCTGCTCATTTCCTATTTCCTGGTTTATTATATCTTTTTATTTGTTTGCTTTGCATTTGTTTTATTGAAGAGAAATCTTGGGGATCGATCGACCTCTTACAAAATCAACCCTTGTTGCTGGCAGCTATCAAGGGCGTCATCACCTATGCCATCGGGATCGTCTCCCTCCGGCGATTTCACCCCTGCGACGGCGACTCCTGGCAACCTCCTACTTTTTTCTGACAGCCTTAAATCTGAAATTAGTCTGTTTAGAAGCGGTTCTAATGGCATAGACGGTGATGCTCTCAATGACCGGTGGCGGCGGAGGCTGGACTAAGGCCGAATGCCTTTTTATTATGTTTTTTTCATTTTATTTTTTTATTATGTTTTCTAAATTTTATTATTTTATTATGTTTTTTAGAATTTTTTATTATATTTTTATTGGAGGTTGTTTTTTACATTGAAGGCAGTCAGACCGAACGCTAGCATCACCCTTTATTAAAATATTTATTGAGCTCCCGCTTGGATTCGGAGATGAGATGAGTTAAGATGAGTTTGGTTTATTTTTTAATATTATTATTATTTTGAGATTTGAAAAAGGTGTGTTGGAATTTGAAAAATGTGTATTGGGATTTGAAAAAGGTGTATAGAAATTTGTGTTTTATATAAAAAATTATAAAAATATAATGATGAAATAGAAGTGAGTTGAGATGAGCTCAACCCACTTCCCAATCCAAACAGCCCCTGAGATTCTTCTTGCCCACCATTATACTTAAGAATATCTTAAAAAGAATTTTATAAACAGTCAATTCGTAATACAATAGGAATACGATTTCATAAGATATTATACAATATTTTCTTGATTTGGGTTCCAAATTTTATTCCAATGATGTAAGAGCATTTACAGTGAACTCAATAAAATTTAGCCAAAATTTGATTAAAATTTTCACTTTTTTTATAACAGTCATATTTTTTTAACTGATATATTTTTTCAATAGTCATATTTTTTCAAGTATGGTATAGATGCAAATTAAAGTAAAAAAGTACGCAAAAGATTAAATATGTTTTAAAAACAAAAATTAGGAAAGGCAATAAGTAAGAATCGGAAAGTTAGAAGGAGAGGGAATTTTTTATGCCAAACTAATATTTGGCCAGCGGTTAGAGAGCTCAATAGATTTGGATAGTGGAGTTCATTTCTTTGTTGAGTCTATTATAACATTTTTTTATGCTTCTTAATTATTCATTGGCCAAAATTTAACTTTGTTGAGGCCACTATGAATACCCTAAAACCCATGTTTTTGTAAAATTTGAAGGAAATAGCTTAATACAGTCTATCCAATGGCTTTTGTATTTTATAACTAATATCCAATTTGCCACAGTACCTTCTCTACATTTATGGAATACTATTCACACTTGTATAAATATTTAATTCATTTCTCTCTACTTTTATTCTTTATTCATTTTTTATTTACTTTCTACTTTTTATTTTATATAAAATGAATAAAATATATTAAAAATATATAATATTTAAATGAGATAATATATATATATAGATAAACTGGCATGTGATACATTGTAAAAGTCAATATATAAAATAGAAAAAATGAATTTTGATAATATGTTTTAAAAGATAAAATGAAGAAACCATTAAGAATACTCAAACCATCCTCTTTTTCTCTTTGGGTAATGATAGGAATAAGATGTTTATTGTATCAATTTTATTGTACTTATTTATATATCACTTTTTTTTGTTTTGTCATCAACTATTTACTTTTGTGATATTTTTTTTCTTTTGCTTGAATCTTCGCCCAACCCCAAAAGGAAATGCATGATCACATCAAGAATCTTTATTAAAAAAAAAATTAAAAATTGATGTAACTTAATATAATATAGTAGATTATTAAACACTTTTTTTTTATATATATAATAGATATAACATATCACATTAAGTTAATGAGAAATGATATGTCTTAAGTCTCAAAAAGGCAAACTCCATATAAGCCTTTGTAAAAAAAAAAGATTCCATTTTAAAATAGCGTAAAAACAATTTTTTATTTATAGAACCCATTTTTTTTTTATAAAAAACTAATATAAAACTTGTCCTCAGTATTGCTCAAATCAAATTACTTTGTGAACCTACATTTATATAATCTCTTGTCAATTTGAAAATAGCTTGCAAATAGCAGCACAGTCAAGCTTCTGACCCAGTATTGTACACTTGGATATCGGGCCGCTAAATCCAGCCCAAAGCTATTTCAATTCATTTACCCACTCAAAAGCCCATCTTTTTCTTGAGGGAGAGAATTAAAGGTCTCAATGCACAATGCATCTTCTCGACACCACTGTTTAACAAAACTTTAAGAGGGCATCAACCAAACAAAGGCCTCAAACTTGATCTGAAATTAGAAAACCTGTGTATAAACTAAGTTCCCAAAAGCTCAAGTGATGGACAATTGGCCAGTTTTCGATGCAAAGAAACAAAACCAAAAAAATTTCATGTCTTTAGTATGGAAAAACAAAAAACGAGCAGCAGCTTTGAGCCACATAAAGAACATGCCACAAGCAAAGATGGCTGCAATTGGATGTGCATGAAATTCATGGCACGATGGCAAAGATTCAAACCAATGTCGGTTGTTCATACAGTGTTGAGTAAAATAAACTCTGTCGTATCGCACTAAGCCGATAGAAGGGCATGGATAAGAAAGTTACTGTTCCTTGTATCTCTTCTCCACTTCCTCCAAGCTCTGGATCTCCTTGTGATACTTGCAAATGCGGTAAACAGACCTGCACACCCATTCAAAAGACATTTAAAACTATTAACAACAACTAAGTATAGATACTAACAAGGACAAGAAAATAGGTCTTTTGCGACGCCAGATTTTGTCGCAAAAATTAGAAAAGAATGTCACAAAAGGTTATTTATAGCAAAAACAGTCATTTTGGATGCAACAAATTGGTTATTTCTGTCCATTTTTCTTGTACTAAATGGATAACTGGAAATTACCAATAGAGAAGAATTGATGCAGCACACAGAACGCCATTCCTTTGAGCTTTGTAGATCTGCACAACATAGGTCCCAGGTAAGCATGTGAAAGGCTGCAGAAATACAAATCATCCGTAGTCGAGCTAGTTTATGCCATGGGAAATGTTGAACTCAAAGTTTCAAATTTCGTGTAAATCTACACATGAATTTTGATGATAACAAATGAATTTAAAGAATAAAGGAGTCTCAAGGTCAAATTGTCCACACAATACAATCAAGCACATCAAGGAACCAAGCATGAGAAAGAAGGAAACAAATTCACATGAAAGTCATAAAATAATATTGTAAATCTCTTAAAAATTCGAAATTAGGATTAAGGCTCAAAATTAATATTTTATCATAAAGCATTAAAATACATTTTCCACATGTGCATGAATATTTTGAAAATTAAATTTGAAAATTTTGAAAGATGATTGATTGTCATCTTTCACATGTGCATAACATGATTAAAGGTTTGAATTTTGAAAATATTAAGATAATTTATTGTTATCTTTCACATGTGCATGACATGATTAAAGGTTTGAACTTTGAAAATATTAAGATGATTGATTGTCATCTTTCACATGTGCATGTTTTATTTGAATATTTTCAAAAGTGATAGATGATTTTCTTGACTTATGCAAAATGTAGATTTCTTTGTTTGAAAATTTTGAAAAGTAAAGTGTGCTCCTTTTGTCATATGCACAAAGTAAGAGATTAGATTTGAAATTTTTGAAAAGTAAATTATGTTCCTTTTGTCACATGCAAAAAGTAAAAAGATTAGATTTGAAATTTTTGAAAAGTGAATGATGATGTCTTTGACATGTGAATCTTTTTAAATTTGAATATGAAGTCTCATATGCCTATAAATAGATCATTTGAGAGCTTCACATTCACAACACCAAGAGTATACAACATTCATTCAAAGTTTTCATTCTCTCTTCTCTAAGCATTGAACCTTAACTCTTGTTCATTTTGAGAGATATAGTTTTGCGCTGTATTGTTTTTATTTCACTCATTGAGGAGTGTTTTCTGATAGCCTACCCACTATCAATTCTTGTATCATTAAAAGGGTGTGTATAACTCTTGTGTGTGTAGAAGGTGTTCTACACGGGGAATAGTTAAATCACCAAGTGTGAGATGATTAGAAGTATAGAGGGTGTTCTACAAGGATTCTTTGGAGCGGTACTGCTCAAAAGTGTAATAGATTTCTATCTCCACCTGAAGGAGATTGAATAGTGAATTCGGGGATCCTCAAGGGGTAGCTTGAGGTAAGGACGTAGGCAGTGGGGCCGAACCTCGTTAACATACTGAGTTTGCTTCTCTCTTACCCTTACTCTTTATATTTATTGTTGTTTTATATTTTATTTATATTTTATATTATATATTTGATTTATAATTGTTATTTTTTAAATACAACTCAATTCACCCCCCCTCTTGTGTTAGTCATCTGGGCAACAGGAAACCTGGGCATGGAGATGGCCTGTGCATCGGATATGCAATCACCTTAGAGCTAACCGTATTCTATTTACTAATGCTCATTCAAACACACATTTTGACCCTTTTCAATCATTGTGTGGATTGTATGAAAAGAATTCATTTCCATTTGGTTCTGTTTGGTTTAGTTTTTGCATGGGAATCAATAGTAAGATCTTAATTTTACCAGGCACAAGACTCGGTGATTGTTTCTTAAAAATATCTCGTTTTGAATGCATCTAAAACGTACTTTTCTATTAAGGCAATTAAGCAAAATAGCAAGTACAGTGTGCAACAAAGGAATTATAGTTCAATAATAACTTTGTCGAAAAGAATCCACCCAAATCTCCTATCACAGCATCTTGTCTTTTTCTCCCCTCTTAATCCCACCATGCTCCCTCACTCCCCCGGGGCATTGGGTCTGCTTTCTATCGCCCTCCTCCTTCGACCGCTTCGTTGTATCAAAAATAGAGTGCTAGTATATTCCCAAATTGGAGAATATCTTTCTCATCCCATTATTTCAATACCAGGCCCTTCTCCACCGCCATCCCCAAAAATATATACACAGCATGTCCAAAAGACAGACAAGGCATAAAACCTTTTGATATATAAGGAAGCTCATAAAATTGACATTGCAGGTTTACAGACACCCCTTTTTATAGGTAATAGAAATTATTAATCTACACTGGAAAGTTCGGGTAGTGAGTTGAGTTGATATGAGAGTTGAAAGATGAATAAAATATGTTAGAATATAATTTTTGTTTTGGGATTTGAAAAAATTGAATTGCTTATTATTCTTTGTTCAAAAGCTTGGAAAAGTTGTATTGACTAGATGAGATAAGATGAGTTAAGATGGTTTTAAATCCAAATGAGGTTGAATAAGTTAAAGGTGCATCCAAAGACACCCCTTGAATTAATATTAGAGAACTAAAAAACGCCAACAATCTTATAGCATAAAGAATGAACCACAAGCAGAATAGATAATAATCAGAACTTGATGACTAAATTTGTAACACCCCCAAGTCCCACATTGAGAATATGAATATCCGCCATAGAGTGGGAAGGTTATAAGTTTAGTCATGAATACTGAATCCCACATTAGCTTTAGGTGAAACTTGATCTTAAAAGTGATCCCAGAGAAGCTTCAATTGGCTAGTACTTTTGGGGTTATAGCATAGATGTGGCTAGTGCTTTCCCCTAGACAAAGAGCCTTCAATCAGGCATCACTTTTCGGTGGAAATGGTTAAACATCCTTCATTAGTTAGTACAGAAAGACGTAGCCGTAAAAATTCAATTCAGGCTCTTCAGGTCATAAACGTTTAAAAAAAATCATAATAATATGCATTTCTGTTTCTATCAGCCCATAATAAAGAGTAGCTTTAATTCCATTGTATAATTAGATTCATAAGGCAACAAGGTAAGAAGCGGGCCATAACCGGGCTGGATATCCGGATCCGGATGCTAAGAAGTGGGCGGTTATCCGCCCAGATCTAATCAGGTTTCCATCCGGGTGAATAACCGGATTTATCCGGATACCCGGATTTTTTTTTTTTTTTACTTATAACCCTGATACAAACACCGATATCTGGTTTATAACCAGATTTAAACCCAGATCCAAACCCAAATCTAAAACCAGATCTCAATATTCATCTAAAAAAATGAAAATAGACTCAAGATTGGGGTGGGGGGGGGGGGACAAACCAAACCCAGATCTAAACCCAGATCTTAACGTTCATCTAAAAAAATCGAAACTAGGCTAAAGATTAAGAAAAAAAATAAAACAAACCAAGTCTAAACCAAAAAAGAAGGGGAAAACATTTAATGGCATTCAAAACCCATTTCTCCCAATTTTCTCAATAACCAAACAAGAATTAAACCCATTTTATCCCAAATTTTCTCAGTAACCAAACAGGAATGAACTATTTCTCTCAAGTTTTCTCAGTAACCAAACATGAATGAAGTAAATCGAGAGAGAGAGAGAGGGAACCTAGAAATGGCTTAAGGTTGTCGCATTCAAAATAGAAGAACCGAAAATGAAAATGAAAAAGAAATGAAAATGGCGAAGGAGTCTCATACTTCTTACGGTAGCTAGTGGCGACGAAAGGAGAATGCAAACACGAACGGCGAAGTGCAAACGAGAATGCGAATGGCAAACGGAGAACGCGAACGAGAACGGCGAAGTGCAAAAGCAAACAAGAATGGCAAAGCACGGCTAGGGTTTTCTCATTTTTGTCAATTTGGAGCGATGGATAGAGAGAGAGAGAGAGAGAGAGAGAGGTGAGAAATGTGTCGAGCGAGAGAAGTGAGAATGTTGAAGTTTCGTGTTTTACAATAAAATCAATTATGGATATCCGGTTTAAAAACCGGATCTGTAACCAAATCCAGATGAATACAAGATTTTACTATCCGTCCGGATTTAATCCGGACGGTTATTCGCCCTGATAATCCGGTTTCTGGTCCGGATTCAGATAATAGGATATCTAGATTCAGATGCACACCCCTACAACAAGGCATTTGCTTCAACTAGCTTCTCCAAAACTAGAGCATCTTCCAGTTCGTGTTTTGACTATCAATTCTTTTACCAAAACATTGATCATCCCAGTTATAAAAAATGGAATTTTTGGGATGTCATTAATATTAGGGTTCCAGGGAAATTTTAAACCAAAGACAACCTTTGATGAAACCTAAATAAATCCACAAACAAGATAGCAGTGCCAATTGGAATTGGTAAAGCAACTTCCAATACATTCCACAGAGAATCCCACATCAGAAGAACTAGCCTCCTCTTTTGTGTGTGTGCCTGTGTTAGGTTTTGTTAAAATATCTAGTAATACATCTCTAATCACAATGAGAGTAAGATAAAGAAAAGTTCTCGTCCAAATTCTAAAGTCTTAGATGCTTACGGAATTAAAATAATTAGCTCAAGGAAAAAAAAAAGTACAAGAACACGAAATGTCGAAAACTAAACAATTATCTACTTTTCCAAAATATAGAAACACAGAATTTAATAAATAAACGATATAATGAACTTTGAAAATAAACGGAAAATAGAAGCAGAAAAAGGGAAAGAAAAGCGTACGGATTTCTCATAGCGATCTCTCTCAGCAGCAGTGCAGATCTCAGACGTGCACATCAAGCGATGTTCGTTCTTCCAATAAATATCTGCAAATAATCAAGGAAAAAAAACTCCAGGTCTTCAGAAACCATTTCAAAATCCATTTTCCTAATCGCCAGTTTGTACACCGAGAAAGCACCAAAACCCAAAAAATAAAAAAAAGAGAGTCAATTCTCCAGTTTTCTCGTCGGTAAACCAGAGAACGTCCTCTACTTAGCTTCTGAATAGCCACAACAGGCGCGAACCCGTTATAAGATCGGAGATTCTCATTCATTTTACCCTTGTTTTCTCCGCAAAGGATTAAAAACAGACCCAAGATTAAAGGGAAAAAAAAAAAACAAAGAAACAGGGAAAGTGGGAGCGAAAGAAGGGGAGCATACCCAAGAGCTGGAATCCTGCGAAGGGGATTATGAAGAGGGCAGGTTGCAAAATAAGAGAAATCAATGAGACCAGGCGATCCTTGATGAACTTGGGTGAAGGCAAGGTCAATAAAACGGCTACTGCGGCCTCTGCTGCCACAACGTACGTCAATATCATCCACTGCAACGCCATTTTCCCCTCTTCTTCTCTCTTCTTCTTCTGTATTGGATTGCAGATGCCACTTGCGAGGCTTTAATGACTAGCTTAATGACTAAGGTAGAAAGAAAGAGTTTCTATGGGTTTCCAGAGGGTGTGGGACAGTTTGGCGAGTGTGGCTTTCTTAACCGTTGGATTTTAGAAAAGAATATTGCTAGTTTTTTTTCTCCGCAAAGAATAATGCTAGTTACTCATGTTGTCCCTCATTTTCACTATTTACTTTTATATTTATTTAATTTTCTTACCGATTAAGAAAATAATTATTAATATATTGATATATATTTTAAATATTTAACCCTATTTAAAAAGTATTTGAAATAAAAAGAAAAAAAAAACACAATTTACATTAGTGACACACCAAATAGACAAATTAACAGGACGTAATAGCACTATTTATTTTTTAAGAAAAAGAAATATTATTTATATACAGTTTGTATTTTTTTTTACGTATATATTGTATATAGATGTAATTTTTATGTATCTTCTAATTTAATTATTCGTATTTTCTTTTTCTTTTTCTTTTATCATATTTTTATCTTTTTTTTTTTATTTAATCATTTGTGAGACCGTGTATCCCTAATATTACTCTTTGAAAAACATGTACTCAAACCAATTGGACCATTGGGAGATAAACTCCTTATATATTTTTTTTTCAATTATTCTATGTGAAAGCTTTACATGCACCATATATCTCCAATATTGGATTTACTATTTTTTATTTTTAAAATGCGTTTTCTACAAGTTCGCCTCACATAATAATTTGTAGGAAAAATCTCCTAATCCTATAGATAGATTATCAAGAGAACCTTAGACCTTAGAGGAAATATATCATTAAGAATAAGGCCTTCACCACTGGAGCTAACCCCTAAGGTTGATAAGCTCTTTCATTTATTTTCTTCACTTGTTTTCCCATTTAAGTTTGATATAAGTTATTCAAAATTAATTGCAAAAAATTAAGCCAAGAGAATTAATTTCAAAAAGGGAATTGAGTTATTAAAATAGGCAGATAAGAATTTTCAACAAATTATTTTCTTATTCAGTTTATTAAGTTGTTTTAAGAGCTTAAAATATTGTTTCAGAAAAACTTTCTCCAATTTAATTAGGAGGAGATCCTTATTTTCAATTGAAGAAGAGAATAAATACATGTATTAAGTCTATATAATCATTTAAAATTTCGTCCAATCACTCATCTATATGATGTGTTTCCTGGCATGTTTGAACTGCTTAATTGGCACTATTATTCACCAAAACCATATACTTTAATTTTAAACTCATCAAATGTGCATTTGTTTGATAGTAATTTGTCACTCAATCTCTTAGTTGCATGCTACGAAGATAAACCAAAGGATATTTCAACTAGCCAGGATTCATATATACTTCAAGAAATTTCTCTCTGAAGGTAAATGGAAATGAGTAGGATATTTCAATCCAGAACTGGTAAAATATTAAAGAATAATTGAGGAGCACCGATAAACAATGAAAATGAGTCCAATATTGAGGCTCTGTTGTTTCCTGGCTTCAACTTGGACTTATCTAAGTGTCAAGTGCTACTAATTGGTCCCTTATTTTATATGATTTCAAGGGTAGAAATATTTGTGAACCTAAAGAAAGTATAGCAATCTCTAGGATGCTGTTCTGATAATTATGTTCTTACATGAATGTCTGGATATATTCTAGACATGCCAAGCATTTAGCAGATGACTAACTTGCAAGATGAATGTTTCCCAGTTTTGCATTTTGTGCTTCACCAACCAAATATAGCTTCTGATCGTCAGTAACCATGCTTATGTCCAGAATTTTGCCTCCATTTTCTGACAAAATACAAGAGCCACTTGAGCATTTCAACAGCTCCCTTGCTGCTTTGATGAGATCTTGAATGCTTTGTGGAACCCACAACACAACTCCCTCTCTTCTCTCCTCTTTGGGATCCCACGGGTGAAAAGGAAACACTGTGCATTTCTTCTGTCGTAGTTCATCTGTTATTGTCAATAGAAATATCGTCATCTCACTGAAAGTAGGAGGGTATTAATTGATAGGGTAAACTACTATATGCACAAGCATACTGATGGTATTGCAGAACATTAGCTGCTTCATTGTGTAATGTGGGAAATCATTGTTTATTGTTGATTTGAAAATAGCTGTTTTTGAGATTGTTGTGAGTGATTTCATGTGCTTGGCACCACTTTGATGACATTATATATATATATGGGATGTGTAGTATTAGATTGGTGCTATATGTGCAAGAAACATAGGGAATCTATGAACCATCTCTTATTGTATTGTGAGGTTGCAAGGGTGTTATGGGATGAAGTTTTTCGTAGGGTGGGCTTGGATTATGCCAGGAAGGGTGGTGGATTTGTTGGGTTGTAGGAGGAATATACAAGGCTGTCCGCAAGTGGCAGCAGTATGGAAGATGGTTCCGTTATGCTTAATGTGGTGTCTTTGGGCGGAAAGAAATGAACATTGCTTTGAAAACAAAGAGTATACATTGGCGGAGCTACAGGATTTTTTCATGCATACTTTATTGCTGTGGTTTTCTGCTATTGTATTAAATGGGAACAATGTTTACGAGTTCTTGTCTTGAATTTCCACCTCTTAGTTTGTATTTAGGTGCTCTTTTGTATACTCCATGTATACTTGGGCTTTGCCTATATCACTCTCATTAATGAAATTTATCTCTTACTTATCAAAATATATATATATATATGCATCTAGCGCATTTCCTGGTAAGACGTGGGTGGTAGCGCAGAATGGGCACTGTGCCTTAGGCTCTTCGATATTATAGATTCTCTATTTTATCATAATGCTCTAAGATAATGTTCTGTACACTTGTTTGTATGAGGTTTCCTCTTTACTTCAGCGAAATTTTTATTTTTAATAAAAAAATTCATTAAAGCAAACCACTCTTTTTCTTTCTTTTTGGAAGCTTATTGCTTATTCATTTCTTTGTTAGAACATCTTTTGGTAAGTGATTTTTTCAGCAACAATTTTTTTGCACAGTAAATTTCCTTCCAGAAATTACTAGTTATTGCAAATCAGACAATTGAGTATTGTCGTAAATGCTATATGCATGAAGTAAAATTTTAGTATTACCTCGACTTTCTTGGGCACTATCAGATAACTCGGACAACTGAGAAGTTCTTGCAACTTCAAGCAGCTTGATCAAATTCTTATCTCCATGTATGTAGGCATCATCAAGTGGGGTATTACCCCATCTGCAAGCAGAAGATGGCTAACAAAGGTTACTCCAGGTGGCAAATTTCTGTAATAAAAGAGATACTAAGCTATGAATTGCTAATTGTGCGTATATGGTTTCCTTTCTTTCTTTCATCTTAAAGTCAGTGCAGACTAGAAGTAAGAAGAGTGTCCCCTTCTGTACTTTCACTTCTGACAACAATTGAAGTTTGATGACCAAGAAATTGAAATTTTAATTCAAAGTAATTTTTAAAAGTTTCATGACATAAGAACCAGAATAATTTTATCACATAGATGAGCTGCCGTTAAGCTAGCAGCTGGACGCCTGGGATAAATAATATTTGAAATTCAATTCTAGAACCATGTTCTGGCCAAGCAGTATGCAGCCACTGTAGATCTCTAAAGAAAAATTCATTTTGCCCTCATTTACAGTACTTCCGATTTTATCACACAGAAAACTCCTAAAAATGAGAACAATCCTTAAATATCAATGAGATTGGAGGATGCTAAGATTGTGGTATTCTCTATAAAGTTTCCCAGAAAGAAAAAAAAAAAAAAAAAAAGAATAAGAAACTTGATGAAACTTAAGATTTTAGGGACGAAAATATATGCTTAGTCAGGAGAGAGTAATCAAGCTTAACTTCAAACATGATCATAAGCATATTACTTCAGATATTTGAACTTATTTCAAAGACATCAACACTTCTTGTTTTCATCTGAAAATTCAATTATTTTTCCAAGCTGAATATGCATTCTGGTCAAAAAGTCATTAGAATGAAATATGAAAATAAAGCAAGCTAGCAGAAAGAAGAAAAACTGCTACTTAGCGAGGTTGTTAGGATGTTATGTAGTACAACGCATGTTATGAAGAGGCAGTGTAAGTGGTGCTCTAGTAAACTCAATTCTAAATATTGACAACAGTATACGACAATTTGCTTCTTGTAAAGAAGCAAGGTATCATCTCTAAGACAGACAATTCTCATACGAAATCTCAAAGGTGTCCAGATAAAACTGAAAAGATCCAAGATAGACGTTGAGACTAATAATGGAAGAAAAGGACTCCAGTTTTGCTAAGGCATAAAAAAACTTCATAATTCTTTTTTATGTAAAAATCTGACCATGCTAGCCTTTTTTCAAACTATCTATAGACCATTCAGATCAAACTAGCATGCCTCGTGAAATATTAAATGACGAAGATTGATCATTTAATTACCCATCCAAAGACTGGTAGTGGAAACAATCATCAAAACCATACCTTGTTGATCGGGAGGCCAAAATACGGATGGAAAGAATATAAAATTATATTTAACCCATAAGCATATTCAACCCATACATCAACTAGATCATCAAACTTCCTCATTGTACAATCTCATATTTTGCGCTTCTTAACTGGTAGAGGCTTAAAAAGAATAATACTCTTCAAAACCAGAATACAGATCAGCATTCAGATCATACCTGTCCTTTGATAAAATACTTGCTCCTGCTTCTATAAGTAACTCTGCTACAGAATATAACCCTTCTGCGGCAGCCATGTGAAGTGGTGTTCGGCGATCATAGTTTTTGGAATTTGGATTAATGCCACTGGCCAAAACCCTTTTAAGAAGGTCAAAATTCCTCCTTGCAATGGTCGTACAGAGAAAATCACCGGCATCATCAATAGTAAGTTCCGCCCCTGCCTTAACAAGTAAATAAGCTACTTGATCTTGCCCGTTCTTGATGGCTTCAAGCAAGGGAGAGTTCCCAAACTTATCTAATACACATGGCTAATTAAGATTAATTACTAGATTTATTGACAATCCAGTTACATATACCAACTAAGAAATAGAAGCAAAATCTAAGACATCATCTCGTGAAAATAATGTGTAAAAATGAAGAAATTAGGGTCTAATGAGGAAGCTTACTCCCAAAAAGAAACTCTTATGAAGAAGCTCATACCACTAAATGATGGATCAAGGAAAATGGTTCTGCTGTCAAATTTCTGAATCTTGAATAATTTTTAGCATCATTAACTGGTTGACAAAGATAGAAAGAGAACATTTTATTGAAAAAATGATCTTGCAAAGATTTTAGACAATAATGGTGAGTAGGTTTTTTTTTTTTTTAAAGTATGGTGAGTAGGTTTTTTAATAGGCAATGTTCATTATATACAATCCTACCTATATTTTCTGCCACATCAACATTATATTTGATGTTTTTCTTGATACACATCTTACATATATGCTCTAATTTGTGGCCTTTTCTTCATGCAATTTTTTTTGTTTCTTTTTTCTTGGGTTTGTGGACTTTGTTTTCTGATACTGTAAAATCATCAATTACAGCTAAGATAAGGGTGAACATTTAAGAGTTTTGCAGTGTTGGACTTTGAATGAGAGATCAATTATAAAGCTGATACTTTGAAAAGAAAAATTAATTTAACACGTAGTCCTAAAGACTTTGACCCCATGTGCCCTCTAGATTATCTTTAGCCTTATCTTAAGAGCACCAATATGCCATGGAGCACACTAAACCATTAGCAGAAAGTCATAGTGGCATTTAACCCCCATCGCTCCCTGCTCCAGGGGCCACCCAATCCCTTGATGGCAATCAACGAGTAAAAAATCCCACCTAAAATATTGATGCACACTCTTTGTTCGATAAGGAAACGAGCAATATCTTCATATCCTTTGGTTGCAGCAATATGCTGTAACAAACAACATATACAAGTTTATATTAGTACAAGCATATAAGAATTCATTACAATCCCAGTAAATTGAAAATACACCATAATTAAGATGGTCCAGCACAAGTTGCATACTCTAATAACAAATACATAAAAGACCATCAGCATGAAATCGAGCTTTGTTGCCGTATGTGATGGTATACTAAGTACAGAACCATCTTACTGAGCCATAGCGCCATAGATAAAGGACCTCATGACACTTTCCCTTTATGTCCCTTAAAATAGATAAATTGTATCATACACTAACCTCTCCCACCTCTCTCTTAATTAAAACTTTTTGAAGAATAACCAAGCTACCAGTTTACGTATGTCATTGAGATAAAACAGGGAAGAAAGATAATGAAGAATTTAAAATTTTTAAAAGGTACGGGCACTCCATTGCTTTATTGTAAAAAATAAAATAAAATAAACTTCGCCTTCTAAAATCAATACCAAAGGCGATCTTCCATCATAATCTGTCTTATTGGGATTGGCTCCTGCACTGATCAAACGTTTTAGTCGATAAAAATCTCCATCATAGGCAGCACAATTAACCCTCATAGCCAGCTCTGATTCACGCTGTTCAATATACAGACTGACATCTGAGTCCATAATCTTTCTCTGAAGATTGGAGTCCTTTCCCTGTCATTACTAAAGTGTTAGAATGTTATTTACTAACTTTTTGATTCAAATTTCTAGCACATTAAATTCTAGAATCTTTCCAGTGAATATAGAGAAATTTTGCAAGCAAGTGGACCCAATTGATTGTTTATTGTAGAAAGCAGCAAAGGCATTAACAATTATTTCTCAAGGACCATATTTTAAGGGTAAAGATATTAGATTGAAGGAGAAGAAAGAAGATCAATTTACCTCAAGGAGATTGCTCAAGATAATCCGTCCATCAGGAAAACCTATCTCCAAGATCTCTATAAAACATCGTTTATCAAGTCGCAGGACCTTACATAGTTCACGAGCTCGAACCGTACAAGGCTGAGAAGTGTTACAAAGAAAAGAAACCTCTCCAACCGAGCTGTAGGCTTGCAAATGCTTACGAGATTCTTCTGTTTCATCATCTTCCACTTTTCCTGCCTCCTCCTGGAGAAAATATAATATGTATCAAGCCTACAATGCAACTCTACATAGATATAAATTACAAAAAAAAAGAAAAAAAAATGAGGTATTGAGTTATGCTACATCTAACTTTAAAAGCAACCAAATAAGAAGAAACATTTCCAAAAAAGAAGCTATGTTGATCCTCGAGAGAAGGAAAAATATAAGCTACAAGCCTAGTGGTTAGGGTCATTTCTAATCACATCCTTACTATTCTAAATTTTTTCAATTGCGCCCTCTGTAGCACTCGACAGTTTAAATTAAACTTCTCTCTTCTTCCATCAGTTTTACCCAAAGCCATTTCACTCCCGCCAAAGACTTACATTGTATTCTTAACACCAGATCGATCACTCCACCGACACACCAAACAGCTCAATGTCTTACGGCCCAGAGAAACCCAATGCCCTTCTTCCTCTTTCTGTCTTTCAAACAAAAACAACCTCACACCACTAACAAAACAAACCACAAGGGCTAAGGTCAGGGTGAGATTTTCATTGACTTCATTTCCTTTTGGTCAAATTGATTGTGGTTTCCAGCTATTTGGTTCAGAATGAGTTTAATAGGTGGTGGTACTGATGGGGGGCAGGAGGGGGGCAGGAGGGGCAAGCCGAAGGTGTCAAGGTTGCAGAGGCAGCACTTGAGTGAGTGCCCGGTGGGGAGGAGGCAGGTGTGTAGCTGCCAAAGCTAGGAAGTGCGCCAAGTGAGTAGCTGCCAAAGCTCCCATCTACCTCTCCACTGTGTTCAAGAACCTTGCCATTCAGACTGGTTTCTTTTTTCTTTCCATTCAGATTTGAGTTGGTTTTGATGGACCAGAATTACCTTTGTGGTTGTTTTGATAGAAAGGTTTAGTTTAGTAATGGTGTTTGGGTTTCGAATTTATTATTTTTGTGGTCAGTCATTTTTTATTTCAAATGGCCACTTAATATTGCCACTTAATGCAAAATTTCCGTTCACCTTTGCAAGTGCATATGTTACGACCACTAACTTGTTGAAAACTAACTTGGATTCTAAGAAGAAAGAAGGCAGAAGTTCCAGCTAGAGAGACAGATAGAGGTGCAAAGGTTATCAGAAAACTAGTAGTAAGCACTAGTATTGGTACAAAAGTCAACATCATAACTTGGCAAAATTTTGTTACTCTCCTGATAGGCTTCACCCAATTTACAAACTGTTTATTTCTGAAACTTTATACTTTCTCATAGAATAAGAAAAGCAGGGAGTTGAAGTGTCTTTCTTAAGGAATCAACTATGACGCTTTGAGCGGTAACTCAAGTCGAGGGAAGACTAAAGAGAGTGCATTATGAAGATGTTCTCATATAAAGTGTTTCGGGTGGAGTCTACAGGAAATATTGGGTTTGGGTTGGGGAGGTGTGTTTTATTCCTACACGGGCTTTTTGGGGTCATTAGGAACTCTCTAGCATAGGATAGATGCTTTCTTGTATACATCCAATGTACTTGATTACTCCTATTGATATATATATATATATATATATAATTTACTTACCTAAAAAAATAGGCAAAGTCTGTATACACAGGAAGTATACAAAAGAACACCTAAATACATTCTAGGATCCAAAAATTAAAAGCAGAAAATCAAAACGTGACCATATTAACTTATACCATATAAGACTATATGGATGCTGCATTGCAAGAAAACAAAATAAATCCAATGAAAACATATTGAAAATGAAAGAACTAAAAGAAATCATACCACTTCACCATGACATATGACATAAAGTTGATCCATTACGTTCCCCTGTTCTACAATCACTTCTCCTGGCAGGAAAAACTCCTCATGGACTCTGCTTGCCTGACAAACCATGAAAGAATGAGAGCCATTTACACTGAAACAATCTAAGCTCTTAATCTCACATTGGTAAAACTGTAAATCTAAACAATGATGCTCATGCACTGTCGATATGAGACTTTGAACTGTAAACTTGAAAATAATCCCAAATAAATTTGTTGTGTGACTTAAAGAACACATTGGTAATTAATAGTTTCACTCACGATGTGGTCACCAAATTGCCACCTTTGTCACATAGCACCATTATACTTCCATTTCATGTCAAATTGTACCATCTGTCAGTCATTTTTCTGAAATTAGATTATGAGAATACCCCTTGAAATAATTGTATTACCCCCAGTCCACTTCTTATTGCCCAATTTAACATAACGACATGCTCATTACTTCACATTTGGGAAAAAAATCAGCCAACAATCGATAGAGGGTACAATTGAAACAAAATGGAAGCTTAATGGTATTATGTGGCTAAGGAGGAAAATTTAGTGACCACATTGCCGAATGGGCGTTAGTTCAAAGTGAAAAGTTTAGTTTCCCCTTTCCATTTTTGCAAGTAAACTCAACTGACCATTAGATTCAACTCTCTTAGGCCTTATTCTTTTTTTAAAATAATTTATCCTTACAATATACTGAGAATAGGGGGAACTCTGTATCACAGTAAAAATACAAGAGAAGACCCAAAAAATGAATAAAATATATGAGGAAATGCGAAAATAGACTAAACAGATCAAACTCTACAACATAAAAGAGAAAGGTCCCATGTCTCCCCATCCCTTTCACACAAATATCCCACAAAATAATAGCAAAGTATTTTATTTTCACAAAGTTCTGTGCCCATAAAAGCACAACTTAAGGTAGTCATCCAAGTCAAAAATTACTTCCATAGGCGCATTTCCCTGAGAATCTTGTCCTTCCAATGCCCTGTATTTTGCATCAAACTTTAAATTCCTAATTTAATTGCCAGCTGTAGCATTCTGAACATTAGCAAAGCCAAGCAGAAATGTAACAGTCGAAACAACAACCATCAACTCCACTTCCATGCCTTGCTCTGGTAAAGTTGACCCATCCTTCCCCAATTCAACCCCACCACTTCTTCAAAACCTAGCAATCTCAATCCCCTGAAGATTTCATTTAAGATCCTCAGCTTCACTCCAAACTGCCAAAATCTATAGTGGAACAAAAGCCTAACCCCAATCAACGAAATGATACTTCAACTCATCATGTTTCATGCTACAAATAGAAAATAGGCCTAAAAATAGGTAAAGAAACTCAAAAGGGTACTCTATGACTGTAGTTTCTCCCTGATTTTGTCAAGTAGTGCCATTTAAATCCAGCAAACCTCTTCTCTATTTCAATAATAGAATCAAGTACAGAAATAGCCTTTAAAGAACCCAGTGGGAACCCTGGGTAAGAGGTAGAATGGAATTGACATTTGTAAATGGATTATTTACATGTTGCAACCATACTGGGTGTGCCTTTCTACACTAACAATTGTTTGAACCAACTAGGGATTTATAATGGACAACAATCGTCCAATATAAATTCCACACTACATGAAACCCAATAATTTTCTCTCCTTTCATAAAACCCAATAAGCAACACATTCAAAGAATTTATCAATACTTATAAAGATTTTCTCAAAATTTGTGAAACAAAACATGCCCTAAGATTTCCAGAGTCAATGGATGTGATTCCATTCACGGAAATCATGTGTCATTCAACTTTTAAAAACAAAAGGAAATTCTTATTGCTCAGTATTTCTAATTCACATTTTACTTTATATGAATAGCATGATGTCTTACAATCTGCTTTATGAATCCTGAAGAGCACCCCTTAAAAAGAGAAGCTTCTTTAACATATGGCTCATATAAGTTCTGTGAAATCTGCACCAATGGAGAAAAAAAATGTTATATAACGATATATATTGAGCACCACCTCTAATTCATTAAAAAAAAAAACAAGTACATGCAATCAAAGAACATCAAGTCAACAATTAAAAGGCTGCAGCAGAAATTCTCCACAAGGAGATTCCCACAAGTGCGCCTCGGGTAATTCAAGGGGAAGTCCAGTGGCCCCTAGAAATTGTTTGCACCCAAGAGGATTCGAACCTTAGACCTAGAGGGAGCATACCAACAAGACCAAGGCCTTGACCACTTGAGCCAACCCTAGGAGTTTATTTCTCCATATTACAAACGAATATTGCTACGAAATTACACAAAATAATCTCAAAAACTAACTTGGCTTCATCTGATATGTTATATCTATTTTATAATAAAATTAAATTTACAATGTGACGAACCACATTAAATCACATTAGTTTGTGTGATTGTTTTTGTGTAATCCCTTTGTAGCAAGAATATTTCCCATTACAAAATTCCACATTTCCCACTGGTTATTTGGACAGAAAAATGGAATATTTATTAGCATAATTGTGACTACTTTTACAAAATATGGTAGTAAATTTATAATTATGGTACAAACCCATTTGTCCCTAATTTTTTGTTGTAAATTTTACATACAATTGGTCTCAAACCTCTGACCCACCATCGTCTTATTAGTACAAGGCAAGGAAATCCAACTTAGCTAGAACTTGAGGACACTTACTAATTTCTTTTATAAGAAATAGTCAGCTAAAACTTTTTTTAAATGGAAAAAAATATATCCTTTTCAACCAAAAGTCACTAGTATTCTAACAACTACGAATAGCTTCTAACAGTCCATATATTTGTAAGTACAATGACCAATTCAACTGATTATGGGTCTGTTCTAGGGAGCCTTCCAGCATGTGAGAAATTAAAGTTTTTCAAGAAATTATTTGTATTCTAACATTTTCTTTCACATGCAAGATATGAAAGTACCTGTGTTTAATGTGGTGACATGGAATGGACATAATTGCGTCTGATGCACCAGCATATGCCTAAATGGTTGGTGAAACTGAAAATGAAGTGAGAAATAAACCCTATTGGAACTATAAGCATTCTCAGATACCTTTTATTTATCTGTCAAATGCAATAATAATGTCTAAAATCATTGAGGCTAATACAAAAGTATATGCACTTCATTTTAATTAAGGGTCTATTTGGATACAGAGGTTAATAAAATCATCTCATCTCATCTCATCTCAACTTATTTCAACTCAACAATCTCACTACTATTCACAAATCAAACCCATCTCATCTTATCTTACTATCCAAACAAGTCCTATCATCCCATCTCACTATCCAAATATCCCTAAGTCTCATAACAAGAAAAATAAGATATTTTGAATCCATTCACACCCTCACATCATAGACTCAAATACTAGACAAACATGACCAGCTCAAGTAGCCAGACCTTTCTGCATGATGTCCCCCACAAACTCCGGCAACCGTTCCATTGAAATTACATAGTGAACAGACTGTCATACGTCCTAAGAAATTTCCAGTCTACATTTCACAATAGGAAATATTGAATCCCTTAATTGTTCTACTTCTACTCGCCAACTGCTGTCCAAAAAATTGTAACTTAAAGTATCCGTGAAAGAGAATCTCATTTGAGATATGTCAAAAGGACTAATGTTTGTATTTGTCTATGACCACATGAGGAAAAGCATCCACTATTACTTTTCTCAAGGAAGAGTTGCACAGATTCACATTCTCAAAATGCCTCCAACCATTCTTGTTGAGTAATTTTCAGGAGAATCATTTATCATGAGAGCTTTATATATCAAGCATGGAATTCTATAACAGAAGAAATTACTTAAGTGTTACCAAGACTTGAGCCAAACCTCAAAAACAATAACCAGTTTTTTATATCATGTTGGAGAAAAATCTATCCCAAAAGCTAAGGCTATTAGGAATGGAGCGACAATTTATACCAATCATATCACATACTTTTAAAACTGAGCCAAACTAACGGTGCCCAGGAACCTGAAAAATTATAAATACCTTAGTCCGGATAGAGGATGGAACATCCTGAAGTAAAGAAACTTCTGTGGTGCTGCGGTCATATTGTAATCGTAGATGACCTTTGATCTCCTTGCTTATGTTCCTATCAAGATTGTTCTTATTCATATATTTGATAAGGTCTGCCATTTTGTCCCTGAACTTTTCTGTCTTTGATCCTTTTACTATCAGTGCTGCCATGTTACCAAGCAGATAAGCACCAAGAATCATGTCTAACGATACATAAATCATGATGAATATCATTTCCCTGACATTGACCGCATGTATCTCTCCATAGCCTGCAAAATAAAGCATTGAATAGCACATACAGTGAAGCATCCTAAATATGATATGATAAACTCAAATTGAAAATAGCATTAATTCATATGGAGATGAGAAGGACAGTTATCAGCATTTAAAAAATAATGTACCGTGCGATATCCGATCCAAGAAAATAGTTATGCCATAGCACAGCTTCATATCAAAATCAGAAGGGATCATTGTACTGTTTTAGATGCTCATGAGAAGAACTATGAAGAACCTCTGGGAAAATATATATATATAAATTCATAAAATATTGTATGAGCTCACACGTACACAAGTGCAGTAATCTTCGAGTGTGGCTCATACAGATATACGGTAATTTTTTTTTTTTTTTTACTTCAAGAGAGAAATATGGACAGGCTTACCAACAGTCGCCATGGTAACAACAGAGAAATAAAGAGATGTCACATATCGCTTCCAAAGATCAATTTCTCTGAAGTGTGAATAGCTGTAGTCACCCAATTTCAAACTTCCAATCCACGTGTAACCTTCCTTCTCGGGAGGCAAAGTGGTAGCAAGATAGTAAAAGATGCAGGCAGCTGTATGAGTGCAATAGAGTTCAACAACAAAAAGTTTCACAATTCTTGTACCAAGGTAATTTATCCTGATATCTTTCTCCAACTTCTCAAAAAACTCTGTCACTCTAAGTGCTCGACTGAGTCTAATCCACAAGAGGTACCTGACTACCTCTTTCCTACCAGAAGCCTGTTCAGAGCAGTTGTGTTCAGATCATCAAATAAGGACTACTGAGCTAAGTTGTCCATGCCAAACTCAATGGAGTGCAACCAAATGTGAAGTAAAGATGTCACAAGAATAACTGCTTTCTCTTTCTTATTATTTTTTTTTTTTTTAAGTAAGAAAGACAGAACAACTTTCTTTAGTAGAAAAGAGATTCCCCATAAGCATTTATTAGGCTCACTCTAGAATAAAACAAATTGTGACATGGTAATCAACCAAAAACCATATGGAACAATATAATGTCATAACAAAAGAACTAGATGTTATAAATTGCCCGTCTTTTGTTTTATTCTTAAGTATTTATAGAAAATTATTAATAATACCGTGTACCTTAATTGTAGCATATCATCCAAATGTACCTTCTTCACTTTTCCCTCTTTCCCTTTTTTTTGTCGGGTTTTTTTTTTGGTTTTGGGGGGGGGGGGGGGGGGGGGCGTTGTTCAGTATATTAAAAAGTAAAAGCCAAAGAAAATCAAATGCCCTCCCTACATGATAATACATACTAAAACTCTCATTCTGGAACCTAATTTGTATATTGTGGTATAGACAATCTCAGTAAGTGTTTCTCCTTTTCGGGGCTCATAGTAAATGCAGTTAAAGCTTGCTAGGTGGAATAAGACGTTTCTGCTCTGAGTCACTGTGGTGGAGACATTGCTTACTTAAGAGCTTGGATATTGCAGAATAAATAATTGCTACCGCTTTGAGATAAATTATGCCAGACTGGCAAAATAATTTAACTTGTGTAACAACACATACACAAGTACATAGTATTATGTCACCTTGTGCATATTGCAAAGAACTCAAAAGAACAAAGGCATAGAAAGTGAAAAAAAAAAACAAAAATGAGTCCAGAAAAGGAACTAGATGGAGGTTTACAAAAGTATAAGATGGAGGTTTGCATTGTAGGTTTACAAAATACCCTATGTATCATTTTTGTATGAATTCACAGACTAGAGTAGTTTACAAAGTCAACATATTTATTTTATCACATTTCTTATATAAGCTTTTCTATATGATCCTTTTCTAAAACAGATGCACTGATTTATAGAACCCTGCCTCTCCCAACCCTATCCCCCCAAAGTTCAAAACCCTAGCAAACCCCACCCCAAAACTCAGCCTGGCTTCTCCCTTCCTCCAGCCTTCCTCCAGCCTTCCTCTTCCTCTAAAAGTGTCTTCCTTCCCTCCATCTCCAATTTTCTTTCCTTTTTCTTCTCCCTTTTTCCTTAGTTTTTTTATTCTTTTATTCAAGCCATTAAAGGTTAGATCTAAACTTTTTGGTCCACCAACTCACCATGATATCCCTACCTTTGGAAGCACTCCCCATTTCCCTCCGCTCATGACCACCCTCAGCTTCATAATACCCCTAAGTTACTTGTATCTCTTTTGCGCGATTAAAGAATCGTAACCGATTTCATAAATCTATGGAGTTACAAAAATGGAGCTCCAAAAATAATTTATTTATCTTATTATTAATCACGTATTTCGTATATAGCTAGAACGACCCTCACAAATTGCAAATACTAATTTGTTAAGAATTAATCGGATTGAAGCTATAGCGTCATCATTTGCTGGAATCGAAATATCTGCGAGATCGGGGTCACAATTTGTATCAATTAAACAAATCGTTGGAATTCCCAAAATGATACATTCTCGAAGAGCCGTATATTCCAACCACCCAGCATGTGACCGCCACGCGTTGTCAAACCAACTTGGATCTCAGCCTATTTTTAATGCCAACCATTTCTAGCTGGCCAACTGTTGGCCAACCACTGCCTACTACCAACCTCAAATCTGTGCTCAACCACTGGCCACTACCTTACACACGCCCAGCCAGGAGTGTCCTGTCCTAGTGTCTTGCTCCACCTCCCCACAGAGCACCTCTGCATTTTGACCAGCACATGGGCCCCATGCACTGCCAGCAGCAGGTGTTTCTCCAATACGTCGCTGCGTCCTACAGCCATCAAATCTGTCCTCCCTTTTTGCCAAGAGCCGCATGCTTCTTTTTCCGAGAGTTACCTCTATATGCTTTATAATCCAAGAATGCAAGAAAGGAGATCATCCACAACTACCCCAAACACAAACAACTGCAGTGCACCTCCTTGTGCTAATGGATTCTCCTTCAACTATTGCCTTCATGGTCTTTTCTCAAACATGACCGAGAAATTATGGGACTAGTATAGTTAGATTCCATTTCTCGATATTTTTATTTTAAATTAAAAAAATTTCTTAATTTAATTTGGCCAAAAGCATTATAACGTATATCAGAATAAAGATGAACTCATAAAAAACTGACTGGTATTTCCATTTCTCATATGTTCTCTATCTATCTTTTACCATCTTAACTTTTCTGCCAACATAAAATTAAAATGCAAACCAAATTAAAAGAACCACATGCCGCATTTTACTTAAAAAGAAACAAAAGAGAGACCACATTTTGTATTACAAAATTTTTGTATTACAAAATAAAACCAATGTAAAAAAAGACATTAAAAATCAAGGCAGTACCTTGAAGATAGCATCCCAAGGAAGACAACCCAGTAAATCAACCAAGAACCGCGACTTCAAGTAGCTACAATTATGCAAATAAGAAAAACCGGTTACATTCTTGCATGATTAAATAGGTTAAAAAATAAGGGAAGGAAAAAAAAAAAAAAAGAGAGAGAAGCAAACAGTTACCGAAACGCGATGAGATTGCGGTCGTAGATCATGCAGTATGAGTGGGTGTCGCGATAGGCAACGAAGAAGCGGACGACGATGTCGATAAGGAAGGCGAACTGGCCGGCTATATCGAGGAGGAAGAGGTCTTCGGGGAGTCCTCTGAAGAAACCGAACTCCAGGGGGGTGAAAAACGACGAGTAAACCGCCCATAGAAGGATAAAATACGTCCACAACATATACCACCTGCGTTTCCCGAACCCATTAATTCAAATTCTCAGATTCTGTCTTTTCTTAACTCTTCAAAGTTTCCCTTTTTTCATCAGATTGATTGAAATTTGAGACGGCAGATTTTTTGGATGCTAAGCTAATAACAGTCATCACATCACACGTATCTCTATCTAATGTGGGTCGGAATCAAAAGAAAGCAGCTGAATGTAGAAGAAGAGAAACAAGGTATAGATTAACGAGAAACGACTAGAGGAGGATAAACGATCGTCGTGGTGGTGACAACTTAGCTCCATTGAGTTTGACATGGACAACTTAGCTCAGTAGTCCTTATTTGATGATCTGAGAAGAAATTACAGAAGAGTGACGCTGAGAAGCGGAATTTCCCGAATTTCTCATCTCATGAATTATCAATGGCGCAGAGGCCCTTTTTATATAGAACTGTAGAAGAATCTTTTCCGTTGAAGGAAGATGAATGGTATTTTGAAAATAAATATATGGACTTCACTTTTTTTAAAGAGTTAGCGTAATATTTATATATTATACTATTGTATATAATATTATTATTATTAAAAAATAAGAAAAGAATAATGCTGAATATGTAAATGTATTAAAATGTCCTTCTTAACTTTACACAAGAATTATCTAAAAAGAAATCTTGGGGGCAGACGGGCTGTCCCTTCCACCAAAGGGGTTGCCGTCATCTTCGGTGGCGGTGGGCGACACCGCCCATACCATCGGGATGGGTCTGAAACGGGTTGAAGGCTGCCGGGAGTATACTGGAGCTCGCCGGAGCTCGCTGGAACTCGCCGTCATAGAGGTGAGGTCGCCTGAGTCTACCGGTCCCGATGGTGTAGGCAGTGTTGCCCACCGCCACCAACGGCAGCTCCGTTTTCTTCATGGTCGAATTTCCTCAAAATTCATTTTCATTTTATTTTTTATTGTGTTTTTTATTATGTTTTTTATTATATTTTTATTATATTTTGTTTATTTTATTTTTTTTATTATTTTTTTAATCTTTATTTTTTTATTTCATCATATTTTTTTATTTTATTTTAATGTATTTTTCATCATAAAACAGTCCAACACTAGTTGGACTGCTTTGGACACTGGGAACAGCCGGACTGCCCACAGCATCTCCCTTATCTAAATTACTCCGACTAGAAGAGGATAAACGGTGATCTTGGTGGTGGAGTTAAGTATAGCTGATCCGAAAGGATGGCATAGTGTGCATGTTTGGAAACTCATAATTTCTTATTTTTAATATTAATATTTATAAAATTTAAAAAAAATTGATATCTTTAAAACTAAAATAGAATAATTTCTATTTTTTCAAAAAATTCACGATCATTTTTCTAAATTTTAGCACTGAATCAAATATCCTAAACCGCAACTTCAATAAATTCTTGAATTTATCATTTAAGAGCGCTGTCAGAATTTGTTTCGAGAAGGTAAAATTTTGTTACTCTTTTGTTTTCTTAAAAAAATCATAATATTATTAAAAAATAATTTTTAAATATTATTAAAAGATACTTCTTTTAATAACAGCCACAAGATGGTTGAAGACTTAAAGTGAAGTGAAGTGATATACGTAGATACGTACCAGTTATCAGGATGAAAGACCAAACGATCCAATCTGCTGCCGTTTCCACTCCGACCGTCTCTTCCGAGCGGGCCACTAAAAGCTGAGATGCTGAGCTCACTTTTAAAAGACGCCAAGCTCTTTTTCAAAGAGTACGGCTGCTGCATCTTCCTCTTCTGATCATGAACCTCATATCCTTCGTCATCAGACTGATCATCTGTATGAATATCACGGCCTCCTCCTGTTCTTCCTCCTCCGGTAGTAATACTACTACTCATCTTCAAAACTCAAATCTGCTGCTTTTGTTTTGATCTTTGACAGAGCTGGAAATGTTATTCTGGGTATGTGATTATATGTATTAACGGGAAGGCCGGGAGAAGGAAATCTCACAGCAGTGGCGAGGGTATCTCTTTTATCACTCCGCTAACTTTGTTGGCCGCATAATCATATAAGATCATAACGGAATTTACAAACAGTGAAATGGCGACACACAGAATAAGCGGACCTAATTAATGTCTCATCTCATCTAAAGCTTTTAAGGAGAGTGGAGAGTAGTTTTACCCCGTACTACTATTACCAGTAAATTAGTAATAAGGACATTCTCACTAGTCTCATTAAAAGATTTATCATAATTTATGTTCAAAATAATCCCATATTAATCTTATTAAAATGTACTTATTAAACTTTAAATTATAGTAAGACTCGACAAATCCTTTAATTATAAAAGGTTACTATTTACCTTTCAAGTTATTTATTTAATATATTTTATTTCTCTCTCATTTCGTCATTCTTCTTTTATTTCTATGAAATAAATATGTTTATTATATTTTTTTAATTCTAATTTTATTAAAAATTGTTGAATATAATAATTTAAGTATCAAATTAAATTATTAATATACATATGATTAGTATAATTATAAAATATTGGAAAACATTTTAAAATATATTTTGAAATATTATTATATTATTATTTTGATGAGTCTAATGATGAATTCAATGTAGAGTTATGGTGAGTAGGATGTGTGCATCTCATTAAACTTATACTTCTCATCAAATTTTAATGATTTCTTTGGTAAGATGAATGGAGATGCTCTAATACAGTTCTGCATACTTACGAGTTGCAAGAAAAAAATAGGAAAATTGAAATATCAATCTAGACCAGCCCGAACAGGTAGAGTTGGTCCGGTTTAAGATTGATTTGGTTCAGAATCAATTTTTGTAATGTCAAAATCGGTCGATATCGATCTAATTTTGGTTCTAAACTTTTTAAAACTGAATCGGACTAGTTCGATATTATATATTTTTTAAATTAATTTTTTTATTATATATAATAACATGATTATATACACAATAATATCGTTATAATTTATAACTTAAAAGTTTAATCTCAAACATAAAAATTTAATTGATCATATGCTTTAAACATAAAATATATATTTTAATAACATTTTATCATAAGAACTACTTAAATTGTAAAACAATACTTAAAAATAAAATCGAACTAGAAGTGGCAAGATCAAAAGTATCGGTTTAGGAGTAATCGGTGTATAATTGATTTTTAAAAATGCAAAACAGATACATACAAGTTCAGTCCTGAATTCTGTCTAAAATCAGTCTAAATCAGACCGATTACACCTCTATGCATACTCTTTTTGATAAAGAATATAATTTATTATTAAAAAAGAATTTTGTAATGTGAGTTTTATTTTTTATTTTTTTAAATAGAATGTACACAACTTACACATTTAAAGATTCTACCAACTAGGTTATTATTATACTCTTATTTTATCCTATGCTCAAATAGCATTGTTCATCAACTTTTAGATTTCAATCTTTTGAGAATTTTAAATTTCAATTTTTTGAAAAAATAAAAAATGATTAGGACTGATGAGAAAATGCCATATTAATAAAATGAGATGGAAGAGGCATAAAAATATAGAACAAAGGAATAATCAACCATGTTAATCCGTACGTGTATTTAAATGTTTGAGCTATAACCCTTGTTAACCAAGATCATTCCCAATGGTCTCTAATTTATCTTATATTTTAAAATACATTATTAAAAATCTTTTTTTTATACACTATATTTTATAATATATTATATATAAATTTATCTATTTTTTCTTTATATCATTTAAATATTATATTTTTTAATATATTTTATTCCTTTCAAATAAAGTAAAAAGTATAAAGTAGATAAAAAAAATGAATAAAAAGTAAAAAGTAGAAAAAGAAATAAATTAAATATTTATATAAGTGTGAATGGTATTCTATAGATGTAGAGATAGTACTATAGCAATATGTATATTAGTTATAAAATACATAATCCATTGGATGGTTTATATTGAAGTATTTCTTTCAAACTTTACAAAACCATGATTTTCCATAACTCATTAGAAATACTCTACTAATTAACAAATGTCACTGCCACCTTGAGTCTCTCACTAGGGATTCCATACAGATTTTGACTCCTTTAACTTACTGTTTTCTCTAATTTGGGATTAAGTTGGAATGGTAGTGAGAATTCCCTTCAGTCAGACTAGTTCAATAGAATATAGTGCACCATCTCCTTTATAGATTTTAGTTAAAGTTTTATAATTTATTTATCAGATTATTTTGAATTTTTTTTTTATGGCATTCTCTTGATCGAAATTAGTGAGAGCTACACTTATAATTATAAAATTATTTTTTTATCGTTTTTCTTTGTTTTAGTGTCCTACTATATATTTATTGTATTAGAATAATTATTAAAGACTCTCACATCAATAAATTTTATATCCTTATATCCATTCTATATTATATATTATGTTTACCTTAAAAAAAAATTTCAAGGGTATGTCGGCCTTGACTTATATAGGATGGTTCTTTCCTACCTTTCTTCACCGAACGCTTATAAATCACCTCATCTCCATCCAGAGGGATGTGTTTGGCCCTCGTTCCCAAACAATTAAAAATCTTCCAACAATTGTTTTTTTGTTTTCATTTTTTCACTATGACATATAGATGTGCCAATTTATGCTTTTCAGTCACCTACAACTGTTACACGCCACACCACAATATTTCTCAATTCTCGATCTTTTACTTTTGGCCAATAGAAGAATATCGTAAAAAACAAAAAATGGTGCGTGTGTTTCACGTGCAGCCTAAATCGAGTGTGACATGCACATGTCACTACATCATGTGAGTTTTTTGTTGCTACGCGCGACATTAGTGAGACCAATGTTTTCTCAAATCTTTCAAATCAAACCAATCTCGTCCCTCCAAGTCATTTTCTTCTCCTAACGGTAGTAAAAGAGAGGAGGAGACAGTGGGCCAATTTTCATGGACTTGTATAGCAACAGATAAAGGTGACAGTGGTCCAATTTTTATGGAGTTGTGTAGCAACAAATAATGTGTGGACAAATTCTTCGAGTCCTATAACAAAAATGATCAAATGGGAAGGAAGATTGGTCAAATGGGAGAAAATGATAACGAATCTACATTAAAATATACAAATATCAAAATGAATAAACATACTAAGTTTGAAAGCCCAAGAATGGTGGTTAAAGTTGCAAGATATGGACTAGAAGAATTTCAACAAGCTTAGAGCGTCCACAGTTGCAAGGAAAATGACCAAGTAGAAAAAACCAATGGGTAGAATTTTTTAAGACTACATTTGGAGGTTGAATTGAGTTAAATTTTTTTATAAATTTTAAGGAGTTAAAATAATAAAATAAGTTTTGTAGCGGCTGCTTAAGATAAATTTAGAAATGTTTTAATGTTAAGATGAATTTATATATATTTATGAGAAATTAAAAAAGATTATGAGTCTCGTATATAAAGACGTGTTAAGTTGAAAAAGTTTTTGGTTGTTGCAGTATATTGAGATCAACTCGAATCAGTATAATTTTCAGTTGAATTTATCACCTGAATATTCAACTTTCAAATTATTAAACTCATCTTAATTCAAAATATTTTTATAGATAAAAATATTAATTCATGGTTCCATCACATGAAGCTTAGCTTATAAGTACTTGATGTCAAGATAGAAAATCAATTCATAGTTCCAGAATCAATTCATGGTCGTGTAATAAAGGAAAAGCTTTTTAAGGATTGGTTTTATACTAATTCCTTATAAATAAATAAATAAATTCTGGCACAGTGTACACGAGAGATCTGTTCAAATGATAGTGTATCACATAGAGTGCAATGCTTGCCGACAATTGGAGCTTAAAGAGGTAATTAAGAGCGTTACAGAAAAGCTAGATGGGGACGCGAACTCGAAGGAATATATTCCCTATCTTCAAATTTATGTAATAAAATAAATCTGAAAATATATTATATAGAGCACTATTCTTAACAACTTATTAAGTCTGCTTTTTTTTTTATATATAATTAATATTTTACTAAACCAAAACGAGAACTACACAAACAAAGTAAAAAAAATATATCGTTATATATCACTAATTGAGTCCATAAAAAAATATTTTTTTGCACTTTTTTACAATTAATTGTTCTTTTGGTAAAAATAAAAAAAGAATGTATGTAGACAAAAAAAAAAATTTAATTTTTTAATTTTTTTTTAATTAGAAATTTCCATGAAGGCGCAAAAAAATCCAAACCACAAAACCCATAAAATAGATGTAGAAATGCAAAGCTAATCTATGTAGAAAAACAAACTTTTTAATTTCACATTTTCAATTCTTTCATTTAGTCATTTTTGAGTTTTTACAACTTTTTAAATTTTTAAATAAAATAGAAAAAATAATTCAATTTTCTTAAATTTTAAATTAAAAATTATTAAAAAATTATATTCTAATAAAATCTTAACTTTGTAATATTTTTCTTCAATTTTTTTTCTCCTTTTTCAAAATTCTATATAATATTTTAACTAAAATTGTTTTACTATTATATACAAACTATTTTATTACTATATATATATATATATATATATATATTTTTTTTATCTCAACTCGATATTCAATCGAATTCTAATTTAATTATTCCATGGTATTCCTCGTTAAATTGTTGGAATAGTCAAGTCAACACCAAAAATTATGCAACATGATGAGAAGCTGGAGGCTTCTAGAGTGGTAGGCGCCGAATGGAAGGAGCTGGATTGAGGCGCCGGAATTTTCACCGTCATTTAATCTAGTTCACACTTATTTGTTTGCCTATAAATACATGTAATGAGTGTTGAAACAACGGGGGCGTGAATGAGAGATGTAAGGAGAGAAATAGAGAGTTTGTTGAGCTCTGAGAGAAGTGAGAGGCGAGTTGAAAGGGTGTGATCTCCTCCCTAAATATTCTCTGTATTTCACTGGTTATTAGTGGAATTTTCTTTTCTCTGTGTGGACGTAGGCAATCTTGGCCGAACCATGTTAAATTCCGGTCTCCATATTATTTGTGAGCTTCCGCCGATCCCAACAAGTGGTATCAGAGCCGGTAGGAGGTCGGATTTGTAAATTTTCGTAAGAGACCCATTTTTAAATTTGATCGAAATCAAGTTTGGAGGATACCATCAGATTCCTCAGGTCAAGACGAAAATTTTGGTGAAAATTTCGTCTCAAACGGACACCAGACGAAGCTACACGCGCCGACTCAGCGACGGCCACGTGCCGGCAACGGGACCCACACGCGCGCGCAGTGAAGAAGACAAGCTACGACCCGTTAAATCTAGGTGATCCGACCTTAACCGGTTTGACCCGGTTTGCGACCCGCTACAGTAACACAACGGATAAGGAATATTCCGTCGGTATATTTCGTCGCCGGCAGAATATTCCGTCACCGAAGAGAATATTCCGTCGCCGGCAAGAATATTCTGGTGCAGGAATATTCCAGTGATTGAGAGAATATTCCGGTGGCCGGAGAGAATATTCTGGTGGACGGTGGGGAATATTCTGGCGGACGAAGGAATATTTCGTTTTTCTTATTTTTCAGGTTTTCGGCGCAATTTTAATCGGTTTGGAACGAAACAAGAGTCGTTTCCAAGGTTTTTCACCGTTCTGGACGCAACGGTGAGCTCCGTTTGTTGAGATTCAACTTTGAACGTTGAAAAAAGGTCATTTTAATCAAAGATTAAAGCCGAACTGATGAAGGAATAAACATTGAGCAAGGGGAGCAGTTTCCTTTTCCATTAGAATCTGCACAATTGGTAGATGAGGGGAGTTAGGAAAGATTCAAGAGATGGTTGCAGTTCTTACTTTTCAGCAGTAGGAAATCCTATGTACACAAGTAGTATATATCAGACCTGACATCACTTATGCTATGAGAATAGTGAGTAGTGTTCTTTCAAATGCAGGGAAAGAACACTGGAGAGCAGTAAAGTCAATTCTCAGGTACCGCAAAGGTACATCAACTTTGTACTATGGGGGAGCTGATCCAGTCTTGGAAGGTTAAGCTGATACGGCTGGTGATCTTGATGGAAGATCTATATCAAGATTCATTTACACATTTACAGGGGGAGCTGTATTAAGACAGTCCAGACTGTAGGCATGTGTGGCTTTATTCATAACGGAAGAGATGTTGTGATTAAAGCAGTTTCTCCAAGAGACATGGTTCAACCAAGGAGTACAAAGTGTATTGTGAAAGTTAAAAGAGCTTTTGACTTGGGTCACAATGTGATTCGCCATCATTGGATATATGAGGTGATGGATCAGTAGCTATTGAAGCTTGTGAAGATCCATGAGAAAGAGAATTTGACGACATGCTAACAAAGGTAATCTCACAAGAGCTATGTGAAGACATAGTTTGAATAGATACCTTGAATTAAAAGATGTCATAACATCCTCCATTTGGTGTTGAGGGGGAGATTGTTGGAATAGTCAAGTCAACACCAAAAATTATGCAACGTGATGAGAAGCTGGAGGCTTCTACTGTGGTAGGCGCCGAATAGAATGAGCTGGATTGAGGCGCTGGAATTTTCACCGTCATTTAATCTAGTTCACACTTATTTGTTTGCCTATAAATACATGTAATGAGTGTTGAAACAACGGGGGCGTGAATGAGAGATGTAAGGAGAGAAAGAGAGAGCTTGTTGAGCTCTGAGAAAAGTGATAGGCGAGTTGAGAGGGTGTGATCTCCTCCCTAAATATTCTCTGTATTTCACTGGTTATTAGTGGAATTTTCTTTTCTCTGTGTGGACGTAGGCAATCTTGGCCGAACCACGTTAAATTCCGGTCTCCATATTATTTGTGAGCTTCCGCCGATCCCAACATGAATGTCTATCCCATACCTCATCATTTCTAGGAGAGAATTTTTCCAGAGCAGAACCATCGTTATCTTTATTTCCATCCAAATTAGCATCCCAAGCAATTCTTTCGAACGACAAATGCCAGAGTCAACGGCCTAAAAGATCGAAGTGAGAAAACCCTCGCGAATAACCCATCTTCTTCCTTAGTAATTACTTAAAAATCTTCTCGAGTTCCTCCTCCGGTCTTTCGTTTTCCTTTCTTTCCTTCTCCATTTTCTTTTCTTGGCCACCGTGATTTGTATATTTGATGGTGATTTTCGAGTATTTTAGTTTTGTATGCTTGTTTACAAGTACAAAAGAGTCCTAAGCTCACCACGTATTGTACTACCATTTCTCCCGTCTGTCGATCGTGGAGTCGTTGGGCATTTTTGTTGAACAAAGCGGCGCATGTTACTAAAGCGCGAGATCCGATTTAAAGTGAATTTCAACGTGCCTCACTTTATGGTGGATCATTCTCGCCAGTGACGGTTTAGAGTGAATTTAGAATATTAGAACTTCTCTGTCTTATAGTTGTTCACTCTTAGAGTGGCGCGTAAAATCCACACGCTACTGCAAATGACATTTTTTTTAGGTTGTTGTTTAATGTTTGTGTTGCTTAGTTTTTTTTTTGTTTCGTTTGTATAGAAACAATTGTATAAAAGAAAAATAGTCTCTCGAACTTATGTTAATGGAGTGTAGTTTTATCCTCCTTAAAAGGAAAAGATGGTAGTTCTTTGCCTGTTGGCAATGAATAGTCCCTCAAACATTATGCCTATAGAGAGTTAGAAGTTGAGCATCAACTGAACTTAGTTGACTTGTACATTGAATGTTCTCAATTTATTTATCACATTTGTAACCTACATGTCGATGGTTTTAATGAAGAAGCTTATTTCTCAAAAAAAGCAAGTCTTTCCAACAACATGAGTTGGGTTGTTGGATGTAGTTTCTTTGAACTTTCATTTGGATGTTGAGATGTATATTTGAATATAATATTTTATAGATTTTATTAATATGTATTTGAAGGTAAATGTGTTGAAATAAATGATTGAGTGTATAAAATAAGTTGAGATTAGCTTTAACTTTATAGAAAAAATTGAAAAAAATATAGTAAGTTCCATCAATAATAATGATTTTAGATGGATCAAGATGAATTCATGTTCCAAACATGGCTAGATCTGTTTTTAAAAGAGTGGTGCTACTCTGTCGCCTGAGTAGCACCGCTTCAAGATATCGCTAGTGTAAAATTAACTTTTCATTTTTTTTTAAATTTTTTATTCATATTTTTTTTATTATTATAAAATATTTTAAAAAAATATAAAAACATATCAATACATTAATAATCACTTCTTTAATTATTAAGTAAAAAAAAAAATACATGAGGTGTCAAAGTGAGTGTGAGCAAAATGACATTTCTCTTCTCAAAATGGTGTGCTGAGCTACCATCTAATTTAAATGATAAAGATTCAATTTGTAAAATTTAAAACTTAGAATTTTCCTTCTAAACTAGATTATATCATATAAATATTTTATTAAATGTATTATTCACACTAACTTATAAATAAAAAATTTTCTTTCTCCAAATACACCGGACTCATGTGCGTGCAGGGCCTGTGGCCCTGTTCTCTCCCGTCCAGGATTTTTTCAAGGCCTTTACAGAAGAAAAAGAAAAGCCCTAATATTAAGCAATTCTCTTCAGACAACTTGATTAATTTCTTAATTTCCTACTCCGAACAACTTACAATTATGACAAGATTGTAGTCAATAAATTTTCAATAGCAGTTCTCAGCTTAGATTTTAGGATTTAAATAATATGGTTTTTTTTTTTTTTTGCTATTGGCCAGATATGCGGGCAGGCGGGCGGGGCAGTTGCAGTTAGTCAATTAGAAGACGAAGACAGAGGTGAGTGCAGAGGGGTTGCAATGGTCACTATAAGTAGTGGGTGGACCAAGATTGCGTTGGAACTCATTCACTTACCTTTATACAACTATAAACGTAATTTAGGAAGGTAATGCGAAACCTATAATTAGACACATCAGCACGTATGCTTCAGTTCTGTAAGTCATGTAGATAGTATTTTCTATTGAATATTATGAGATGGGATGATGTCGATTGATAGCATTACTACATGTATTTCCATAAATTAAAAAAAGTGAATATACCAACATGAAACTTTTATAAAAACTTTATGTATATTTTGGGATGAATTTCTGAACTTTTTTTAATTTTATTTGATGTTTTTAATTTTGGGATGGATGATCATTGTGAGCAGCTAGGCCAAATTTTGATGGAGCATTAATTCAATTTAATTTCAAAAATTAATTATTTAACTTATTTTTTATTAAATTTAAAATTTCTTGCTAGATTTATTTTATTAAAATTACGGGACACTCTTAATTTACGCCCTATTTGAATAGTGAAATGAGATTAACTTACACCTTATTTGAATAGTGAGATGAGATGAGATGAGATGAGATGAAATATTTTAGATGAAAGTCGAAAGTTGAATAAAATATTATTAGAATATTTTTTTAATATTATTAATATAATTTTGAGATTTAAAAATGTTGAATTATTTATTATATTTTATATAAAAATTTAATTAAAAAATATAATGATGAGATAATATAAAAATATTTTTATATCTAAACGAGACCTAATTATTCATCATACACGATTCTTATGTATTATTCTAAACCATATATATGTGAGAAATTATATATACTTATTTAAATATTAATATGAAATGATACAAATAATAAATCACGTATTAATTACAAAAATATGTGGTGTAATAATGTAAGACTTCTTTATAATTAGGTTTGTCCATCCGAATTTTAGATTTGAGAATTCGAAATTTGGATGATTAATCTTTTTGAATTAAAAAAAAAATTATCAAAATTATTAAAAAAAAATTTAAAAAATGGGGCAGATATAACCTAACCTAGATGAAGAACCCTACTTATAACTGCTACAAGAAAAATGAAGAGAGTTAAGTACCAAATAAAGACAATCTCATGACGGGCTGTCCCACTGGAGTCAATTGCTAATTCGAACATGCCACAACGAGTGAAAGTCCTTATGATCATTCTCATATGGGAAAGCTATATTTATATTGGCCGCCTATAAAAAAAACAATAATAATAATAAAATAAAGGCAATCCCAAGAAATAGGACGTGCACGGGCATGAGTTTGAATTTTGAAATTCAAGTCATTAAGCCAAATATGACTATAATAAAATGACGTGCTACGTACCATTTTTCTTGAATGGCTAATCCATTTTCCAAACGCTGTAAATGTGCTCCAATCTACTGAGGATACTCCCGAATTGGCACCTCTCATTCCTTTCCCGGTTTGCTTTAGCTTGATGTTTTGGTTGTTTATCATCTTACCAAAAATCTTTTATCCATTAGCAAGTTATCTTCATTGACTCTTCCTTTGTTATTTAGAATCGAATCACAAAATAGGTAGTAGCAATCAAAAAACGTGATAAAGGTCTCTACATTTTAGAGCGTGGCAATGTTGCTTTATTTATGCTATAAATAAATTTGCCTTTAAGGTGTTGTATGCCTTATGGTATGCACGTTTTGGGCATGCAAACTCTTTTATTATTTCCTTATTGAATAAAATTGGCCAGCTTTCTCTTACATCTATATTGTCTAATCCTTCTTTTTGTTCTACGTGCCAACTTGTCAAGAGCCATAAGCTCCCTTTTTTCCACAAATGATACGCGATCTAATGTTACTTTAGTCCTTATCCATAGTAACAGCTGGGGTCTCGCTCCCGTAAGATCGATAATGGGCTTCTCATATTATTTTGTTTTTATTGATGATCATTTTTCGTTTTACTTGACTTTATCCCATAAAGTTTGAGTTTGATTTTTATGAAATTTTTCTTCAATTTCAGAAATTTGTAGAAAATCAATTCTCTTGCAAAGTTAATATTTTTCAGAGTGATGATGGCGCTGAATTCGTAGTCTACACTTTCACTCTCATCTTCGTTCTAATATGATCCATCACCAAATGCCATGCCCCTACACACCGTCTTAAAATGGTCGTACTGAGCCTAAGCACCGTCACGTAATTAAGATGGGTCTTGCTCTTATATTTTATTCACACATTTCCACCTCTTATTGGGTTGACACTTTCAGTACTGCGATATACATCATTAACTAGTTATTTACACTGCTTCTTGGAGGTATCTCTCCCTTTGAACTCTTGCATGGTAAGGCTCCTCATTACATAAATTTCCATCACTTTGGATGTCAGGTTTTTCCTTGCTTACGTGACCATTCTCCACATAAATTTTTCCCCTGTAGCCTTCCTTGCATTTTTTTAGGTTATAATCCTTCATATAAAGGCTTCCGTTGTTTAGATTCAACTACCACAAAAATTTATATTACTCACAATGCCCAATTTGATGAAACTCACTTTTCTCTCATTCCTAACTCTCATGTCTGGCTCATAACTACCTTGGATTATTCCTCCTTTAGTGAGCCCAGTCAAGCCCAAACTTCACCTTTGTCTGCTGCCTCCTTGCCAAATCACACTGTCCAACTCTATTGCTCAGTTTGAGCCCACTAACTAGCGTCTTTGTGCTGATCACCTTGTTGAGCCCATGCAAGTTGAGTCCACCATTGCCTTAAAGCTGCTAGCCCAGTCCGCCAACTCCCCACGCTCAATTCCTGCTGACTCGCAAGCCCAGCACGCCCCTATTGCACAGCCAACCCTGGCCCAACCGCATTTGTCGATCTAGTACAAGCCACTTCTCTTCGCTCTCATTCGATGGTCACTCGGGCCAAAACAAATATTTTTCGGCCACGCCATCTTGCCTACCTTAGTCAACATGTTTCTGGTCTCCTTTATGCTTTGCTTCTCCTTAGAGCCTCGTGGTTTCAAATCCGTTGCTAAGAATTATGTATGGCTCGTTGCCATGGATGATGAGATTAAGGTGCTCCATGACAATCACACTTGGAAACTGGTGCCATCTCCCTCCAACACAAATATTGTGGGCTTCAAATGGGTTTTTTAGACTAAATATCTCTCTGATGGATCCATTGATCGTTTCAAGGCTCTTCTTATAGCAAAGAGTTACACTCAACTTCCTAGCCTTGACTATACTGATACTTTCAGTCCAGTGGTCAAGGCGTCCACCATTCGTGTTGTGCTTTCCCTTATTGTCGCTCATGGTTGACCTCTCTGCCAATTTAACATAAAAAATGCCTTTTTTGATGGTGTTTTGTAGGAAAATGTCTATATGGAGTAATCCTCTAGTTACGTTGATTCTCATTTTTCTGGCCATGTCTGCAAGTTCAAGAAAGCTCTCTATGGCTTGAAACAGGCTCCCCGTGCCAAGTTCTAAAGCTTCAGCTCTTTTTTAATTAAGCTTGGGTTTTCTTGCGACCCCGTTGACACCTCTCTATTTGTTCTTCATTGCCAGCACCATCTCATTTACCTTCTACTCTATATGGATGATATTATTTTTATTGATAGTGATCACTCTCTCTTTGGTGTTTTTATTCGCCAACTACATGCAGAGTTTACCACCAAGGACTTGGGCTCCCTCAACTACTTTCTCTTGAGGTCACCTCTGCTTCTAACCGCCTTTTTTCTAAGTCAAGCTAAGGTCTGTTTTGCTTATAGAGATGAAACTAAAAACTAAAAATTCATAATTACACTTTTTCAAATTTCTATACAAAATATAATAAAAAAATCAATTTTTTCAAATTCCAAAATACATTTTTCAAATTCCTAAATAAAATTAATATTAAAAAAAATATTATAACAATATTTTATTTTTTTTTAATTTTTATCTCATATCTAAAAACAAATCAGGCCTAAGTATGCACATGAAATTCTTGTTCGGGCTCAACTTTTGGATTGCAAACCTGCCACCACCATCATATTTGTTCGATAGCGTCTCTCCTCTACGGGTCCTCCCTTCTCTGGCACCACTCTTTATTGCTCTCTTGTTGGTGCATTGCAATATCTGACTATCACCAGGCTAGACCTTGCCTACTCTGTCAACTCTGTTAGTCGATTTTTGCATGCCTCCACTGAGGATCATTTTCAGGCTATTAAGTGCATTCTTCGTTATGTCAGGGGCACTCTCCACTTTGATCTCACATTAACAGCCTTTACTTATACTACCATTACTACTTATTCGGATGCTGATTGAGCTGGTTGTCCAGATACTTGTCGCTCCACGTAAGGATATTCTATCTACCTTGGTGATAATTTTGTCTCTTGGAGTGCAAAGAAACAACCCACTGTCTCTCAATCCAACTGTGAATCTGAGTAGTTTGCCGTTGTCTCCACTACCGTTGAGGTCCTTGGGCTACAACATCTTCTTTGTGATCTACGTGTCATTACTCTTGCTCCACCGCTCTACTCTGCGACAACAAGTGTCGTATTTCTCAACCCTAAGCCGGTCTCTCACAAGCGCTCGAAGCACATTGATTTGGATTATCATTTTCTTCATGAACTCGTGGTTGCCAGCACCATACGCACTCCACATGTTCCCTCTTCCTTGCAGATTGTTGATGTTTTCACTAAAAGTGTCTCTCGGCCACTCTTTGCTATTTTCCACTCCAAGCTTCTCGTATGCTCCAATCCCACACATAACTTGCAGGGAGGTGTTGAGGATACTCCAAAATCCTCTTCCAATATCCAGCAGTCATCTCCATGTTTATAGTAGTTGACCCATAATTGTAAATATATGTAATTTATTGTGTGATTTACTTCCTTTCCTATTTTGTTTCCTCTCTAATGTAAACTTATTCGTGTATGTAATTCTCTATAAATGAAAATACCTCTCCACCTTTACAAGTGTGGTGGTTTCACAAAACATTCTCACAACCTTTTGTCGATTGTCAAATTGTGCCAGGTGAGAAGTAAAAATATAATTAGACCAAACTATCTAATTAAAATTCATTCAATCCATTCCAACAAGTTGCGTGCATGTCTCGTCCTCATAACTATTTTAAAGTAATTTGATCTCTCTTCATGGTTGTAACTTATAAACTTTAATGCTTTTAAGTGTTTAGCTGTCCAAATTGTTCTTATTTTGCCTCACGAGAAATGATAGATATAAGTTTCAATGTTTAAATACTATAAGATTATTGAAAAAGATAAATAAATACGAGATTTACATAAAAAAAAATTATTTTTTTAAATAATATATATTTTCAAAATAACTATGCAATACGTGCATACTTCACAACTATATATAACATTACTCAATAAAAAATAAAAATGATAAAGTTTACTAATAACAATAATATAAGATAAATAGAACTTAGTTACTCTAAAAAATAATCATTTATAAGAGGAAAGGACCACTAGCTAGGAACTTGGGGATCAAATATATTTGCAAGGAAATGCTCCATGATCTCGAGTACTCTGTCTAAAGAATAAAGAATGGAGGCATCTTCTTCAATCCTTGAAACCCTATTTTTTCTACAAAACTGAGAGCTATTAGAGGCCATGAAGATGATAAAATCACGAATATAATGGGCTTCATTCCCAAACAATTCATGGATGTAAAACATTCTCAATGGCTTATGTATTATATAATAAATGTAAATTATTTAAAAAAATTGTTCAAAAAATAAGTTCCATCCGATAGGAATGTAAAATACAATTAGCTATGTTAACCCGCTACATGTAGAGGGAATTGTTCATCCTGTAAATATTATTTATTATTCATATTTCATTTACTGATCTCTCTTTTTTATTTTACTTTAATTTTTACCATGTAAGTAAATTCTTTTTATTGTTCATCATTTAAAACAGGTATATTTCATTTTCCTCTAAACAAATATCTTGGAAACATTTTTAACCTAATTTCTCATCTTTTGATTTTATTTTAAATTTTTATTTGTCTTATATATTTATATTTTGTGTGTATAGAACTAATTATATTATATTGTATATAAAAACATATTGCAAATATATATAAAAAAAAAAAAGATGGATATTGCAAATTTTTTATTGGTAGAAGGAAGGAAATATCTAAAAAAAATAAAAAAAAATAAATTATATGGAGAAAATATTGATAAACTGATATATGATATAATGTAAATTAAAAGTCATTACATAAAATATAAAAAGTGAAGTTTGGTGATATATTTTAAAAGATAAGATAAAGAAATTATTGTAAATGCTCTAAATGTTTATGGCAAAGTACCACATAAAAGTCATTACACGAAGTTTTCATGTATCGCCCGCATCTGCACGTGGTGCTCACGAGTCACCCCTTCTAGCAACTCTTATCAACATATGTTCAGATTATCTGACTCGTTACCACCAGACATTTCATATATAAAATTTGTTATTGAAAATATACAAGTGTTACATTCAAAAGCTATCACAGATTTCAAAATCTACCAAAATTAGTTTAAATGGTAATTCGTCATTTTTCGCATGTATGTTACAACTTTTCTTTTGGTTTTCTTATTGTGTATTAAAAATAATAAAAAGAATACGTTTATCAGATATTTGTTCATAGAAGTTGAGTCTTTTCTTTCTATTAAGATATATAAATCTTTGTTTAAATAAAGAGTATTATTCTTAAACGTTTGTTTATAAAAAATATCACAATAATAAAAAAGAGACCAGTTATATAAAAAAATAACATAGTAATAAAACTTCAAATGCATTATTTTAATTTATAATATTATATTTATAATAAAGATATTTATAAATGTTGACGATTTTAAATGTAAGTTTTTTTAATAAATAAATGATGACGATTTTTCTTAAACTAGTAAATCTTTAACCTTATCTTTATTTACTCTTTATTTGAAGAATTCAACATCCAATCAACACTCAAAATACCATCATAAATAATAAAATATATTGTTACACTGAACGTGTAACTTAAAAAAAAGGCAGCTACAGCAAATATTCAATAAAATCCTCACAGAATTCCCATCATTATTTTTTATACTCTCATCCAAATCCATGATTGATATTTTTAATATTTATCGTTAGGGTATTCACGGTGATCTACCCCTATTATATTCATATATATTGCTTTCAATCATTGTCAAAGGGATCGAGCTAATTTCTTTGCCACCTTTTTCTGACGTCTAGGAGTCTTGTTCCACGTACTTGCTCACAAAATTGACACAAAAACTAAAGTTTTGTTTGCTTATAATGATAAAATAAAATAAAATTATAAAAATTAAAATATTATTATAAAAAATTTTTTAATATTAATTTTATTTTAAAATTTAAAAATGTTGTTCTAAGATTTAAAAAATTGAATTATTTATTTTATTTTATATTAAAAAATAAAATAAATTTAAAATTTGAAAAAAAAAACAAATCAAGTCTAAATAATAATAATATAATTTGTAGACTTATAGCGGCGGCCATCACTCCATTTTGTCACGTGGAACAATAGAAAAATAATGCGTTATTAACATACATTCTTTCCTTTCCTACATTGAATCTTACAAAAAAGTGGGCCCAATGCCTCGTATCCTTGCACCTTCCCTATCCCCCCTATCCACTCACTTCCACTACTTTCTTCTACTTATATATATCGTCGTAACTGCACCTCCTCTTTCAGACCGACGCAATAAACTCAAGACTCAGGCCATGGCTGTAGTTCGAGATCGTCGCCATCTCAATCTTCGCCTCCCCATTTCCGAGCTCTCCGACCATCGCCCTCGATTCCCTTTACCCCTTCCCCCCAATACTATCACCAACACTGCCACCTCTGCTTCCATCTCCATCTCCGACCTTGAAAAGCTTCAAGTTCTTGGCCATGGCAATGGCGGCACCGTCTCCAAAGTCCGCCACAAGCGCACCCACGATGTCTACGCCCTCAAGGTCGTTCACGTCGACTCCGACCCCACCCTCCGTCGACAGGTTTTCCAGGAGATGAAAATACTCCAACGAACAGACTCTCCCCACGTTGTTCGCTGCCATGGAATATTCGAGAAGCCATCCGGAGACATCGCGATTCTCATGGAGTATATGAACTTGGGTTCTCTCGACTCGCTGCTCAAGACCCATGGTACTTTCTCCGAGCCCAAGCTTGCCGACGTGGCGCGCCGGGTTCTCGACGGCTTGAACTATCTCCATGGGCACAAGATTATCCACCGTGATCTCAAGCCGTCGAATCTCTTGGTCAACGACGCGATGGAGGTGAAGATCGCCGATTTTGGAGTCAGCAAAATCATGTGCCGGACGTTGGACGCGTGTAATTCGTACGTCGGCACCTGCGCCTACATGAGCCCCGAACGGTTCGACCCGGATAGCCACGGCGGGAACTATAACGGCTACGCCGGTGACATATGGAGCTTGGGGCTGACCTTGTTGGAGTTGTATTTGGGTCATTTCCCGTTCCTTCCGCAGGGTCAGAGACCCGACTGGGCGACCCTGATGTGCGCGATCTGTTTCGGAGAGCCGCCGAGTTTGCCGGAGCAAGCGTCGGAGGAGTTTCGGAGCTTCGTCCAATGTTGTTTGCAAAAGGAGTCCAGTAAGCGGTGGACGGCAGCTCAACTTTTGGCCCACCCGTTTGTTTGTAAAGATCCGAGATGAGTTTGTTGGATCGGTTTGTAGATCGGACTTCCGGATCTGACAATTTTGAACTCCGGCTTCTAGTTTTATGGCAGACGGGTCTCTGTACATTCTTTCGAACTCTTGGAAGCTTCTGTTGCTTTTAGAACTGAAAGAAACTACTTTTTAGTTCTATAGCAATGCGCTGTTGCACAAGAAAGATATCCCATAAATTCTCCAATTTTATTATTTATCAAATGAATTTTCACTTATTTTTATTCTGTTAAAATAATTAACAAGATAAATACATCCTCTATAAAAACTAATTTGTACAATCTTAAAATCACTGACAAAAATTCATTTTTAATGGTGGGTCTCCTTTTTAATTAAAAGCAATACATCATATTCTCATACTATCTAAGGTCTTATTTAAATTTTGAGATAAATTTAGATGAGTTGAGATAAATTTATTTTTTAATATTATTATTATTTTAAAATTAAAAAAAAATATTTTAAAAATTAAAAAAATTATATTAAAATTTAAAAAAACTGTATGAAAACTTATATTTTATATAAAAATATAAAAAAATATATAATAATAAGTTTGAGATGAGATAAACTCATTTACAAATATAAACGAAGCCTAATATTATGCTAATTTTTTTACTAGATAAAAGTAGACTCTTTTAATATATAAATATCTAAAAGTTTGTGATTAGAGTTTAGAATATAAAATAAATACTTAAAATAATTTTCAAACATTTATAACTTTTTAAGTGAATATGAAATAAGAATATTCAACCTAAATGCTTAAAAATAGAAAAAAAAATCTAGAAAATGAAAATATGTATTTATCATTGTATATCTTCCTCTATGAATTTGTATCCACATTATCCCCCAATAGAAGATAACCAAAGTGAGGTTAAAGTGGATGCCAAATTGGAGGGTCCAGTTTATGACAGACGGGTTTGGATCGAATAACAGCTATATATCCAATCCACAGAAAATGTATTACATGAATAATTTTGTATTGACTCTTTTTTTTTTCTTTTTAAAATTCAAAGGCATTGGTTTTTCCTTTTAATAAGTTAATATTAATTGTTAACATATTTTACAATGTAAGATTTTGTTAATTTTCATTATTATTTCAAAATAAACGGTTAAAATTTGAACACAACAACATTCCTAGACTTGAGATGATGATCCTGGCCGTTCAATTTCTTGAAAGCAAAACAAATCAGTAGCGTTCAAGGAGATCTACGGTAGCTGATTCATGCGAATTGGTTTTAAGAGTATATTAGTAAGTTAGTAATTCTATTACCACCCATTGAAAAAATGCCACGAGTATTTTTGTGTGTATAGGATTACTCTTATGTATAGAAAGTGGACACATTACAAAAACAATGAATATTCATAATAAATTATTTATTGTGAAAATAAACTTATTTTAATAGAAATAATAACTAATTTGATAGAAAATAACTAATCATAGATAACTAATTTTCTTGTAGTGACATTTTATGACAGATTCTACATATAAATCATACATGCATATATACATACATACCCTTTACAAAATAATGAAATTAGAGATCTTTCAGGCCGGCTCAATGCTTGGGCTATTGCCTAAGGCTTCACTCCATACAAGGTCTCTAAAAATAAAATTGATGAAATATTTTTTTTAAACCATTTCATTAAATAAAATTCAAATAAGTATATTTTTCAATGTGTGCAAGATCCCATAATACTAAATTTTATATTTAATATAATGAATTATTTATATTTGTCAATAATTTTAATATTTAATACAATAAATTATTTATATTTTTAATTTTTTTTAAGATCATATTAAATTGAGGTATAAAATTTACAATAAGGTCTCATTTTATACAAATTATTGTATTAAATACAAATTTAAAAACAATTTATTTATAAATTTAAATAATCTTATTTTATTTTTATATAATAATTTATATTTTATTATATCATATATAATTATAAATGATTTACTTAAATTTTACTTTAAATTTCAATATATATTGAGCCTACCTTGAAATCTATATATATCTATATATGTATATATATATATATATATCTATATATATCCTTTGCACAATAAGGCAAATATGTCCAAATCAGTATAGGATCAGCATGGGGATGGATGCATGAACCTTCACAAACGGTTGCATTCATGCGTGCGTGAATGCATATCACCTCATGGGTAATCTTCTAATTTCATTTATATGAAAAATGTTCTGTTTATAAACATGTGGTCGATATTCCATCTATGTGCTATTTTTTAATAATTAACCTTGCATGACGTGATCATGATTTTTTTTTTTGTATTTTTGGTAACATTTGAAGAGAATTAAATGTTAATTAAATATGTTATTCTCAAACATATGGACTGATATCTTTAATTTGAAGTGAATATCATTTAATTGATTAAATATAGAAGAAGTCTATTAAATGATTAAATAAAGACAATTAGCATGAATTGTCATTTAATAAGTAATGAGACTGCTACCTAGAGGTATTTTGGTGTAGAAATTTGTGCAAGAAGTATTTTGGTATTTTGGTATTTTGGTGGACTGCTACCAAAATTTGTGTAGAAATTTTGGTATTTTTTAGACTATTTCTTCACCTGTATATCAACTTATTTTAATATTAGTTTGCCAATAGATCCCCACCTTCTACATTGATTAAAGTAAAGGTATCTCTTATGTAAAGTGTGCGCAAGGGTGTGCGGGAACTCACCTGCATCCAACTTTTTTTTATTAGTACTAAAGAAGTTTTCGACCCTAAGAAAGTTCTGTAAAAATAGACACATACTCGTATGAATTAATGTAATAAGTTAAATTATATATTTTATTTTTAAGTAGATATAATATATTACATAAAAAAATACATCAATATAAATTTATTATGAATTTATTTTTATAAAATCTCTTCGTAGATGTTGCACTTCTGTTGCTAATTATAATTTTTCCTTTTTGCCAAAAGATGGCGTTTCGTGCATAGCTTTGATCTCTTGAAACATTTTCAAAAGAAATATATATAAGTTGGTTTATTCGATCGAGTTAGGCACATTCAAATCCGAACTTCTTTGTTTTGTTCATCAATTTCTGTGAAATTTGGCCATATATATATATATATATATATATACAAATTTGTCAATGAATTGAACTCGTTGACTTGTTTATTTAGCCATGAGCAAAAGGTGACCTTTGATTTTTTTTAATTTTTAGGTTTTGTAAAATAAGTCAAGTTTGTACATAAGTTAAATATTTGACTCAAGGGGTGCAACTTTTATTATGATTATGTTTACCTTTCATTTCTGGTTCATGTATCTTGTGATGCATATAAGATTTCGTTCAAACTTGATTTATGACTACTGGTGTTTAGTCTCATAAAAACTAGATGTTGGTAGAAAAGTAACAATTGATTGGGGACAATGCTCATGGTGCATTTATGGCATCGATGATGATGATACCAGTGCATTCATGGCATCGATGATTATATATATATATATCATTCGACATTTGCTATCAGTATTGTAGGATCAGATTTGGCCCAAAGGCCCAACAGCGATAGAAGCCCACCAAGAAGGGAAAGCATACTAAGGGCCCAACTCTGCAGAATCTAAAATATATATCAAAGCCGTCGCCACCTTTATCGGGATTTTAAGTAGATACGAAATATCAACAAATTCAGAAAGATATATCATGCAGATACGCAATCACGATGATTACGGAAGGTATTACAAAGGACATATATCACTCCAGAGGCTTATAAATAGACCAGGTAAACCTCAACTATGTACATTAAGAATTTTTTTTCGTAAATACGTGATCACTAATTTGAGCGTCGGAGGTATCTCCGGTGGAAAGCCACCGTCTTCCCTTAATTCTTCTTGCAGGTAACGGGAGTAGGAGGCCGGCAAGACACATCCTCAACATTGGCACCGTCTGTGGGATCCGACTTTACAGACGATTAACGTGATTCTCGCATACCAACTGTGACACGTTCCGTAGCAAGCTGAATGACAGGAGCATCGATGGAAGCACGGTTAGCAGCGGCGGAGGAAAGACTGAGAACAACATTGGAAGCCTTGGAAGCACTTCAAAAAGAAAACGAGACCCTGCGACAAAGGAACGTTGAATCTAGCAACACAGCCATATCGCCTGTCGATGGGCAGGGAGACCAACCCTCAACCGTCTCAAAGCAATAATTTCCACGTACCACCTCAAGATGAAATTCCCAACCGACAGCGGGGTAGGAGAATTAAAAGGAGAGCAGGCACTGGCTAGGGAGTGCTATGTACAGAAGTAGAAGAAAATTGGAAACGAAGTTTGCGCAATCGAGAAACCGGAAGGAGCTTTCCTCCCGCAATTTCCCCCCGGCATGGTCAAGGCCTTGCAAGGGGAAATACAGGTTGGAAACAAACTAATTCAGCAGCATGCCGAGGTCAACGAACCCTTGGAACTTATAACACTGTTCGCAGACCGCCCAGGGATAACCGTGCGCGTAGGAACAAACTCTTCCCCTGCAGATAGAGAGAGTCTGAAACGGCTGCTGATAGAGTACAGAGATATTTTTGCCTGGAGCCACGAAGAAATGCCAGGGATAGACCGCACCATCATTGAACACAGATTGGGCGTGAACCTAGCGCATAAACCTGTGCGCCAAAAAAAGAGATCTTTCAGCGTGGAAAAATACGCCGCCATTGGCTTGGAGGTCGAGAAGCTGCTCGCCGCCAGTTTTATCAAAGAGGTCCACTACCCGGAATGGTTATCTAACGTTGTCATGGTGAAGAAAACCAACGGGAAGTGGAGGATGTGCGTAGATTTTACCGACCTCAACAAAGCCTGCCCAAAAGATAGTTTCCCCCTGTCACGCATCGACCTCGTCGTGGATGCAACAGCAGGACACCGAACGCTCAGTTTCATGGACGCATACTCAGGATAAAATCAAATACAAATGCACTCATCGGACAGGGAAAAGACGGCGTTTATAACCGACCGAAGGTTATATTGCTATCAAGTAATGCCATTCGGATTAAAGAACGTAGGAGCAACTTACCAAAGGTTAGTCAACCGAATGTTCGCGAAGCAAATGGGGCAGACCATGGAAGTCTACATAGACGACCTCTTAGTAAAAAGTAAGGAGCCTTCCCAACACATCGTTGACCTAAGAGAAGCATTCGAAGTGTTGCGTCAGTATAAGATGAAGCTGAACCCAGCCAAATGTGCCTTTGGCATCGAGTCAGGGAAATTTCTGGGATTCATTGTATCAGAGAGAGGAATCGAGGCTTCCCCCGAGAAGATAGAGGCTATAATCAATATGAAGCCGCCAAAAAACCTGCACGAGACCCAACGGTTAGCAGGAAAAGTGGCCGTCCTGGGAATGTTCATAGCCAGGTCAACCGACAAGTGTATGACTTTCTTCCACGTATTGCGTAAATCATACCCTTGGAATGAGGCATGTGACGAAGCATTCAAAAACCTGAAGCAATACCTGGCCAACCCACCGCTCCTGAAGCAACCCAAGAGGGGTGACGTGCTCTGCGCTTATCTAGCCGCCTCCCCGCATGCGGTGTCCGCCTTCTTGATAAAAGAAGACAGAGCCGAGCAACATCCCGTATATTACGTAAGCCGAGCCCTCAGAGGAGCAGAAGTATGGTATCCTAAGATTGAAATGCTAGCCTTTGCTTTGGTAATGGTGGCCAGGAAATTACAACCGTATTTCCAAGCCCACACAATAAGGGTACTAACAGAAGCACTGCTGGCAAAAACCCTAAGGAAACTAGACTGCACGGGAAGACTGATAGGATGGTTAATCGAATTGAGCGAATTCGACCGAAGTACAAACCCAGGAAGGCAGTGAAGGGACAAGCACCAGCAGACTTCGTAGCCGAGTTCACAGGTTTCCCCCAGGAAGCTCAAAACGCCGCCACGACGCAAACATGAGCACCATGGGTAATGCACATAGATGGGTCCTCCTCCAAGACCGGCGGCGGCCTGGGAATACACCTCATAAGCCCCAGCGGTGAAGAAAGACAGTACATGGCTACGCTTGCATTCAAAGTAACGAATAATGAAGCAGAATACGAAGCACTGATCACCGGTCTCTCAATAGCCGCCCAGATTGAAGTGACAGAAGTTGAAGCCAGATCAGATTCACAAGTCGTTGTCAACCAAGTCTTGGGACTGTACGCCACCAAGAGCGTAAAGCTGAAGAAGTATTTGGATCGGGTGTGGGAAGTATGAGACATTTTCTCATATTTTATCATAATCCAGGTCCCGCGAGCTGACAATGAAGTGACGGATAAGCTGGCCAGGGCGGCTTCGGGAACGGAAATGGCACCCCTTCCCTGGCAAGTAGAAAGAAGAGTCATTGAGATACCCGCCGTGGGCGCAGAAGTAGCAACAATAGACCGTAGCTTTCCCGAATGGGCAAACACAGTAGTGAAATATCTGACGTCGAGCAAACTTCCGGAGGAACGAGATGAACCAAGGAAAGTAAGAAGGAAAGCGACGAGATTTGTGATTATTGAAGGGATTCTTTACAAGAGAAGACTCTCCGCCCCCTGCTACGATGCGTCTCGCCACAGGAAGCGCAGTATGTCCTCGCCGAGACACATGAAGGAATCTGTGGGAACCATTCAGGGGGAAGAGCCCTGGCTAGGAAGGCAATCAGAGCGGGCTATTACTGGCCCAATGCAATAAAGAATGCACAGGAATTTTCAAGAAAATGCCTCAAGTGCCAGGAATATGCGCCTATACCTCACGCCCCGCCAGAGGAATTGACCTCCATCACGGCACCCTAGCCTTTTGCCCAGTGGGGCGTGGACATAGTGGAACCTTTCCCACCAGGCAAAGGCGGCGTCAAGTTCATGATGGTAGTCGTAGACTACTTCACCAAGTGGGCGAAAGCTGAACCCCTGGCGACGATTACTAGCAAAGCGGTAACACAGTTTCTATGGAAGAATGTAATTTGCCGATTCAGAATTCCCCACAGTATAATAACAGACAACGGGCGGCAGTTCGACTCCGACCAATACCGAGAATGGTGTGCCGAGCTACGAATCAGACCCAAGTATTCCTCGCCAGGCCACCCCCAAGCTAATGTACAAACTGAATCAACCAACAAGGCTCTACTCTCCATCATAAAAAAGAAAGTCACAGAGAAGAAAGGGGATTGGGCAGACAAGCTTCCGGGAGTACTTTGGGCGTACAGGACGTCAGTCAAAACGCCGACCGGGGAATCCCCATTCACCCTAGCGTACGGAACAGAGGCCATACCACCGGTGGAGGTAGGGCTACCCAGTCACAGAACAAGTCACTTCTCGGTTAACCAAAACAGTAGAAAGTTTGAAGAAAATCTGGATTTAGTGGAAGAAGAAAGGGAAAAGGCAGAAGCCAAACTGTTGCAAGAAAATGCCAAGATCGAGCGATATTTCAATAAAAGAGTCAAGCCCCGAACTTTCAAGGTTGGAGACCTGGTTCTAAGGAAATGCGGGGTGACCACCCAAAGTCCTGAAAAATTGAAACCTCAATGGGAAGGACTTTATATAGTGGTAACAAACAGTATAGGAGGATCGTATCGGCTAAAGGACAGTCAAGGGAAAGAGCTACCTCGACCATGGAACGCAGAACACCTGAAGAAGTTTTACCTGTAGAAATCTCATAGTCATTTCAGATTTGTTTTTTATTTAAGTTTTCGTCAATTTACATTTACCAGTAGTCAATCCTGCTATATTTTTCTGAATTTTCGCCCAATCGCATTTTATCAAAGATCACGCTATCTCAAGCGAAATAAAGGGGCACATAGTCTAAATGACCACGCCACCTTCAGACAAAGGAAAGGGGCGCAGAGTCAAATGACCACGCCACCTTCAAACAAAGTAAAGAGATTCAGAGTCAAATGACCATGCCACCTTCAGACAAAGGAAAGGGGCGCAGAGTCAAAGGATCACGCCACCTTCAAATAAAGTAAAGGGGCGCAGAGTCAAATGACCACGCCACTTTCAAACAAAGCAAAGGGGCGCAGAGTCAAATGACCACGCCATCTTCAGACAAAGGAAAGGGGTGCAGAGTCAAAAAATCACGCCACCTTCAAACAAAGTAAAGGGGCGCAGAGTGAAATGACCACGCCACCTTCAGACAAAGCAAAGGGGCACAGAGTCAAATGACCACGCCACCTTCAGACAAAGGAAAGGGGCGCAGAGTCAAATGATCACGCCACCTTCAAACAAAGTAAAGGGGCGCAGAGTCAAATGACCACGTCACCTTTAGACAAAGCAAAGGGGCGCAGAGTCAAATGACCACGCCACCTTCAGACAAAGGAAAGGGGCGCAGAGTCAAAAGATCATGCCACCTTCAAACAAAGCAAAGGGGCGCAGAGTCAAATGACCACGTCACCTTCAGACAAAGCAAAGGGGTGCAGAGTCAAATGACCACGCCACCTTCAGACAAAGCAAAGGGGCGCAGAGTCAAATGGCCACGCCACCTTCACACAAAGGAAAGGGGCGTAGAGTCAAATGACCACGCCACCTTCACACAAAGGAAAGGGGCGCAGAGTCAAATGACCACGCCACTTTCAAACAAAGCAAAGGGGCGCAGAGTCAAATGACCACGCCATCTTCAGACAAAGGAAAGGGGTGCAGAGTCAAAAAATCACGCCACCTTCAAACAAAGTAAATGGGCGCAGAGTGAAATGACCACGCCACCTTCAGACAAAGCAAAGGGGCACAGAGTCAAATGACCACGCCACCTTCAGACAAAGGAAAGGGGCGCAGAGTCAAATGATCACGCCACCTTCAAACAAAGTAAAGGGGCGCAGAGTCAAATGACCACGTCACCTTTAGACAAAGCAAAGGGGCGCAGAGTCAAATGACCACGCCACCTTCAGACAAAGGAAAGGGGCGCAGAGTCAAAAGATCATGCCACCTTCAAACAAAGCAAAGGGGCGCAGAGTCAAATGACCACGTCACCTTCAGACAAAGCAAAGGGGTGCAGAGTCAAATGACCACGCCACCTTCAGACAAAGCAAAGGGGCGCAGAGTCAAATGGCCACGCCACCTTCACACAAAGGAAAGGGGCGTAGAGTCAAATGACCACGCCACCTTCACACAAAGGAAAGGGGCGCAGAGTCAAATGACCACGCCACCTTCACACAAAGCAAAGGAGCACAGAGTCAAATGACCACGCTACCTTCCAATAAAGCAAAAGGGCACAGAATCAAATGACCACGCCACCTTCAGACAAAGGAAAGGGGTCTAGAGTCAAATGACCATGCCACCTTCAGACAAAGGAAAGGGGCGCAGAGTCAAATGACCACGCCACCTTTAGACAAAACAAAGGGGCGCATAATCAAATGATCACGCCACCTTCACACAAAGCAAAGGGGCGCAGAGTCAAATGACTACACCACCTTCAGAGAAAGGAAATGGGCGCAGAGTCAAAAGACCACGCCACCTTCAAACAAAGCAAATGGGCGCAGAGCAAAATTTTGAATTTCGTTCCGATGACCGTTCCGGTTGAGGCACTAGAACGGAATATTTCAGTTCTGTTTCGTTCCGGTGTTCCGTTTCAGGATTAATTATATATTATAATAAATATATATATATATAAACTAACAATTAATAGAATAAAAACATATATATATATATGTAAATGTGTATCATATATATGTATACATATTAGAAGAATTAAAAATTTATAAAATGATTGGAAGTTGAAAAAATACAAATTTGAGTTGAGATACAAAAATAAATAAATAGATAAAATATTAAAAATAATGATATTTAAAAAAAACGTATTTAAAATTACAAAGCATATAAATATATTTTATATTCTAAATTAATTAAATACCATCTAAATTTAAAATTAAAAAAATATCATTCAAATACAAAAAAATTACAAAAATAATCTAAACCGGAATAGGGACCGGAACGGCCGGAATTTGTATCGGAATGGCTGGAATTTGTATCGGAATGGTCAAAATTTGGATCGAAACGGAATAAGGTGGTATCCCGTTCCGGTTGAGGCACCGGAACGGAACATTCCGACCGTTCCGGCCGGAATGGAATGGAATTCAAAATATAGGCGCAGAGTCAAATGACCACGCCACCTTCAAACAAAGCAAAGGGGCGCAGAGTCAAATGACCACGCCACCTTCAGACAAAACAAAGAGGCGCAGAGTCAAATAACCACGCCACCTTCAGACAAAGGAAATGGACGCAGAGTCAAATGACCACGCCACCTTCAGACAAAGGAAAGGGGCGCAGAGTCAAATGACCATGCCACCTTCAGACAAAGGAAAGGGGCGCAGAGTCAAATGACCACGCCACCTTCAGACAAAGTAAAGGAGCGCAGAGTCAAATGACCACGCCACCTTCAAAGAAACGAAAAGGGCGCAGAGTCAAATAACCACGCCACCTTCAAACAAAGCAAAGGGGCGCAGAGTCAAATGACCATGCCACCTTCAAACAAAGTAAAGGGACGCAGAGTCAAATGACCACGCCACCTTCAGGGGCGCAGAGTCAAACGACCATGCCACATTCAAACAAAATAAAGGGGCGCAGAGTCAAATGACCATGCCACCTTCAAACAGAGCAAAGGGGCGCATAGTCAAACGACCATGCCACCTTCAAACAGAGCAAAGAGGCGCAGAGTCAAACGACCATGCCACCTTCAAACAAAGCAAAGGGGCACAGAGTCAAATGACCACGCCACCTTCAGACAGAGTAAAGGGGCGCAGAGTCAAATGACCACGCCACCTTCAGACAGAGGAAAGGGGCACAGAGTCAAATGACCACGCCACCTACAGACAGAGTAAATGGGCGCAGAGTCAAATGACCACGCCATCTTCAGACAGAGGAAAGGGGCGCAGAGTCAAATGACCACGCCACCTTCAGACAGAGGAAAGGGGCGCAGAGTCAAATGACCACGCCACTTTCAGACAGAGGAAAGGGGCGCAGAGTCAAATGACCACGCCACCTTCAGACAGAGCAAAGGAGCGCAAAGTCAAATGACCACACCACCTTCAGACGAAATAAAGGGGCACAGAGTCAAATGACCACGCCACCTTCAGACAAAGTAAAGGGGCGTAGAGTCAGATGACCACGCCACCTTCAGACAAAGTAAAGGGGCGCAGAGTCAGATGACCACGCCACCTTCAGACGAAATAAAGGGGCGCAGAGTCAAATGACCACGCCACCTCTAGACGAAGTAAAGGGGCGCAAAGTCAGATAACCACGCCACCTGCAGACACAGTAAATGGGCGCAGAGTTAAATGACCACGCCACCTTCAGACAGAGTAAAGGGGCGCAGAGTCAATTGACCACGCCACCTTCAAACAAAGTAAATGGGCGCAGAGTTAAATGACCACGCCACCTTCAGACAGAGTAAAGGGGCGCAGAGTCAAATGTCCACGCCACCTTCAGAAAAGTAAAGGGGCGCAGAGTCAAATGACCGTGCCACCTTCAAACAAATTAAAGGGGCGCAGAGTCAAATGACCACGCCACCTTCAAACAAATTAAAGGGGCATGGAGCCAAATGATCACGCCACTTTAATACAGACAGAAGACGCACACAGTAACAAGCACAAGCACGCGACAGCAAAGATCAGGAAAAGGAACGAATTCCCAAGTTTGCCTTCGCGGCAAAAAAAAGGTTTTAAATTTCCTACGCCTCAAGGCGAAGAAAATTTGCGGGGTAATTGTGGGATCAGATTTGGTCCAAAGGCCCAACAACGATGAAAGCCCACCAGGAAGGGAAAGCATACTAAGGGCCCAACTCTGCAGAATCCAAAATATATATCAAAGCCGTCGCCACCTTTATCGGGATTTTAAGTAGATACGAAATATCAACAAATTTAGAAAGATATATCATGCAGATACGCAATCACGATGATTACGGAAGGCGTTACAAGGGACATATATCGCCCCAGAGGCTTATAAATAGACCAGGTAAATCTCAACTATGTACATTAAGAATTTTTCCCGTAAATACGTGATCACTAACTTGAACGTCGGAGTTATCTTGGGTGGAAAGCCACCGTCTTCCCTTAATTCTTCTTGCAGGTAACGGGAGCAAGAGGCCGGCGAGACACGTCCTCAACAAGTGTTATTGTTGCAAGAATATATATGTGTGGCTTTTGGTTATTTGCTGCCACAAGATGTCATACTAATAATATAAATATTTAGAATCATTTATTTTTTGAATTATTAGTGATTTTATTTTGAATTATTAGTATAGGTGGTTCATCCATACGAAGTGTCAAGTCCAAATTCATATACCCTAATGTCAATTTTCTTTTTCTTTCCAATTCAAAAAATTATTCTCATTCAAAATTAGAATATGAGAAGATTCACTAATTAAAATAAAAGGCATAGTAACTGTAATAATATAACCAAGAACATATATTAATACTTTGAATCAAACAATAACTATAATAATGCTTTATCTAAACTAACAATAACTATAATTCAAAGTCAATGATTACATAAAGGCTATTGACGAGCAATTTGTTAGTTCTGATAAAACATTGACTAGTACTATAATGAACAAATTATTAGTTATGAAGCATGGCAAATTCAGAAGTGTGCGTGAGCACATAATGGAAATGAGAGATATTGCTACCCAACTTAAGTCTTTAGAGATTGAGATCTCAGAGTCATTCCTTGTCTATTTCATACTAAACTTTCTTCCTACAGAATATGGACCATTCAAAATTTCATATAACACATATAAGGAAAAGTGGTTCATAAATGAACTTTTAAGTATGTGTATACAAAAAGAAAAGAGATTGAAATATGAAAATATTGAAAGTGCTCATTTTGTCACTCAAAAGAAGGGACAATAAAAGAAAGGCAAAAGTGTCAATAAGTGGAAGAATGATGGGAAAGCAACATTCAAACGCTATAAAGAAAATTGTATATGCTTCTTCTGCAAAAACAAAGGGCACAAAAAGAAAGATTGCATAAAGTATAAAGCATGGCTTGAGAAAAAAGATAATCTCAATTCTTTTGTGTGTTATGAGTCCAATTTAGTAGACTCTCATAATAATATATGGTGGATTTATTTGAGTGCTTCAATTCTTGTTGTCAACATCATGTAGGGTTTTCTCAGCCTAAGGAAATTGATAGAAAGTGAACAAGACATCTACTCAGGAAATGAGATGTGTTCGCACGTCAAGATTGTAGGAACTTTTAGACTTATTTTAAATAATGATTATATTTTGGATTTTGAAAACACATTTTATGTACATTCTTTTTCTAAAAACTCAGTCTCTTTATCTAGATTAGTACCTTTGAGATTTAAATTTAATTTTGTAAAATCAAATGTTTATGTTTTTCAAAACTCCACATTTGTAGGTTCTAAGACATTGATTAATGGTTTGTACAAATTAAATTTAAATTCTATTTTTGAAAATAGTCTATTAACTCTGCATGATGATGTTGGCATTAAGCGTAATATTATTGATGAGTCCTCCTCTATATTATAGCATAGAAGATTGAGACATATCTCTATACATAGAATTAAAAGATTAATTAATGACGGAGTCTTAAAAACTTTAGACTTCAAATATTTTGGTACTTGTGTGGATTGCATAAAGGATAAGCAAACCAACAAAACTCGTAAAGGTGCCAACAGGAGTGAGGAAATCCTTAATACCATACACAGTGACATTTGTGGACCATTTAATACCCATTGTATGAATGGTCAGAGATATTTTATCTCATTTATTGATCACTATTCATGTTTTATGTATCTTTACCTTATTTTTGATAAATTAGAAGCACTAGATGTTTTTAAAATATATAAAAAGGAAGTAGAGAAACAATTAGAAAATAAAATAAAAATCATAAGATCTAACAGGAGTGAAGAATATTATGGTAAATATATAGAGTCAGGACAACATTTGGGTTCATTTGCAAATTTTCTTAAAGAAGAAGGAATTATTGCTCAGTATGCAATATCAGGTTCACCTCACCAAAATGGTATTGTTGAAAGGCAAAATCGTACCCTTATGGATATGGTACGAAGTATGCTAAATAATTGTAATCTTCCTTTATATTTGAGGAGTGAGGCCTTAAAAACTGCAGTATATATCTTAAATAGAGTTTCATCCAAGGTTGTTCCCAAAACACCATTTGAGTTATGGAAATGATAGAAACCTAGTTTAAAGCATATGAGCATATGAGGTTGTCAAGTTGAAGTTAGGGTCTATAATCCACAACTAAAGAAATTGGATCCAATGACAGTCAATGGTTATTTCATTGGCTATGCAGAAATTTTTGAGGGTTACAGATTTTACTGTCCCTCACATACACTTAGAATTGTGAAAGCCAGAAATGCAAAATTTATTAATAATTTTGGAATAAGTGGGAGTAATATTCCTCGAAAGATAAAGTATGAGGAAATACGGAATCCAGATATTACATCCGTGCATGAAAATGAAATGATTGACATTCAAGGAAATCAATCTGATAACCTTGAAACTAAATCAATTCAAGAACCACTACCACCTCACGAGGAACGTACCAACTTTGACTCTACAATCCAACATCCACATAATATGGATGAAACTATAGAATTAAGAAGATCCTCTAGAATAAAGAAGTTTGCTATTTCTGATGATTACTATGTATACCTATTAAAGTCTGACTTTGATGTGGGACCTAAAGATGATCCCATCTCATTTTCACATGTCATAAGTGGAAAACATTCAAAATTTTGGCATAATGCTATGATAGAAGAAATGGAATCCATGGCCAAAAATTAAGTTTGGAAAATTGTCGAGTTGCGTAAAGAAGTTAAAGTCATTGGCTGTAAATGAGTTTATAAAACCAAGAGAGATTCAAAAGGTAATATCGATAGATATAAAGCCAGACTTATAGTTAAAGGATTTACACAAAGATAATGTATTGACTACCACGATACTTTCTCTCTAGTTTCTAAGAAGAATTCTTTTAGAGTGATCATGATATTAGTAGCTCATTTTGATTTAAAGTTACATCAAATGGATGTGAAAACAACATTTTTGAATGAAACTCTTAAAGAATAAGTATACATGAAGCAACCTGAAGGGTTTCATTCTGATAAAAGTGATCATTTAGTTTGCAAGTTAAAGAAATTAATTTATGAACTAAAACAAACATCCCGTCAATGATATTTGAAGTTTCAAGATGTTATTACTTCATTTGGTTTCATAGAGAATATTGTGGATAACTGCATATATCAAAAATTTAGTAGGAATAAGTTTATTTTCTTAGTTCTATATGTTGATGATATTTTGTTTGTAACTAATGATTCGGGTTTATTACATGACACCAAGAATTTTCTATTCCAAAGCTTTGAAATGGAGGATTTAGATGAATCATCTTATGTTTTAGGCATAGAGATTCATCAAGATAGGTCTAAAAGGATTTTAGAACTTTCTCATAAAGCCCACATTGACAAACTATTGGAAAAATTCAGAATGAATTAATGTAGACCCAATGTAGCACCCATATTAAAGGGTGATAAATTCAGTTTAAATCAACGTCCGAAAAATGCTTTGGAAAAGAAAGAAGGAGAAAACATTTCATATGCATCTGCAGTTGGTAGTTTAATGCATGCACATGTTTGTATAAGACCTTATATTGCATATGCTATGGAAATGTTGGGAATATACCAAAGTAATCCTGGAATAAAACATTGGAATGCTGCTAAAAAGGTTATGGGATATTTATAAGGAACCAAGAATCATATGCTTACTTATAAGCATGTTGATTGTCTATAAGTTGTTGGATATTCAGACTCAAATTATGCTCGTTGTCAAGATTCTAGAAAGTCCACTTCAAGTTATGTCTTCATGTTGGCAAGAGGTGTCATATCATGGAAGAGCACCAAACAAACAATCATTGCATCATCTACTATGAAGGCAGAATTTATAGCATGTTTTGAAGAAACGTCACAGGCCAAATGGTTGAGGAGTTTTATCACAGGGTTTCGAGTTGTGGATTCAATATCTAAGCCTTTAAGAATTTACTGTGATAATATGATAGCAGTTTTCTTTTATAAGAATAACAATAGTGGGAGCAAAAGTAAACATATTGATATAAAATATCTTGTTGTTAGATAGAGAGTTAAAGATCAAAAAGTCTCAATAGAGCATACAAGTACGTCATTTATGATTGCAGACCTCATGACAAAAGGGCTCTCAATAAAGGTTTTGAAACATGTAGAGAGTATGAGGTTGATGAGCTCATTTATGATTGATTTGTTCATTGTATGCAGTACTTGTTATCAATAATTAATATTTTTATTTGTGCACATAAAGTATTTACTCTCATTCTATAAAATGTAGACTTAGAATGACTTATAGGAAGTCTTTCATAAAGAGATATACTGCATATGAAAAATTATATAGAGAAATCAATACAGTGTAATACATGGAAGGAAATGTTGATATAATAACATAACCGCAATGATTCATGTATTATATCTTTTTTCTAAAGATTATAGTTTGAGTATATTTATATGTGATCATATTCAGTTTTGGTTATCCAGATAATTTTAAATGACTATCACGTAAACCAAGTGGGAGAATAAAAGAACACGTCTTCTTGTAAGAGACTTAAGGGTGGCTTACATGTCACACCCTTTTAATATATATTATATATATTTATTTATTTTAATAGTTTTATATTTATACTAAAAGCTTTGGATAATTAAAAATAAAAACACTACTTATTTAAAGTTAAAAGTTAACATTCTTTGATGGAAGAAAACAACACTTAGTGGAAATAAGTCTTGGTCTATCTATAAATAGGGCATGTGATTCTTCATCAGTTACATCCATCAACGTAAAGAAAGATAGACTGAAAATCTCTACTAAATACTTTCCCTAAAAAAATATGTGAGAGTTAATAATCAATAAGCAATCGATTCTTACGCATACTTGATTAACAAATGGTAGAGGTAAGTATTCTAACGATTATTTTATTATAAGATGTTCTCCCAAATTCTTACAATAAAAAGAAAACTAAAAAAAAAAAAATTACAAATTGAGATCTAAGTAGAAATACTAAAATAAGAATAAATAGCATTTTCTATTTAAATTTGCTAGTGCTTGGAGGGGCAAGTGGGGCTGATAGCAAGGTGCAGGGCTATTGCCCACTTCTACATTTATAACCATATTTCTTACATAACTATATTTTAAATAGACTAGGCATTATATTATAGTTGTAATTAAGTTAATAATTGCATTGGGAATTGATTAAAGGTTATTTTAGTGTGACAACTTGCCACCTAATTTTCACACCTTTGGTTTCATTTTATAACAACTTATTTTCAATAAATTATTATGTCCTAAACTAATTCAAAACATGCTAAAAAACTTAAAAAGAAAGATATTTTTTCTCCTCTCAAGATTCTCTCAAAACAATTCTCTTATGATCTTTACGAGGATGACTTTTCTTCGACTTTCTTCACTCTTTACCCTGTTCCTCCCTTATTCTTCCTTTTTTTTATCTCTTTATTTATTTTAATTATTTGAGTTAAGATAACGTTTTATTGAGTTTTAACAAATGAGAGAGAAAATATGGAACAAAATATTATAAAGTTAAAAATTTGTTTAAATAGTATTTTTGTTTTGATGTTTGTAAAAGCTTATTGATATTTGTATTTTATTTTGAAATTTATAAAAGTTTTATTAATTTTTGAATGTGTTTGGAGAATGATTAGGTAGTTATTAAATGAAAAAAAAAATGAAATTGAAAAATATTTTATATTTAAGTAATATTTAGAAAAAGAAATTTTAAAATGTCGAGAATTTCATATCTCATCTCTATATCCAAACATTCTTAGGGCATGTTTGTAGTATAAGATGAGATAACAAATTCTCATATGATCTCATTTCATCATCTCATCTCATCTTATTTCTAAACATAATTCAAATTTAAAATTTTCAAACTAATCATTATAACATTTTCAAATTTTCAAATAAAAAATAAAAGTATTTCAATTTTTTCAAAATTTTAAACAAAAATAATATTATAAAACTATATTATTAAAATATTTTAATTTTATAATATTTTTTATTAAATTTTTCTGTCTTCTTTCATAAAATCTAAAAATATTCAAATCAAATTATTTTATTACTATTTATAAACTATTTACAATTTTTTTTTTATCTAATCTCATTCTTCATACTTATTTTAAATATATAGTCAAAGGTTCGTTTAGATAATAAGATAAGATGAAATTAAGTTGAGATAATTTATGAATAATAATAAAATTATTAAATTAAAATAAATTAAGATAGTTTTATCTCTATATCCAAACCGCCCTTAATGAAATGATTCAAGTGAAGATCTTCAACCTATGCTACTGGATCCTTCCGTAACATATGATCTAAATAACTGTTTTAAATTTTAACAACCGTCTTCGCGAAAACTCGATCTATTTTGGTTTTAAGGCCAACAAACTATAATAATTGACCAATTCTATATGGTTTCGTGTTTTGATTTTTCTTTCGGCTGTAAAGCATATTCTCAAGTGTTTGTTGAGTCACTCCTTGTTCCTTTTCTTTAATCTTATTATTAATTATAATATTTATTTTAAAAAATAAATAAAGAAATTTATTTCAATTGGACTAAATCAAGGATAAGTTTAAAAGACAAAACTTTCTTAATACTCTCTAATATTATTCATTATTATTTTATACTTATTTTTATTATTATTTAATATTTTTTATTACTATTTATAAATATTTTTAATATTATTCAACGTTTAAACGCAACCTAATTGTCCAGACTCCAAAATGGTACGATACCCCTTTAAACAAATCTACGTCACTTCCTTGTATCTGTTATTTACGGCAACATTTATAAATAGAAATTACAAAAAACAAATATGATCTAAATTATTCTATTAAATATGAGTTTTCCTTCAACCCAGGCCGATCATCGATAGAAAGCAGTCTGCCATCTCTGATGGTGGAAGTCGACCTTGCCCATAACCCATTTCAAATTTAAAATTGTCGAAAGAAGATGGAAGGTCGTTAGGGGTCACCGTCGCAGGGGTAAGGTCGTCAGAGGGAATCGGTCCCGATAGCATAGACGGTGTCGACTACTGCCATGGGCATCAAATGGGGCTGGATTAAGCCGAACTCCTTCTATAAATTCATTTTAATTAATTTAATTAATTTTATTTTTTTATTATGTTTTCTTTATTTTATTTTTTATTATGTTTTCTAAATTTTTTATTGTATTTTTATAAAAATTATAAGAGTTATAAAATGGTGCTGTTTTTAACATTGGGATAGCTGGACCGGCCCAACATCACTCATTAAATATTGTAATTTGTATTATTCGAGAATTATGTAAACATATTAAAATTTTATTTATTTTTATAGATAAGATGAGATAAATTAAGATAAAAATAAAAAATTATTAAAATATATTTTTTAATATTATTTTTATTTAAAAATTGAAATATTTATTTTATTTTATATAAAAATTTAAAATTTTTATAATATTAAATGGAAAGAGACGAAAAATTTTAAGAAAATTAATTAGGCCTATAGAGAGGATCAGCCACTCAAGTCATATCTGTCTATACATAAATATATATATATAAAATTCCATTTTGAAAAGTTAAATATTATATATAAAGTTATATATAATATATTTATTATATCAAATAGTTTGTGACTTTAGATAAAACATTTCTCTGAAAAAGATGTAATCCGTACGCCATGTATTCTTGTCTTTCATTATGAACTCCGCACTCTGCATAATCTCCATGTCTATTGAAAAAGAGTTCTACGCTCCCGACTTGGATCCCGTCTTTGTGAAAAAAATTATTTATTTATTTATTTTTTAATATTGAAAAAATTTAAAAAAATCAAAAAATCATATTAAAAAATATTTTTAATTACTAAATTAAAAAAAAATAAAATCTTAAAGCTATAATCGAAATTTCGAGTTGGAAAATCCCGCATGTAGCTATAAAATTTCTCATTGATAAATGTTATTTGTACTTATTTGAAATTTCGATTTAGGATCTAGATTTATAATTTATTTACTTTATAATTAAGTAAATGCTTTTCTTATACAATTGTTTTTAATATTTTAAAATATATTTAAAAATAAAAAATAATAATATTATATAAAAATACTTACGTAAATATAAAGTAAAATAATTAAAAATATATATATAAATCCGAATCCCGAATCAAGAATGAATAGCATTACCTTTATTCATTATAAAATAAAATAAAATAAAATATTAAAGCGAGAATCTGTGGGAATGGGATCCCGGATCAGGGATCTGCATCTGCATGTGCAATATAATCTTCTAAAATTTCTTATTAAAATTTTCAGACATTTTGGCTCTGATTAATCAAAAAAGCCCAAATTCTACGACATGACGTAAACGACACCCACGATTTCACGTTTCTCTCAGATCGCAAAGATTATTATCTTACAGCTCAGATCAGCTAGCTTCCCTCTCATTCTTACTTCTTCTTCGTGTTCATCGGCTTCAGCCCAAGACTTCTGTGAGAGCTTTTGATCCATGGCGTCCCTTAGTTTGACTCAGTTCAGGAGCAAGACCTCGGTGTCTGACTTCGCCATACCTCGTCGGAGGACCACCTGGGCTTGTCCGAGTAGAGTTGGTTTAAAGGTGTTTGCGTCTTCAGAGGCTCGGGAAGAGCCCGATCTTAGTGTGACTGTCAATGGGTTGCGCATGCCCAACCCGTTCGTTATTGGGTCGGGTCCTCCGGGGACTAACTACACCGTCATGAAGAGGGCCTTTGATGAGGGATGGGGTGCTGTGATTGCCAAAACTGTAAGTTCTTCTTTTTCTCCGTTCCGTATCGGCTATGTTTTGTCTGGCTGCTGATACGTTGCAAGAAAAATGAAATAAAAAAAGGCTGTGACATCTCTTTCTCTCTGGATGCTAAGACTAAGAGCACTAGCATCGGATTTATTAAAGAATCGTTAAAATTTGATGAATAGTAAAATTTTGATAAAAAATAAAACTAAAATAATTCTATGTTAGACTCGTGAAAAATACTTTTGTCATATTTAATCAAAATGAGAAAAAGAAAAGAAAAATAAAAAAATAAAAGTAATTTTGATTTAACTTTTAATGAGTATTATTTTAGTTTAATTTTTCATCAAATTTATACTTTTATTAAATTTTGATGATTTTTTTAAAAAGTCTAATGTTAGTGCTCTGATATGATATTGTGAAATTATCGCTGCCAAAAGGTTAATTGGATGGAAAGAGAAATTTTATTATTTTATATCTTAATACTTATCATCATTTGTGTGCTAGGCTTCTCCTCAATGCTCAACTATTTAAATATTTAATTAAATAGAGTAGAGTTTAAAGTTAGAGTTCGAACGCAGAACACCTATTCTGATAACATATGAAATGACTACTTATCTCAAAAAGTTAATCAAAAGATTAATTTGATGGAAAGAAGTAGATTTTATTGTTTTATATCTTAACAAATATGAATATAGAGTACTTGAATTTGAGATAATCTTAATGTTTTTAGTTACTTCTCTAGAAGTTGTTATAACTCATTCTGCAAAATCTCAAGTTTCTTGATAGTAGCATCGTCAAGAGCTGCTTTTAGCGTTTTGGCACATATTTGATGTTCTTTGATTTCACAGCTCACAGAGTTTGGTGCTTTTATGGAGTGGTTATTGCAAAGTTAGAAGTTCAGTATAGGTTTATCCAAACTATCTTATTTGCTAACATTCAGAATTCACAATGGCTGGGGTCCTGTAATCAACCATGGAAAGTATCCTCATGGACCCTGAAATTGATTCTTTTGGATAAATTATGTGACTTGTAATCATATAAGTAAACTTTTTCCTTTTCCCAATTTCAACAGTCAATGCTTAGGCTAGAGTTATGTTCTGTATTCAATTTCATCATAAGAGTTCTGCACCGCCTTTGTTTTAAAAGTAACACATTGAAATGGAACCCGAACCAGGAGTTTATCCTCCTTTCATTCTCCCATTGCTGGCTTAATATGGAACCTGAACCAGGAGATTCATTTCTGGATCATGGGCTCTGCTCAACCACAGGGATCTCTTTCTTAAGAATCTTCAAAAGTACAAGTTCAATTCTGTTCTGATTAGGGGTTACACGGGGTGAAGATTTTCCCTTAGGTTTCTAACAAGTTGTAGTTGGAGTTTCAAAAGGCCAAAGTTAACTTATGGGAGGCATAAGTAACGATTCCGGTGGTGACCATAATGTAGGTGAGGGTTATAGATGTAATTGAAAGAGGACTTGCTATACGATGCTACTATCGTATAGCACAATATCAAGTATTAGGTGCTTTGCACAAGACACGACCCAGTAGCCTTACCTATTGTATGCAGCTTTAAGCCTTTAGGCGATGCTCTCTTCAATATTCTCCTCTTTTAAGGATGTTTAATCCACTATGTCTATTGTCAATTGTCAATATCTAAAAAATAACTACTTTTTAAGTTGTAGAAAGGTGATGATAATAAGCTAATATTTGGATATCACAGATTAAAAAAAATCTGGTCTTGGGATATCCTTTTAGCCATGTGCTATGAAGACTGATGTATGGCACCGGTAATTAGTCATCTATTCATCTATTCAAGAGAAGCACCCTCCAAAAAATATGGAAGTCCAAACATTACTTGGTTAGTGTTGTTGTTAAAGGACTGTTGTTGTCAATGGACTTCCTGGTCTATGAAATGGAAGAAAACATGGCCCTAACGTGAGTGGAATTATGAAAAGTGTTATTCATGGCAACTGCAGAATAGTTTAGACTGGTACAACTCATATAAATTAAAGAAGCCCGGTGAAAGTATTTGGTTGAGTGATATATTCTTGAATGTTTTATCGGTAACTGTTGTAACTTGATGCCAACATGTCAAAAACTTTATGAGAATTTGTATGTGTTTAGGGAAACTCTTAAGTAAAGTGGCAGTGATGCCTTTTTGTTATATGTATGCACTTATCCAAAAAACTTTTTAATATATATATATATATATGTGCATATTTTTTTCTTGTTACTGGATCTGATTTGTGCTGTTTTCCTCCATTTGGAAGTTTAGCCGTAAGTTTTTATTAATTATTTTTGCTAGGTGTCACTAGATGCTGCCAAAGTTATAAATGTGACCCCTCGGTATGCGCGACTACGAGCAGGAGCAAATGGCTCTACCAAAGGGCAAATTATTGGGTGGGAGAACATAGAACTCATAAGTGATCGTCCTCTTGAAACAATGTTGAAAGAATTCAAGAAATTAAAAGAAGAGTATCCAGACAGGATTCTCATTGCTTCAATTATGGAAGAGTATGATAAAGCTGCTTGGGAGGAACTTATCGATAGAGTTGAGCAAACTGGAATTGTAAGCTACAGTCATTGCCTAAATTCTTTCTGTGATACAAACTTCTTTTGGCAGAAGCTTTTGTCATCTAACATCTTTGACATTTTCCTTTAGGATGCCATAGAGATCAATTTCTCATGTCCCCATGGTATGCCAGAGCGCAAAATGGGTGCTGCTGTTGGGCAGGATTGTGCACTTTTAGAAGAGGTTTCTGGGTGGATTAATGCAAAAGCTACAGTTCCTGTTTGGGCAAAGATGACTCCTAACATCACTGATATAACACAGGTTGGATTGCCATTTCCCCCCCTAGAATATTCCCTAAGGTTAATGTGTGAAGTAGGTAATATGTGATGCATGAGGCACATGTTACCCGTAACCAATTTGACTGACATTCTGCAAATTTGTCATCCCATATCTTTGGCCTGTATTTCTCTCTCTGAATTATGACAGGTTAACATTGTGCTTGATCCATGCATTGTTAGCACTGATACTAGACTTTTTGTGGTACCATATCTATAGTGATAGAAGCTGGTGCTTGGATAAGGAAAGCTTATCAAGCTGGATGACTCAATGACGAGAAACTTTTTTAGAAATGACTAGAACTAATGTGAATCATGTCAAGTCAACACCAATGGTGTATCAGCTAGATCATTTGATCTGCATTTGGTACCTTTTCGTAAATTTGGTACAGATAACAATTGTTTTCTTATCTAACCAATAACTAGTCTACATACTGTTCTACATCTTTGATTAAAGTGGGTAAGCTTTTGAAAGAGCCCTTCTTTGAAGCCCTCTTGTATAAATAAAGAAGTCCCTTTGGTATAAATAGTGTAGCATTGGTGGGATGGACTTTTGGCATTTCAGCGAGTGTTTTTCTATTTCGTTTTGAAAATTTTTCCTATGAGTCACACAATCTTGTGGGATTCAGTGATTCATTAATGATAAGGATTATAAAGATAATGACTTAGTCCAATCTCAAAACTTCAGTGACATTTCCATTTTTGGAGCACGGATATTCAGAGGATTGGAGATGAAGCATCATTCTTCACATTCTACCTTGGTCTTTTTTAAGAGCTGATCTAGATAAATGAATATATCAAAATGTAGTACTAAAGAATTTCCTTTTTTTTCTTTCCATAACTTCTCTCCCTTTTCCTCGGGATGCCTGTCAAAATATGTTTTCGTTACTTTCATGTACTGTAATATGTTGGTTGGTTTCTTACTCTTTAGTGATATTAATCATTTCTGTATATAGCCAGCTAGGGTGGCTCTAACATCAGGATGCGAGGGGATATCTGCTATTAACACAATCATGAGTGTAATGGGAATAAATCTTGACAACTTACGTCCAGAGCCTTGTGTTGAGGGGTTTGTAATCTTGAGGCAATATGACACTTCAAAGGCATTTACTTATCATTCACGGGAAATTCATATGCTTAGATTTTGTTAACAGGTACTCAACTCCGGGGGGCTACTCTTCAAAGGCAGTCCATCCTATTGCTCTTGCAAAAGTAATGAGCATTGCAAAAATGATGAAGTCAGAATTTGGTGATAAAGACTTGTCGCTTTCTGGTATTGGAGGTGTTGAGACTGGTGGAGATGCTGCAGAGTTTCTTCTTCTTGGAGCAAATACTGTTCAGGTACAAGGAAATAGCTTATTGTTTCTGTACAAAAGTTTCACTGCATCTAATGACCACGTGTTTGGCTGGATGCTCATAGTACAATTAATTTACTATGCCAATGATTTTTTCCATATCTATTTTAGACTTGCAAAGACATAGGCCTGTTCCTAGGAAATTATTTGGCAAAATAAGGCTTCCATAGTTTCTTTTTTTCTTTTTTTTGGTATGGACAACCACTGCAGGGAAGTTTCTTACCTTGGATAACTTAAGAAAGCAACAAGTTGAAGTAGTTGATTGGTGCTGCTTCATCGGGTGGTGGATCTCTTTGCCTGTTTGAAAGGGTTGTTTGGTAGTGATTGATGTGCTTTATTGTGGACTCAATCTTTTTACAATTCTTTGTAGAGTATCTCTTGTATACTTAATTGTGTATCAGGGAGCCCCTTTTTTTATTTAACAAAATTTGTTTCTCTTCTAAAAAATGTTTGTAGGTCTGTACCGGGGTTATGATGCATGGGTATGGCCTTGTGAAGAAACTAAGTGATGAGCTGAAGGATTTTATGAAAGCACACAATTTCTCTTCCATAGAGGAATTCAGGGGGTATCTGCCTTACTTGAGAATAAATTTTCGTGAATGGAAATTGTAAACAGAATAAATGAGTTGTTGATTGTGGAAATACATTCATTTTTTTTGTTTGTTTTGTTTTTGGGTGGTTTCCAGGGTTTCTCTTCAGTACTTCACAACTCATATGGATTTGGTACAAAGGCAACAAGAAGCAACGCAGCAGAGGAAAGCTATAAGAAAAGGTTTAAAATCTGACAAAGACTGGACAGGAGATGGCTTTGTAAAAGAGAGTGAGAGCATGGTTTCTAATTGAGTACCTGCATAACAGTTAGCTCTGTATGACTAAAAATAAAATGGTGTATTCCTTTCACTTCCTGCTGTTAAGTTGCTAGTCATGTAAAATAACTTTTCTCAGATGTGTTAATAGTTCAAAAGCATATAATGAAATGAAGATTGGGTAAGAGTTACATGACATATGTAAGCATCAGTTCAGTTTTGAAGTAAAAAAACCATTAGTAAATGCAGTTTTTTTTTTCTTTTTCCGAAGAGTAGGGCTTCATGTCAAGTAGCCGTCTATATCTCAATTTTATTAATAAACCTTCACTTTTGGCGAAGGAATACCGTGGTTCCAAATTACTCACTTAGGGGTTAACAAACATTAGTAAATGCATGAATTGAAATTATGTCAAGAAAATCAAGAAAATATATAATGAGGTTTTATCAATACTTACATCTAGATATCTTTCATTTATTTACTATGCAACTGTTGAGGATAATTTTTGCTTCCATCCATATAGTCGACTACTTTCTAAAGAATGAGACTTAAGTAAGGACATGTAGTCAAGAAATGATAAAGGTCCTCTCTGCATGTCTAAACAGTGGCAGCAGCTTCTTATGCTATGCAAATGACAAATACAAGTTCTCATAGTGAAGCATATGTCAAATGAATGAAATTATGTTTTTGATTTAGTGATCTTCAATTAGATGATTATAGTGATGCCAATATTGGAGCAGATGTAGCTTATAAAAAAAGAAAATGATATTCCCAGTATCCCACCGAGATACCCATTTTTTATTTTGTTTATATTTTTTTTATTTAATGGTTAAGGAAATGTTTAATTTATCGATACAATGGTGGGATCACCTTTGTCGATAGTCCTATCATTGTCCTATAGAAAATCTACAAATGGTAATATACATATTCGCAGTTTGGTAAATTATTGTTTCTTGATTAAGTAAGAAATAGAGTGAGTTGTGTTGCAAATTTTACAATATAATTGGGTACATTACTGTCGCATAGTAGTAGGTAACGTGGTCTAGACTAAACATTTTATTAACAACATGGTATTGGGTTTATTTGTCAGATGCATTAATGTGTTTTGTTATAATAAATCTATTTTACGCGTTACGAAAAAGTGAAACATAGAACTTTAAGAGAAAATATATCGAGACGATTGTCATTCCATGATTAAGAAAGTGTATTTAAAGAATGAAGCTACTGCTACCGATAGTAGCTCCTGATTGAACGAGTTATCATTTTCTTTACTTTTTGTTGCGGGCATGCGGCCTTTTCAATTCGTATGAGTTTGCGCCCAAGGCTCGTGGATTGATTGACATAATCTTCAGTCTTCAAAATAATGGTTTCGAGATCGAAAGTCCCATCTCTCAAGTGTAATAAAAAAAATAAAAAAATAAAAAAAATTCTTATGCGTTCTCAGAAAATGTCTATATTTTGTATTCAAAGAGTTCCATTCTTTCCGGAAAACTTATGAAGAATTTTAATATTTGAAATTATATTAGAAAATATAATTTATAATTTTAGGATTTATAATTTATAATTTAAATAAGAAGTTTTATATTTTAAAAATTGTTTATTGTTTGAAGCATTTTTAAAATTAGCTACAGTAATTTTTTTAAAATATTCAATTATTCACAGATAATTTTTCATAAAAAATTTAATTTGATACTTTTTAAAAAACTTGACTTTCAACTTTTTAATTGATTAAAGTATTTTTTTATAAAATTATAAAATATATAAGAAAAATTGGTTTTAACTATTTTTAAAAGTACTTTAAATTCATGTTTATTAAATAATAAATAACTTTTAAAATATAGAACTTATTATTTAAGTTATAAATTATGAACCCTAAAACTATAAAATATATATTTTTATCACAATTTTAAACATGTATTTATTATTTAAGTTATAAACTATAAATCTTAAAGTTATAAACTAAAGACATAATAATTATTATTTTATGTAAAATTGATAACATACATTTAATCTAAATGATTTTTTTAAAATAAATTATATTTAAAAAAAGGAATAAGTGTAAAAGATATAATATTAGTTACATTATTAATTAGACAATATTAGGAGACCAAGAGTGTCGCCGTGCATTGTGCAAATGTACTTTTAAATTTGTTTTGTTTGTTTTTATTTCAACTGCTTTTATACATTTTTTTAAAATTAAAGAAACAAAATTCATTAATGATAACTTCATTAACCGTTAAGTTAAAAAAAATATACTGATCACTTTTAGGATGAGAATTCTCGGTTCAAATAGTTTTTTTTTTAATTTTCAATTAATTATATGATAAAAGAGGTGAAAATTAAAAATTAAATAAAATTTTATTAAATATTATTATTATTATTTTAAATTTTGAAAAAGTGCCAATGATATATATAATTTGAATGAGAATTTGAAAAACTTGTACGATAAGATTAGATAAGGTTAAAAACTTATTATATTCAAACAGTCTAGATAGTAGATATTATAAAATTGCTCATAATTCCATTCAGACGTATCCTTCAAAAACAATACTTTTCAATTTCAAAATTTTAAATTATTTATCTAATCATCACTTAATTATTTTTCATACATAGAAATCAATATAAATTTTATATAAATTCTAAAATAAAAACTTATTAAAATATTACAGTCCAATATTTTTAAAATTTTAAAATTTTTATATTTATTTATTTTTGATTAAGAGTCTATTTCTTTTCATAAATCAGTTTTATTATTTACAACTTATTTTAAATTTTAATTTATTTCAATCAATTATTTTATTACTATTTATAATTTATCTTATTTCATTTTAATCCAAACGAGTTTAAACAAAACATATTATTAACTTATTTTGCTTAAAAAAAAAGATTTAAAATTTATTTTACTAATATTTGATGAAATTACAAGATCTTGCAAGTTGCAAGTGTCAAACATGCACTAAACCACTCCACCACTCCTCCATCTTCGGCCAGAGGTCGTTGTCATTGATTAGCTCCAATATAAGGCCATAAATTTAAGCGCTTAAAAGTACACCTCAACGTACGTTTCTGCACGCTGCAGAAGCCGAGCTGATCACTTAAATCGATTCTTCTTCTTTGATTTTTTATCGCTAAATCGCCTGTTGGGTGCAACATCTTTCTCTCATTTGTTGTTCTTTTTCTTCTTGCTTTGAAAATGTCTCTGCTTTCAGATCTTGTCAACCTCAATCTCTCCGAGACCACTGAGAAGGTTATCGCCGAGTACATATGGTGAGCATTCTCAGATTTTAATCTCCCTTTCTCAGTACTTTTTGTTGCTTTTAAATTTCTTTCAATGTAATGAAGAATCACCTTACTAGATAGTGCGTTTTCCATTAAAGTTCGAGTCTTTTTTGTTTCTGGGTACATCCCATTGTTGTGATATGCCATGCATGATAGGGGAATTGCGTGTGATCTCTCACTATACATCTCTCACTGATCATATGATTACTATTATTTTTCAGCTCTCTCTCTCTCTCTCTCTCTTAGGTTTTTTTTTAATCTTTTTACAATGATCTCTCGGTCGAACCGGTTATCTTTGTAATAGATTTTATATCTGTTTTATGTTTTTCTGTTCTCGTGTTAAAATTAATTCGGGAACCCGTTTATTAATTTATGAACAGGATCGGTGGGTCTGGTATGGACATTAGAAGCAAAGCCAGGGTAATCTCTCTTCCCCTCCACCACCCCCCCCCCCCCCCCCCCCAACTCCCCCTCCCTTTTTTTGGTATTTATATAACAATAATCATAGCATTACTACTATTTTAATACTCATTTACAACTTTTTTTATTTAATTTTTAATTTTACTTAATAATTAAAGAAGTGAAAATTAATAAAGTTGTATATATATATATTTCTTAATGATTAAAAATGTTAAAAAATTATTTCAAAGAAAATGATAAAAAAATAGAAAAATTCAAATACACTAATAAGTAGTAAAATGGCAGTAAAAGGGTAGTAACCCTATCACTACTTTCATATAATAATGTTTTTTTAATGTTTGGCTTATGGTTAATCTTTTTTTCAATATTTATTTTCAATGGAACAGACTCTTCCTGGACCAGTTAGTGATCCAGCAAAACTTCCAAAGTGGAACTATGATGGTTCTAGCACAGGACAAGCTCCTGGGGATGACAGTGAAGTCATCTTACAGTATAATGGACCACACACTCTCTTTTTCTCAATAATTATTTATTATTTCTCTATTCCTTTTGATAATTGATTTTTTTTTTGGTGTAATAAAATAGTCCCCAAGCGATTTTCAGGGATCCATTTAGGAGGGGCCATAACATTCTGGTAAGTATTTTCACTTAATTGCTAAGAATAAAAGTAGGTCCCTTTCACTTAATTATTGTGAACTTATTTTGTTTAACTTATTGAACAGACAGATTTTTTTGTTATTGTCCATTACCAGTAAAATTAAGTTGTTTAATTATTATTGAATTTAACTCCATAGGTTATGTGTGATGCCTATACCCCGGCTGGAGAGCCTATTTCAACAAATAAGAGATACAATGCTGCAAAAGTTTTTAGCCATCCTGATGTTGTTGCTGAAGAACCTTGGTATGTTCTAACTATTGAGGTTTCGAGTATTTCTTTGACAAGTTCTATCCTTTTTCTTTGTTTATAAATCTTTTTTGTTTGTATATTTATTCTTGAATATGCATATATTTCTCTCAAGTTTAACATAAACAAACAGGTATGGTATAGAGCAGGAGTACACCTTCTTGCAAAAAGATGTAAAATGGCCAATGGGGTGGCCTCGCGGTGGTTATCCTGGACCACAGGTGACATATTTCTCTTTGCCAATTTACAGTTTTTGATTGTATGGTGTCCGTTGTTTAACTACTTGATTAAGGGCTTGTTTGGATAGTGAGATGAGATGATTTGTGGATAGTAATGAGATTGTTAGTTGAAAATTGAAATGAGATGAGATTACTGGTTTTATCTCACCTTTGTATCCAATCGGGCTCTAAGTGTCTAGTTTTTGTGGATTTCCCTGTTCCATAATTCTGTTGAAATTAGAAACCTTGGCTTCTAGTTTGTCATCCTCGGTGTTTCATGTATCTCCTTGCCCTAACTTGGTTACAGAAGTATCGGAATTGAGCAGGTCCTCAAGATCTGGTTTTATTTATGTCAATCCAGGAGCATCCTCTATAAAACACCTCTTGTGCATCCTTCAATGTGGCGCTTTTAGCATTTAGTATTCTGAGTAAAATGACCAACAATATTCTTCCTTGCATAATTTACACATTTTTTATGTTTGATGCAAGAGCAGCATGATGTTGACACTATATTTCATCTGGATTTGAGTGACCCTGATTCTAGTTGGCCACTTTATGCTCATTTTCTCTGTTCATAAATGTCTCCTCCATGCTGTTTATGCACGGTGTAAGTGGAAGTGTGTGTTTGATTACAGGGTCCGTACTACTGTGGTGTTGGTGCTGATAAGGCCTTTGGCCGTGATATTGTGGATTCTCATTACAAAGCCTGTCTTTATGCTGGCATCAGCATCAGTGGCGTCAATGGAGAAGTGATGCCGGGACAGGTAAAAGAAACTAATTTCTTGTTTGGTTTTCTTTCAGCTTCTGCTGTTTTGATCTTCGCCAATTTTCTTGGCTTCTGTTGTATGTTATGTTTGCGTTTTAGTTCCAAACACTTAACTATCTTAATCTATTTTGTAGTGGGAATTCCAAGTTGGCCCTGTTGCTGGCATCTCTGCCGGAGACGAGCTCTGGGTTGCTCGTTATATTCTAGAGGTTATATAATCTAGTTTTCTTACTGTTGAATTTTCAAATGTGATGGTGATCCCTTTTCGTTCAAACTTGATGGAAAATACACTATTTCTCAAGAAACGTTTTGTGTAATGCCAGAGGATTACAGAACTAGCTGGAGTAACACTTACCTTTGATCCCAAACCTATTGAGGTTAGATTTTCTCTGGCCTCTCATTGTGGGAATTGAATTACTTTGGTTTGTAATAATTGTATCGCTTATTAACTTTGACGAGTCATTATCACCAGGGCGATTGGAATGGGGCTGGTGCTCACTGTAATTATAGGTAAAGTACAATACGTATCATTAAGAAATATTTTTTTGTTAATATGTTCTCAATGGCTTGATGGAGTTGTGTAATAATATGGGTTTGTAATAATATGTTAATTCGCTTGAAGTTGTGTATGTAATTGTGATATCTCTCCTTGTTTGACTACTTGTGAATTCAGCACCAAGTCCATGAGAAATGATGGAGGATATGAAGTAATCAAAAAAGCTATTGAAAAGCTCGGATTGAAGCACAAAGAGCACATTGCAGCTTATGGGGAGGGCAATGACCGCCGTCTCACCGGAAAACATGAAACGGCAGACATCAAAAACTTCTTATGGGTAAAAAGTTCGACCTCCATGTTTTAACTAACAGAATAGTTAGAAGAGAAGCAGTATGATGTGAGGATTCATGTCCGACCAGAGGCGATGATTTGCAATTCATGCACTTTTATTCTCATTCTGTTTGGAATTATACATATGAATCAATTTCTATTAGCTTTTAAACAAGAAACTGTTATCTTTTTTAGAGTGCTTTATTTCATAATTTAACACAATGCTGAATCCTTTCGCATCTGGTTATGGACAGGGAGTGGCAAACCGAGGAGCCTCCGTTAGGGTCGGTAGAGAGACGGAGAGAAATGGGAAAGGTTATTTCGAGGACAGGAGGCCTGCTTCTAACATGGATCCATATGTGGTGACCTCCATGATTGCAGAGACCACCATCCTCTGGCATCCATGAGAACATCATTGAAACCATTTCCTCGTGTTTGATCTTTTATCTTTGTCCCCAATGTTTTCCATTGTTATCTTTAAAAGGACCAGCATTACCAAGTTATGCTCGTTTTTGTTCCATTTAGTATTTTCCACTTCTTCTTGCCTGTGTTTGGAAGAACAATTCATAAATGGGCAAATAATAATTGGGATCTTGACTTATTAGCCTAATAGTTATCGGCCATTGTTTCTGTTTGGTTTCTTTGTTTTCTTGTGATTAACTTGGAACTGAAACTGTAATGTGTTATGGTGTCGTATGCGATGCATGTGTCCCACTCCTTGCTTGTTTCATGTAACTAAGGTTTGAAGCAGCTGAGTTATCTGAGTTGAGTTTAAAGCCAAACGACTCTTAAATTACTAATAATCATTCGATTCAAGACTTATTTACATGGGACATTTACAATATTTTTAACTCAACATCTTTTTACATGAGATTTATAATTTTTTTAATTTTTTATAAATACATTTAAATTTATATTAATATTTAAATTTATTAAATTTATCTTAGATGGACTTTACGAAATTTATTTTACCATTTCTAACTTATTACAATTTATAGAAAGAAATTTACATATCAAATAAAGTCACATTTATTTTTTTAATATTATTTTTATTACATAGATATAATATTAAAAAATTTAGTTTATTTGTGGGACTGGACAAGGATATTTTTTTGGTATGATAAGTAAAATGGAATTAGTAAATAACTTTTTTTTACCTTTTTTGGTATAAAAATTGTGATGATTCACTACGAAAATTGTATATATAATATTGAATTCATGACAAGTGTTGAAAGCAACTTTGTTAGCTATTGGCAAACAGAGCCACGTTATCGTTGTCCTGGACCATGAATCTTCCATCGTTCAACCTACGTATCTTTGTGGATAATGATGGCACCACCTCACCACCTTCCCTTCTCTCTCTCTCTCTCTCTCTCGCTCTCTCTCTCATTCAACAATTTATAGCCGACTGAGTCACGCATCCACCCACTAAAACAGATTGGCTTGACACGTCATCATCTCCTTCCAACAAGATATCAACATGCACACACGTGTCATCCCAAGTAATCTTTTTCTTTATTCATTTGTTGTTCAGTACTGATTCATGTTGGGCTCTGGCATCCTTTGAAGTCCTTGACTTGAGAGTATTGCAATATTTTTATTTAGTATTAGCCAGATTTTGCATTTAGTTGCTAATACACCAACTTTTAGAAGGATCTGTCTAGTAAAACTACGATCTAGCCTTTCATAGCGATTCAACGAGGTCTATAAAACTACGATCTAGTCTTCAAAACTGTAATGTTTGATCCAGTTTGGTGTTTGTGATTGAAGAGATATAGTGATGAATTCAGTAGATGATATTAGAATAGAGGTCCTGATTTTGAATTCAGTAATCAGTAGATGGTATGCAGCCTAGATGGAAGCTTAACAGGTGGGAAAGAGGCAAATGATTCATGTTGGATTGAGGCAACTAATGTTCAGAAATAGCTGGAATTATTTTCAAAATATTATATTTATTATTTTTAATATTTTTGGATTAATTTTGAAAATTGTGAGTTTTTTGAAAAGAAAGAAGATATGGAAAGTTACAAGTTTCGTTACATTTAAATCCTTTTACGAATCACAAGTCTTTGGGCGTCCAAGTGGCGCACATGGCCTGGGTTCGATCCTCACTCCATCCACGGGAGGGAGTTTTGCTTAATTTATTGGGGCACCTTAGGTGCCATGCGGCATGCGCTGCATTGCTTGGCCCTCAAAGGGTGCGACGCACATCATAGGGCGCGCACAAGGGGGCACTAGGTGCAACGCATGGGCGCAAGAGGTGGGCTGACTCAATGAGGCGTTGCAAGGCTCATAAATAGGAAAAAATAAACTCCCAAAACCTGGAGACTCAAACTGGTGCCGCACCAATTGTAGTGTAAGCAACACAACCATTGCCCCTCAAGCCTATATTATAATTATTTTGAAATAGTTTCAGAAATACGAAAAATAATAATTTTTCTTCCACACCTTTTGATCGTCTATAAATAAGTCCACTGGCTAGTTATTTAAGACATCCAAATTTTTAAAATTCTCTCTCCTAAATTTTTTACTTCTTCAAAAATTATTAGAATTGGTTTATTTTCCAGAAAACATATTTCTAATTTCTTAATTGAATAGCAAAATCTAATGTTTTTCAGAATCTAATTTCGTTATGCATAATGTTGTTAGACAAACATATTTATTATGAGTTTTATTGTATCTTGGAGACAAATTTATTTGTAATCCATGAGAATACCATTATTAATGGGAGTAAATATTGTCTTAAAGAAAATAAAGCGACATTATAACGTACTTTAAAAGTAAAATTTTCTCACTATTTTTGTTTTTACAGTCCATATTGTTCTAACAATAGCTGTATGGTGATCCCTGTTTTAGTCCAATTGCTTTGGTGCTCCCAACATTCCCTGCAGGCAACCAATTGGTTTTTTTTTTTTTTGCCAAAAAATAAACTTTCCCAGGAGCTTTAAGGAAGTTGCAACACTGGAATGGCTGCTCGATCCATTGCTCAAAGATCTCTAGCCTCTAGTGGCAGTCGCGAATGACACAGAAACCATTGCTTGGCGAGCCAACCTCAACTTGCTTGGCTTCTCAGACCACATGTGAGATGGTTATATGATGTGAAAAATATTAATTGTTTTAAAAGTTTACATTAATAAGAAGAGGTAAATTTTATTATTTATTATATATTTTAACACTCTCACGTGTGAATTAGAGTTGTCTGAAATATTTAATTAAATGAGACAGAATATAAATTTAATTTTTGAATTTAAGATATTTATTCTGATATCATATAAAATTTATTCCAAAATTTTCAATTGATGGAAAAAAATAAACTTTATTTTATTTTTTATCTTAAATTTAAAAGAAAGAGACAAATTTTATTATTTTATTTTATTTCTTAAAGATACTGGTAGGTTAATTCTCTTGAATCCCAATCCCTAACTTCAGCCAAATTACTACTAATTAATGGGATATAAACCCGAAAGCGAGTTTGGGTACCCGGTTATCTACCATATCCATATTCAATTTCTTCCATAAGCTGAAAGCATTCAGAAGAGCTTGACATTAGCAAACTATTATCAAAAGAAAAGTGGATACAGAAGGGAAAAAACTTGGCACAATGGCCATTTTGTTGTGGAATCCATCGTATCTGGTTTGAAGTGTGTTTATTGATATATATGCTGGTTTGAGGTGTTGGGAGTTTCCCGTCCAATAATTCTTGACAAGACGGAATTAAGATTTAGTATTTGAAGAGAGAATTGATAAAATGTGGTATTGTGAGTAGAATTAATATGTATTTTTTGTACATAAATATATAAAATATAATAATTATACATTATAAAAATATATATAAAAATAAATGTTTATAAATCATTTTATAAGATAATTTTTTTAAAAATTCATGTAGTTTGCTAAAGATTATTATATAAAAACAAAGAAAATAATAGGGAGAGCAAATTATTTATTTTTTTGATTAATTAGGGGGGAAATTTTCATTATATAAAAAAATTATATATAATTATATACTAACATAATTTTTTTTTTAAAAAAATTCTCCACCTAGGTCCACCACCCCTGTTCGACAAGCTTTACGTGCTGATATATATATATTCTTTGTTGCAGAATCTTTCACTCCGACTAGTGTGGCATCCACTATAGACTGTAACTACAGTATCCAAGATGGGTTACAAACTTTGCATCAATCTTTTTAACCTTTATGTTTGAATGTAACAACAGTTTTGTGGTGTTGTTTTCATGGGAAATGAATCAGATTGCAGATTTCTTTGTCAAAGATGACGCCAATGGCACCTCGAAGGAATCTTTGGATCAGCATAGTATTCCTCTATAGAGGTAAAAAGGCTCAAATTGCAGACTTCTTTGTCAAAAGATGATGCCAATGGAACTTTCATGCCGTTGAGATATAATAGATTTTTTTTTATCTGTTTAAAATTTTAAAATAAATAATGATTTAACGTAGTATTAAAGTAAAAATTTTGAGTTTAAATTCTAATTCTATACTCTACATTTTATTTATTTAAATATTTTATTTATTAGATTTATTAATTAATAAAAAGTCTAATTTACAAACCAGAGTAAGTATTAAAATATAATAAAATTTACTTTTTTTTTATCAATTAAAATTTTTAAGACAAATAATAATTTAAAACAAAAAAAAATCTTTGGATCAGCATAGTATTCCGCTAGACTTCTCGACGTTGGAGTTATGGGTTATTTCATTGCTCATTTTTGAAAATGAGTGTTGTCCCGTGCAGCGCAGAGGAAAGCAGGATCCAATGTTTGGTGGGGACCATCGTCAAACCTTCGTTTTTGTTTTGTTTTGTTTTGTTTTCTATCTGGGAAAAGAAAAGAACAGTTCACCCTTGTTTTGTTTAAAAAGATTTAAGAAATATCGAAGTTTTATGTACAGTAATTTTTACATTTTTTTTAAATGTAATTTATTAATATGATTGGACTGCATCGTTTTATATTAATATAAAATTATTATTTGATTAATTACATCAGTGAACAAAATTATGTAAAAGTTTAGATATTATTTGTTTGAATTTAAAAATGAGATAAGATGAATTATAAATAATAATAAAATAAGTGATTAAAATGAATTAAAATTTAAAATAAATAATTGAGATAAATTAAAAATACGAAATGAATTGATGATCACGTTAGGTCTCTATTTTACTCTCAATTCATTGATGGCACTAGAATACAAAACTCTAACTATTCATTACAAAATATCTTTGAAGATACATTTATAATTACAGTTTGAAATATTGAAACCAAACCCAAACGATCAAATAGTATAATGAACAAAGAGGACAAGAAAGTTTTGACCTGTAGTCCTCGTTATCGCATATTCGGCTACAGACTATAGGACATTTTGAAAGAAGCTTAACCACCACAAATGAAAAGAGGATGAAAGATCAGTTTCTTTCAAACTATGCAGAAAACAGTGTAGGACAATTACAAGACATTCTTTCTTTTCTTTTTGGTTTAGAGAAAGGAAGTACTATTCACTCCGATGTAGCATTCCGATCCCATCTCGTTTTTATTTTTTTATTTTTTTTCAATTTTCTTTATATAATTTTTAAATAATATTATAATTTTTTTTACAATTTTAAAAAATATATAAATCACAATATTATTTAAAAATATTTACCTTAAAATCATATAAAAAAATTGAAAAAAAAATATTAAAAATGGAATGGGATCGGGATGCTATTCATCGGAATCTTCTAGAAGAGTATAGCATTTTCTTAGGCTTCTGGTGTGAATACTTATTTTTTCTTATATGATTTTTTAATATTTTAAAATATTAAAAAATCATAATATTATTTAAAAACAGAACAGGATGGGATCGGGACACTTCCCATCAGGGTGAATAACATTTTCAGAAAATAGCAGCAATGAGCTTTAGGCTTCTGCTGCAGATAGTTCAGATCTCATATCAATTATTTTTCTTTATAATTTTACTTATGTTTTAGAACCCAACTTTTGTTTCAGCAATATCAGAACCAAATCAATATCAATTGGTTACCATCTTAATAACCATAATCTTGCGAATTGGTAGTAGTTCTTGACTAATCATCAAAACCTGGTGAATTTATTCCATAATCCCAGCCGAGAGAGAGAGAGAGAGACAGAGAGAATTGCCGAAGTGAATTTTCCATCCCTCATAATCTATAAAATCATCGGAAATCAATAGCTGGGAAAGTGAAATCCACCATCATCCTCAAGATTAGTCAGTTTATATTACAAAAACTACCATGTCATGTATATCGAAAAAGTTATATACAAAGGAAACAGGAAAAAAAAAAGGGAAAAGAAAGAGAGAAAACAGAGGAGAAAAAGAACAGAGAAAACAGAGAAACCCTCTGTTCTCTGTTTACAGAGATGGCATAAAGACAACCCATCTTCACTATTCAGCACCAAACTTCAATATCCTAAAGAATAATCACCCAGAAAGGGATCAGCAAGATAATCCCAAGGGCGAACGAGAAAGCTGCCGTTGGATCTCCCGGAGCATGACCAGTCTCATCTCCGGCTGCTCCGGTGACCAGTCTATGATTTTCTCCGATTCCTGCTTAATCTTTCGGACTTGACTATGCACCGGAAAACCCTTCTGCTCGATCCCATCTTTCTTTTCGCTCGTCTTGTTATAGCTGCTGCTGTTGTTGTTCTTCATGTTCTCCATCTTCTCCGGCGAAAAGAAACTCTGCAAAACTTTCTAGAATATGTTAGGGCTGTCTCCTCTGTATTTCTATCTATACCTATTTCTCTGTCTCTGCAACTGCTAAAACTAATAAGAACCAATAAGAAGAACAGCTAATATATATAGAAGGCGAGAGAGAGAGAGAGAGAGAAGGGAGAGAAAGGGGGGGGGGGGGGGGGGGGGATGATTCAACGTTAAGACATAGGAGGGCAGGAAAGCGAAGTTTGGTAGGAAACAACAACCTTTGGATCTAAATGTTCATGAAATATTTAGAAATGATTGTGTGTGGTAAGATCACTTCAGATATCATGGATATGATGTTCCTGTACTCTAGCTTGCCATCTGATATGGTAGAGATCATCCTATTAAAATATAAAGAGAACTTATGATACACAAAAAAATTATATAAAATAAAATTATAAACTAATATAAAATTATAAAATCTATTAAATTTATTTTATAATAAAAATAATTTTATAATTAGACATAGCATATCAAATTATATTAATTTATAAATTTATTTATATAATATTTTGTGGTTAAAGTATTTACAAATTTAAATACCCTTTTCATATGTCTTTGATTTGAGCTAATCCGAAAATCTTAAATATAATTAGCTGAAATCAATTTTTTTTTGGGGACTTGAAGATCTTTGCAATTGATTGGATGATTTTCTTTATAATATCTTAGGAATTTTTGGTTTCGAAAGTGTGAAAACTCATATGATGAACATCTTGAAAGTCATAATTTGAAAGCTTCACGTGGTATGGTGTGTGCCACAAGGATTGCCAAAAGCTGATCCTGCGGGAGCAAAAGATGGACTGAATCTTGCATTTTTCATCCTAACGATGATTACTGATACGCGACATCATCACGTGTAATTAATTAGAAATGACAAGATTTAGGATGAAAAATAGTAAGTATTACTCATAAAAACGTTCGACATGTGCGGGATATAAATGTTTAAGAAATATTATTTGTATACGGCTATTTATGTATTTTTTATATATAAATAATATATAAATATTATTTTTATATATTTTTTAATTTAATTATTTGTATTTTTTATTTTAATTTTTTAATTATGTTTTTAACTTTTTTTATATTTATTTTTTTAAATATTTCAACTGACGTTTGTCATGTCTACCCTTAACATTACTCTAAATGTTTTGATACACCCTGACCCGACACATCATAACAACATTCAACATACCTATGCATATAAATGTATTGATATTTTGACAGATCCTATAATAAATGGTATGTTTATACGCCAATTTATAAATTAATAAAACTCATTAAGGTTTAATTAAGTTCAAGAATTAGACCATTAATAACAATTATTAAGAAGTTGATTTCTTGAAAATTTCATCTATGGTGGAGATGGGTAAAGGTCTTACCATGTCAAGCCCCCCGTTTCTCAATTTTAATGTTTAGTATGCGCAGGGTTTCAAACATGATAAGAACCAAACCCATGAACAACTCAAAAAACAATGTAGACAACGGACTCGTTATTAGTAAACAGTCAAAAATAAGATATTTTCTTGGTCGTTGTTCCAATCCATAATGCTTGCGTTGCTTGCATGACGCGTGGCATTTGGCTCATAACCAACGGCAACAAATTAATGAGGTGGTAGTTGAGCTGTTGAGGTTAGTTAAGTGTTCCTAATTCTTCTTATTCTTCTTCCCTATTCTATTTATTGTTTTGGTTACAAAATTTTGGTCATCTATTCTCATTTATCTATCAACCTCAAGATTCCCATTGAAATGGATAAACCCAAAAGTGGGCATACCGGCATACGCTATTGAAAGTTTTGAGTCCACAAATGGCACATTCACATTGGTCTAATTATGGGGTCATATTGGAATGTTTCAAACCTTAGAAAAATCAAAATTTGCTTCTTTGATTTTTGATTTAAATATTTAGATTGTTAAAGGCACAGTTGATCATTACCATGACGATCATCCTACGATAACTACAGCTCATTCTACGATAAACTTCGCGATGATCATTTTAAGATAAAGAGAAATGCCTTTTCACCCGACAGTTTCTTCTTATATTTTGTCCTGAAACTAAAAAATAATTTTTTTTAATTAATAATTAAAAAAAAATAATTTTAATAATATTATGATTTTTTTAAAAATATGTAAAAATATAAAAATATAATAAATGATAGATGCAGTCATAGAGTTACAAGTGAGGTACAATCATTTTAAAAATATATATATATAAAATTCATGTAAAAAAATTAATTTTTTTAAAGTGACTATATGTCATTTACAACTCTATAATTATATGTAACATTAATTTAAAAATATAAATATTATATTTTTTTACTCTTTTCTAGAAACTTCTGGCTACATCCCTCCAGGGGATATAGAACTCCTCTTATGATAATTGTTGGCGTATAATTTAGTAGTCATCGTCATCGTCATCGTCGTTTACTTCTTCTTCTTCTTTTATTTATTTATTTATTTATTTTATATATATATAATAAATTATACTATTTTTTAAAAAAAGTGAGCGAGATTTACATCTAGTTACAATAATATCCTATAAAAATGTATGATATGAGTTCTTCGCAACAAGAATAATATAGATATAACTATTTTACAATATTTACGCGTTAAGATAATGGTACGATTAAATGAATATAACTTAATTGTCAACTTAAATTTGTATTGCTTAAGAAAAAAAAAACTTATTTATTATATCTTCTTAATTTCCAAAATCACAAAATGGGAGATAACTTATTATCGAAGAAAACAAATTGCTGCCGACTGAATTCATGAAAGCAAATAATTATATTCACAAAAAAGATGTGACCCCACGAGAGAACACTTAACTAATTTGACATCAACACGCTTGGCTGTTTATTTTTCCTCCTATTAGGAAAAGATTCAACTGGCCGTACGTTCACATGCACAACTTGGTAAAACCAGCACTCGCTCATACGTGGCTTGAAGACAACTCTCTCTCTCTAATCGATATTCTTTTTGAAAATTTGGATTTCTAATCGTTAGAGTTGTGTTGCGGGAATGGGGGTGGCATCTCCACCCTTCTACTCTCCTTTTTTCTTTCTCATCTCCTCTCCCTTATTCTTTCTCATTTTTTTCTCTCTATTATCGTTCTTCCTCTCCTCTTTTGGGGGCACCGGGGGAGGGGGAGAGGCATCTCCACCTCCACCATTCTCTTCTCTCCCATTTTTATCCTCTTTTCTTCTTCCTCATCTTTTCCCTCCATTTTCGTTCTTCATCTCCTCTTTTTGGCCTCTCCATCTTTACCTCCCTCCCTCCCTCCCTCCAACGTCTCTTCATTTCCTCCCAACCTTTCCACGTCTCATTTCTTTGTCTCCTTCTCCCCCATTTTTTCTCTATTTTCTTGGTTGGTTTTCTTGCAAGAATCGCAATTGTCAATGGGCAGTGGGCGTTGACAATGAAGGCCTCCATCGATTTGGATCCCGCACGTGTCTCGTTGTTCTTCTCCTCAGGTGCCGATCTCTCAGCGACGGCAGAATCGCGATGATCGGAGCGGAGTATGCTACCCCTGCACTCCCCATAGGTGGAGGTTTCCTCTTTGTGTGCCTCTATCGAAGGGCTCTCTTGGCCACCATTTGCATGGATGAAGAGTTCAGGAACTCCGGCGGTCTGTCTCTATCCATCCTGCTCTCATCTAGGCGGCGCGTGGCTTTCACACGCCACTGATGGTAGTGGATTCCTATGTTGCTTTTTAAATTCCTTTAAGGTTGAAAATCGGCATTCGGTTTTCCTAGTTAGTTTAGTTTCTCTTTGTTTTTTAATAAAATATATATATATACATATTCAGTCTCTAGGACATTAGATCCTTAGAGTTTTGTCCACTAGCCCGTCTTAGTATGGAAGTGAGATTAGTTTTAAGTTGTTTGGTTGTAGATAACTCTGTCTTGTACAAAGTTAAGGTTGTCTTTCAGATGTTGTTTTGTTTGTAGTCAGAGCTAGAAAGTATCAGTCATTGTTAGTGTACTAAGGAGTTATAGATTACCGTTTAGTTATTTTGTAACTTTTTCTTTCAACATTATTTGTAATGCCCGTTATTATTTAATAGAATATTTTTGTCTTCAAGGAAAAAACATGCACGACTTGATAAAGCAAAATCGTACCCAACCATCAACTAGGTTTAATCAAGCCATATGAATATGCAATATGGGGATGTTAGGGATCCTGACTTTGGGATCCCAATGCATCCTGATACATTTTTTAAAATTCTTATTAGTATTTTTTTAACATGATTTTTGAATAAATATTTTTAAAAAATATTTTAAGGCATTGCAAAAATCATGTCAAAAATTATAATTAAAAATAAAATTAAAATTAAAAATGGGGATCCCGATTGAGATCCCAAAATGGGGATAAAAAGCATTTCCCATGTAATATTATGCCAATAATCACCATGAGCATGCATGTCATGATGTACTTTGAAGTCGCATGAGTAACATGTGAATCTCAGCCTGTGCTCAGTGTGATTTATTTAAAGAAATATTTGTTATATATAAAATTTTTATAAATTGAGATCTTTTGATATAATCCATAATTAGATTGTAAAGCCGATCTTATGACGTATTACATTCAACTGTATGAGCTTCATGTGAACTTGAAGGTTTACATATTTCATATGTTATAGGATTGGAGTACCATACCATTATCTAATAACTAATCATTTGATCTTTATTGGGCGTGTGGATAATTATCTAATGCTCTGGCCGAAGGCTCCAAATTATAATTAAACGGTTCTACTCGTTATCAAGTAAGTATTAGATAATTTAATGGAAATACAAACATATATTTTTATAAGATTACATATCATGTCATGTCAGCAATTTTTATAGCAGGTCATCTTTTGATTCTATGCACATTCCACATCACTATTCATAAATACTCTCATTATATTTAATAATTTTCCCTCGTTATCTAATTAAGTAACTTAATGGAAAATTTATAAAGAAAAAGGACATTACAAAACTATCCCAAAAGTATAAAAAAAAAGGGAAATTAAAAAGGGGACAAGGACATATACATGTGAACAACATTAATAAGACACTACAAAGGTCTTGACGGCCAAGCCAATTTTTTGTATTTTAGCCTTTTTTTTTCTGGTTCATCATCATGATTAACGTTCGTTTCTGTATTTAAAATGTTTAATAAACTGACATAGATTTATATATATATATATATATATATATATATAATAGTAATATGAGTATTATTGAAATATCAATTATGAGCTGATCATGAAGTTATAACCACATTCGTACTTTTCTTTGCAAACCCATTAAGCAAGAATCATTTGAGTTCATAAGTAGATACTTAATGTGTTAGGTCATTCCCAACCACAAAAGTATTGATTAAGCTCAAGATCAACTAACTTCATGAATTGTGATCTAATTAATTTGTTTTATAGAAGACCATGAATACTACTCATCATCTTATTTCTTGTCAAATTTTCATAATTATTTTCAGATGTGGTACTAGATGATTAAAAATAATTTCTGATGTTTTACTTATTAGCTTATAATTTAATGTCACATTATAGGATATTAATGAAAGAATGATGAGAAAGAAAATGATGAATAAATTTATTTTTAAGATTTAAAAAATATGCTTTTTTTTTATATATATATGAATTTTAGATTTACCTACACTTTTCAATATATTCCATGGTCAATCTATTAGACTGATCATGGTACTGTCTTGTGTTCATTAATTCATAGTTTGAAGATCATTTCCAACCACCTAGTTTTTCTCTCTTTTGGTCAGATTTCGTAATGATTATATTAGGCCGATTTATTTCGTTCCTTCCCAACAACTTATAACTGAAGGTGGAATTCAAGTCAATTTGTTTTGAAGCATTCGTGTTTCCAGAGGCGGAATTAGAATCTAATGTTTGGGAGCGATCGATAAAATGTATGATATATGTAAATATAAATAATATATATTTTTTATACGTGACTATATATAAATATAATAATCATATATTATAAAATTGTATTTCCAATAATCTCATAATTATATAAATTATAGTGAGATTAAATAAATATAATTAATTAATTTTGACAATTTTAAAAATTATAATCATTTCAAAGTGACAAAAGAGCAAGTTAATTATTAAAAAAAATCTCATAATTCATAAATATCATGACAAAAAAAAAAAGTAAAATTGGTCAATCTGAAAATTACAAATCTAGACATCAATACAAAACAATTAAATAAAACTTCAAAAATATAAAACATCAGAAAAAAATTGGAAGTTTAGTCTATTTATTTAGTAAAAATTTAATAAAAATTATTGGAAGGATAATTTTATTTTATTTTATAATCTGATGAAATAATTTTAATTATATATATAAATAATCACATATATTTATATACTAATTTTTTTTTTTTTGAAAAACTTTGGGCCCCGCCCCTCCCCCCCCCCCCAACGTACAACGTAAGTCCGCCCCTGCGTGTTTCTGATGATGATGATTACTTTGGTGTTTATCCAATTCGACATTTCAATACGTATGTACTACGTATGATCATGTTTTCCGACGTTAGATTTGAGTAAGCTGTTTACGTACTGAGAGCTGATCTAGATATTGATCATCAGCTCCTAGCTAATGCATGGATCGATATACACAAATGAAATCAATAGCTATTGTTTATCCTATCATGAGACATGATCTTATCTCAGTTTTTTAATTTTGAATTTTCAACTTTTTCATCTAATCATTATAATTTTTTTAAAGTACTTCTAAATAAAACACAAAAAATAATCCAAAAGTTTCAAATTTCAATACAAAAATTATATTAAAAAAATTATATTCTAACTCTCCTTTAATTTTATAATTTTTTTATTAAACTTTTTGTCATTTTCTAACACCCCATAAAAATCTAACTAACGAAAAATTATCTAATCACTGCTATTCATAGAATTCTCATGATTTCATATCATCTTTTGCATAATCGCAAGATTAATAAATCTCATACATGATCATGGTAATGAGATTTCAATTATCAGTATACAGTACTTTAATCTAAAAATTAAACTTATACATATATATATATATATATCTCAACGGCCGTCAGCCATCTTATGCGTAAAAGTAATTATATTCTAGAAAAGAATATTAATTTATGTGAACATTAATTACAGATCAAAAGGCAATATATTAGTAAATTATATTGAAGTCGCAGGCGAACTGATTAATTTCCCTAATTCCAGCAAATTAAGTCCAAAAGTGATGATCGATATAAAAAGATGATCAGTCGGGTCATGTGCATGTACATGATGATTGATGATCTGAGGCCATATTCTAAACGACAACGTTTAAATTTTTGAATTGTTAGAAGAAAAATATAACATCAATTACAAGGAAAGTCCAAAGGCAAATTAAGAATTCAATAATGCCTGATAAATAATCAAATTATATTATATGCAGCCGGCCAATTGCGAAAACAAATTACATCCCTATATATTGACAACAAATGATAGGATATGATCAAAGTCAAACCTCTAACAACTAATTAATTAGAAACACACGACCTAAAACCTAAACAGCATGACAATAGTATTATATTAAACCCTAAACCAATTGATCTTATCGATTAATACTTGCTTAGAATTTCCAAGAAATCGATTGAAAGAGATAGAAAATGAAAAAAAATAAAGACTTAATCCCTTATCAATTAATCACATATTGGGTTGACATCCATACATTTTCCAGGGATTTCATGATCACGACGATCATTGTAAATCAAACAACAGTATTCTCAAAGTTCGACGTGCAAGACTAGTCATAATTCTCTCAACATTTTTGGTTGGAGTTCTCCGCGATATTACCCTCTCGATCCATAGCCTGGCACTTGTCCCTAGAGACTAGTGGCATCAGGCACCGACAACTATTCGAAAAGATCAACATGAAATGGTATTTATGGAGGCAGCGGGCTTGGCGGGGGAGAAGCCAGCAGAAAATATTGTCCTGGCAAAGCAATAAGAAGCTTGACATCCATTCTTCCTGATTTGAACAACGTCAACGTCATTATTAAGAATATAACAAAACTCATCAATGGTGTCAAAAGGCTTTCTTGTGTCATAAGATATGCCTATATAAGACATAGATTGTCCAGTTTGCATCAACACGACATCTAGCCTTGTACCACAAGCATTACATTCAATAGTAAATGAGCTGTTAAAATCAAGTAGTCTCAATACTAACAGTTCGTCAATTACGAGAATGAGAAACTTTACCTTCACAATATCTTTATTAAGTATCTGGTAATCAGTCTCCAACTTCCATTTGCTTTTCGAACTAGTAAAGCAGAGACGAAAAAGGATTAGTGATGGTTCCCCCATCAAAGTTTCCATTAATATATAGCATGGTACTCATAGTGGGTGTCACTGCAATGACTTGCAGGAAAATTTCAAGTCCCTCAACACTATTCTCAACCACTTCTACAGCTTCATTGTCACTATTTTCTTCCATTGTTGGTTCCCCTTCCTCATACTACAATTCTTCATCTCCTTGCAAAAAACAAATTTTAGGATTCTTGCAAGTATGGTTTGGGCTCCACTTATCATCACAATGGTAGTATAAATCTCTTTTGCGCTTTTCATCCATTTGAATGGACGATACCTTCCTTATTCCCTCGCAATTTTTGCCATTTCCTGCTATTTCCTTCCCCTGAGTTTGGCCCGTGGTCATAATTTCCTCCTCACAATGAACTACTCTTATCCACCCCAGGCTTACTAGACTTCTTAGTGCTTACAAGATATTCTTCTTGTATCTTCGCAACTCGTGTGCTTCACTCAAACTAACGGGATTGAACATGCGAACGGGAAGATGAATCTCGTCCTTCACCCCGCTGAGAAAACAACTTAGCTTGTGCACATCAAATAGTCCCTTCAACCGATTGGAAAGAGCCTTAAAATGTGCTTGATACATTGCTATAGAACCAGTTTGCTTCAACCAAGTTAAAACTTCCATGGGATCGTGATAAGCTGTCGGTCCAAACTGAATTAGCATAGACTTTGCAAAAGTATCTCAATCCCAAAACTGACCCCCCTCCAAAGCCTCTTGGTCCCACACAAGAGTTTCTCCGTCCATATAATACAAAGTCATTAGTAAAAGGTGAGGCAATGGAGTTTGGTTGAAGCTAAAATATTGGTAAGCTTTAAAGAGCTAAGTTGCTGAGTTATCCCCTTGGAAATGGGAAAAGTCTAGCTTGACTCCTCTCGAATTAGGCCTTCTAGGGTCATTTTGGTCACGGTCTATGGGAGTTTCTTGGTGAGAGTCAAAATGAAGGTATTTTGGGGATTTTGGGCTAAGACAATGGTGCGCATAAAAGGTCATTTAACTGCTACATATTGGCTTTTAGGTCTTCCATGGCTTGGTGTTGATGAAGGTTGTGTTGTTGGATATCATGGACATGTTGTTGGGGGGCCTCATCATGTTGTTTTGTGAAGCGGGAGTTTTCTGCCATAGTTCATATGGACTGATACCAATGTTATGAACTTGGTGTGTTTGGCTATTTGTATCAAGGGAAAGTGCTAGAAATGAAGGGAACAGTTGCTACAATTGAAAAGTAGAGTGCACACCAAGTGTTTCAGAAAATGCTAGACAGGAATTCACAATGAATTGCTCTGGGAGTGCTTCGAGGGCTCCCAAACCTCCTTACAGAAATTCAAGCTTTTACAATATTCCAAATGATTTAAAATGACTCTTTTTCTTGTCTTAAGATGTTGCCCTCTAATAGAATGAGAAGAAATTAAATTTGACCACCAGTACTTGCTAACAGGTGACAGCTTGAACGCACCATTTGAAAGACTCTTCCAAACGTTTGAGTTTTACAACTCTAACTAACAGCTTAATTAAATGGTGTGTAGCACCTTACATAAACAATAGCCTTGACTCTAACACTAAGGCTTGGTTTATTTTTAGCAGGGTTGGCTCAATATATAATTAAGCCTAAGGTGAAATTTAAGTAAGTCATTTATAATTATATATAATGTAATAAAATATAAATTATTATATGAAAATAAAATGAAATTTTATTTAAATCTTTACATAATTTTTTTGAAAATTTATATTTAATAAGATAATTTATATGAAATGAGACCTTAACACAAGTTTTATACCTCAATTTAGCATGATCTTAATAAAATTATTAAAAAATATAAATAATTCATTGCATTAAATATTAAATTTAGTATTATGAGGCCTTGTACGCATTAAAAAATATAAAAATTATTTAAATTTTATTTAATGAGATGGTTTTTTTTTAAACAACTCAAAAGAAAAATATTTGATCACTTTTATTTTTGGGGGCTTTGTATAAAGTGGGGTCTTAGGCAATGACCTAAATGATCTTATGGTTAAGCCGATCTTGATTTTTAAAGATGAGATGAAATGAGATAAAAGTTAAAAAAATAAAAAAATATTATTATAAAATATTTTATTAATATTAATTTTGTTTTAGGATTTTAAAAAGTTCTTTTGGAATTTTAAAAAATTAAATTATTTATTTTATTTCATATAAAAATTTGAAAAAGTATAACGATGAATTTTAAATAAGATAAGATAAGATAATTTGGAAATACAAATAAGGCCTAAATGATGCTAACCATAACCAATACGATGGCTCTTCACGACGCCGTTTCCTTTTCTTCTCGATAAATTTTTACTTCACAGATTTAGTTTGATAGTTCCAAACCAAACCTCGCATCTTCAGTTCATTTTATGATCTTTTTCTTCCAGTTGCTTCTGTCGGAACCCTTATAGATTAAGGGATCAAAGTTCTTCGCTAGCTGCACATCCTAGAATGGAGTGATAATCTGACCTGCATCTCTCGACCGGCCAGTTATCATCCTTACATATCACTGTGTGTAGGGGTGTAAATGGTCCGGTCCGGTCCAGGAAATTTGTAAACCGATTCCATTCGGTCCAAGAATTCTCTCACCTTGGATCGGACCGAACATGAGTTTGGTCCATACCGATCCAGTCCAATTCGGTCCAGGGGTGGGCCAGTCCGGTCCAGGGGTGCCCCATATGATTTAATGGGTTAAATTTAATCTAAAATTCTATAATGATTAAATATTTCTTTGGCCCAAACTTAACTATTATAAATTATAATATGTTAATATTATAAGAATGTATATTATATATTAATATGCTAGTATATATTATATATTAAATATGTTAGCAAATTATAACTAATAACACTATAAATAATAATATGTTAATATTATAAGAGTATATATTATATATTAATATGTTAATATATATTATATATTAATATATTAATTTATATTAATATTAATATTAATATTATAATTTCTATACTATTTTTATATATACATATATAAATATATATATATATATATATAGGATTCGGTCCGGTCCAGTCCAGGGGGAGAAATCCTTTGGACCGAACCGGACCGAAATTAATCGGTCCATGTAAAATTTGGACCGGACTGGACCGAATTCTATTCGGTCCGGGACAACCGGTCCGGTCCGGTCTACCGGTCCAATCCGGCATTTTTAAAGCCCTAAATGTGTGTGGGCATATATATCAGAAAGAATATTATGGCCGCCATGTTGGGATTCTGGGCTTGCCAAATTCTCCCCACGAGAACCTACTTTTAATAGAATAATAAGAAAAGTAAAGAAATATGTTGCCCAGATGACTAATACAAGAGGGGGGTGAATTGAGTTGTATTAAAAAATTAACAATTATAAATCAAGTATACAATATAAAATATAAACAAAATATGAAACAGTAATAAATATAAAAAGTAAAGGTAAGAGAGAAGCAAACTCAGTATGTTAACGAGATTCGGCCCCACTGCCTACGTCCTCGCCTCAAGCTACCCCTTGAGGATCCCCAAATCCACTATTCAATCTCCTTTAGGTGGAGATAGAAACCTATTACACCTTTGAGCAGCACCGCTCCAAAGAATCCGTGTAGAACACCCTCTACACTTCCAATCACCTCACACTTGGTGATTGAACTATTTCCCGTGTAGAACACCTTCTACACTTCCAATCACCTCACACTTGGTGATTTAACTATTCCCCGTGTAGAACACCTTCTACACACATAAGAGTTATACACACCCTTTTACTGATACAAGAATTGATAGTGGGTAGGCTATCAGAAAACACTCCTCAATGAGTGAAATAAAAATAATACAGCGCAAGCTATATCTCTCTCAACAAGAATAAGAATTAAGACTCAAAACTTTAGAAAAGAGAGAATGAGAGTTTTGAAGGAATGATGCAAAACTTAGCAATAGATGTGTAAGCTCTTGTTGTATGTTTTGCAAAACTCAAGTGAGCTATTTATAGGCAAATGAGTTTTCAATTTCAAATTTGAAAAGATTCCAATGTCAAAAACATCATCATTCACTTTTCAAAAATTTCAAAACTAAATTTTTTACTTTTTGCATGTGACAAAAGGAGCACACTTTATTTTTCAAAAATTTCAAACATAATTTTTTACTTTTTGCATATGACAAAAGGAGCACACTTTACTTTTTAAAATTTTCAAATAAAGACATCTATCTTTTATATAAGTCAAGAAAAGCATCTACCACTTTTGAAAATATTCAAATAAAACATGCACATGTGAAAGATGACAATCAATCATCTTAATATTTTCAAAATTCAAACCTTTAATCATGTCATGCACATGTGAAAGATGACAATCAATCATCTTTCAAAATTTTCAAATTTAATTTTCAAAATATTCATGCATATGTGGAAAATGTATTTTAATGCTTTATGATAAAATATTAATTTTGAGCCTTAATCCTAATTTTGAATTTTTAAGAGATTTACAACATTACTCTATGATTTTAATGTGAACTTGTTCCCTTCTTGTTCATACTTGCTTCCTTGATGTGCTTGATTCTATTGTGTGGACAACTTGAGCTTGAAACTCATTTATTTTTTGAATTCATTTGTTATCATCAAAATCCATGTGTAGATTTACACGAAACTTGAAACTTTGAGTTCAACAAAATAAATACAACACAAGAATTTACGTAGAAAACTCCAAAACAGAAGTAAAACCACCAGACTCAGAGAAGAAAATATACTATGTGAAAGTTATTATAATTACACAATTTTTCTTCTCACCCCAAAGACATCCACAAAAATTTCTCTCACTAGTAAAACTCTAACTTTCACCTCTCTTCCTTTTATATACAAAAAAGATAACAGAGAAATTTTACTAAAGTCAAAAGTTACTAGATAAGTTTCTGACTGGTGTAATTAATTAAGGAGTCCAAACCTCATTTTATAAGCATTGGGATTGCCTCCTCTCCCACTCCTTTCCCATGTGGGATTCAAGGAGCAAAACAAACCCAACAATCTCTATCTTGCGACTTTGACTGATCCCACAGCCACGCTCCACCGTAATGAGGATTTTCATAACTTTCGCTATCATGTTCCACTATAAAAGCATAACCACTCAGAATAAACCAATTCCAAGCATTTCACTTCGGCCCATGTCGAAAATAACCTTGCTGAAAAATTATAGTGCAACTTCTACGTTTGGTTTTCCTGGAAGTTCATCAGTCATCAACATGAATTTCTACCACACACCATGCATCAATGCCAAACCAATACCCGTGTGCAAACTTATGGAATAATTAATATTAACACATCCTCTATCATAGCAACTTTGAGATTAGTAGCATGCCATAAGGATGTACATGTCTCTTTTCTATGGAGAGAGACACAACATTAGCGTCAATATCAGTATCTCCATTTACTGATTTGGAACCACTTGTCGAACCGGCTCCACCTCTTATTGACAAATTTTCTTGACGTGCTCAGGTTGTCCACACCTTCAACCAATTGCTGACTTCATGGGTTGGTCGACGCCTTGTGTAATCCCGATGGAATCAAAATATCCTTGACTTGTACTTGCTACAAATCAAAATTGATTCTCCCATCAAATTTATCTAGCTTCGTTCTTGAAGTCAGCAATTGTTATAACCTAGTGGCTCTGATACCACTTGTTGGAAATCTGAGCCTCCCAAATTTTCCCTACCAGGATCTACTTTTGACAGAATAACAAGAAAAATAGAGAAATAGACACAATACAAGAATTTACGTGGAAACTCTAAAACAGGAGTAAAACCACCAGACTCAGAGAAGAAAATATACTATGTGAAAGTTATTATAATTACACAATTTTTCTTCTCACCCCAAAGACATCCACAAAAATTTCTCTCACTAGTAAAACTCTAACTTTCACCTCTCTTCCTTTTATATACAAAAAAGATAACAGAGAAATTTTACTAAAGTCAAAAGTTACTAGATAAGTTTCTGACTGGTGTAATTAATTAAGGAGTCCAAACCTCATTTTATAAGCATTGGGATTGCCTCCTCTCCCACTTCTTTCCTATGTAAGATTCAAGGAGCAAAACAAACCCAACACGCCATAGCACATATTAAGGACGTATTCTGTAGTTCAACATTTCTAATTCCTAATCGACAGAGTCCTACACATACCAGAAGAAGGATGGTCGGGGTCCGAGACCGCTCCGATAATTAAGTTAGTATGGGGAATATGAATTGTGAAGTTTGTAGAAGGAAATGTCAGAATGTACATCTTTTGAATTTTATGAAGTCTTATTTATAGGTAGTCATCTGTGTTTTTCTTGGGAGGCAGTTTGAAAAAAGAAAATCTACTAGTTGGGACATCATTAGACTGTCATCCCAGGGAAGGAAAATCTGATCCTGCATGTCTCATCCTTTGAATCAGATTTTTCTTCGATCAATGCTTAATTAAATTCTTCTAAAGGGGAATATTAAATGCGGCATTATTTTTATCCAATTCAGTAATTGATGTGGCGTGTTCATAGTACTTGTGCATTTAAGAGAGAAAATCTGTCAGAACGAAGATAGTCCGATCATTCATAAATGCGAGAGTGACTTTGATGTGAGATGAGTCCATAAATTGCACTAGTAAACACAGTCTCGTTTATGACATTAGCGTATGATCAAAATTGTCTTGTTCTTTTCTTCTTTAGTCGTGGTGGTTTGTGATTTGAATTGTCTCTGATTTTGGCATCTCCAGTCGGATTTGGACAGGTACTATCCGGATTTATGCCATAGACTTCGAGCCCAATTCCTTTCAGGTTTTGGCTTGTCATCAATTATCCTTTCAGCACCAAACCGTTCTTCATGGCGCGCGCGCGTAGAAGATCAGAGGAGAAAGTTCAATTGGAATACTGGATTTCCTTCCGCAGGGCATAGAAAAAAAAAAGATATTTTGCAGGTGTGAAAATTAAAGACTATTCCGAATGAATAATATCTCTTGCAGACATTGTTGAATCAAAGTCAACTCCAAGTTCAAAGTCCACACGCGCGGAGACAAATTAGTAGTCGGTATAATTAAGGTCGTCTTTGATATGAGGAACAAGTTCCAATCTATCTAACCAATTAAACGCCAATATCATGGAAAGAATAATTCCAATATATTATGGAAAATATACTTTTAAACCACTTTTGAAAGAATAAATTGAGAATTGTAGATTTAATATTCTTGAATATTTTTTCTCATGTAATATTTGAATCATCACAAGAAAATTTTAATTAATTAATAAAGTGTAGACTCGGCCCGGATTCAAATTTAATTAAAACTTCCACTACTCTAATATGATGTATTAAAATTATTCTTTATTATAAAATTTAAACTAAAAAAAAAAGTAAATTTATTATTTATTTTATATACTAACAATAGAAAATATTATTAGTGTCGTTAATATTAGTTTTTGATGTCTTGTTTTATGTGGTTTTCTTAATTAAGTAAGATGCACTATAAGAAAAATGACTAAATATAAATATTTTAATGCATTTAAAAGGGACAGAAATAATCAAATAAAAAATAACTAATTTAAATGCATCAAATTAGTTATATCTAATATTTTTTTTGTAGTGATGGTTTCTGTAATTCTTAGAAGAGGTGTAGACCAATGTTAAAGTTTAGGTGCTCTAGGTTTCTTATAACCGTGTAGAAGATCATGAGATCATGACGTTTGTTCTCAAATCAACTTAGATAATTCAGAACTCTTGCATTAATAACGTCGACGTTAATTAAAGTCCATGTCCAAGTCTTGGTTTATGCATATATAGTGTAACTAGGCAAGGTTGTTAAAGCGAGAGACCTAACGAAAGAAATCAAATATTTAACGTACGTATACTTGAACTTGAATATTGTAAACGTATAGCTTACAAATTAACCGGCATTTTGGATTAGTTAAGCGGGCAGGTGCGATTCTCAGATTAATAATTTGAAATAAAAGATTAATTTAACCAAACCTACAAATTATTAATAATAAATCAAGTAAAAAGAAAAAGTAGTAGGAGTGTAAAAAGACCGAACCGGACCGGCGGACCGGACCGGACCGGTTGTCCCGGACCGGACCGGTTGGAGTTCGGTCCGGTCCGGTCCAAAAAATATATGGACCGGAAAATTCCGGTCCGGTCCTGGTCCATGGAGTTCATCCCCCTGGACCGGACCGGACCGGACCGAATCCCTATTTTTTTTTTTAATTTTTTTTTAAAATATATGTATATATAAATAATAATATATAAATTTTAATATTAATATTAATATATATTTTATTAATATATAATATAAACTCTTATAATATTAACATATAAATAATGAGTGTATTATTATTATTTAATATATTATTACTAATTTATTACTATTTACTAACATATAAATATATAATATACTAATATAAATTGTAATAATGTTATTACTTATTAGTTATAGTTTATTAACATATAATAATGTAATAATATTATTAGACTATTAGATTATTAGTTATAGTTTACTAATATACTTAATATTTAATATTAACTAATATATTAATAGATAATATATACTCTTATATATTAATATATAAATAATAAGTGTATTATTATTATTTAATATATTATTAATAATTTATCACTATTTAGTAATTTACTAACATATAAATATATAATATACTAATGTAAATTGTAATAATGTTATTACTTATTAGTTATAGTTTATTAACATATACTAATGTGAAAATGTTATTAGACTATTAGACTATTAGTTATAATTTACTAACATACTTAATATATAATATATACTAACATATTAATATATAATATATACTTCTATAATATTAACATATTATAATTTATAGTAATTAAATTTGGACCAAAAAAATATTTGATTATTGTATAATTATATATTAAATTTAGCCCATTAAATCATATGGGGCACCCCTGGACCGGACCGGACCGCCCCTGGACCGAATTGGACCGGACCGATATGGACCGAACTCCTGTTCGGTCCGGTCCAGGGTGAGAGAATTCTTGGACCGAATGAAATCGGTCCACAAATTTCCCGGACCGGACCGGACCATTTACACCCCTAAAAAGTAGTACTTTAGCTAGTCTAAATATGTCAAATCCAAAAGCTACAATTTTAAGCGAATAGCTGAAGGTGCACACTTTTATGAAAAACTTTTGCTTTCCTTGGTGCTTGCCTTGATAGATGAGCACTTTGCTTTCCTTAGTTTCCATTTGGCGATCACCTTTTGTTCTCAATAATATTGTAGGCTAACACTTTATTTTCTAGTGCTCGCTTGGGGACGAGCTTTGTTGCACCCCATGGTGCTCGCATGGAGGCAACCACTATTGATGATCTCGTGATGTTCGGTTTGAGTTGAGCACTTTTGCTTTCTAGTCCATTGCTCGGCTTGGGTTGAGCACTTGCTTTTCCAAGCTGCTCACCAAGGTGGCGGACGCCAGACTTCATACTCTATAACACTGCTCGCCTGGGGCCGAACACTTTACTTTTCCACGAAACTTGCTAAAGTCGGGAGTATCAGGTGCGCAACATGGATGAGCAAAATGTGCTCGCATATCTCATACAATTAACAGCTTTGGTGGAAAGTTATAAATAAATCTGACGGGGATGTTGCTATAATATTCAAACGCTCCAATAAAATTAAGTTCGAACAGTATTTTAGTTCATATTCAAATGTTGTCATAACTGTTTGCTAAGAGTCGTGGTTGGAATGTATACATTAGAGCCCATTCGAAATATTTATCATTCAGACCAATTTTTTAGTGAAAAATCATACGTAAAACTGGTAGAGAGGATTGCCAAAAGTAGTTTTTTGTCACCGATCTATTTTTGAGATATACATTCATGGCAAATAATGTGCAAATGACACAAAAATTGTCCATGGAAAAAGAGATGAGTCTTTTGCCACAAGATCATGTTGGCAAGTAAAACTTTGTGTGAAAAGAATTTTGTTATGAAAATAGTTTATTTCCCACTATTATGTAGGGTGATATTTAGTGACTTTTGGTTAATGCCCACATAATGTAAACATGGAAACAATCATTTTTCACGATCGATAGAAGTCAAGGTCTACATCTATTTGTGACGAAATTTTAAGTGTTTTATCCACCAATGAAATCGTGGCTAAAAGCACTTTCTTTTACCGTAATTTTTTTTTTTTGTGTGTGGAAAAAGGCTCTTCCTTCACAAGTTATATGTCACAAGTCTGCCACGGAACAAATTGGTGAGAAAACAATTTTTGTCACTAAGTCCATACTTTGTCCAATCACAACACTTCTTAAAAAAAATGGATATATGTTGCAAGGACAAAATAGGGACAATATAGCAATAATCTATCTAAAGAGGCTATGTGGGTGGTGAAACTAGAGAATGGGAAAAGGGGGAGGCCTCGGACTAGGCATGGACGGGTTGAGGGAGAGGAGGTGGTGGCCGCGACGAGGTTGTGATGGTGAGTGGCGAATAAGTGGGCTATAGGCGGCGAATCTCGTTAGTGGAGACCAGTGAAAGAAAGAGGGAGTTACCGGGAATGGAGAGATTAAATGGGAGTTGGAGATGATTGAAGGGAGCTGGCAAATGGCTGTTAGCAGTATTTTAAATACCGTGCCGTACCAGCTGGTACGGCCGAAATTTTCTGTACTGGCCGGTCGGCCAATACAAAAAAATTGATATTTCATTTCGGCCGTACCGGTCGGTATGGCCGAAATCGGCTGAAAAATGTCCGGTATGGCCAGTACCGGCCGTACCGAATTTCGGCCTTCCAGGTTTTTTATTTTATTTTATTTAATTTTACTATGTTTTAACCTCAATTTAGAGTAAATTAATTACATATATATTTATCTATATAGTTTATTTATATATTGACTATTATTTTAAAATATAATTTATAATTGTATTTATATATATAATTGTATTTATATATAAATTATTCCGAAACGGTATACGAAACGGTATCGATACCGAAATTGACCAGTACTGGTACGATATTCAAAACATTGGCTGTTAATGCCATGGACGACGAATTGCAGTGGCTTGAAGGCTGGTTACGACAATGACGTGGAGAAGAAGCCCAGAGGGAAGGAGGCTCATCTCGAAGAAGGAGGAGAGGGAGAGAGAAAGCGTGGGGGGATGGGTTCGGCGAGGGATGGTCACCAGTGAGTAAATGGTCCGGTTCGGTTCGGTCCGAGAAATTTGTAAACCGATTCCATTTGGTCCAAGAATTCTCTCACCCTAAACCAGACCGAACAGGAGTTCGGCTCACACCGGTCTGGTTCAATTCAATTTAGGGGCAGTCCGGTCCGGTCCAAAGGTGCCTCATATGATTTAATGGGCTAAATATAATATAAAATTCTACCACGATCAAATATTTTTTGGCCCAAATTTAACTACTATAAATTATAATATGCTAATAATATAAGAGTATATATTATATATTAAGTATGTTAGTAAGTTATAACTAATAACATTATTACATTAGTATAATATATATTTACATGTTAGTAAAGAATGATAAATTAATAATAATATATTATATAATAATAATACACTTATTACTTATAAATTTTACTAATACTCTATATAAATATATTATAATTTATATTTTTATACTACAACTAATCAACCAATAAATTATAATATGTTAATATTATAAGAGTATATATTATATATTAATATTAATATATATTATATATTAATATATATTATATATTAATATATTAATTTATATTAATATTAATATTATAATTTATATACTATTTTTATATATACATATATAAATATATATATGTGGGGTTCGGTCCGGTCCAGGGGGAGAAATCCTTTGGACCGGGACCGGACCGGAATTAATTGGTCTATATAAAATTTGAATCGGATCAGACCGAATTCCATTCAGTCTGGTCTAGTCTCGGTCCGGAACAACCGGTCCGGTCCGATCCACTAATCCGATACAATTTTTTTACAGCCCTACCAGTGAGGTGGTGGTGGGGTGGCGCTATATTAATGTAGCCCAGGGTTTAAAGGGAAGATAAAAGGGTGTAAAGGAAGGAAGATGAAAGTTTGAAATTTAGGAATTCGACATATATATCAAAAGTATTGAGGGATTGAGAAGTTTGATTTTGTGCTTTTATATAAGAAGCTTTTGCTACAAAACCTAGTTGTGACAATTAGGAAAAGAAGTCACCGTAAAAACTAAAAAACTACAAAAAAAAAAAAAAGTGGTTTGTTGATTAACTACTTTTGTGGCAACTAAGACTCGTGACAAAAGAAGTTTAACTTTGAGGGAAAAAAGGTTTTTCTCGAGAACAACATGATGCCAGTCCCTTATGCATTCCACAAGATTAACCTTGTAGCAATAACTTCTTTTTTAGTGGCAAATGAATTTTTTCACCACTTTTTATCCATCATCAAAAATTCGTAGCAACAATTAAGGTGTTGTACCCACCAAAACTTCAAAAACTATCTTTTGCCACGAGTGTATATCATAGAAAAAAAATTTGGTAGCAAAAGCCCCAATTTTTTGTATTGTGGCAACACAAACAACATCCAAAAGTTTCCAAACGAACGTTAAAGAAAACCCAAAGTGGACACATATTAATAGAGATCATATTGGATCTATCTATTGCCACCTAAACCCATATGCTCAAGTTGGGCTCTTCTTATCACTTTTTTTTTTCATCTCGTCGATCTATTCTGCCTATCTTTAGGCCCTTGGGAAAATATTTGATTTATAAAAAAATCTTACAAAAAATAATTTAGTAGTAAGATATATCTTATGTATTTGTTACTACTAAATATATCTTTTGTATTAAGATATATAAGTTTAGTAGTAAGATATATCGAGGAGTAGTGAATATATATATAGTAAGTAGTAAGATATACTGTTAGTCAAACTGAGATGAGGTAGTTCCATCTTATCTCTTTAAGAATTTGTTTGAATATTAAGATGAGATGATTTTAAATGAAAGATAAAATTTGAATAAAATATTATTAAAGTATTATTTTTAATATTATTATTATTTTAAAATTAAAAAAAATTGAATTGATATTTGAAAAAATTAAATTGAGATTTAAGAAATTAAATTGTTTATTATACTTTATATAAAAATTTATGAAAATTATAACTATGAGATGAGAGGAGATAGATTAAAAGTATTTCTCAATTCAAACAACGTCTAAATCATGCTAATTTGTAAATTTTGTTTTATAAGATCTCTTTATAAATCTAAGATTCTGCTTACTCCAACCACCACATCGATAGGAGTATATTTTTTATCATGGAATCCATTACACATATTAAAAAAAGATCAAAACACATTTTATTTAATAGTAGCTGATATTGTGCTTTCAAATTAGTGGCATGGTGTCTGCCCTAATAAGTGAAATTAGAAATAGGTGTTTTCTTATCTGAATGCATGTGAAATGACAAAGGACCTTCCCATTTAAATGAATCCAATGCTCTGCTTCCAATAATTGCATGAAAGGCCTAAAGACATGGAACACTTCATAATTATCATAAAAATATCCTAGGAATGGTTGGGAGCACTTCATTATTGAGTTATCCCACCCAATACTAAAATCCCACAAAAAAAGAGATGCTTTTGTATCAATCACAATGGCAGAACCACATATTTATTTTAGGAAATCAAGCAAAATTAAAATAAAATATATAAAATATTTTTTATTTTATTTTTATATAATTTTTTTATACAATATAGAATAATCTAATAGTAAGATTTACAATAAAAATAAAATAGGTTTAAGATAATTTATGTATTAAAAAAGTATATGATATGTCAAGAATATATTATTATATTATTATTTTATTTTATTTTATATGAAATGTATTTTATTTTTAAATCAAATTAAATTTTATAGATGGAAACCAAAATAATTTTTAGAGGGATAACTAATATAAGATTAAATTAATATTATCTTTATTAAATTATAAAATTTTTTATTTTTTTTTTAAAGATATATTATTTTTTTAAATTTGTTTTTAAAAGATGGGCCATGAGGGAGAGGGGGCCATGGCCCCCCTGTCCTAATATAATTCCGCCACTAATCAATCAAATCATGAACATCTAGAAAAAGGGGGCCCAAAAGAATTCTTTTGTATATTGCTTTTTCTTTAAAATTTATTCCAACTTTAATTATACTCTTTTATTTTCTTGTCTAACTCTACAGAAAATTCAAGGAAGAATATCGAATGGATTTTCTCACAAAAAAATCACATGAACTTAATGGTATTATCCATTGAAAGTGCTTTATTCGTTCATGCAAATCTTGATCTAGCTTAGAAAAGGCATAAATGTCTTAAAGATATGCCATTTAGATAGTGAAATTGATGAAATAAATTGAAATAGTTTATGGTTAATAATAATAAAATTATTGAATTAAAATGAGTTGAGATGAGAGTATAATTTTTTCTCATCTCTATATTCAAAGAGTCGGCCCTAAATTTTTAAGTTCGATTTTCTCTGAGTGGAAAAGGTCCGAATTCGTCTACTTTATTTCTCTATTTTACAAAGAGAGCATCCCATTAGTGATTTTTTCCCCCAAGCTTTAAGAATAAAGTGGCTTCTTCCTTGCCCGATCCCACCATCTCGTGCAATATGCAAAGTTGTTATCGAAATGACTGAATTGATCTCTTAAATTCTTAATCGGAGTATATATTCCATTGTCATCTTGTGCTTATCAGTCATCTACTGCAACGCAATGTGTTTTATCTCCATGAAGTTATTCAAAGTCTTTGAAAAGACCTTTGATTATGCAAAACCCTTTTAGATCGTGCAGACGCTTTGCGAGAGTCCGACTGATCATAAGTCATTAATTACTTATTTAAAACATTTAGGCCCAGTTTGGATTCAGAGATGAGATGAGTTGAGATGAGTTTAGATGAGTTTAGTTTATTTTTTAATATTATTATTATTTTGGGATTTGAAAAAGGTATATTGAGAATTGAAAAAGATGTATTGGAAATTGAAAAAGGTGTATTGGAAATTGAAAAATGTGTATTGGGAATTGAAAAATGTGTATTGGGAATTGAAAAAGGTATATAGGAATTTGTGTTTTATATAAAAAAAATTATAAAAATATAATAATCAAATGAAGATGAGTTGAAATGAGTTGAGCTCACCTCTGAATCCAAGCAGGGCCTTAAATTGATAGAAATATATAGATTTAATTTTTTATATTATATTACATTTTGGCATCAATTACAACCTTCCAAACTAAAGGTTGATTGGAAGAAGATGTTGTGATCATATACGGAATTTGCAGTACTGTGAAATTAAAGGGTGTGACAGCTAGATTATAATCTTATATATGCTTGATGGTACTTGGAAGAGTGGACGGGAGTGGAGACTGAACTGATGTTATAGGGATCATGATGCATTGCATGCAGGCTGAGATGTTGACGTTATCCCATTGCTTAATATTTGAAGATTATTTTAAACGTTGTTAGAGTATTGGTATTGGTTCTATTAAAAATTAATATAAATATAAATTTAATATATATATTTAAAATAATTTTGTATTGAATCTATCAAATAAAATTATAGAAAGTTTTAAGTTATAATAATTTTATTTCATCATTCAAATATGAAGGCATATTATTTATTTCATTACAAAAAAACTATTTATTTGCTATATTTTTATTGGTCGAACTAACTTATTTTAGTCGTTAATAGTCATTTTCGTCACTAATATTAGGTCATTATTATCTATTTTTCTTGTAGTGTTTATTAAAATAAAATTTTATTATCTTTTATTATGTTTTTTAGTTTCATAAATTGTATATTATATTATTTTTTTAATAAATCTAATAATGAATTAAATATAGGATTATGAATATATATGTGTTAACTTTTCATTAAATTTATACTTTTAATCAAATTTAAAAAAAAAATGATAAAATTAATGTCAATGCTATTAGTGTTTAAATACATGAACCACGTGATCTGCATGGGAATTCAGGTGTGCATATGGATTTTAAAAAATATCTAAATGAATTCTACAATATTTATTACTCATTTAATATATAATATATTGTCAAAAATATTTATGCGCAAAAACGGGACGAAGGAGCTACTCCCCAATAGATATGAGGGTTTATTTATCTTGTTATGCTTTTAACAACACCCACTGATCGTCCCTACGAGTTTCTTTAGGTGAGAGAAACTCTTGGGTTGTCTCCAACCCTTAAAGAAAACCTCCTTGTCATCTGCTGCTCTAGGCAAAGCTACGCTCCTCAATTTCCTGTTTCTTTTTCTTTTATTCTTTCTTATTTTTCGGCCATGAAGCTTGTTTACTATTTTGATGATAGTTTTTCGGAGGTAGCATTTTTTGAATTGGTATGCTGCAAGTTGGGGTAATTCCAGAGGTCTAAGGCCACCACGCACTCCGTCTTTGTTCTCATCATCCGTCGATCTTGTAGTTGACAGAAGATTTTGCTAAACAAAGCGTTGCATGCTCCGAACGCGCGAAATTGCTATGGGACACACCTTACTTTCTGGTGAAATTTCTTCCTTCGTGAGCAACCATTTATGATCCAACGCTGCCGAGCTCTTCAGACTTGTGGTTTATCAATCCTAGCGTGTCGCTTATGGTTCACGCGCCATCAACGCCGAATTGCTTTTGGGGTTGTTTTTGTGTTTTTTTTTTTTAGTTATTTTGTTGATTCTATATATACTGTTTGTATAGAGAAAATTTATATTTGAAAAATAGTTTCTCAAAATTTTAGTTCTTGAAATTGTAGTTTTCTTCTCCTTTAGAGGAGAAATTTTAGCAAATGTCTCTTTTTGGAGGCAGTGATTAGTATACCAGATTGTTCTTTGAGAAAATTAGAAGTCTTTACATTCAATTGTTTTTATTTGACTTATAAATTGAGTTTTCTCAGTTCATATGGGTCACATTGTAAACTTTAAATTGTTGATTGAATGAAAGTAGATCTATTTCTTAAAAAAAAAAAAAACCCACCCACTGATATCTAATGCCTTTCTAAATTGGACTATTTTAATTTGCTTTAGTTTTTGGTGATTTGTTTAGTTTTGGTTTTTTTTCTTTAAGGATCATTTTTATTTCTTTCTACTTTATTATAATCAAATTTTAATGTTACAATTATTCTTTTCCGTGAGAATGTTTTAATACAAAACAATTTCTTATTTCGAAGCAAAACTTAGAGAAAGGATATGCCCTTAACTTTATAAACACATTTAAAACATAATGTCAGGGCGGAATCAGCAATTGTGTTGAAGGGGAGCCAATTTTTTTTTTTTTTTTTTTTATTGTGTGACACATTTATATAAATAGTAATGCTAAATATAATATTAAGATGTAGCGCTAGCACAAGCTCTACACAGTCATTTGAAAAAAAAAATATAGGGTTTGTCTATCATTAAAAAATTATTTATTCACGTGAGTTCTAAATTTTTCTAATTTTTTCAAATAGAATGAGCGAACTTGCATTTGATCATAGGATTGCAAACATAATTTTTTTTTATGTAAATTAGAAAGAGATTGAAGAATCATATATACAAACATATATAACTACAAATCATTTTTCATATAGATTATCAACCTTAATTAGTAATTTTTCTTATATTCATACTTTTGATCCCATATTAAGAAACTCAATCTTGAATAATAAAAAATTTTAGTATCCATATTAATAAATTTATTATTTCTCCTAAACTTAATTTTAATTTTAATTTTGCAAAAGTCACATCCTTAAAAATAGATAATATATATAAATTTAAAAAAATTGGGACTATAAAAAATTTGAAGAGAGACGTTTCTAGGTATATTAAAATTAAAAAATAAATAGTATCAAAATTAAAAATTTTTTGGGCCAGCCAATTTTTGTATTTATAAAATTATATATAAAATGGGTTAAATTATAATTTCAAAAAGTTGGGGTGGGAGGGCATGGCCCCGCCCCCTACGGCCCTCAAGTGGCTCCGCCGCTGCATAAAGTAATATTCTATATATTTTAGACTTTTAGTGACACATTTTCATCGAAGTTTTATATATAATTAATTTTGAACCTCCTTCCAAAAACATTAAAAAAAAAATTATATATATATATATATATATCGCAAACTTGGATTCATTATTTTTTATGTGGACATCAATTTAAGATCTATTTTATTTATTTGCATTTTTACGTGAGATCTTTAAATTTAGACAAAAACTTAAAACCACCTTAATTCTCACTTCCTGGTTGCGTTCTAATTTATTACTTGATTAGTTCCATAGGCAGAAAGATCAACTTCTAGTTTATTCTCTTACTTGGACCATTAAATTATGGTAATTCTTATTACAAACAAAGATCATCACAATGCCTTAAAAATCTCTTACCAGCATCAATCAATTCAATACTTTGTTTTATTCTTTAAAGAATAATTTTTTAGGTACAAATTTTAAATATATGATCATGCTGATCTATATTTGAGATTAATATATATATCATCAATTTTTCTTAAATAATCGTTATCATTTACTCATTATTCACAATGTTTTGCATGTGTGATAATATACGAGTCTACGGCTCATATGATCTCTCTCTTCTCATTTTTTTTCATTTATAATAATGAGATTTTGATAGATTTGATTGCTTGAAGGAGAATATATATAAAATACAGGAATAAATTTCGCTGACGGCCATTACTTTTCTTTCATTAAAAAATAATATTTTATTATCAATTTGTAAGATTTTAGTATCGGTGTAGGTTATCTCAAATAGGAAAATCATAATCAAGGAAAGATATGAAAATTCTCAAGGACCTCTTTCTGTAATATAAATATCTATCAATTTATTAAAATAAATTGATTAATTGTCAATTAAAAATTGTTTGATAATCAATAAAATAAATAAAATGTGTTACTCTAAATTTGGTTACGAAATAAAATCTTACGAAGAACTCCTAAAAAGTAAATTTTTATAAGATAGTTAAACTCAAAAAAATCAATTTTATTCATTTAAAAATCAAATATAATTTAATTTCAATTACAAAAAATTTACTAAATAATTGACTTTCTTACTTGACACAACAAACAATATGTTTGCCTCTACCGCAATAACAACCGACACCTCTGACGATTTTTAAATATTAACTTTTTTCTTGAAACTCTAATGGCTAAATCATAATAAATTAATCTCTAACATGAACTATGAACACATTCAAGAGAGAGAGAACACCAAAATAGTTACAAGCGAGTTTTCTCACACTCAAATACTCGGATCACTTTATGAGAAAAATATTATGAAAATTCTTCAAAGAATTTTATCGCCAAAACGTGAACTAAAAAATGCTCTAGAAAATATCTAAAATTGAATATTTATGAATCATAACCAGTAGGATCCCTTAACTAAACAATCTAAAAATCAATTTCAATTGTAATAGGATTCTGTTGATGGAACAAATCTTATAGGAATTTTACTCATACTAGAACTATGATGATAGAACAAATCCGATAGGAGCTTAAGCTATAGTAAAACTTTGCTAAAGAATTTTGCCCACTAATTCTATATACTAGTGCCTAATACTTATCTTTGCAGTTTCACGTTCACTCTTCTCTAGATAAGATATATCTCTTATGTTAATGCTCCCAGTACACAAGAACAAGTTTCTTGTAGTTTCGAAAACAGACTTAGGGTTTCTTTAACCAGAAATGAACCAGTAAGCAAAATAAACACCAGAAAACAAGATAAAAGAAAGGAAAAGAAAAACAGAAATCAAGAACACAAGATTTAACGTGGTTCGGCCCTAATGGCCTACATCCACTGCAGGAACCCTAGGAGATGTCTTTATTCAGTGAAAAAGAGATTACAATCTTACAAACCAGGAGGAACCAAGCCATCAGCTCAGAATATTTTTCCTCTGAGCACAGCCACACCGCAAGGGTTAGCAAACCCTAACCCTAGCTAAGCTTCCAGACTCTCAGCCCTCTCTCTCTCTCTCTCTGTATCTCGATTGCAAAAGCGGCAGAAAGTGAATCCCGTCCCTAGGTCTAAAGCACACGAGAAGTATTTATATCAGCCAGTCCAATTACATAAATATCCTCAGCTAATAAAATAATTACAGACAGAGAGAATTAAACCAAAACAAGCCGTAGGATCAATCTTTACAATATCATCATCACTGAAGCTTGACACGTGCACCTCACAAATCTCCACCTTGGCAAGCTTGCATCCCTTCTCCTTTACAGCTCCATCTCCTTCTACAGTTCCTGCAATTCCCCCTAATGGGTACTAGCAATTTTCTAAGTTAATTAAACCCAAACAGTGTTCAAACTTTATAGAAGGTACAGATTTAGTCATAATATCTGAGGGGTTATCCTCAGTAGGTATTTTCTCAACTCCTATGTCTCCTGATGAGATAACATCTCTAACAAAATGTAACCTTACATCTATATGCTTTGACCTCTCATGAAATACTTGATTTCTAGCTAAGTGAATGGCACTTTGATTGTCACAATACACAGTGACACTGCCAGTCAACACTCCTAGTTCTACAGTCAACCCTTTTAACCATAAAGCCTCCTTGAAGGCTTCAGTCATAGCAATGTATTCTGCTTCAGTGGTGGATAAAGCCACCACTGATTGCAGATTTGCTTTCCAGCTTATAGCTCCACCCAAGAACATGAATATCATGCCAGAAAGAGACTTCCTGGTGTCTATATTTCCAGCATAATCAGAGTCCACAAAACCATACAAACTCCTATCAGTTAAGTCACAATCCCCAAATTTTAACCCCAAACATTTGGTTCCTGCCAGATATTGAAATATACACTTTAATGCATGCCAATGTGGTTTTCCAGGTTTACTCATAAACCTGCTTACTAAACTCACAGCATAGGTCAAATCTGGCCTAGTGCACACCATGGCATACATCAAGCTGCCTACCATGCTAGTGTATGGGACTTTATTCATGAACTCAATTTCATCATCAGTTTTAGGTGCTTGTGTGACAGACAGTTTAACATGGTGACCAACAGGGGTAGAAACTATTTTAGTGCTTTCCATTCCAAATCTTGTTAACACTTTGGAAATATACAATTTCTGAGATAAATAGAGAATTCTTTTATTTCTGTCCCTATTTATCTCCATACCCAGGATTCTTTTAGCTTGACCTAAGTCCTTCATCTCAAATTCAGCCTTTAACATACACTTAACTTGATTAAGGTGAATTATGTCCTTACAAGCCAATAACATATCATCAACATACAATAGTAAGTAAATGATATTTCCATCACAACTTTTATAGTAAACAAAGCCATCAAATTTACTCCTACAGAAGTCATTTTCAATCATGTATGCATCAAATCTTTTATACCATTGTCTTGGGGACTGTTTTAAACCATACAAAGATTTATTTAACAAACATACATGATCCTCACTGAGATCAGTGTAAAACCCTTCAGGGGGCTGCATGTAGATTGTTTCAGGAAGGTTACCATGTAAAAAGGCTGTTTTAACATCAAGTTGTTTTAAGTGTAAATCATTACAAGCTACAACAGAGAGTAAAAGCCTTATTGAACTATGTCTTACCACAGGAGAGAATATCTCATTATAGTCTATTCCCTCCCTCTGTGTGAACCCTTTAGCAACCAACCTAGCCTTATACCTAGGAAGTTCTACACCAGGGATCCCTTCTTTCCTTTTAAAGATCCATTTGGATCCAACCAATTTCTGTTTCTTAGGTTTAGGAACCATATCCCATGTTTTATTCTTTATCAAAGACTCCATTTCTTCTTGCATAGCAAGAATCCATTTATCAGCCTCTTTAGAATTCATGGCTTCCTTAAAGTTCCTAGGTTCCTGTTCTACCTCAGTTTCAGCAACAGATAGGGCAAAAGCTGTCAAGTCAGCTTGCCCAAACCTTTGTGGAGGTCTTATAACCCTCCTCTCCCTATCCCTTGCAAGGAGATAGGTACTTTGTCTCTCTAGGTCTTCAGTGCCTGACCTGTCAGTTTCTGTTTGGTCAGTTTCCTCATTCAGTTTATCAGTAGAGATGGAGGGCTGCTCCACCTCAAACTGTATATCAGTTTTAGGGTCAGCCCTATCAGGGTCAGGAGTATTATCTGGCTTCCCTACCATTTGGTTTTCATTAAAAATGACATCCCTACTGATTATACATTTCTGTCTGCCAGGTTCCATAACCCACAACTTATACCCTTTAACACCTTCTGGATAACCTACAAATATACACTTAAGAGCCCTTGGTTCTAACTTATCAGTTTTATAATGTGCATAGGCAACACAGCCAAAGACTCTTAAGTTTTGATAATTTGCAGGTTTTCCAGACCACAGTTCTTGAGGGGTTCTGTAACCCAAAGCAGAGGATGGGCACCTATTAATTAGATGAACAGCAGTGGCTACTGCCTCTGCCCAGAATGTTTTGGACAGCCCTGAGGTTGCCAGCATACACCTAACCCTCTCTAGGATAGTTCTGTTCATCCTCTCAGCTAGGCCATTCTGTTGAGGAGTTTCCTTAACAGTCTTATGCCTTATTATCCCCTCAGCTTTACAGTAATCATTAAACTCAGTAGACAGGTATTCAAGACCATTGTCAGTTCTCAGAGTTTTAATCTTTCTGCCCACCTGATTTTCAACTAGTGTTTTCCATTCTTTAAATTTTTCAAAAGTGTTACCTTTTTGTTTAAGTATGTATACCCACACTTTCCTAGAATAATCATCAATTAAAGAAAGGAAATACCTAGCCCCACCATGTGAGTCAACTCTTGCAGGACCCCATAAGTCAGAGTGTATGTAATCTAGGGTTTGTCTTGTCTGGTGAATTGCTTTCTTAAAGCTTACTCTTGTGGATTTTCCTAATACACATTGTTCACAGAAGGGTAGGTCTCCAAGTTTCTTGTCTCCTAACAGGCCCTGTTTTTCCAGTTCCCTAAGGCCCTGCTCACTGACATGCCCTAGTCTTCTATGCCATAGGAGAACTTGGTTTTCTGTTCTGTGAGTGACAGGTGATGCCTCACCTATCACTGTTTTCCCCATAAGAGTGTATAACCCATTCTTTAAAACCCCTTTCATTATAGTCAGAGACCCTTTACTGACTTTTAGGGTTCCATTATCAGATTTAAAAGAGTATCCTGACCTGTCTAATATGCCCAGAGAAATCAGGTTTCTCTTCAATTCTGGAATGTATCTTACCTCCCTTAATAGTTTTTCAGACACATCATACATTATTAATCTCACATTTCCTATACCCTGGATTTTACAAGTTTTGTTGTTACCTAAAATGACACAACCACCCTCTAGTGCAGTGAAATTTTCAAACCAGTTTCTTATAGGACACATGTGAAAAGAACAACCTGAATCTAGAATCCATTCCCTTCCAGAATCCACTTCTGAGACATTTAACACTTCAGCACTATCATATCCATCTTCTAAGACTACTGCTGCCTTTCCCTGTTCCCCTCTATCAGTGTTTTCCTTATTCTTTCTATCAGGGCAATCCTTCTTGAAATGCCCCTCTTTATGACAGGCAAAGCATTTTAGGTGTTTGCCTTTTGACTTTGATCTGGATTTATTGTGTTTACCTTTCTGACCCTTCTTATCAGGTCTACCTCTCACAGTTAAGCCCTCACCAGACTCTGATTTTGACTCAGATTTATTGTTGAGTTCTCTTGTATGAAGAACTGACTGCACTTCTTCTAAGGTGAGACTCTCCCTGCCATACATCATAGTTTCTTTGATACTGGCATAGGAAGAGTCTAAAGAATTTAGTAACAGAAGAGCTTGGTCTTCATCTTCTATAGTTATCTCTATATTAGCAAGATCCAGCAATATTTTATTGAATTGATCAAGATGATCATCAATAGAAGTCCCCGGTGACATCTTAAAAGTGTAGAGTTTTATCTTTTTATGGAGCCTATTTGCTAGGGATTTAGTCATATACAAATTTTCTAATTTTAACCACACCCCTGCAGCCGAGTCCTCATTAGCAACCTCTCTCAGTACTTTATCACCGAGAGATAAGATAATGGCACTGTGTGCCTTTTGCAGGACTTCAGGTTTAACTCTCTCTGAGGAAGATGAAGATGGTTTCTCTTCCGATGAGGAGGAGATCATCTTCTTTTCCCCAAGGAGGGCTTCCTGAAGTCCCTGTTGCACTAACAGGGCTCGCATCTTAATCCTCCAAAGGCCAAAATCATTTTAGCCAGTAAACTTCTCGATATCAAATCTGGCGGTCCCCATCGAAACACAAGCTCTGATACCACTTGTTAATGCTCCCAGTACACAAGAACAAGTTTCTTGTAGTTTCGAAAACAGACTTAGGGTTTCTTTAACCAGAAATGAACCAGTAAGCAAAATAAACACCAGAAAACAAGATAAAAGAAAGGAAAAGAAAAACAGAAATCAAGAACACAAGATTTAACGTGGTTCGGCCCTAATGGCCTACATCCACTGCAGGAACCCTAGGAGATGTATTTATTCAGTGAAAAAGAGATTACAATCTTACAAACCAGGAGGAACCAAGCCATCAGCTCAGAATATTTTTCCTCTGAGCACAACCACACCGCAAGGGTTAGCAAACCCTAACCCTAGCTAAGCTTCCAGACTCTCAGCCCTCTCTCTCTCTCTCTCTGTATCTCGATTGCAAAAGCGGCAGAAAGTGAATCCCGTCCCTAGGTCTAAAGCACACGAGAAGTATTTATATCAGCCAGTCCAATTACATAAATATCCTCAGCTAATAAAATAATTACAGACAGAGAGAATTAAACCAAAACAAGCCGTAGGATCAATCTTTACAATATCATCATCACTGAAGCTTGACACGTGCACCTCACATCTTAAAATTTAATTTCTACATTTTTGATTTATCTAAAACACTTTTTAATAACCTCTAGATAAAATCAAAATAGCTATAAATAAAGTCAAAATGCTTTACATTCATCCAAATTACAAAATAAAAAATAAGATTAAGTCTATCATCTTGGTCATGTAGTCTTATTTATCGACGTTGTAATTACATAATCCTAGCCAAACTTTTACGTCAACTACAATGACCAAAGAAAATTCAAGATATAGAGAACAAGTAAACGATGAAAATAGAAAAGAAAATATTCTCTCTTATCTTCTAAATTATGTCAAATATTTTTATTGTAAAAACTATTAAAATATTTGTTATTTTCATATGTAAAGAAAATTCAAGATATAGAGAACAAGTAAACGATGAAAATAGAAAAGAAAATATTCTCTCTTATCTTCTAAATTATGTCAAATATTTTTATTGTAAAAACTATTAAAATATTTGTTATTTTCATATATAAAGAAAATTCAAGATATAGAGAACAAGTAAACGATGAAAATAGAAAAGAAAATATTCTCTCTTATCTTCTAAATTATGTCAAATATCTTCTAAGAGTTTTTTTTTATTTGAATGAAAGAGTTGTTTAGCTTAATTTGCATATTAGGAAATCATAGATAGTAATATTACACGTACTTATAATTTAATTTATGGATATATTATACGTATTAGAGACCGTCTCATCTTATCATTTTTTCTTTCACTAGCACATCTGATTATGTAAATAAAATTGTTATTATAGATAACATTATCCAATGACAAGCTGTGTGTATGCAAAGATTTACAGACAAATTCCAGCCGGACCACGCAGCTTTGTCATAGACTTTCCATGCGTGTAGCAATACTCTTAGATATTACATAACAAATTGAGTACGGATCATTTGTGATACATACATATATATATATATATATGTTGTCCTATAATCGTGGCTAAAATAATTGTCGAACCCTTCGTAACGTCTAGTTGCGGCCTTTGGCGTTTGGTGTGGAAGAGATCATCATGATGAAGAAAGATCAACCAAGAATCGTTGTGATCTTCTCCTACTCTTTACGTGCAATTGATCAAAGGAGAAAAGCTGCATGGAATGTGGAAAGAGATGAGTTGAAAATTTCCAAAGGTTTTGAGAAGGGGAAAGTTGCTAAGCTTATATAAAAATATATATATATATATATATTATAATTTGAATTCTATTTGGACTAAATAAATAATATATTGATCCCTAAATTTATCAATACATATTTCGCAATATGATCACTTAACTATCGTAATTGTTTCAGCTTATTTCTACAATATTTGAAATATAACTTACAATTTATCCAACCAAATTCGACTAATAAAACTTGTAGATCTGTAATGCCACTACAAGAAAAGCTGGTAGATTATTTTCATCATAAATATTTATTTTAATTATAATTAATTATATATACTTTTTTTTCTTGTACTATACACATGATCTTAAATGCTAAATCTTAAAAAATATATCATTATAAAAAAATAGTTAGATATCTATGTATTTAGAAATGATATAAATGATCAATCTGATATAATTTAATTATTTTTATTCTTTTTAAATGTACCAAATTGATTATATCTATCTAAAAATTTCTAATTTATAGAACAAATTGAAAAATAGTAAATTGAAGAAATAAAGTTTGAGAATTAGTTTGAGAGATTATAAATCCTAAATTTTACTAAAATGTCTTATCAACATGAAAGGTAATTAAATGTGAAAAATATATTTTTATGTTAGACTTATACTTTTGTTAATTTTAAATTATTAGCATGCTTTGGATTTATTTATTAAAGATCCAACAATTAATATTAGAAGAAGATCACAAATTAATATATAAGTGACGTGAACTCTTTTTATAAAAATAATAAATAAATCTAAAATTTACATCAAACTTAATTTTTTTAATAATAAACCTAATTTTTTTTTTCAAAAAAAATAAATGTAATATTTAAATAATTTGAAAATGATATAGCATTACTCAGTCTCCCACCAGAAACCGTGTCAGGTGGGTCTTGTTTCAGAATTTTCAGTTTCAACACGGGGTTTTCTGTTTTTTCTAATTTCCTTTTTCTTTTCTATTTTTTTTAATGTCTCACTGACTTTATCTTCAAGACAACGCGTTCCACGCGCCATCCCGGAAGCTCCCCTAAAACAGTTTCTATATGTAAGCCCGGATTTTTACACCACACGCTCAAACACAAGTGATGCTCACGTTCCCTTTACACTGATCCCTGTCCGGAGTCCCTTTCTCAATCGCTTTTCTAGCGCGTGGTATTGACTTCCCCCACCTCCACTTTCGTCTCCTTATCATATTCCCAAAGCTCGAGACTTTACACACGTATATATAGTAATGGCATCCTATTGATTTTACAGAACCCTCTCACCCATTTCTCTGAAACAAAAGCTTCCGAAAATTTCTCGGCTTTCGGAGATATTTCTTTTGGGGATAAAAGAGATGGGTCTCTTTCTATCAAAAACTTGTGCAGATCTTCTTTTCTCTTCCGTCTTCTTTCCCAAAAGATTTCCCTTCATTTCTGTGCAGTTGGAAAACTCAGTCTCGCGCACCGGTAGGCATTCTCAGCGCTACGATAGTAAAGGCTACCGCCAAGTTGTTGGGTATGTCTTCGTTCTTCTTCTTCATTCTGGGTATTCTGTGTTCTACCCCTTTCTGTCATCAAAATTTCAACTTGCTTAATTTCCTTTTCCTTCTTGTTGAAATCCATGGAAAATGTTTTCTTTTCCATCTAGATTTGGGAAGTTTTTCCTCACGGGGTGTTTTTAGGTTAGATGGAAAGTTATTTTTTACTGTTCATTATGTGGGTATTTCTTCTCTTTTTGATTTTTGTGATTTGTCATTTTCTGCAGACTTTCCTTTAGATTTCTGCAAATGTGTTCTGTTTTGGACTTTTAGAAGACCTTTTTAATTTGCTTCAATAAAGTGCGTTTCTTATGTTTTTGTTCCAAATTATGCAGATGCATTCCGTACAGATACAGAGAAACCAGCAGCCAATCTTCCTCCATTGATGATCTAGAGGTTCTTGTGGTCAGTTCACAGAAGGGGCAGGGAATGATGTTCCCAAAGGTATAATTTTTCACCACTTTTTTTTTTTAAAATCTATAACCCTTTTTTTTCATCATTTAACAGTATTTTGAATAATTTCGGTTATTATTACTACAGGGAGGTTGGGAAACAGATGAGACTGTGGAAGATGCTGCCATGAGAGAGACGCAAGAGGAAGCTGGTGTTGTTGGCAAAGTCGAAGTGAGTATCTTCAAACCATTTTTGTGCCCAATCCACTGAAAATGTGTTCCCAATATCTTGTTCTAACTCAGTTATTGTTTGTTTGGACGTGATTTGCAGAATAGTTTGGGGAATTGGCAGTATAAGAGCAAGAGACAAAGCATAATGCATGAGGTCTACATGTTCTCTTTGCTTGTCAACAAGCAGCTAGACCGGTGGCCTGAGAAAAACCTCAGGGAACGAAGATGGGTATGTGTCTAAATGCAACACATAAATTTACTCAGATTCATATTCATAAAAAGCTGATGGTCATTATAAGATGTAGGAAAGGCCTTGGATTTGGGATAGAGGTTCAAATTCCTTTTCGGATTGGGAGATTTTTTTTTCTTGAATTATCGTGCACTTGCGAAAGAGTCTTTCCCAAAGGCTGTGCATCCCGAGATTAGTTGGGATGCTGATCCGGACACCCGGTGCTAATTTAAAAAAAAAAAAAAAACTGATGATTATTACAATTTTGGGGTGTTGTTTTATATTCTAAATGTGCTAGATTTGTGTTATGTTTGTGTAGATGACAGTGGCAGAAGCTAGGGAAGTATGTGAACATGGGTGGATGAAGGAAGCTTTGGATGTGTTAGTTGGTCAACAATTGCAACCTCAGCCGCAAGAGGAAACTGAGGAGAAATCTCGTACATAGGATACTGACTTCGGCCATTTAATTGGTCGGATTTGTCAAATGACTGCACCAACATTAACATATGGGAAAACTAAAGATTATCATGCGGGACCAGAACTTGAGAGCTTCGAACATAAGTCATGTTCTGTTGATCAAGGGGCTTTGCTTCGTTTCCATGGCAAATTCATGGCGTGCGTTCATCTTTTTGAGGTCATTGTGGTTGAAACGCAAGATCGAAAACTTCCACGATGTAGTTTTAGGTTTGGTAGTAGCAGGATTCAGATTGCAGATCCTGTAAAAATGTTTGATTCATTCTTTTAATAAAATAGCTCCGATTCTTTCTTGTATGATATTGTATTGTTTGTATTTTCCTAGTTTTGTTGCTCTGCCTTCAGATTGCTAGCACTCCATTACTGCTGGTTAGAAGAATGTAAGAACACACTTACCTTATGTACGATGCTATGGCTTTGCTGGTTAAACTAGATTGATTTGGCCCCGCTTGGATTCAGAGGTGAACTCAGCTCATCTCAACTCATCTCAACTCATATTCATTTTATTATTATATTTTTATAATTTTTTATATAAAACACAAATTCCTATACACCTTTTTCAATTCCCAATACACCTTTTTCAATTCTCAATACACCTTTTTCAATTTTCAATATACCTTTTTCAAATCCTAAAATAATAATAATATTAAAAAATAAACTAAACTCATCTAAATTTATCTCAACTCATTTCATCTCTGAATCCAAGCGGGGCCATAATATTCTTAATTATTTGGATGTGTTCTAAATGATATGAAGTCCGTCAGAATCGTACAATTTTATTGAAAAAAAGTAAGTAAATATAGTGTCCAAATGAAAAAATTATATATATTTTAATAATAAATCTATCACTTTTTTCAAAAAATTGAATGGCCAAATATACATTTCACAATTATATTTAACAATACTCGTAAATAAACAAATGGTTTGAAAATAAAAGTAAAACTTAAGATTAACAAGCTGATTTTTCTATATCAATCGCTTAAGGCATCTTTTATATTCTTATCTTCACTTATTTTATTTAATCTAATCATTATTTAATAATTATATTGTTTTAAATAAAATATAACAAAATCAACTTTTTCAAATCCCAAAATAAAGATTATATTAAAAAATTATATTATAATAATATTTTAATTTTATAATAATTTTATTCAATCTTATCTATCTCATTTTTCAAAATTCAATCAAATAACTTAACCATTTTACTGCTATATATTTATAGATTTTTCATTTTGCTTTTTCTCAACATCCAAACGAGAATTATATATTATTTCTTATTTTGACAAACCTATTAAAAAAAATAATGAACTAACATTAATTTATGTAATTTTTTATGTTTATTTTATAATAAAATTATTTTATAATCAAATTTATAATTTAACATATAATATCAAATCATTATATTAATTTAAATCTTTTCGTGACTAAACATTTAACTTCCTCAGCTAGTCAATCATTCTACTAGATGGCTGAACAGTGCTATTTCCCAACATGAGATCTCTTTCACCGGTAGTTGGTAACTTCTTTGTTTATGATTCAAACAATCCAAATGCAATATGCTTGTCTAGTGTTTTATACCTTCCAGCTACGACTGTAAACCTATTTGAGAATTTAGATTTGGGATAAGATAAGTTGAGTTGATATAAATTTAAAAAATTAAATAAAATATTATTATTATTATTATTATGTAAAAATTTAAAAAAATTAAAATTAAAATTTAAAAAAATTAAAATTAAAATTTAAAAATATTATATTGTAATTTAAAAATATTATATTTAGATTTATATTTTATATAAAAATTTAAAAAAAAAATAATAATAAATTTGAAATAAATTAAAATAAATTCAACCTTGGTTGTTAATTTGGACTGTTGTGTCGCACGTAGACTGAACTTTGAACTCTTGAAAGTTCATCAATCTGGCAAGCAAGTGCGTGGATGTTGCGTATATTGTAAGAAACAGAATCAATAATTGATGCTATTGGATAAGGAAAGTATCCGGAATTTTCTTTTTGCTGAATGGTGTTAATATATATATATATATATATATGTATATATTATCTGTTGCTTGATTGAGTCCAAGATGCTTTTAATTGACAGTGATAATTAGGTACGTAGCTCCATTGGAAGAAGATTGTTTTGCTTGATAGTTGACTGGCCGTAGACTTTAATGGTTAGTTACGAACAGAATAAATATTTTCTGTGGTAGGGAAAGATGCTTTTGAATAATTTAGATAAGGAATAATGCTGTTGATGACGTGGTTTATTTATTTAAATAAATAAATAAATAAATACAATGGGATCAATAGAATAATCTAGACCTAAGAGCTGTTTGGATTGAGTTCTATTTCATCATTATATTTTTATAATTTTTTATACAAAACATAAATTTCTATACACTTTTTTCAAATCCCAATACACATTTTTCAAATCTCAATACACCTATTTCAAATTCCAACACATATTTTTCAAATCCCAAAATAATAATACTATTAAAAAATAAACCAAATTCATCTCAACTCATCTCATCTCTGAATCCAAGCGGGGCTAGGCATGTGATTTTTAATTTTATTTTTGTCATATTTTTTATAGAGTACTCAAGTATTAAGATAGAAGAACAAAATTAATAAATTCTATATTAATAAAGAGGAGATGTTTGGTGTAAGTATTCGATTTATAAATTGCAATATAATTCTTAAAAGAGGACTGTTAGAATCTTAAAAAGATCTTACAAATAGAAAATTTACAAATTGATGTGCTTTTATATCAACTATTAGATCTATTTTATAATAAAAATAATTTTATAATATGAAGTATTACATTAAATTATATTAATTTATAATTTTTTTTTTTAGAATTTCTTTATAATTATAACATTTTCTTTCTTAAAAGTCTTCAGCTTGACAGCTTGCGAGGTGTAGCAATCAGCGTTTATGTAAATAACATACATATATATATATACACAAAAAGAGTAATATCAATCTGTTAATTGCTTGATTGATGGAGTCGAATATGCTTTTAATTGATGGAAATAAGCACTGCTTAGTGCTTACCATATCTAGAAAAATATTCTCAGCTAGTTGATTGGTTAAAAGATGATTAGCTGTATATCTAGAATTAATGGTTATCAAATCATGAAGATTTTTATATATCTTTCCATATTGAGAGATAAAATAGTCTTTTTTATAGACTTGATTTACAAGTTACAATCCAAGTAGGCCCTTTGAAAGGCATGTGCATGTGCTAGCCATTATGAGTAGATGATGATGATGATGATGGAATCGACCCATAATTTCATGTTATACGTACGTGTGAAATTAAACATCTGATTATCTAGGTTGGTCTTAACTTATCTTATATATCAGAAAGATAAATAAAGTGATTAGGCCTTTGTCTTTTCATCTTCTGTAGCAGCTTGTTACTCATCATCTTAATTTGCGATTGAAAAAACTTCAGACTGATGCTATGCTACGTCCTCTGCCCGGAATCATATTCGAGTTCTTTCTTGAGGACGACGCAATATTATTGTATAGATCTAGAAGGTTCTTTTTTTTTTCAGTCTTGAATAGGAGATTGTATTATAATTTTATTAATAAATGAGAAAAAAAATATTATTATTTCAAAATTTTTTAAATTAAACTTGTATTGCAGTTTTTAAAATAAAAAATTGTACGTATAATTGCTTTATTCTATTAGAAATTTAGAATTATACTTTTTACATACATTTTTATTTAAAAGTTGTATGTAGAATAGAATTATGCTAAATGTAATAAAAATGTATATAAAAAGTATTAAGTGTAAGTTTTTTTTATAAGTTTTTCTATATACGAAAAATGTTAAATGTATTTAAGAAAAACTTATAAAAAATTTACGTCAATAATTGATATGTTAAAAATCTTGAAATTTGAAATTCAAAATTTGAAATTTAAAAGAAAACAAACAAATGAATCTTATAAATAAAAATGTATGTAAAAAGTGTAAGTACATATAGCACTACTCTTTATATATAGCAAGTGGTGTATAGATACTTAACCACGTGACCCATGTTGTATGAGGTCATAGGTTTAAAATGGTCTGCTTTAATAAGATTTTGTGAATTAAAATCTTGGAAATCTTTGCATGGTGGAACCTTAGTGGAGTTGGAGTGAGAGTTCTTAATTATATGGTCATGCCCAGAGCTGGGAGAATCTACATTTCTACATTGGCCACCCCTCATACTCTTTTTAAGGAAAAAAAAAGTAGCTAGGTATATAGAATATGATACTTGTTACTTGCACAAAGAAATTCATCAAAGAAACCTGCAAAAAGATGTAATTATCTCATGATGATCGGATATGTACATTTGGAAGCATGGCATGCAACTTGTCCATTGTCAATGTATATACACTGTCAATGTTGTCTTCTGGATACATATTACTGAAATATTAGTTTTAGAGAAATGATAGTTATAGTCACGAGTGTGTAGGGGTCGCATAATCACTAAAAATGAATAAATATGAAATTTAGATGAAAAAAAAATTAATTTTTTAATAATAAACTTCATTTTTCTTTTTTTAAAAGCAAATTGTAGGACACTTACATAATACTATACGATTATGTATAACATTACTCTTGATCCTATATTCATTAGGGAAATGCATACATGGAGAGACATGCCACATACCACATTCAATATCAAGGTTTTTAATTCGAGAAATACTAGTCCCACAAACAGGATTCCGACTATAAGATTAGTTTTTTTTTTAAAAAAAATTACATAACAATATATATATATATATATAAGAGAACTTCTATGGAAAAGAGTCTTACAAAGCAAATTGATCCCATGATCAATAAAATCAGGACATTATCCCACTACATTTGAAGGTCTAAAATATTACAAGCTGATCGAGTTTTACATAAAAATTAAAGATGTATTGTTTTATAATATTGTGCTTTTTTATATTTTATAAATATTAAAAAATATTAAAAATATATATATAAAATAAATAAAAATAAAAATCTAACACCGCAAGAGTGAGTGTAGAACCACTATTTCAATTTTGTTGGATTTTTTCTCCTTTATGAGGTTTGATATTTCTTTTACCGTTAACCAGGCTTGTCAGAGCTCATGCACAAGCCCATAATGTTCATTGGACTGTCATCGAAAGCCTTCATTCACTCATGGGTTTCTTATTCAAAATATCATTTTATACTTTGTGTCAACTGCGCGCGGCTGAATATCGAGTTTTGGCCAATAAGCCTAAATACTATATATCTCTGATTTTTATACTTTCTCGCGAATCTTTTTAGGTATGACGCACATTTGAAATGCATATATCAATATATTTTTCTAGAAAATTATTATAGTCACAAACAGGTTAGATATAAATAATTTTATAAATTAACGTGATTTCACGTGATTTATCAGATTTATTTTAAAATAAAAATAATTTTACAATCTAAAAAAAATTATGAAACTATATCGATTAGTATTATTTTTATATAATTTATTTACCACTAAAACATTTATCTATTTTTTATACTCTGCACCCAACATATTGAAATTAATTTTCGTTTCTTGGAATGGTAGAATGTTTGAAATATTTTCTATTTATCATGAATTAAATATAAATGTGAATATAATAATAATACCAATTAAAGTAAGATGGCCGTCGAGGATGTGAATGTCGTTGGCATGCTTTTTCTTGGATCTCCGGATCTCATATTTTTTTCGAAAAGAGAACCTTATGAATGCGAAGTTGTCGGTTGCCATGGTGATGCGATTCGATGCTAAATTATTTACAAAAAAAAATCATATATATAATTAATTAATTTTTTATATCACAAACCACCGACACGTTACATTATTTCTTATTTAAAAGCATTGATAATTTAATGGGCCGTATTTTCAATTTATGATTTACGGTGTAAAACGCCCCCAAGAATTAAAAAATTGCAGAATGTACCTCTCTCAATAATTTTATTTTTATTTTTTATTTTTATTTTTATTTTTTTATCTCTCGTTCCATTTTTCTGGAAGAGAAGATGAGTTAAATAAATGTTTTGGTTGATTATTTTAAACCTAATTATCTTTGGGCTTTCACTATTTTGTAAAATATCACTATGGATTTTTCAACTTTTGTGTACAATATCATGATTTTTTATGTTTTAGATCCTCTAACCATCTTTGGTTAATTATAGAATTGCCAAATGAAGTAGAAATGTCACGTGCCGACAAATCATAACCAACGTGTTAATTCATGCCATCCACCCTATTTAAAAAAAATCGAAAATGTAAGATAGTTTTTTAAAACAAAAAAAAATATTAAAATCCCAAGAAATTTAATAAACTTAATTTAAAAAAAAAATATGCAAATATAAAAGTATCCTAACTAGGAAACTTGAAAAAGTACTAGAAGTTTGGGGTTAAAATAATAGGTTTAGTTAGCAATCTTTGGGTTAGTATATTCCAAAAGTATAAACTAAGATGTATATTTAAACTATATAAGTTAAGTCAGATTTCAAACTTAAGACATGATCTGCTTTAATATTATATGAAATTATCACTTATTTTAAAATTTTAAAGTCGATAAAAAATATAATGTAATTAGTTGTATTGTATTATTAATAACATATACAACATAATTCTTTTTCAAAGATGAAATAAAAGCACAGAGAAAGAAAAAGAAAATGATACTCTAATTGAATGTTCATCTCCCTCTATAGCTCATTTTGTAAGAAAACTATTTTTTTTAATTAATTAAATAAATAAATAAATTTGCTTTTCAAAAGTAACAGGAATAATGTGCTAATTTAAAGGCACCAACCTCCAGCTAACCATAACTTTCAGCATTTTAGTCACTCAGCTCAGCTGTCTTATTTTCAAGTATGATGTACAAATTAGACCTATACTTTGTATTAGTGTTGAAGTGCAAGTAAACTTTTATGGCTTTCTTTTCTTCTAAAATATCCTTTGCCTATTACCCGATTATGTTGTGGAGCAAAGATCCATCCTTGTTACACTGTTTTAATCCAAGAACCAACTCAACAACTAACCTTGATTTTGTACCATTACTGATATCAAAGAGAAGGGTGCAAGAAAAGAAATTTTTATACCAATAAAATTACTCTTTAAGTAAAGATTGTTGAACTACTCAACAAATTAATTTCGATGTCTCAAATTACAATTTGAAGTTTTCCATAACTTTCTAGAATATGGTCGAATCAATAGCTAATTTTACGAATTTTTTTTTTAAATATTTAAGATATGTCTTGATAATAAGATGAGATGCTCAAAAGTTTTCACAATTTTCTTCTCTAATATCATTCAAATAATACCATTTTTTAGTTTCAAATAGTTAACATTTTCATTTAATCATTACAACTTTTACAAATTTTAAAGTCAAAATCAAAACAAAATCTTCAAACTTCAAAATATAAATGATATTAAAAATTTATATTTCCAAACAATTTTTTGTTAAATTTATAATATTTTAAAACTTTTTCTCTTTTATTTTCAAAACGTATCTAATAAATTATCTCAACTCAAAATATTTCATAATTATATGCAGATCATTTCATTACTATTTATTGAATTACGAGACACTTCAGTACAATATCCAAACAAGCCATTTACTGACTAAGGAAATATTGAACTAGTGCATTCAATTGCCTCTTTTTTTCTTTTGTTGATTTGGGTTTCTATAGCATTTGAGGAAATTTTACTGGGAAGTCTACTAAAACGACTGGTGCTTCTTGACACGCGCTTCTTAGTGTCAAGTTTGCATTGACTCACTTAAGTGGAGCAAAGAAACTTAATTAGAAAGAAAGAAATTAAAAGCTGTTCAAGAAATTGAAGAAGTTAAGTAAACAGTTAGCAGTTGAGAGAAGTAACAAAATTAAATCAGGTAGGTCCCGGTGGATGGCCAAATTAGGAAATATATCAGCTATAGCCCATTAAAGTTTTGTACAATATCTTTTCATTTTTTGCATTTATCGTTCTATAATGACGTTCTATTTATAAGTTGGTGCGGGGACACATTATTCTTATCAAATTTAATTTACAAAAATATATTTAAAATCTCAAATTTTAAATACTACAAATCAAATTCTATAACAAAAATAGTGTGGATTTGTGTCTTTTATGGACAACCTCACACATGATTAGTGTGAGTATTTCAATAATTCATAGAAATCATAATTTTGACACGATGTTGAAAAATTATCATATTTTTAGCTCATAAAAATAAATTTTATTTATTTTAACTTAAATTTATATGAATCATGATGAAGAGGGTATATACTTCACACAAATATACAAGTAGTACTCAAGAAGGAAAACCAAAGGTAAAGCAACAAAATTGGCTTTTTAAACTGAGTATTTCTACACAATCTCCAAATCTCTACACCCCATCATTCTTTGATTTTTTTTTTGAAATTTTTTTAATTTTTTAATATTTTTATTTTGAATTTGTTCTTTTTAAACTAATTTAATTTTTTTATTCATTATTTATATATCAAATATTTGATAAATGAAAAAAATATATATACGATATGCGAAGGTTATATAAATAGTAAAAAATTGTATAAATTTGATAAATGAAAAACATTAAGGAGCTGTTTGAGAATATAATTATTCTTAAATATTTTTAAATTATTTTATTAGTGTTCACAAACAATTTATTACCATTCATAAATTATGATTAATAATACTATTCACAATATATTTCATTACTATTCACAAATGATTTAAGATATTCTTAATATCCAAATAGAGTCTAGTGTATATTATGTTAAATATTTTTCCAAATTGTAGAAAGTTACGAAATTTGAACCAATATAGCTATTTACAAACAACAACAACCAGGCAAGCTTGGAACAGCTAGCATATATCCATCTGTCATTGTTAAGAGCGGTTGATGATCACAAGCTTTATACCTTAATTCCCTTGAGAAAGTATTCTCAAGTTCTCACCTAATTAAGATGTTAACACCCAAGTTTGCCTGGAAAATCGATTACTTTCTGCTCCATATCTCTCATCATTGGACTGCATAAAAATTGATCTAAAATCCTCATAAACATGCATTCTTATATATATAGAATACCTGCTTAATTAGCTTCATGTTGATGTTTGTTATTTCATTTAAAATGATCTGTCCCCAATCATTATCATACAATTGATTTGTGAGGGTCCTACCCCAACATACTAGTGTATGATTAAAACCACCTCACTCCCACCATGATTAAGATTTATTGAAATATAAAATAGAGAAATGATTTTAGCAGTCCTAGAATGTACAAGTATGCACAATATTCTTTTTAAAAAAAAATGAATAAATCTAAAATTTATGTTAAAAAAAAAGAGTTTTTTAAGGGTAAATTCTACTTTATTTTTAAATGAGTACACGAGACTTGTATTACTCAATATAAAAACATTAACATTTTTATTATTTTTATAATTATTAAAAACTTTATAATATGTGATGAAGGAAAGTTGGCACTTCACACCAATGCATGTTTGCTAATCTAGGTCCAAACTCAATGGAGAAAAATGCTTGTGGCAATGAGAAAAAGTTCCACTATTCATGATTGGGAAACCTATTCGGCTATTCCCAAATCCCAAAAGACAAAACTGAAGGAAGTTTTTTAACCTTTTATCTCCACCAAACATCAATTATTGTGTCATCTTGAAATAAGCTGCTCGTACTGGAAATATGGCAAGTTCTAGTTGTGAGGAATGTTAAGTACAAATTTAAATAAATAAGTTTTGTATAAATCTTTTATAATAAAATAAAAATTAATTTTTTATATTATTTTAATGTGGATTTTACTTTTTACAAAAGGTGATTGTGCATAATTTATCTATTTAAAATTTGTACAAATTATTTCTTTTCAAATTACTAAAATAAAACGCTATTTAACAAGAAACTACATAAAAAGATGATAAGAGAATAACTATTAAGAACGGGATATTTAAGAAGACAATAAATAATTAATGAAAATTTTTATAAATAAAATAAAATTCATATGCATTTGAGGTGGTTATATATGATAAAGGATTTTTATAATCTGACTCTCCCCTAATTACTACAAAAAAACTAATAAATATTTTCATTTTCATTTTCATGTAAATGTAAGGCATAACATTATACGCAATTATTTCTAAAACAATAAACACATTTTTGTCTAATATTAAAGTATTCCTCACCTCACAAACATAAAAAATCCATAACTAAAATTTGTGATTTTCTCAAAAAATGAAGTATTTTTCAAAAGAGAACATCTATACAACCTTCTAATTTTTTCATATAACACATATTTTTTTAATTTTTTCTTTTATCAAATAATTGATATATGAATAATAAATTAAAAAAATTAATTAGTTTAAGAAGAATAAATTCGAATTTTTTTTTCAGAAAAATTAAAAAAATATAATATGTTAGAAGTTGAAAAGTTATGTTGCACGACTTTTTTTCAAATATACAATAGAAAAAAGAAAATTAAAAGTTAAAGTCTCCAAAAATTCTAAAAAAAGGTGATTTTTCGAGATAATTTAGGAGAAAGAATACAAGAGTGGTTGAAAATAGAATTATTTTTTTAATTTAAAAACATATCATTCATTTTCTTTGTCCACATAATGGCTTTGACGTAGGATTATCAAAATTTTGTATTTTATAGAAAGCAAAGCAAAAAACACAAAAACGAAAAACAAAAAACAGAAAACAAAAAACAAAAATCAGTGAAAAGATATGGATAAAGGAAAAAAATTTAAAATAAAAAGACAGAGAAAAGAATGGACAAGAAAAACTGGGAACCACAGTTGACTACGAAACACATAACCCGATCTCTAGGGTTTTTCTTTCTGGTATTACTTCTTTTTGTTTTGTTTTTGTTTTTTGAGGTATTTTACTTCTTTTTGTCATTGTTTTTATACTTTTTTTTTTTATGTCGTAAATTTGAGCCTAAACACTATTAACTACACAGCCTGTCTTCCTTCCCCCCCGTCTTCCTGTATCTCTCTCTCTCTCTCTCTCTCTCTCGGGATGGAGAAGAAAATGAAGCTTGCCCAACTCACTCGCTAGTCTCTAGTCCCTAAAAACAGCACCAATGCTTAGAAATTGAACCAGAACTTCAGAATCTAAAGACCCATTCCCTTTCTTAACATCCCTTTTGAGAATCTGGGTTTTCTCCTTGAGAGAACCCTTCCGTGTACTTAAATGCAGCCTCAAACCCTTCCCATTTTGCTTTTCGCCTTTCTCATTGTGTTCCCCTTGGCAAGACCAGATCTGGGTTCCGACCGATCTTCACTGTTGGCACTCCGGTCTGCAGTTGGAGGTCGAACCCTTTTCTGGAATGCTACAGAACTGAGCCCGTGCGGTTGGGCTGGAGTCCTATGCGAGGACAACCGCGTCACTGTGCTCCGTCTCCCCGGAGTGGCCCTCTCCGGCCAACTCCCCTCTGGCATTTTTGGCAACTTGACCCGACTGCGCACTCTCAGTCTGCGACTCAACGCTCTTACCGGTCAACTACCTTCTGATCTCGCTTCCTGTGTGAACCTTCGCAACCTCTACTTGCAAGGTAACATTCTTTCCGGCGAAATCCCCGACTTCTTGTTCACTCTTCGATACCTCGTTCGGCTCAACCTTGCTTCCAACAATTTTTCCGGCGGGATCTCTCCGAGTTTCAACAATCTGACAAGGTTGAAGACGTTGTTCCTCGAGAATAACAAACTCACCGGGCTGATTCCGCCTGAGTTAGACATCCCAAAGCTTGAACAGTTCAATGTGTCCAACAATTTGCTCAGTGGGCCAGTCCCAGAGAAACTGCAGTCTTTTCAGGAGGACTCGTTTCTGGGGAATTCACTCTGTGGGCGTCCCTTTGAAACGTGTTCTGGAAATGCGACCCTTCCGGCCGAAATCATCAAAAACAATGGTGGAAAGAAGTTGTCCGGCGGTGCAATTGCGGGTATTGTGATTGGATCTGTTTTGGGTTTCCTGCTTATCCTTGTAATCCTGTTTGTCTTGTGCCGGAAGAAGAGTAGCAAACAGAAGACGAGCACGGTCGACATTGCGACGGTGAAGCATCCGGAGGTGGGGATTCCGGGCGAGAAATCAGAAGGGGATGTCGAGAACGGCGAGTATGGAAATGGAAATGGGTACTCGGTGGCAGCGGCGGCCGCGGCGGCGATGACTGGCAACGGGAAGACAGAAGCAAACGGCGGTGGCGTAGGGGCGAAGAAGTTAGTATTTTTTGGGAATGCGGCGAGGGTGTTTGATTTGGAGGATTTGTTGAGGGCGTCGGCGGAGGTTTTGGGGAAGGGGACTTTTGGTACGGCGTACAAGGCCGTTTTGGAGATGGGGACGGTGGTGGCGGTAAAGAGGTTGAAGGATGTGACAATTTCGGAGAGGGAGTTTAGGGAGAAGATTGAGGCAGTTGGAGCAATGGATCATGAGAATTTGGTCCCTCTTAGAGCTTATTATTATAGCAGGGATGAGAAGCTGCTTGTTCATGATTACATGACCATGGGAAGCTTGTCTGCACTCTTGCATGGTGAGCCTTAGCCTTTTTTGTTTATTTGGTTTTGGTGATTATTTGTTATGATTTATTATGGTCCATAATTTTACAAGATGATTCATTTTTCCCGCCTTTTTAATCATCTCTGTTTTACTATATTAAATTGAAGGAAAATCATCATTAAGTTAGATAAAAGAAGGGAACTGGAATTAAAATCTAGTAATCCTTTCGTTTGCTTGAATTGTCTCGAGGATTTCATTAGAATTTCAACCGTTTTGCATCTCCAAGAGGACTATTTGGTGGTTATTTCGATTCCCAATATTGATTTGCTGTTGTGTTTGCTAAACATTGCTGTTGCCAACTTGTCGCTGGGGGTATTGCTGGGTATTGACAAATTCAATGCAATCAGCGATTATTTTCTTGAATCTGTTGATTGATAATTTATTATCTTCATAGATGGAGTTATATACTTATATGGTTTGCATTGATCACACCATTGTGCTGTCTGCATAGAGATAAGGAATGGCTATATTATGAAACGAGTATTGCTAGATCCACAAAGAAATCACAAATATCACAAACTGATGTGGTTACATCTGATCTATTAGATCTGCTTTATAATAAAGATAATTTTACATTCTGATGAATCAAATTAAGCTACATCTGTTTGTAGGATTACTTTTCTGTAATCCCTTTGTGGCTTGAGTATTTTCCTTATGAAATTATTGCTAGGATTCATTTGGTCATGTTCAGCAATACATGTTTTAGTGATGCATCAAAGCATGAAAAAAAAAAAGAGTGACATCATTTGCAGGAGTAGAGGTCCTAATAAGAAATACTTCAACACCGGATCAATTTTATCTTTACTACCCTAAGTCTCATACTTTAAATACAGGAAACAAAGGTGCAGGTAGAACTCCATTGAATTGGGATATTAGGTCTGCCATTGCCCTCGGAGCTGCTCGTGGCATTGAATATCTTCACTCTCAAGGCCCCAATGTCTCTCATGGAAACATAAAATCATCCAACATCCTCCTCACCAATTCCTACGATGCCCGAGTTTCCGATTTTGGCTTGGCACACCTTGTCGGTCCCTCCTCCACTCCCAACCGAGTTGCTGGCTACCGAGCCCCTGAGGTCACTGACCCTCGGAAGGTATCCCAGAAGGCCGACGTCTATAGTTTCGGTGTATTGCTCTTGGAGCTGCTAACTGGGAAAGCCCCCACTCATGCCCTTTTAAACGAGGAAGGGGTTGACCTTCCGAGATGGGTGCAGTCAATTGTTAGAGAAGAGTGGACTTCTGAGGTCTTTGATCTTGAGCTCCTCCGGTACCAGAATGTGGAGGAGGAAATGGTTCAACTCTTGCAGCTTGCAGTAGATTGTGCTGCCCAATATCCTGATAAACGCCCTTCAATGTATGAAGTGGCAAAGCAGATTGAAGAGCTACGTCGTTCTAGCTTGCGAGATCATCACAACCCAGAACCAGATCACATCAAATGATTCCAGATGATTTGTCTTTCTCGGTGAGTTCTTCAGTTCATGTCACCATCCTTCCTAATGGATTGTAGAAGGCTCTTCACTTCTTTGTTATGCCCATATATTGTGTGTTAATTTTTGTGTTTTGGTTGTATGTTTAATCCGGGCCTCATCTTCTTTCCTTAGGAGCCAACTGTCAATTTTATTTTAATTTTTCTTTTTATTTTAATTTTTTTTAATTCTCCCATTTCCCATTGAACTTGCATGTATTTCTTTTTCCCTTTTTTTTCATTAATACTTTGGGGGTGGATATGGTACATTAGTTATTGTTGGATAATGGTGGTTGTAATTATTACTCCTTGCTTTTACTTTTGCTTTCGGCTTTTTGGTGCAACTTTTAGGCCTCTGAAGTTGAGATGTTGTAGTTGCTTTTATTGGTTGGTTCTGGTTGTGATGTCTCTTCACGTGATTCAAATATTCCAAAACTATTTGTTTGTAGCATAAGCTTAGATCCCCAGATGCAAATCCTTACCCGATGTATTATTGATGCTCTGGGGCTGTGTTACTGTATATAACATTCGACAGGAATGTATGTATTGAGTATTGTGCCATGGTGCAGTAGATACTCTCAAGGAAATTAGAGAAAAAAATTGCCCACAAAACACCTCCCTCCCTCTCTAAGGTATCGATTGTTTTCGCTGATGAGATCAATTGAAATTAAAGTTAAAATTTGAATAAAATATTATTAGAATATATTTTTTTAATATTATTTTTGTTTTATGATTTGAAAAAGTTGAATTATTTATTTTATTTTTTGTGAGAATTTAAAAAAAAATAATTAAAATACATTATTAAAATTCACTTTTTCTAGTTTATTCATTTATATACTATGTCATTCTTTAGCTAATTTATTTTTTCTTTATATCATTTAAATAATTTTATTTTATTCTTTTTTAAATATTTTCTCGATCTTCGCTTTCATAAAAATTTTCTTCTGCCGAAAAGAAACCCCAACCATCTCATTTTCTCGACTAAATTCTCGAGAAACAAACACTCCGGCACTTGGTTTATCAAACACCCATGCCGAGAAGGAGCAGCAGTCATCACAGATGTGGGAGCTCACATGCTTCCGAGATTAGCATGTTTGTCGAGTTTCGATTTTCGGTAGAGAATCGCAACCTCGAAGCGCACTTTTAGTTCCGATTTGGTCCTCCGCAGAATCCTAATTTTCAGAAACTCGTTCAAAAGTTTGAAGCTCCCCCTTCCCTCTCCTCTCCTCTCCTCTCCTCTAAAATCTTGAAAGCTTGAATCTTGAAGCCCAACCATCTCGAAGCCGCAACAAGGGAAAGAGAGAGAGACGGCTACAGAGAGGAAATAATAAAATAAGTTTAGTTTCGTGAACGGTATCTCGCTACATGTAGCGAGATTACTATAGCAAATTCATTTGACAAGATCATTTATATGCTTCATTGGAGCATGATTTGGAGATATTTCTCATCCATTTTACAGTTTTTTGCATTTTTACAGCCTCCATTGGGAGTGTTCTTTAACCCAAAATCTTTTAGACGTGTTCCATTCTATCCTAAACCACCTCTATTGGCGTTAGTCACATGCTCCGATAGGTCGGAAACATACCAAAATTTTCAAAATTGCTTAAAATTTAAATTTTGTTTTTTCACGATATTTTACATAGAATTAATTAGTAAATTACATAATATATATATTTTTTGTAAATGTTTGTGTTTTTTTTTTTTTTTTTAAATTTTGTCCTCGCAAAAATTTGGGTAGCCATACGACTATGTTCTTGTTTTCTCAAGCCTCATTGGTTTCTAATCATTACATTATTTTTTTAAAATTTACATAAAATAATATAACTAACTCATTTTTTTTTTACATTTTAAAATAAAAAAATATTAAAAAATATTTTTTAATAAAATTTTATTTAATTTTAATTTTTACTAGATGGTTCCATGAAAGTGCCAATATAGTAAATCTTTACGTGTTGTGACTTGTGAGTTTCGACTATAGCTTATCCCTACTCGTTGATCCATTTCTTTTTCTCTTTTTTTTTTTTTCTGGTTCATTTGAATTTTCTTTTCACTTGGAATATTGATTAGATTATGATATTTTTTTTTAGAAATTATTCATCCCACTTACATCCTAATTTATTTTCGAAACAATAAAGAGTGACAGTTAAATGATACTGTCGTTGAAAGGTTAAAAAGTATGAGGAAAAGAAGATGATCATGATCGTTTTATGGTGGACCAGATGAATGCATCCATGTAATTGGACGGTCAGCTGTAAAAGTAAGCATGCAGTCTGATATTTTTTGGGTCCTCCTCTCTTAGGTGATGTTTATATTTTTCTTCAGCATCCAAAGCCTAAGAATTTTTCTTATCTCTTATCTTAGGGTCCCATAATTCTCTTTTCTTCACAGAAGTTTGACAAAAATAAAAGGAAAAGAACAAAAACAAAGATATAGCTTCCACTTAGGCAATATGGGGTTAGCTTGTCTATTTGCTGGTCTGCTGCAGAATCAAAACGGCTCTGCAGTAAAGATGAGTACAAAAACATTCACACATAGATACAAAATTTTGGAAACTCTCCAGTCTTATTCTCCGATGTAACAATAATCCACTGAATGAAATGAACCTTTTTGTAGAAGTTCAGTCCCAAAAACTTATGAATAATTCTTTTTGTAGTTTATATTTGATAGACTATATTGTAGTTTAATAGAAATACTTTCATTTTATGACTAAATGAAATGAATTTTTAAAATTTTTAAAATTTTTTATTTGTAAATAAGGGTGTTTTAATTAATTTTATTCTAAAATAGATATTTTTCTATTTATTTATTACTTAGACTGCAAAAAAATCTAATTTTTTGGACTGTATATAGCATTGTCCAAAACTTATTAGCGAATTTTGCTATATATAATTATTTTTGCGTATTTCATCAACACTTCACTTATGTGATTGGTTAAAACAATTATTTGATATTAAAAAAATGACGTAATCAATCACATTAGTAGAATACACAAAGAATATGCAAAAATAATTGCACATAATGTTTTTGTTAGCTATATAAACTTTGAGCAATTTAGTTCTGGGTTTCTTTTTTCTTCTTGGAACCTATTGCATGTAATGACAACATGGGGGGGGGGGGACCGTTCTTGTCTAATAAAATAGGCATTGTGACAATTTAATTCTTTAGTTGGAAGCATCTGAGTAGGTGTGCAAACTTTGTTACAATGTGGAGGGCATTCATTAGTTTGGTGGTTTATCTTGTACAAGCCAGACAAGAGTTGGTAATTTACAGGCTTGCAAATTCTTTCAATTTGAAAAGCTTGGGATGCTTTGGTTTTTACTCTTTATTTATTTTTGTATCAAATATAATCTTTACTTTAAATTATCATCTCATTTATACTTCATCCCTATAATACTTTCTTTTACAATTTTCCAACTTTCCTCCTGAAAATTAGAATAATTAAATCATAAAAGGGAAATTATGATCATTGAAAATAAAATCACATCTCTAAAGATAAGGCCATAGAATTTGGAGGAGAGAGAGAGAGAGAGAGAGAGAGAGAGAGTTTTCGGATAACGACTAGTTAACCTTTACATGTATAATATAGGATGACCCATAAGCATAACCCAAATGCTTATTTTATTTAATAAGTAAACGATTATATAATATCAATACAAATAGGCATCGTTAAAGTAATACAGGGATATACAAGAGCCAATACCTATTTAGGAAGAAAGAAAAATAACTCAAATGATTATTAAGCCTTGCGTATTACTTTTGAAAAAAATGGAGCCACTATTAAAAGTGATTTATTTATTTATTTAAGAATAGACACACTTGCACACTTTAAAATTATATTTAGTATTACTAATTAGATAAAATATCAAATATTTGTAGGCTTGTCAACTTCTAACTCAAATGGTTTTTTCTCTCTCTTTATAGAAGAATGGAATAAAAAAAAATGAAAGTTGTAAATTCAAATCAAGTCATTGCATATGTAAATTATTATAAATACAACACGCATGCACGTATATGTTATTTTCTACCACAAAATATAGGGCAGTTCTATTAAAAAAGTACTACATCCTCTTGTGTTCCTGCTGTTTGGTTTCTAGGAGGGTGAATCTCTCTCTCTCTCTCTCTCTCTCTCTCTCTCTCTCTCTCTCTCTCTGTGTCTGTGTGTGGGTGCTGTTGAAAGTTAGACCTACCGCCGTCCATTCATAATTGCCTTGCAGAGGCCCCCACCATCAAATTCCTTGTCCGATCATAGTTTTCATTCCACCAGTGTGGAGCTCATGTGAATGAGTCTCATGCGCCACCCTTCAATCTTCATAATGGACTACTGTTTGAGATCTATAAAAAAACAACCTTTTCCAGTTGTGCATTTATTAGTTCTTTGGTTAAGAATCAATGCCATCAGACCCTCCATTCCCCCCCCCCCCCCCCCCCCCCCCGGTCTTAAATCATCACTTATTTTAAAATTTTAAATTAATAAAAATAAATAAGTTTTATTTTATGCTTAACAATTTATATGTTTGTTGGACTTTGCACCCACAACTAAGGTCTGATTCCGTCCTGTTTTCCACAACGAATCAAGAAAGAGCTCAAGGCTCAAATGGACTCATAATTTTTTACTATATTTGTATTTCAAAATAACTAGTCAACATTATAACTAGAGCTTCCTTAAAATCTTTACGAATGTATAGTCTTCATTCCTCCCAAATAACGTTGGGTCATTCACTAAGTACACTCGCAGATGTGGGACTTTACAATCTCACTGCTCCTTAGAATTAATTATTTTGAAGTGTAATTCCCATATAGTGAGAAATTGATGTTAAACTTGACACTCAATGGCCTTTATCATTCTCATTCATTCTATCCTAAATTATCCACTTCAATGTCTATTTTGCACCAAGTGCTTTGTACCACTTGATTTATTGGGTCAGCTTTGATGCCATAAAACTTATTTGGGATCATATAAGTCACAAGAACTTCCACCCTATTGAAATTCACTAGTAAATTTGGGGCATTATAATCGATTGAGTTTGTTGCCCAGATGACTAACACAAGAGGGGGGGTGAATTGGGTTATATTAAAAAATTAATACTTATAAACTAAATATACAATATAAAATATAACCAAAATATAAAGCAGTAGGAAATATAAAGAGTAGGGTAAGAGAAAGCAAACTCAGTATTTTTACGAGGTTCAGCCCCACTGCCTACGTCCTCGCCTCAAGCTACCCCTTGAGGATTCCCAAATCCACTATTCAATCTCCTTTAGGTGGAGATAGAAACCTATTACACCTTTGAGCAGCACCGCTCCAAAGAATCCGTGTAGAACACCCTCTACACTTCCAATCACCTCACACTTGGTGATTCAACTATTCCCTGTGTAGAACACCTTCTACACACACAAGGGTTATACGCACCCTCTTACTTCCAATCACCTCACACTTGGTGATTTAACTATTCCCCGTGTAGAACACCTTCTACACACACAAGGGTTATACACACCCTCTTACTGATACAAGAATTGATAGTGGGTAGGCTATCAGAAAACACTCCTCAATGAGTGAAATAAGAACAATACAGCACAAACTATATCTCTCTCAACAAGAACAAGAATTAAGGTTCAAAACTTTAGAAAAGAGAGAATGAGAGCTTTGAAAGAATGATGCAAAATTTAGCAATAGATGTGTAAGCTCTTGTTGTGATTTTTGCAAAACTCAAGTGAGCTATTTATAGGTAAATGAGTCTTCAATTTCAAATTTGAAAAGATTCCCATGTCAAATAAGAGTACTATTCACTTTTCAAAAAATTCAAATAAAAACATTTCCTTTTTGCATTTGTCAAAGACAACTCCATTCATTTTTCAAAGAAATCAAACTTAATCTTTTGCTTTTCATACAAGACAAAATGAGCATGATTTATTTTTCAAACCAAATCATCTTCTTTTTGCATATGTCAAAAAAACACACAATCACCCTTTAAGATTTTCAAACAAATCATCTATCTTTTATATTTGTCAAAAAAAAAACACAACCACCCTTTAAGATTCTCAAACAAAATCATCTACCTTTTGCATTAGTCAAAAAAACACACCACCTCCCTTCAAGACTTTCAAACAAAATATGCACATGTCAAATATGATAATCAATCATCTTATAAAATCAAGTTTTTATAAAAAAAAATATAATTTTCGAAATTATTTTGTTTGATGGTGTTATGCACATGTGAAAAACATAATTTTCAAAACTAAGACATTTAAAAATGTCTTGCATATGTGGAAAAGTAATTTGATGTTTTATGAGAAAAAAGAGTAATTTGGAGCCTTAATCCAATTTCTAATTTTATCAAGAGATGTACAAAAATAATCTATGAGCTTCATTTGTAGACTTGATATCTTTCTTGCTCATGCTTGATTTCTTGATGTGTTTAGCTCCCTTCATGCATAGACAACTTGAACTTGAGATTTCAATATTATTTGTTATCATCAAAATTTATACATAAATACGAGACTTGAAACCTTGGGTTCAACAATCTCCCCCTTTTTGATGATGACAAATATTTAGTAGAAATCTGCGACCTGCAGTAATACTTAAGCTCCCCCTGAAAATATGCGTTAGTATTTCAAGAAAAATATAAACATGATTCTAGCATATATAACAGGGTAGTATAATACTAGTATAAGACTTCTCCCCCTTTTGGCATCATTAAAAAGGAACCGTAATTGGTTTCAATAAATTTTTTTTTTTTTTTTCGTAATAAGCAATAATCAAATAAAACGGTACGTTAGAGAGTAGAAGTTGGAACCACCCGTGCCCGACAAAACCTGCAAAGGTTGAAGCCGAATTTTATCATCTCGGTGCGGAAGAAGATTTAAATCCGCTTGATGTTATTGACGAATTAGATATTCCAGAGATTTGAAGTTGAATAATTAAAATTATTCGTGTCCGACAAAGACAGCAAAAGCTGCAGGCCTAGCTCTGGCAATGCGGTGCGGAGCCATGCATGTCCGACAAAACCTGCAAATGTTAGAAGTCTAACTCTGGCAATTCGGTGCGGAGCCACGCGTATCTGACAAAACCTGTAAAAGTTGGAGGCCTAGCTCTAACAGTCGGTGTGAAAGCAGATCAATCACCTGATGTTGTTGACAAACGGGTTTGAAGGCTTTGAGTTTCTATAAAAAATCATTTTCACCAATCGGATACAAAAAAAAAACATTGCTTCTTGACCTAAGTTCTGTTTCTCCATAACGATAGAATGGCCGAACAATTTTCTTCCACTAATATTCCAGACTTGAATCAGGAACTCTTGACGCATCAACCATCAATCTTCTCTCCTAAGGCCGTCAATGCCATGATAGGAGTAGAGAACCGTTTTTCTAGTAAGAAAACTTTTTGACAATGTGTTCCAGCATATCTTATATTTCTTTTGACTAATAAGATTTGAAGAGACAATAGTTTGTCTTGTTCTTTATGCTATCTCTATAAAATCAGTTTTAAAGTTCATCCGATTTGCATCAAATCTTATTCTCATCTCTATAACTCATCTGCATTCCTTCAATATTCTCGCTTTAAGTTTTCAATTCTTTTCTCAATGTCTCATTCTTCTAACATTCCTCTAGATGCATCCATGAGGTATTCTACATCTCAATCTCATGTCCTTTCTGCAGCTACCATTGGCGCCATGTTGCAGCAAGAGAACAACAGTTTGGCTAATAAGTCAGACTCCGATGCTATCTACGACTTGGTGAGTCTCGGGACTCGCTACTCATCCTCTATTGTCGCTTTTTCCCAGCGGCTACAAGTCAAAAATCATGAGGTTGAAAAGCTTAAAGAACAAATTGTTGTACTTCAACGAATTGTTCAAGAGTCTCACACAAGGGAAGGAATCCTTCGGCAGAAGAATAAAAAGTTGAAATCTCTATTGGATTCTTCATTCCGCTTGCCAGTTCCCATGGATAGGGATGACATGATATTGTATGAAGAGAATGAGCGTCTCAAACATGAGGCTAAGAACCTTAAGTTTATGTAAAAGTATTTAAAAAAATATCTCTCTATTTTTATGAACTCTGATCTATCTTTCAAGAGATATTCATAACATGCATCATACCTATTTCTCTTCTAATCATAAATAATCTATCTTCTGGTAAGGGTTTTGTGAATATATTTGCTAACTGATCGTGTGTGTTTGTGAACTCCAGTACTATATCGCCTTTCTGCACATGATCTCAAAAAAAATGATATCTTATTTCAATATGCTTAATTCTAGAATGTTGTATTGAGTTTTTTTTTTTTTTAAAGATTTATAGCACTTGTATTATCACATTTGATTGGAATGTGATTATACATAAGTTTAAAATTCTCAAGTTGTTGCTTCATGTAAAGAACTTGAGCATAACAACTACCCGCAGCAACATATTTTGCCTCAGCAGTAGATAGTGCAACAGAATTTTGTTTTTGTTTTTTTTTTTTTTTTACTAAACCAGGAAATTAGTGCACGACCTAAGAAATGACATGTTCTACTAAAACGTTTTCGATCATCTTTGCAACCAGTATAATCGGTACCTGAATAACTAATAAGATCGAAAGAAGTATATTTAGGATACCATAACTCTAAGTCAATGGTACTGGCAAAATATCTAAAAATCTGCTTGACTGCAATCAGATGAGATTGTTTCGGAAATGATTGAAAACGTGCACATAAACATACATTGAACATAATATCAAGTCTACTAGTTATCAAATATAATAAACTACCAATCATACCTCGATATACCTTTGAGTCAACTGGCTTACCGCTTTCATCTTTATCAAGTTTAGTGGTTGGACTCATTGATGTTCCAATTACTTGATTTGCAATCCGAGAAAGAAATTAAGTTCTCCCATTATGCTCATTTCAAATTCTTTCTGCATATTCTTAGCAAAATCTTGACACATATTTTCATTAGTAGCACCAAATATTATATCATCTACATAAATTTGAACTAGAAGAATATCATTCTATTTGATTAAAAGAGTTATATCGATCTTTCCTTTTAAAAAACCTTTTAAAAAAAACTATTTAAGAAAACACTTTTAACAACCATTTGAAAAAATTTGAAATCTTTATAACAAGCATATGCAAGTAGCATTCGAATAACTTCTAATCTTGTGACTGGTGCATATGTCTCATCATAATCGATTTCTTCCTCTTGATTGAAACCTTGGGCTACAAGTCGAGCCTTGTTTCTAGTGATGATTTTAGACTCATCTTTCTTATTTCTAAAAACCCATTTTGTTCCAATAACAGCATAATTTTTAGGTCTAGGAACAAGTGTCCAAACATCATTTCTTTCAAATTGATTAAGCTCTTCTTGCATAGCTAGTATCTAAGATTCATCAAGAAGTGCTTCATCAATATTTTTAGGTTCAATCTGAGATAGAAAAGCAGTATGATTGCAAATATTTCTAAAAGATGATCGAGTACTTACACCTCGTGAAGGTTCTCCTAGAATTTATTCCGCTGGATGATCTTTCACATGTTTCCACTATTTGGTTGTATCTTGTACTAAGTCTTGATGATCTTTCCTTCTATTTCCATGATCTTCTCTTTTGAATTGTCTTCAAATATCACACATCCTTTTTCTTTAGAAGTGAAGTCAATGAATTTAGTTTTGTCTTCTGTCACGTATCTTGAGCATCCGTTGTCTAAAAATCATTTATTTTTACCTGTAGAATACTTCATGCATACCTACAAAAGCAATTAAAAACAATTCCCGGTACCCAAGTTCTTTGGGTCCTTTATTTATTAGTATTAGAAGAAACAAGATATTTAGGTACCCATATGGCCCTAATAGTCATTGTATGTTTTCTTCTAATAGGACAAGCAAGATAATTATGACAATTTCTATTACAAAAATTGCAAATAGCATGTGACATATATGAAGAACTTGAGTGATTATAATAGTATCTTTTTTTAACAAAATTATTTTTATGAAAAGAATTTTGAATATTGGACTTTGATGTAGAAGGATTATCAAAGAAGTTTTTATAAGGTTTGTATTTTTGTTTTGGCATATATCCCAAGCCTGCCTTATCAAAAACACATCTTTGACTACCAAGAAGTTTTTCAAAATTTCTTTTTCCATTCGTAAAGTTTTCAATAATATTTTCTAAATCAGTTTTCTTTTTCTTCAACTCAAAATTTTCATCTTTCAAAACAATATTTTCTTTTCTTAAAATATCAATTTCGTTTGTTAAAGAAGAATTTTTCTTTTTCAAAACAGTATACTTGATACCCAATTTTTCAAATTCCTCATATACTTCTTCTAAAACATTTTGCAATTCTTCATATGAAGGATCTTCAATATTATCAAAATTTGTTACCTCAATGTCATCTTTAGCCATAAGACAAAGATTTCCTGATTCTCCATTGCTTGCTTCACTATCTGAGCTACTTGAATCATCATTCCACGTAACTTTCATTGCTTTTTTGCCTTTGTTTCGATCTTTCTTTAGCAGAGGACAATCTGGCTTGATATGACCGGGTTTATTGCATTTATAACAAATTAAAGTGTCATTTTTACCTGAATCTTTCTTGGAAAACTTATTGAAGGATTTCCTTGGAGGAGTTTTATTTTTCTTTAAGAACCTCTGAATTCTTCTTGTTATCATCGCAACTTCTTCATTTTTGTCGTCATTTTCCTCATCTTCATCACTTTCACTTTCATGTGGAACAGCTTTAAGTGCCAAGCTCTTCTTTGACTTTCCTTCTTCTTCTCCTCTTTTCAATGTGTACTCATGGGTGATAAGTGACCCGATGAGTTCATTCACTTCGAGCTTCTTGAGGTCTCTAGCTTCAAGAATCGCTGTCACTTTTGATTCCCAACGTTTTGGTAGAGAGTTGAGAATTTTTCTTACTATCTCCACTTTGGAATAAACTTTGCCAAGAGCTGTCAAGCTATTTATGATGTTAGTAAAACGAGTGTACATACTAGAAATAGATTCATCATCATTCATCTTAAACATTTCATATTCATGAGTAAGAATATAAATTTTTGATTCCTTGACTTGAGAAGTTCCTTCGTAAGTAACTTCCAAGTTATCCCAAATTTCCTTTGCTGTAGCACAAGTCATTACTCTATTAAATTCATTACCATTGAGAGCATTATATAATAAATTCATAGCAGTTAAATTCAAAGTATAAAGTCTATCGTCTTCACGATTAAACTCTTCTTCTTCCTTTTTGACCTTTACTCCATCAACTACTTTTGTTGGAATATAAGGTCCATTTACAATACATTTCCAGATTTCTCGACCTTGAGCCTGAAGAAATATTCTCATTCTAACTTTCCAGAATGAGTAATTGTCTCCACAAAAGAGTGGAGGCCGACTGCTAGATTGACCTTCACCAAATGAAGCTGCAATGTTAGCCATAAGATCTTAACTCAAAAGATAGTTAATCTTATAATAGAGCTCTTGCTCTGATACCACTTGTTGCCCAGATGACTAACACAAGAGGGGGGGTGAATTGGGTTATATTAAAAAATTAATACTTATAAACTAAATATACAATATAAAATATAACCAAAATATAAAGCAGTAGGAAATATAAAGAGTAGGGTAAGAGAAAGCAAACTCAGTATTTTTACGAGGTTCAGCCCCACTGCCTACGTCCTCGCCTCAAGCTACCCCTTGAGGATTCCCAAATCCACTATTCAATCTCCTTTAGGTGGAGATAGAAACCTATTACACCTTTGAGCAGCACCGCTCCAAAGAATCCGTGTAGAACACCCTCTACACTTCCAATCACCTCACACTTGGTGATTCAACTATTCCCTGTGTAGAACACCTTCTACACACACAAGGGTTATACGCACCCTCTTACTTCCAATCACCTCACACTTGGTGATTTAACTATTCCCCGTGTAGAACACCTTCTACACACACAAGGGTTATACACACCCTCTTACTGATACAAGAATTGATAGTGGGTAGGCTATCAGAAAACACTCCTCAATGAGTGAAATAAGAACAATACAGCACAAACTATATCTCTCTCAACAAGAACAAGAATTAAGGTTCAAAACTTTAGAAAAGAGAGAATGAGAGCTTTGAAAGAATGATGCAAAATTTAGCAATAGATGTGTAAGCTCTTGTTGTGATTTTTGCAAAACTCAAGTGAGCTATTTATAGGTAAATGAGTCTTCAATTTCAAATTTGAAAAGATTCCCATGTCAAATAAGAGTACTATTCACTTTTCAAAAAATTCAAATAAAAACATTTCCTTTTTGCATTTGTCAAAGACAACTCCATTCATTTTTCAAAGAAATCAAACTTAATCTTTTGCTTTTCATACAAGACAAAATGAGCATGATTTATTTTTCAAACCAAATCATCTTCTTTTTGCATATGTCAAAAAAACACACAATCACCCTTTAAGATTTTCAAACAAATCATCTATCTTTTATATTTGTCAAAAAAAAAACACAACCACCCTTTAAGATTCTCAAACAAAATCATCTACCTTTTGCATTAGTCAAAAAAACACACCACCTCCCTTCAAGACTTTCAAACAAAATATGCACATGTCAAATATGATAATCAATCATCTTATAAAATCAAGTTTTTATAAAAAAAAATATAATTTTCGAAATTATTTTGTTTGATGGTGTTATGCACATGTGAAAAACATAATTTTCAAAACTAAGACATTTAAAAATGTCTTGCATATGTGGAAAAGTAATTTGATGTTTTATGAGAAAAAAGAGTAATTTGGAGCCTTAATCCAATTTCTAATTTTATCAAGAGATGTACAAAAATAATCTATGAGCTTCATTTGTAGACTTGATATCTTTCTTGCTCATGCTTGATTTCTTGATGTGTTTAGCTCCCTTCATGCATAGACAACTTGAACTTGAGATTTCAATATTATTTGTTATCATCAAAATTTATACATAAATACGAGACTTGAAACCTTGGGTTCAACAGAGTTCTACCCCAATTTAGAGTATAAATTTGGGGCATTTAATCGATTGACCTCTACCCAAGTTTTGGCAAAGATCAAAATGAACATTAGGAAACTATAATCGTTTGAGTTGTACCCCCCAATTAAGATTATTCATAGCAAGTCTTCTGATAGACTCATTGACTTCTACCCAAGTTTTGGCAACAATCAAAATGAACATTAGGAAACTATAATCGTTTTGAGTTGTACCCCCCCAATCAAGATTATTCATAGCAAGTCTTTCTGATACACTAATTTTCAGTTCTAATTCGAACTTGCGGCCCCTTTTAAGGAGACTATGGGTCACGAGTTTGAATAAATTACTTTTAAAAAACTTTTTTTTTTCAATATTTAATTTTAACTACACTTAAAAAATTATACGAATTTGACTAAACCACAAAACGAGATTAAATTTTTTATAAATTTTGCCCCTTTGAGAGTTTTAAAAGTTAAGACAATGCTCGATAGACTAATTTTCAGTTCTAATTCGAACTTGCAGCCCCCTTTAACGAGACTATGGGTCACGAGTTTGACTAAATTATTTTTAAAAAACTTTTTTTTTCAATATTTAATTTTAACTACACTTAAAAAATTATAAGAATTTGACTAAACCACAAAACGAGATTAATTTTTTTTTATAAATTTTGCCACTTTAAGAGTTTTAAAAGTTAAAACAATGTCCGTCACAAATGTGTATAAGAACACTACATATCAATGAGTTAATTTGGCTCCTAATATGGGTTCTTTATTGTATTTATTAGTCACAAATGTAACTTTAATTATTATTTGCAATGAAATAGTCTTTTCATAAAATAATAATAAAAAAAATCGAATCTTCAATTTGATATTGTCAATGACCCAAGATAATTTTTATTACGGTCAATCCATATTGAGTACAAGTAGAAAGCTTACTTCTTTGCTGTAACCAATGATCTGCATAATTGCTCCCAATTTCCAATCAATAATAAGTACATATATCGATAAAAGATTTTATTTATAAATTCAAATTTTAAAAATTATATTTCCAAATCAAATTATAACGTAGTATTGTGCTCTACGCCGGTTTATAATAGAATTTTTCATTGATGGAAATCTCTTTTCAAGATTATCTCAGCATGAGCTTGATTTAATATTTTTCCTTTTTTGGAATTAAGCCAGTAAAATGTGCATGATCAAGAACCACTCTTTTCTATACCGAATACCCCTACCTCCAACAAAGCCAGGACGCGCTGCACAAAAGCTAAGAAATCGAAAATTTCATTAACTAAATGATCAACTGTACATACAGGAGTGTTCTAATTGCTATGGAGAAAAAAGAACCAACTTAATAAGACAAGAATGCAACCAACAATGGGGTATTAGGGGCAAAGGTTCGCAAAATCAAACAACAAAACAGCTCAACTCTAATATTGAAACCCCAAAGATTAGACCTGTTAAATCTTTAAGAGCATCCCGAACCAGTTTAGCCTCTTACGTTCCCTTCTATTTCTGCAAATAGAAAACACTGATCAACTTACAAAATAGCATAATTCATACTTAACATGAGATGACAATCACAAGTTTTTGAGATCATACATGTACAGGGTGTACAATAACACCGTGATTAAGCCCCACAAAATGCCAACTCAACCAAATCAAAAACCCATTCCTGGCTTTCGACTGGCAGGAAAGTCACACGTTAGGATTTGTTGGGTGGATCGTCCTTGAAACCCTTAGATAGGAGATCATAGTTGATTGATGCCAGCTGGGATAGATTCTGAATAAACACATGAAATACAAAATTAAATCAAGATGCTGCATGAAAATATTCTGTGACAATGGAAAACATAAAAGCGGTTACTCAGGCATGAAGACACATCAGGGGGAAGAGAAAAAAAGTTAACCTAGAATCACCGCAATTTAATATCAACCACGTTCATGCAAGGCCAATTTACCAAACATGGAAATTCACTCTTACCCACACAAGGTTTCTAAGCAGCCATTCCAAAAAGCTTTAGAATGGTAAGGTTATTCATATTCATGCTCAGGCTTTAACTTCACATCAGCATACAGATGAAAGTTACCTTGAATGAGAAATTACTGAAGGAGTAATTGACAGAAGAGCCAGACTCAAATTCAGTAAGACCCCCACATTCATCTCCCTGTTTATCAATGTTGCCCAAGAGCAAAGCAACCAGCAAATCCCATGTAAGCATGACAGATCGGAAAGTTCTACTAATTATTTTGTCAAATTTGAAGAGGTTCTAAAATACAATACCACTTCATCCTGGCGATGGCTTAAGCAACTACTGCTGCCACTTAAGCTGTCATCATCACTGGAATCCTCTTCACTGGCAGGATATGCATGGTCATCTGAAGGATTCCATGTGTAGCGACTTGTGAAGTAACTGGTATCTAGCGCACTCTCTGAAGATGGAACAAATGCAGCCTGTAAAAGAGAGAATTTAATAGGGCAGTCCATCCATCCAAAACATCTAGAATTTTTTTTTATTTTTTATGACAAGTCCTGGGATAGTGTTAATGCAACATCTTTAACCCGGTTAAACCCTGGACCTGTGTAACACATTCCCACCACAGGGATCAAGTAAGACATCTAGAAATATCCCACCTACATCTTTATGATTTTTAAGTATCAGACAATCGCACCTTCTGCCTGGCAAGTGTGTCCCAGTTGATATTTTTGAAGAATACATGTTGCTTCACCTGGATCATAGAATCCAATTTTATTAGGTCAACATCTAATGTATCATGGGAACATAAAAAAATAATTAATGGACAGGAGCATTAAGAGCCAAGATCACCTCCGATGCTCCTCTGGCTCCCAGTCTCTGATCGGGGTCTTCTGTAAGTAATCTAAATAAGAAAAGTATCAGCATATGAAAAATTAAATATAAATTAAGCTACCATCTATCCTGGTATTGTCAGTACTGACTCCAGAAGTACGACCCTTATATGATGAAAATAACATTAAATCTAGAAAAATATATGCACACAATTGACTTGATCTTTGGAGGGCATAAAAAATGGCCCATAATCACCTATTCAGTACATACCTTTTCAGATGCAAGAAATATTTTACAATACACTTACCACAATTCAAAACACTGATAAAACAGAATATTAGAAGTTTTTAACATCTATCTACATTTAATTTACCACAATTATCATTTCCACCAAGTGATTTAACATGCATATGATTAACATTCTATTCCAGTTTTCTGCAATAGCACTTTGTATTGCCTGGTTACAAGCAACCACATTATGCCCAAAATAACAAAATCACAAAGATATATGCAATCACTTTGAATCGATCCCAGTTTCTTATATAGAATTCTTGATATACCAGGTATGCACCAAAGAATTCATTTTTTTTTTTTTGTAAGAAAGAAGCAAGTAATGTGAATGAAAAAGTCATAGCCCAACTACACAGAAAGTATACAAAAGAGTCCCTAAGTACATTCTAGGAACTGGAAATAAAGGACAGAAAGTCGTGCACATTGTTTTCATGTAAAACAATAGCTGAAAACTATGACCATAGGGTGTGAATAAAAAAATCCTGCAACTCCACCGAAATGCGCTCCTTGTTCTCAAAGCAACGATTGTTCCGCTCTGTCCAAATACACCACATAATGCATAGCGGCACCATTTTCCACATTGTTACCACTTGAGGACATCCATGTAACTTCCTCCAACACCACAACAAGTCCACCACCTTTGCTGGCATTACCCAAGCAAGATCAATCCTGCGAATGACCTCATCCCACAACGTCCTCCCAACCTCACAATGTAGTAAGAGGTGATCCACTAATTCTCCATATTTTTTACACATGTAGCACCAATCTAGTAAAACACAACCTCTCTTCCTCAAGTTGTCCGTAGTCAAAATCTTCCCCAACGTAGCAGTCCAAACAAAGAAAGCTACCTTAGAAGGTACACGAGACTTCCAAATATTTTTCCATGAGAAAGGAGCATGTTCTTGTGTGGCTAAGATTTTGTAATAAGCCTTTACTGTGCACTTCTTATGATCATTGGACTTCCACTTCAAACTATCGCCCGATGTCGTAGGAGTCCCCATTGAATGTAGAGCTCTGAAAAAATCTGCAACAATAGATAGTTCTCAATCATGGAGGTCCCTAATGAATAGAATATTCCAAAGATGAGAGCCATGAGAAAAAACACGCATATCCGCAATAGAAGCCTCCCTATTAGCTGCAATACAATATAGAGTAGGAAACACTCTATCAAAAGCCACTGCACCACACCAAACATCATTCCAAAATCTGATTTTGTTCCCCTCTCCAACCACATATCGAATGTGACTTTCAAAACTTGGCCAGCCCCTCCTAATAAAATTCCATAATCCCACCCCATGACTCCCCCTGACCTCAGAAGAACACCAACCCCCCCAAGCCACTCCATATCTAGCATCCACGGTCTCCTTCCACAACAATCCCTCCTCCAAATGATATCTCCATAACTATTTTTCCAATAGAGCTTTATTGAAAATACGTAAGTTACAAACTCCCAAGCCACCATAGGCGATTGGGGAACACACTGTATTCCAATTAACTAGATGAAACTTTTTTTCTTCCACCATGCCTCCCCATAAGAAGGCCATGAAAAGTTTCTCAATTCTTAACGCCACCCCTGCTGGCAAAGGAAACAATGAGAGAAAATAAGTGGGGAGATTGGTAAGGGTGCTCTTAATAAGGGTGAGGCGACCCACTTTCGATAGACAAACCCTTTTCCAACCCGCCAATCTTCTTTCAATCTTCTCCACTACTCCGTCCCACATAGCTCTAGCTTTGAAAGTTGCACCCAGAGGAAGGCCTAGATACTTCATTGGCAAGGAAGATACCGAGCAGTCCAAAAGGCTTTGCTAACCTGGAGATATGAGAAATTGTACCCACTGGAATCATCTTAGATTTGCCAAGATTCACCTTAAGCCCCGACACTGCTTCAAAGCAAAGTAACAAAGCACGTAAGCTTTGGATTTGGCCAGCATCCGCTTCACAAAAGATTAGAGTATCATCTGCAAACAAGAGATGTGAGATGTTAACAGAACCATTATTACCATTTCCCACCTGGAATCCAGAAATGAACCCGCCCCCAACTGCAGCCGTCACCATCCGACTTAGAGCTTCCATGAAAATAACAAACAATAAAGGAGAAAGAGGGTCTCCTTGCTGCAAACCCCAGGAGCTCTCGAAGAAACCCGCAGGTGTGCCATTATCTAGAACCGAGAACCAAACCAAGGAGATGCAATGCCTTATCCAGGAGATCCACCTACCACTAAACCCACACCTCTCAAGCATATATAATAGAAATTCTTAATTCACATGGTCATAAGCCTTTTCCATGTCAAGTTTGTAGAGAATGCCTATACCCCTTTCCCTCAATTTACAATCTAAACATTCATTTGCAATTAGAACCAAATCAAGAATTTGCCTACCACAGATGAAGGCATTATGTGACTTGGAGATAATTTGTTCCAAAACAGGGCTTAGACTGTTGGCAAGAGTCTTGGCGATGATCTTGTAAACACTACTGACCAAGCTTATGGGACGGAACTCTTCAATTGCCAAAACCCCAATTTTCTTGGGGATAAGGGTAATAAAGGTTGCATTGAGGGATTTTTCAAACTTTTGAAAGGAGTGAAATTCCTTAGAGACTTGCATAACGTCACCTTATACAATGTCCCAACAAGTTTGAAAGAAACCCATCAAAAAACCATATGGGCCCGGTGCTTTATCCTTTGCCATAGCAGATATGACCTTGAGGATCTCATCTTCTTCAAAAGGCCTCTCCATACAGCTTACACTCTACGGGTCTATAGCCTCAAAGGACAAATTATCAAGCTTCGGCTGCCAATCAAACGGTTTTGTGAGAAGGTCCTCGTAGTAATGCACAACATGACTTTCTATATTTGTTGGAAAAGATAGCACCTGACCACCTGAATGAAGTACCTCAATAGCATTACTTTGTCGATGTGAATTGGCCACTTTGTGAAAGAATTTTATATATCTATCACCTTCTTTCAACCAAAGGGTCCTGGATTTCTGATGCCAAGAGATCTCTTCCGACAATATAACCCTCTCCAAAGTCTCCACAACTGTACATTTTCTCGATAACACTTCGTCAGATCGATCCCCCTCTAACTCCCTTCCCTCTTAACTCCTGCAATTCCTCCAAGAGAGTCGACTTCTGATGATCAATGTGCCCAAAGACTTCCAAGCTCCATTTCTTCAAGTCTTGTTTCAATGCCTAGAGTTTACCTACAAGAATAAAATTTGGAGTGCAAATGAAATGATATGATGCCCACCAAGCCCGCACCAAATCAACAAACCCATCCGTTGTGAGCCACATGTTTTCGAACTTAAAGTATCACCGTCCCCTGTGAATGCCCCCACGATCAAGTAAAATGAGATAGTGATCTGAGGTTACCCACGCCAAACGCTTCTGACAAAGCGATGGATAATGAGCTTCCCACGCCGGAGACTAGAAATCTATCAAGTTTTGACCACACCCTTCCATTCAACCGAGTAAACTCGTCTTCATTGAGGAGAATATCCATGAGGTCTAGATCAAAGATGAACTCGGAAAATTCTTCCATAGGCAAAGAATTCCGATAAGTCCTCGAATGCTCACTGGGAAAATGGGTAGTGTTGAAATCTCTCCCCATGTACCACGGCACGTCCCAGATAGTAAAGACACCCGTCAACTCCTCCCAAAGCCCACGCCTCTCCCTGTGTGCATTAGGCCCATAAATGCCTGCAAAAGCCCATACGCATCCATCAGTAACACTTTTGAAGAGAGAAGCAACTGAAAAAATCTCAATGAACTCTTCCATCGTCTCAACAACTCTTTTATCCCACATTACTAACACACCCCCCAAAGCTTCCTTAGAGGCCAAGTAAGACCATTCTACATACGAACACCCCCATAAACTCCGCATGATCCTTCTATCAATGACCCGCAACTTTCTTTCCTGTAAACACACTACATCGACCTTTCACATTCGCAATAGTGATTTTATGGAGAGAAGTTTATTGTGATTATCAAGTCCCCGCACGTTCTAAGAGATGATTTTTGGCTTCATGGAAACAACACGGACCCCCTCCCAAGACCTAATCATCTCACATTGTTAAAGACTAAAAATAAATTATCTATCACACTCTAATCAACACACGAATTGTCATGTTTCAAGTCAATCAAAACTGACTATGGTGAATAGTCATTGGGTTACTCCATGTGGTTTGACATGTATTAGGTCCCGGGTTAGAATCCAAATATGGATTCGTCATATACTACTAATATTAGCCGCCCAAGGATCTATTAAATTTCCTAGAGGGACTGAGGTCTACACTATAGCTCAATTTGACTTGAGGGAAACACGTCCCGCTTTCTCCGCCTTCTAGATCCCTCCTGACTGGTTAGGTTGCTACTATGGTTCCACCCAAGTAGGGAGGCCACCTCTGGTTGTCTCCTACACTTTTTGCTCATTTAAAAAAAGAAATTTGTTTAGTATTTTTTTCACCATTTTTTTTAGTTGAATATAATTACTTTTTGCGGACTAGAATCTGTTTATATTCCTTAACAGTGTCCGAGCATACAACTGTCTCAGTTACAATCCACAGCTTTGCATTTTACACATAATTGCCATACAAACCTGTAAAGCATTCATGGAAACTTGAGGGAAAAGGAAAAATTTGTTGCTTGAAACACATGGCTGCCAAAGCACGTCTTTACAAAAACAACTTCAGCTAGATTTATATGTTGTCATCTGGCAAAGCAAACTCATTCTTTCAATTGTCTTATTTTCATGTAAACAAAACCCTAGTTAATAAAGCAATGTGACAAAGAAATCCGATCACAAACAACAATTAATAGATCAAATACTAATAGTCCAGTTAGTTATGGCATGGTGGTCACAACAACTAACAGATCTCAGATAAGAAAAAAGGACCAAATATGGTAACAAACAGATGTGCCCTTACCGGTCGATTAGATCTTGTGCTTCAGGGCTCATTTCTTCTGGCACCCGGGGCCAAGGTATATTACGATTGAGAATATTATCAAATATGGTCTATAATAAAAATTAAAAAAAGGCCAGAGAGTAAGAACTTAATCAACAACACTTGACATAGGATCAATATTAAACACAAATAAGCACTTGTTGCTTTTAAAAGGTTATCAGTCATATAGAGTTGTCCAGAAATATGTAAAACATCAACATGAATATGCCCTATTCGAAGGTGAGGTATCATATTTATCATCTGCTTTTGAGGAGAAAACCAGGTCCTGAAAATGAAACCAACTTATCACGCCAAACTTCCAAGTGATCTGAACAGGTCAATCTGTGGCATACCGCATTCTACAGTAAGCAGCCTTATGCTTAGTGCAGTAATAGCTTACAATTGAACGGATTTTCATTGTATCAATAGAGAAATTAAAAAATTAACAGCATTTGGTGAACTCCAATATAACGTCCCAATAGAATACTCAAACCACATAGCCTATACTCTAAAAGAACTAGTCAATGATATAATTGAGCTCCATTAAAACTTTATAAAGAGTAAGAACTTCTCCTTCTTAAATAATGTGAGATCCTATACACCACCTACTCTCATCCTTATCATATAGGGTATCACAATCTACCCCCCTTAGATGTCCGACGTCTGCATCGGACCTGTCTATTATAGGTGGCACGTGAGTACCACATTTCTGGTTGGAAGAAGCTTTGATACTATTTGTAATGCCCTAATAGAAGGCCCAAACCACATAACCTATATTCTAAAAGGACTACTCAATGATACAATTGGAGCCCCATTGAAACTTTATAAAGAGTAAGAACTTCTCATTCTCAAATAATGTGGGATCTCATACACTACCTACTCTCATCCTTATCATATAGGATATCATATCCAAATCCCTGAAGCAGAAACTATTAATCGTCCTTGGAAATATTACAGTTATCACAATAATTTTCATCATAGAAACAATTTTTATTTTAAAAATAAATAAATAAACAAACTAAGGCACGTTATATGTTATTCTAACAACAGTGGTGGGCAGAATAAGCAACATGTTAACCTGAGGATGTTCCGCATTGAATGGCGGAATGCCAACAACCAATTCAAATAATATGACACCCACGGACCACCAATCTGCAGTTGCACCTGTGGGAAAAAGGTTCAACGATAGACTATTAGTTCTTCCTACACTTTAATTTAAGAACTGTTCTTTCTTTGGGTAATCTTTAATAACAAAGAAACAAGGAAAGCTAAATCTGTCAGGTAGAGATTACATTTGTGGGTGTAGGGAAGGAAAGAAAGAAGCATAATGGTAGTGTCATTTAAGTTGACACATTAGTTCAACTTCATGGCATTGGACATCTAATCGGCACTGAGAGTTTGAAAATCTTGTAGCTTACTCTCAATAATCCACCTTGCTTAGCTTCATTGCTTTTAAGATGGGCAAAGTTAAATCTAAAGTTGAACTTTTAACAAAAATTAGAGGAGACAATTATAGCACCTTAAACTAAGAAAAGGCTATACGAACCATGTCCTGTTCCCAAAAGTATCTCTGGTGCCAAATAATCTGGCGTGCCCACAGCAGAGCGTTTTTTCCGCCTTTCTCGCTGATGCTCAGATACAGATAACTTTGGTTCATCTTCCACAAGTAGGGATGTCCCACTAACTGCTGGACCAGACAAATCATCAGTGCTGTTGATGAGACCAACCTTAGAAAGCCCAAAGTCTGTCAACTGCACAGATGGAATGCAGGAACTCTTTCAAGCTTGAAAAGAAGGATATCTCCAATAAAAAAACAAGCCCAAACCATAAGAGAAGTTCTAAACAAGAACTTGCAAGGTTGTGTGAAGCAAATACATGATTAAATAAGTTCCATCGAAAACCATCCAGGGAAGTGGAGAAGTTTCACTTTCTTAATCTAACATTTTCTGTTCTCAGGTGAAATTTGGACAAGTGTCAGGTCTCTGCTGTCCAGTGAAAGCGTGCAAGTTTTGGGTCTTTAAAGGGCTACATAAAGAAAAGCTAGCTCTTTCAAGATTGGAATGGTCGTTGAAACAGGATCTATGCCACTAAGCTTTAGCTTCTGCGTAATTGGAAAACGATAGTGTACCAAACATGCTAACGCTTCTAATGGCGCCTATTGGTTTTGCTTTTCTTCTAACATCAGAGAATGGGAAAAAAACCACTGTTGATAGAGGTCATCAAGGTAGAATTGAAAATTCAGCTAGGGCTACAATTTGCCAACCAACCTTTTGATGGTAAAACAACATATTTTCTTTGGAATAAATTGCCATATATATTAAAATGTGACAGCTTCTCAGGATATCTATTCCCGCAATAAAAAATTGATCATTGACCCAAAGGTTCTCTGTTTTGAGCAATTTTGAGAATTAACTGATATTTATTGCTGTGATTTATAAATATTTTTTATATAGGTTTTTGTTATTTTTTATGGAGACTTAAGGATAAATTATTTTCAGTTTATAACTTAGATAAGCAGCTCGTCAGACTGAAGCCTAACGGTCAAAGAGAGGGCCTGGGGGCTGGGATGAGCTGTAGTAGACTTAGAATGTGGGGGTCTATTCCACACTAGAAGTCCCTCCAGATTACCTGATACATAGTTCTGGCAGGTGGGATTACATATGCGAGGTTTACAACTTGGGCAGGTTTGAAGGGCCCTCTCTTGATAAGGTTCCAAATCAATTGCAAAAACAAGATGGAAAAAAGTGAAAGGTGACCAGAATTTGTTTCGAGGTTCTGATCCAAACCATGAGAGGATTGTTTCACAAGGGTTGAATTGAGAAACACGAGTTTGGAGTTACTATCTATTTTGATTATCCAAATTTGTACCATTTTCTTTTCTTTTCTTTTTGTAGGAAATGTGTTTGTACATTATTATTTTTATTTAAAAATCTTCATTTAGAAAATTATAAAGTTTTTGTAGAAAATATAGTGCCACCCTTGAGGGATGGCCATCATGGGTGGCCACAAAAGTGACACCACAGGGTAGCCCAGCCACCCCATGAGCAGCCTTATGGTGATGAATTTTTTCTAAGGTTCTCTTTATTTAGTAAGAATTTAATTGAAGAAGTGAACAAATGTTTGAAGGAGTAGAATGATTGTGACAAGATGATTTGGTATGTTGTATGTTTGGGAGTGAAGACATTTTAGAAGATAAAAACATCTCAGGTTGAGACTTTCTTTTTTGTACCCAGACATGGGTATGTCAAAATGAAATTTGGCACGTGATCCTACTATGCTTAGTGTGGCATATTTGGGATAACACAATCCTCATAATTTCAAAGATTGGAGAGGAGAGCGTGAGAGCTGGAATCTCCCATGTACAAATCTCTTAATGACGGCATGATGGCTACCACACCGCTTTACTACCTTCCACAATTTTATGCTCCTTGATTTCCTCATCTACCCTAAATGGGTTTCTCTTGTGAGCTCTTTTTTTTTTTGTTAATTTTTTTTTTAAATGGAGGAAAAGAAGAACTAGTTAAACTTTATGAGTATTCAGATTGCTTTCCTTCGCACTTTTTAATAAATTGCATTCAACGATTAAAAAAAAATGAGAATTGGTTTCAAGAAGAGTGGTTGTAGGAAACAAAATGTTTAAAAGAAAAAGGTATCATTCAGTTGGAACCACAGGTATGGAAAGGACATTTTGCTGGATACCTGAATGATAACTTACCAGCTGCCATTGCTCAAAAAATGCAAACACTACAACTAATGAACGGTTAGGAAAATTTGCAAAGCTACATATATGTGCCACCTCAATAAAGAGGGTGAAACATAGGCAATAAAGCAATTCAATAGTGCTTAAAACAGTTGAGGTTCATGTTTGGTATGATATTCTAATGTTTCCTGTTTTTGTCCTCTATTTCCTCATCTCATTTCCCATTCGTCTAAAAACATTTTTTTTTCCATATGATATACAACATTATACAAATGATATAAATTCTAATGAATTCAACAAAAAAAAAAAAAAAAGATCGACACTGACATGGTTGGCAACGGTTGTCTGGTTGGGTATGCAATAATGGGTTCTAGATATCTTGCCCACTGCCAAGTAACTATTGAGTTCTATATGTTTATGATTAAATGCTTTGTGTACTAAATGAGTATAGCCATAACCAACCAAACATGCTGCAGCTGTTTTCTTTTTTCTTGTTGAATCTTCTGTTTTCTTTTTCTTTTCTTTTTTAATTAAAGCTGAAAAGAAGCAAATAATATTTTATAAAGAAATAACCATAAAGAGATTTCTGTATCTTTTTCATTTTTTCTAGTGATAAATATTTTATCCATTCCTACCTCTACTAAGGGGAACCAACAAATCCGTCATGCATCTGCTTATACCAGCCAGTCTATTTATTTATTTTATATAACTAAACTGACAAGAGATATACAGCCACTTTTCAAAAGGCCATAAACATTAAAAAAAAAATGGAGATCAAAAACAGTTAACGATATAGTCACCTTAATATGGCCATCATGTGCAATTAAAAGATTATCAGGCTTCAAATCACGATGGACTACGCGGAGAGAATGTAAATATTCCAAAGCAAGCACCTGCACCACCCACCCCCACCCCCCCAAAAAAAGAAAAACAAAGAAAGGTCCACAGATATTATAATTGCACTGTAACATAGGCACGATCACATTCAGAACAAAAAACATATACTTACAACTTCTGCTATATAGACACGAGCAACATCCTCATCTAAGCAGCCCAAATTTCTTAATAATGAATACAAATCTCCTCCATTCAGATACTCCATCACGAGATACAAATTATCACGGCATGTAAAAGAATAGAAGAAGCGAACCTGATAATGACCCATCACATATAACAAATTTAAAATTTCAACCAAGGGGAAAATGCTAAGCTAGCTAGACCGCTCACCACAAAAGGATTGCGAACTGAAATTAAAATATCACGTTCTGCTAATATACTTTCAACGGCATTCTTCCGGATCATATCTGCCTTTTTAAGAACCTGTTGCAAATTGAACATGTATCACATGCAGTTTTAAACTAAGATCCTCACAGCTCAGTGAAAACATACAAGCATAGAATGATAATGTGATAAGGAGTGTATCCATGGAGAACAAAACAAAATACAAATAGGTGAAAGAGGATACTGCGATAAAACCTTTCTTCAAAAGAAATCACAGAAGCAACATCATACGTGGTACCTTTATTGCAAATAGGTCCCCTGTTGTTCTCTTTTTGGCCAAGAAAACCCGTCCAAATGCTCCACGACTGATAGGTTTTATAATCTCAAAGTCATCTATGGAGGTACGGTCCTTAGATGAATGTATTGGGCTTGTTCTCAGACTACGGACCACATCATCCTCCAAAGGAGCATCTTCATCAATTATGGTACTGGTTATATAATTTTTTTCATCATCCACCATCTCACAGAGCTGCAAATACTTCTCCCTAGAAAATAAAAATTCATTACATGTTATGATATACAAAATGGTCACATGAAAACCTCCAATGAGAGAAGTCATGGGGATGGAGACTTCAACAAAAGAAAATGAAACATGAACTTTTCACCGGAGCCGTTCATTAGAAATCTAATGCCCTCTCGTTTTAGTTTTAAATATTCAAGAACTTAGTGGCAAAATACCCACCGAATCAACTTCTCAATGCGTGTCCCGAATGTCTCCACTGTAAGTGCATCAAATTTCCTGCGCTCAATAACAATTCTCAAGTCTTCAAGACAAGACAGTAGATATGGCATGGAGCGATCATCATCCAAAGGCGTATTTGCTACACATCGTGCAATATCGGCAAGTTCATTCATCTGCATCACCCATAAGGAAATTCAACTTGAAAACATAAAAATGAACACAATAAACATATTCAAATAAATGACAAGTGGAAAGTATGACAAATTGCATCAGGTACAGCATCAATTTCCAGTCTTGTTAAATTTGTTGCGACACAGAATGTAAGATGGAAAGAGAAGACCTATCACAGAGGGATGATGAATTTGTGACAGCCAAATTTGTTGTGCGTCTATACTACAAATCAGTAGGGAATTAAAAATCTGACACTTGTGATGGCTATGGAAACCTCTTTTTATAAGCATGATTGCTATAGACAGTATATTGAAGGAATTACCATCATTGTAATATATGTATTCTCAACTCTATTCTCTTAGAAAAAAAATTACCACTTTTAGGTAGTTTGAGGTGATTACCAAAATTGAGAGTTTAGGGGGTGATTGCAAAATGAGTGGTACTTTGGGGGGTTTTGTGTATCTTCCCTCAAGAAATAATAATCATGTGTTAACTCGTTTAGTATGGGGACCAATTCATCTTGATTCGAAAAAATTTCACATCGAAGTTAATTTTCATTTCACTCAAGACAAGATACTTGGTGGAGATATTTCTACACCATTTGTGTAGAGTCTTGGGACCAGTTAGCTTATAGGTTCAACAGACTGTGGCATCATTTAGAATTTATCTGTTGCCAGCTGGACTTATCATATATGCTCCTGCAAGGGATAATGGAAGTATATTGAGGGGAGGAATATATTGGAATAAAATATTTATTCCATATAAATACAATTGCAACTCAGCACTTGATATGATAGAACATTAACAGGGAGGAAGGACCATCTTCTGCTCACCTTGTCTAATCCCTACTGGTAATCCAGATCCCTCATTACAAGTAACTAATAATGGGATTCTTCCACACAGTCAAAGACCAAGCACTTGGTCTAGACAGAATTTCTATAGGATTCTTCCAATCATATTGGGATGTGGTGAAGGAGGATCTAATGAAGGTGTTCCAATAATTGTTCTCTTGGAAAAATTGAGACAATTTCACTTTTATTACATCGATTCCTAAGAAGATTGGCACATCAAAGGGAAAGGATTATCGGTCCATTAGTCTTGTGAGTGGGGTATATAAGATTATCTCCAAGGTGTTTTCAAACCACTTAGGGGAGGTATCGGGGAAGATCATTACAAAACCCCAAAATGTATTTGTAAATGGTAGGCAAATTTTGAACTCAGTTCTCATAGCCAATGAATGCCTAGATAGTAGACTAAAATCGGGCAATCTAGAAAAACTATTAAGTTGGATATGGAGAAAACCTATGATCTTTTTTTTTTTAATGACAAGGAGTTTTCCGCAAATGCACCTCGGTTAATTCAAGAGGAAAATCCCCCAGTTCGATGGTCCCTAGAGATTGTTTGCACTTAAATGGATTTGAACCTTAGATTTACGAGGAGCATACCCCTAAACCTAAGGCCTTTACCACTTAAGCAACCCCTAGGGGAGTAAAAACTCTATGGGTAACTTAAGACAATGAGAAGGCCTATGATCATGTTAATTGAGAGTTCTTACTTTACTTGCTTGGGAGGTGTGAATTTGGATAGAGATGGTGCTCATGGATCAGATAGTGTATATCAATAGCAAAATTTTCAATTTTGGTGAATGGTACTCCAATTGGCTTCTTTAACAGCTCCCGAGACCTAAGACATAGGGATCCTTTGTCTTCATTCCTCTATCATTTTTATGGAGGCGCTTAGCAAAATGATCTCGGCTTTGGTTAACAGTGGCTGGATTCTCGATTGGTGACCCAATAAGGTTACTCTTAACATTTTTTTTTTTATAATACATATATATATAGGTAAAGGGTACTCTTAACATTTATCACTTGTTTGTAGATGATACATTGATATTTTATAAGACATAACAAAACCAAATTCGGGTACCAAGGGTGCTTCTTCTCTATTCTAAAACGACATCAAATTTTAAAGTGAACTTTGATAAATCAAATTTGGTGCTAGTTGGTAATGTTCGCAACATCCAACAATTCCGCTAACACTCTTGGACATAAGGTTACCTCTCTTCCCATGAATTACCTTGGTCTCTATTAGGGGCTGCCTCAAGGGTTAAATCAATCTGGGATACAATGATTGAGAAGATTGAACGTAGATTGGCAGGTTGAAGGAGACTGTACTTGAGGTGGTAAGATCACCTTAATCAAAAGTACTCAATCTAATTTACCAACGTATTTCTTATCTTTATTACCAATTCCAGCAAGTGTAGAGTCCTGGAGAAACTTCATCTTGATTTCTTTTGGAGTGGCATGGAGGATGACTTCAAATTTCATCTAGTCAAGTGGGATAAGATTTGTACTCCATGAGATCGAGCACTCAAGGAGCTGGCACATTGTGGTGGGTACCTGGAGGTAAAGATACACTCTCGGTTTGCTCTTTTTATAAGTCTCTCACACAATCGCAAAACAATCCGTTTCCATGGAGAAGGATTTGGCGAAATAAGACACCTCCCAAAGCGCCATTTTTTGCTTGGATAGTTTCTCTGGATAAGATATTGATGGTAGTTAACTTGTGGAAGCACAAGATGATCATAGTAGATTTGTGCTACATGTGCAAGAAAAGTGGTAACTATGGTAGGAGCAAAATGAACAAACATTCGGAGACAAGAAGAGCTCATTAGAGGAACTTAGATAACTTTTTGTTAGAACTTTACTTCTATGGCCCATAGCTGTAGATTTTAATGGGCTCAATTTTCACGACTTTCTTGTTTTTATTTCTTCTTCCTAGATAGGTATTACCTCTTGCATACCATCCTGTATACTTGAGCTGTGTCTATTCTTATTAATACAATCATTGACTTATTAAAAAGAAATTATCATTTGTTCAAATGATCTATGTTATTTAGTTAGTATTATAAATTTACTAGTGACATTTACAACATTTTATGTAGATATCATCTAGTGACAAGTGTAAACATTGAGATTATCATCATAGCGAGCTTATAGAAACCCATAAATTAAGTTTGAATCTAGTCACCTTGTAGAAAAACTGAAGTAACCATTTTTCATATGAACAAAAAGCACTATTACACACTTAGGGTAACAAAACTAAGATAATACTATCTGGCCAGGATCAACTAGGGGTAACAAATCTATCTATCCTAATCTTTTTAGGATAGCTAGTAATAAAGTGGCTGCAGTGGCTGACTTGTTCCAAATTTCTTTTAATCAGTTGCTTTGGAATGTGGAGTTTAATAAAGATTCAAAGGATTGGGAACTACAAGAAGCTTCTGACTTCTTCACTAAGTTACATGAGTTGAAGCTGGATTTTAATAAGGAGGATTAAGTGTTGTGGAAACATGATCCTAAGTCCATATTTTCTGTGAGATCTTATTACAAAGTATTGAATTGTCATGGTAACATTGCTTTTCCTTGGAAACGTATCTGGAAACCAAAATTCCCTCTAAAGTGGCTTTTTTCTGCTAGTTGGTTTCTCTTGAAAAAATCTTAACTACTGAAAATCAGAGGAAAAAATGGCTCTTCATTACTAATTGGTGCTACTAGTGCAAAAAAAAAATGGCGAATCTGTCAATCATCTCTTCCTTCATTGTGAGATGGTTTCAGCCTTATGGATTGGGATCTTTAGTAAGATTAGCATTACCTGGTTATGCCATTGTATGGTGGATTTCTTGGCAAGTTGAAATGGCTCTATGGCTTGCAGTAGTAATGCAGATTTTTGGATGATGGTCCCTTTGTGTTTGCTTTGGTGTTTATGGTCTGAGAGAAATGGGAAGTGTTTTGATGATTGTGAATGTTCTTTGGGGGACTTTAGGGTCTTTTTCCGTAATTCTCTCAATTTTTGGGTGCATAATCTTTAAAGGAACAGGTTTTCTTGTAATCTTGTCTTAACTTTCTCTTCTTCTAGTTTGTATCTAAGTTTTCATCTTGTACATTTCTTGTTTACTTGATTTTTGCCTATTTAATGGAATAAAATTTTTTATACCTATAAAGAAACTAGGGTATCAGCCCGGTCTGGTAAGGGAGCAGTCACAGATTGAAAATTTAGGTCCATCCTTTTTTTGGACCGGATCGGATTGGACCAAACAATTACCCCTAGAGACCGGACTAGCTATCAATGCAGTCGGTCTAATTCAGTCTATATGTGGTAGGAACAATTTTTTTCTTTTTTCTTTTTTTGGCAGATAAATTAATTAAATTCATAGAATTAAAAATAAGTGAGCTCTTTAATATAGATAATGAAACTAACTCATTAAAAAAACAACTAATCATAATTATATTTATGATGTTAATAGTTACTTAGTACTTCAGTATTCACAATGACCTATATTAAAATTCTAACATTTTATATATAGATAATGAAGATTAAATCATTTAATTGTCTATAAAAATCATGCTTGCAATTTATCTATCTTTAAAAAAAAATTACCTAATTACTTTAATAAGGTGTAAATAGTACTTTTAAATAAAACTAGGTGTAAATAGTAGAGTATGGATCTACATATTTTTTTTGTAAGTAAAATTATTATATAATTAATAACAACAAGACTAGGAGTAACCAAATACAATGAACATATACAAGAAAACACCTAACCCATATTAAAGAGCCCCTAATGATCAATAAGCCCGTGAAAATTAGACATCTATTCAAAATACACTAAGCGCGAATGAGAATAGAGCACACCTCCCCAACCCCAACCCTTTGTTTCTCATAAAACTAATACTCCACCCGAAACTCCCTCTACCAGGAAGGCTTCATAATGCCCTTCTTGACCCCATTTGGATAACGAAAGTATTTCATCTTATTTCATCATTACCATTTTTCTAAATTTTCATACAAAATATAATAAATAATTCAACATTTTCAAATCCCAAAATAATAATATTAAAAAATAATATTCTAACAATATTTTATTCAACTTTCATCTAAAACAATCTCATCTCACTATTCAAACTACACCTCAATCTTCCCTCGACTTGAACTACCTCCCTTAGCATCATAGTTGAATGTCCAAAAAAGATGCTTTAACTCCCTACTTTTCCTAAATCTTGATTTGGTTTCAAGTGAGAAGACCACCTCAATTGCAGTGAGTAATGCTTTAAATTGGTCTTCACATCCTTCATAAGAAATCCCCACACAATGTTGAATCTTGTTAACCTTATATAGAATCCAATCCGATGTTGAACACGCTATATTGTTTAGTGGACGACGAACAATCAAGAAACAATATTATCCCTAGACACAATTTCCAACTGTTCTCTTAACCCTAAACATTCCTCCTCATAAGGCAACATTGACAAACCATAATTTCCTCCCCACCATATCCTTCATTCAAAACTTGAACCTCCTCAACAGCTATATTGTTGTTGTCACCATTAAAGGTTCCTTCACCATCGGCATATGTGTCATCGTTCCACTGACGAGAACATTACTTATGGGTGCTCCACTCCCTGAAGACTCTTTTTGCGCCACTTTGTTAGACCCTATTGTTCCCTAAGGAGAAATAAAACAGATAGGGGAAGCACTACCTTCAACTACCCATTTTTATCTTCTGGAAGAGGCTCTTCTGCTTCTTCCAAAGCACCCCATTATAAGTATCTACATATAATAACATGTATTATCATATGACATATTAGTTTTTTTTCTTTGATAAGTAGACATATTAGTTAATTGATAACATATATTATTTTACATTTTATATGGTCAATGGTAAAGATTAGTTGAAAAATACATAATTAACTTATACAACTATTATATAAAATAATATATTATATATATATAATATTTAAAAAGTTTATATGAAAACATTTCCGGTCCAAAAAAACCACACCAAGGACAGACCAAAAACTAAATTTCTCAGACAACGTGAACTGAGACCAACTAACTTGATTTTCGGTCCAGTCACATCAGTTTTTTCGGTTTGGACTGAAAATCTTTCACCCCTAGGATTAGCACCACTTGAGTAGTGCTAAAGCACCTTAAGCAGATTTAACAAAGAGCATTTTTAATATGATAAGTTTTAATCTAATTGGATTACTTTCTCCTATTGAAAGTGATATCCATCAAAGTCGATGGTTTAAGTTTGAAAACTCAAGTTGATACTAAAAATGTGATATATATATTTTTAATTTCTAGCTTGGTAACTAAGGCCTCGTTTGTTTTCACAACTTTTCTCAACTTATCTAATCTCATCTCTCATCTAATCATTACAAAATTTTCAAATTCCCACAAAATAAAATAAACAATTTAACTTTTTTCAAATTATAAAACAAAAATAATATTTAAAAAATATATTCTAATAATATTTTATTTAACTTTCAACTCAATTCATCTCATCTCATCTCATCTGCGAAAACGAAAACAAACAAGGGCTAACTTACACATCAGGCAAGACTTTAACTCACAACCTCAGCCACCTCCCTATACAATTTAATTGGCATTGGAGTCACATATATGTTTCTTTATTGTCATAAGTGGTGCTGCAACTCCCCATCAGAGAACTAAAGAAGACAAAGGAAGTACCTGTGGAACATCATCGTGCTCCGAGTAGGAACCCTTTCCTGCCAAGAGCAAGTCAATCTGACTGCTCCTTGGTGTCAATAATGGAGACCGGGGAGTCATACTACCAGCAGATGACGTTGTCATTCCTTGATCGGATTTTGGACCAAAACGAGTTTTACATGTCATGGAAGGTAAAGCTTTCAAATCATCCATAAACACTGAATTATCAGCTTCTGGAAAACAATCAAGCATGTCCTCTGAGCCTCTTCGAGACCAATCACTGAGTTTTGGAGAAAGAATATCAGATTCTTCTGTCACAGTCGAATTTGATACTTTTGCAACATCTGGACTTCCCACTACATGTTGAACATCCTTCTGAGCAAATGATTCTGTCATTTTCTCAAGAGTTTCAGAGATGCTGAGAAGACGCTCATTGACACGTAGACCTTTCTGATCACATCGATCAGCAATAGCACAAATTCTTGAATGACCTTCCACGTTTAAAGTGGGGACCTCCTCCTCACAAATTCGACATATAATTGAAGTTTCATCAGATATATGTTGCTGATCCCCCCCGTAACCCCAAGAAATTCTGTGTTGGTGCTTGGAGGAATGTTCGAGGGAATCTTTTGCAGGAGGAAGCTCAGGAGGCTTAGCTACCGCAAAATCTGTGTCAGAAGTGGCTCTCCTGCTATTTATCTTCCTCACCGTTTCAACCTTACTCTCATGCTGCTCTTTCAATGGAACAGTATCTTTCATGTTTCTTCCTGGTGGAGATGGAAGTTTCTTCCAAGAAGCCATCTTCTCCCTGACTAAGGGAGACTCCAAGTTTTTTAAAGCATCATCTGCAGGAGGTGAGAGAAAATTTCCAGGTTGAATAACATGGTCTCTTTTCCAATCCAAGCTATGCTGCTCCTGACTGTAAGATTTCCTAGCTGAAGCTGCATTTGAGGCCTTTGCAGCACTAGAACTTTTGGTCTCCCTTCCCATGCCAGGAGGAATTCGTTTTTCTGCGGAATTCGGGATTGTAGGTTGACGAAGCTGGAAAACATGTTCATCCTCGGCCAAGCTCTCTTTATGGAACTGCAACAATCTGGTACACCTTGTAAGAATGAAAAGCATTCGGGTATGAAGCTGCTTCAGCATGCCTGGCAGAAGTTCTTGACGCCTATCATCCAATTCCTGAACTATGCCTTCACACTGAAGCCAAAACTCCCCAGGAGATGTCATAGCACAACTCCGAGCCAAAACCAGGAAGTCCTCAATAGTTTCCTGCCACTCAGGATGACTATCTGCATTTTTTTCAAGAATTCCAATCAGATCTGCTGCAAAAACAGCCAAATCAGAGTTCACTTCTTCTTTTGCTTTGTCAAATTTTGCACGTATGACGACCAATATTTCCTGCATGAAACAGCAAGGAATTTGAGAACAAATGAAACTTCTAAGCACATTCATTGTCTGCAATGCGATGTAATAAAACTCAAGTACCTCCAAGTTGTTTAAGCCTCGAGACTTCCAAAATGGGAAAGGCCTAACGCCTTTGGAGTTTAGTTCATGAGAAAAACTTTTAATATCAGCATTCTTCTTTCTAGGTGCACTTGTGAGACGTAGTATAGCTTGAAAACGGGGAGACTCAGACTCCTTTGGGTTGTCACAATCATATGCAGTCTAGAAATGAAAATTCAAGTTATCAACTACATTTAAAAGGTAAGTAATGGAAAAAGAAATAAAACCACTTAGTCAGACATAAGTGCATGGTTATCATCAATTAAATCTTTTTCACAGGAACCTCTGTCGTACAAACATCTGAACTTCTTAAGCCTCCAGAGTGACTCCACGATGATCCATATCGTCCTGCAAGGTGATTCAAAGTATCAAAAGCAGTTAAGTGTACACACAACACAACAAGATAGGGAAGGTTTGGGAAGCAGAGATCAAAATGCCCCAGAAATTTGTATTGATTGCACTAGACACATCATATATTATCACATCCTGACAACTGTAATCAAACTCAGGAGGGTAAATTAGACATTAGGGATCTGCCTGAAGTGGTTAAAACTCTACATTGTAGAGTTGCAAGAGAGTCAAAGAGGGTGGTAGATTCTCTCTCATCTTGGCCTGTTTTCATGACTCAAAAATACTTGAGAAATGTCACTTCCATCAACAATTTTGTTTCAAAGTCCCTTCAGTCACCCATTGGAAATCCATTTGTAAGTTTTTACCTGCCATTTAGCAAGACAGCCAATGGAATGTTTGATTTGTTTCTATCAGCTCCGGGCTTGATAATTTGGCTGGGAATGGCTCTTTATTTAGAAAGAACCTTCTCAAAAAAAATTCTCAAAAGGTAGATAATGGGACTACTGGTCAGTTGCTTTGACTTTTTCTTTTTCCAACTAGCATGATGAAAGAAAGCAAAGAAAGCTTATTGTTTTCCAGTTGTTTCTTCTCATATACTCTTAAAGGATGTGCCATTGAATTTTGGTCTGAGAGTTCCTCAACTTTCCATTCTCAGTGATCATGATCATTAATTTGTTAATGAAGTTTCCAAGTTTCAACTTGAACTCACGGTGGAAAGGATTCTCAGGTGTGGAACCATACCAGTGATGGTTCCTTCAGCACTAAATTTGCATGGAATCTCTTAAGAGTGAAGGCTCCTATATATCAGTTCTCTTCTTCTATCAGGAATGTTTTCCTCTTAAAAGTTCGGTTTTCACTTGGAAACTATGAAATAATGGCATCCCTGTTGATGAGAGAATCCAACAATATGATGTTCCTATTGTTTTGAAATGTGGCCACTGCTCTCACGGTTATTAGTATACAAAAAATCTTTCCCAAGTTCTTTCAAGAGAGTTCTCTTGCTGCTGGGGTCTGGCATTTCTTCTCATCTTTTTTTTTTTTTGGCAATCCACACTTTTTCTCTCTTAGCCGGTAGGATAAGCTTATTTCCTGATTGCCTTTTTTTGCGGGATCAGATCAAGGTAGGTTTCTTGCTCAGGTCACTCCATATCTCATTGTTTAGGAATTATGGCTTGCCATAAACACTGCCAGGTGTGATGATATTAATACTCCAGATTTTATTATCTGAAGGTATTTAAGTGGTTGTATGAATTAAATCTCTTTCTTAAGCCTAGCTCAATTGTTGCAAAGGATACTGTTATGCTTTCGATGCTCTTCATGTTCCTTCTTTGAAGCTGACAATTATAAAGCCTGTTCTTGTCAAGTGGACTCCCCCTGCTCATGTCAAGTAAATTTTATTTTAAATGGCACCGCCATAGGTAATCCTGGTGCTTCTGGCTGTCAAGAAATATTATTGTTTTTCTTGATAAACAATTTTTATTGATCATGAGAATAGGCAAGTGCCAAAGTATAGGCTGTTAGGGAATATCATGATCTCATTCTAGTTCCAACATTTTTAAATTTTATGTCTTGGGAGTTGGCACCAATATTTCTCGCTGATGTGTCTGCTCTGAAATATGGACTTTTTGCTTTGCAATCAACTGAATACACTGAACCTTGTGGTTGAAACTAATTGTTGTGGTGCATTAACTTAAAATCAGTTTGCCGGCCCCCTGGATATATAATGATCAGAGGAAAGGCATTTGTCCTTTCATTAAAAGTGTGCTTTGAGAATAGTCACGTAAATAGAGCGAACTATGGTCATGCAGATGGCCAAGCAAATTGTGGTTCTTTTTTTTTTTCCTCTTTTACTTCACAGCTTCCAAAGTTTCTAGTAGGTTGTTTTGTCCTTGATGGATCAGGTCTCCCCAGTTTTTGGCACCAGCAAGTGCTCTTTTTTCTCAAATTCACAAGTTGTTTTTCTTTGCTTGCTTAGTTTTTATGCCTTGTTGTTTTGCATAGTTCCATTGATGTATTCATGGGTTTTTTTTTTATAATTTTTTTTTTTATAAGTAATATATTCATGGTTTTCCTCAACCATAAATGAGGTTTGATGAATTAAAAATTTTTTATAAGTGGTTTGATGAATTAAATTTTAAATTTATTTTGGAAAATTCTACGTTCTAACACCATTATCATTGGCATAGTTGTCTTCCATTAGTCTCCATCCCATAATATCCATTATCATTCCTCTCACAAAGTCCATTTTATTATGATGAATGTGGAAGAAAACAAACACCAGGAAAGCACAAACAACGTAGAACTTTTCTTATTTTTTCAATACAAGGATAAATTCCCACAGAATATATTCAGATCACATTTAAATGTGAAGCATATGCAGAAAACAAATGATAAAAATCCTGAGAATATATAAAAATCACATTTCATGGAATTGTTTCTTCCAATCCTTTGGCAGTTAGGTATCATATCATAGAGTGAACTATTACTTCTTTTATTGGCAACGGGTGTCTGAGACAAAGTCCTAACTAATCCCGGGGATGTATAGGCCCTTAACAAAAAATTTCCTGCAAGTGCACGTCGGGTAAAATTTCAAAGCCAGGACGTCTTGTTTATATGGCTCACCCCAGTGAACAACTTTAATCGGACGCCTAAATTGGATGAACTTTTTTTTGTGTCTCTTGAAGAGGCCGAGACTCTATGGCTAGACAAAACCTTTTGGGAGAGAGAGGTGGGAGAGAGAGGTGGGAGAGGTTGTGAAAGAATTTAATGTAATAAAACACAAGGAATGGAGGATTATTCCATGGATTTTCTCCAAACTTGTTCGGATGTTCAAGAGGAAGACGTGATGACGGAATTTCACAAATTTCATTCAAAAGACAACTTTGAGAAATTTATTAATGCTTCATTTATTGTCCTTATTCCAAGGTTGGTGTCAAGGATTTCAAGCCTATTAGCCTAGTAGGTTAGTGTCTACAAAATTATGGCTAAAGTTTTGGCAAACAGATCGAGATTGATCCAATCAAACATTATATCTAATTCTTTTTTTATAATTGGTAAACATTATATCCAATTCTTAAAATATTATTATCAATGGAAGACAAATTTTTGACTAAGTTATAATTGCCAATTCCTTGATAGTAGGTTGAGTTCAAGACCATCTAAAGTTCCTGGTAAATTGGATACCGAGAAGGCCTAGGATCATGTGAAATGAAAATTCTCCATCTATTTGTTGGAAATATACAGATTTTGAGAAAAATGGGGTGTTTGGATCATCTGATGCATCTGTAATAACCAAATTGTATATACAAAGGCAATAGGACCGCACATTGCTTGGTAGGAAGAAGTTCCAACCTTTTATAATGATTCAGAAAGAATTCAACTGTGAAGTTTATTAGTGCTTTTGAAGTGTAGGGCTAGTGGCATGGGCCTTTCTTGGGTGGTTACAAATGGTATCAAGAAGATGAAATACCATTTGGCTGGTAAAAGGTTGTACCTATCAAAGGGTGGTAGAAGTATGTTGAAGAAAAAACACACCATCAAGTTTGTCTACCCAACATAGCCCTTATTTCCACTTCCTATAGGATTTTCCAAGAAACTACAACAATATTTTTTACAGAGGAATGGGGAGGAACATAAGGTCCATCATGTGAAATGGTCTGTGAAATGGTCCTAGGTCTGTTCGCTGGTTGCAGATGGAAGGTTAGGAGGAAGCCTAATTATGCCTACGAAAGAGAGAGCCTCTTACGGGTGTTGATAGATATAAAGTACATAAGCTTGGGAGGCAGTTGTCATTCAAACAAGGCAAATGGGTCTTTTGAGGTTGGTCTTAGGAAGAATATTAGCAGGGGTTAGGGATTTTTTCCCACCCCACTAGATTTGTGATGGGTGGCGGGTCCAAGATTTGCTTTTGGCATGATGCATGGTGTGGAGATCAATCATTGATACACACCTTCCCCAAGTTGTTTTCATGGTGTGAAGATCAATCATTGATACACACATTCCCCAAGTTGTTCAAAATTGCTAGCAATAAGGAGACGTGTGGCAAGTCATAGTCATATGGTCTACAACTTTACTTGATGGAGTAAGGGTGGCAACATGTGACACGACCCGTGACCTCAACAGAAACAAGACACGAAATTAGCAAATTTAGGTTTGATATAAATGGGTTCGAGTCGAAACAAGTTGATCCTTTAAGACAAGATTAATAAAGGGTCAATAACAGGAAAGAAAAAAAAAATAGGAACCAAAAACTATGATGATATAAATCCACTTATCCATGTCTACTTCAAATATAACATGTTATCATAGCAGTTCTAATATCTACTTCTACATGGACCGAGCCAAAGCTCATAATCAACTTCTGTTACAATTTCATTTTCATGTTAGGCCCCAATAATGGATGGGGAGAGGATGGAGAAATGGGAGAAGATGGTAGACTGCTAGGATTAACTCAATGTGTTGATTAAGAAGCCCCAAGTTCAATAGTTTTAACAGCATCAGTTAAGTAAGCTGTTGGAAAGGCGCTTGATTTTACAAACTGCGTGCACATAGGTCAACTTATAGAGTTCTGTTAATCAACTTCTTTCTCCACCATAATCATTATTTACTAAACACAAAACGTACAAGATCTTTCTTCAACACCAAAATGCTAAATTCTCAACCTAACATGAACAAAAAAGTAACAATTTCACAAGTAAGTGCTGACATGCAAAATCCAACGAAAAATATTTAATTGAAGAATGAAAGAACAAAAAGATAACTACACTCATGAGTAGTCAGGGCAGTCACAATTGATAATACGAACAACAATCTCACGGTCAGGTTATTCACTTTGATGTACAATTGTGCATAACCAGCAATTACCGCTTCATTGTTCAAACAATTAAATAAACGAAAAGAAACCATACCTGGTTGAGAGGAAGACTCCCCATTCTGTAAACATGAGCGCGCAATCACATTAGGACTCTGGTCTTTAGACTGCGCACTCCCAGTGGACATACTGTCATAGTTACTCCCATTGTCAAGCCAATGTTCTTGGAACCCCAGCATCCTACTCGGACCCACGGCCTCCTTCTTCCCCCCAGTTCCAGAACCCGAGCCCGAACCAGACCCGGTATCGACTTTGCCGTGCCTCGATAAATTGCTGGCGCCAAGAGCGGAGCCCTTGTCACTGCTCCTAAACCCGAAGAAGCTCTCCTGCGGCAACGGTCCCGATCGCGTCTTGATCCTATTCAATCCCAGGGACGACGCTAGAATCGGAGACACCGACGACGGAGCCTCCGGCAGTGTTACCTCCTTCTTGGTCTTCGACCCGGAACCGGAACCAAAATTAGAGCCGGGCTTTGACGGGGTCTGACTTGGTATGACAGTTTCTTTGCCTTTAGAATCTTTCTTTTGGGCTCCATCTTTAAATTGAGTGCTTGTACTGGAGAGGTTGTCTTTGGAGGAGGTGGTGGAAGCAGTTTTGGTCTTCTTCTTCTCGGATCGGGAGGGTGAGTTGGAGTTGGTTGCAAGGGATCGGGGGGAGTTGGAATTGGATCCGTCGGCGCCAGAGGAGTCGGATTTCTTGGAGGAGGAGAAGAACCGGCCCTTGAACACCATTTCTCGTCGAGTTCTAGAGCTCGGGGGGATCGAACTCTGCTGCTCTGACGCAGCCCTAGCATGGATGCAGGGCTGCTGGGACTGACATTGAAAATGAGAGAGAGAGAGAGAGAGAGAGAGAGAGAGAGAGAGAGGGAGGCTTGTGTTGGTAAGAAGTTTGGACTGAGAAAGACAGAGAGAGGACTTTGGGATTGGGAGTTAAACTTGCAAGAGAGAGAGTGCCATGGCGTTGAAGCAACGAACTAGGAATAGATTTCTATTTCTAGTAAAAAATAAAAATAGAAAAAAAACATTTATGGTAATTTTCAACAAACAAAAAATTACTAAGATTTAAAAAATACATTATAAATTTATTTTTTAAGATTACATTATTATTATTATTATTATTATAAATATTTCTTAATGTTTTTAGATTGTTGAAAATTATCATTTTCTACCTTTATCCAAATCTTTCGATTTCATTAAGTGGTATAATTTAATTTTATTCTAAAATCTTTACACAATATACAATTTAAGTGGTATAAATTAATTTAGAATATAATTTTTTAAATTTGTATCTTACGAATAAAATTTTATATTTAAATAATAGGAACAGTGTGCTTTGTATAACGACTTGAGATAAATTAATTCATATTTTTCTCTTTCTTGCCTTGTGAGAGTCTACTAAAATCACCATTTGATCTTTCTATAATCTTGGAAATCTTATTCTTCACATTTTCCTTCATGGGTTGGAGAAATTTCCTAAGCCTCTTGGATCTTGGCCATATCAACAAACCACTCATCATATATTCAACATTCCCTGTTAAAGAAGTCATTGACATCTTCTTGCATTATCTTCAAATCAATAGACTTTACTTTTCAAAGTGGAGGGGAGAAAGTTCATAAATTTCTAAAGAATGATCTTTTTCTTTTTTTTCTTTTTCTTTTTCTTTTTTCTCATTTTTGCTTTTAAAGAATGACTGATCTACAAGTCAACATTTCATTTTAGTTTGGCATAGAACTAGAACTATTCAAAAGTCTCTACCTCTTATATATCTTGATTTTCTCGAAGTTAGAATCCTTCTTCAATACCATGAATAGGACATTGAATCCTTCTTCAATATATCGTATGTGCTCATCTAACGGGGCTATATAGGTGTATGATAGATTAAGATAAAAAAAAATGTATTAATTTTTAATCGATTAGATTATCATACGCATTTCATGAACAAAGTCATCAATTTAAAACAAGAAAGAACACATAATTTTCTAACAAAGTGAAACTCTTTGAAAAATTTTTAAAATGTATAACACTCTATGCTTAGTTAGTTGGTTTTAAAACCTTGATACCAATCATGCAAATTGCATTTACGTATTTCTAAATTTGAACGCCAAAATGCCGCCTAAATGCATGAAAAATGATCTTTATATAGTAGTTGGTTTAAAACCTTGATACCAATCATGCAAATTGCATCTATGCATTTCTAAATTTGAACGTCAAAATGCCACCAAAATGCATCAATGATATGGTCTAACACGCTTGTTATATAAGATTATACAATGTAATAATATCAAAGATGACTTGCTAATATGGCATCCTATAAGATTACACAATGGTCTAACACACTTATTATACAAGATGACTTGCTAATACGACATCCTATTTAAAATAAATAAAATTGGTATCGGACCGAACCTAACTTAGTATTGCACCAAATTTATTGGTTTGGTCCGATTCATCTTATTTATTGATTCACTAATTTTTTTTCTTTCACCCTTAATTCTAAATAAGAAGAGTATCTCAACTTCAATTGAACTTTCTAGAGCCAAATACCATCTTTTAGGATTGGGATGGTCTTAAATTTGGAGAGGGAGTGATTGTCTTTGGAATTAAATGAAAGAGGCAAGGGTTGGCCCCATCAAAATAACCGAAAAGCTTTTGCCTCTTCAAGTATATATGGAAGTTACTCTCTTAAGGGTGTTGCAAAAGTGCTTGTAGGGGAAGATGAGGAGTTGTTAGACATTGTGGAGGCTATGGAAGACAAATAGAACAAACAAAAAAGAAGGCTTTGGGTGAAGCCAAGAGAAAACAAGAAGAAAGCCACAGCTTATAATGTGGGATTGTTGTCCTAGTATAGCTTTCATGCCATATATATGTACTAGGAGAATTGATACTAAATAAACCCCCAAGTCTATTTGTAGTGTACGGATTGAATTCTATAACCAATTATAAATACTTTAGCAAGATTTTAATAATGAATAAAGTCAATTTTGGACTTCTGTTTTAGCTAATGATTTTTTTATCCGAGCTAACATCTTATTAATAATGAAGATCAGAGACACGGTCGAATAACAAGGTACACGCGTATATTGATATTTGATGATGATGCCTAAAAGTAATTACTCAAATCATCAGCAGTAAATGGTCAAGTTGGCGTACAAAATGAGAATATTTTATTGTAATTAATTAATAATATGGAATGATTTTTGTTTTGAAATTTGAAAAAGTTGAATGTTTATTTTATTTTATATAAAAATTTTAAAATATATATAATAATTAAATAAATTAAGATAAATTGAATTAAGAAAGATTCTAAAAATAAATGAGTATGATCTCGTTTGTATCCGAAACAAATCTTAACTCATTTTCATTTCATTATTATATTTTTTTAATTTTTTATATAAAATATAATTTTTTTATATATTTTTCAAATCTTAATATATATTTTTTAAATTTTAATATATATTTTTAAATTTTATAATAATAATAATAATATTAAAAAATAAATTAAATTTATTTCAACTAATTTTATTTTTTTTAATTCAAATAAAACCTTAAATATTTTAACTATAGAGGTTAGAACAAATTAATTGAGAAAGTATGAATGAAAATAGAAGGTGGGCTTGCCAGTGGTGATGGGTTTAGGAATAAGCCCATTGACCAACTTTATACCCCATCAATTATCTTTATTGACTAGACCTTTCCACATGATCACATGCTGAGAAAAAGCCAGCAATTTAGGCGTCCCTCGTCGTGCCGAAAGAGAAAACCACGCGTTTTTGAATCTTTTTAGACTTTGTGATTGCGTTGTTTAAGGAGCATGCCCATGCTGTTTTCACTCGTGAATATAGCTGGAATCTCTAATTTCAGCAGATTGTGTTGGATCAAAATCCCATCTCTTTTGATCTTCTCAATTAATAATTTTTTTTCTATTCACAAATCATCCAAGTTTTTCTCATTTGATCTCACCATCTAAATAAACCTTTAGATATTAACTGCCTATTTTCATTAGAAAATAATGCTACTCATCACTAATTTTTTAAATTAAGTTGATGATAGGCTATCATTGATAGCATGTCGCCTCCATCTTACCGCTTTTTTCATACCATTAGACCAAATCTTCATTTTTATTATTATTATTGTTTTTTTATTATTTTAATATATATATATATATATATAATAGTCATAGTTCCGATTAAAATGCCTCTGAAATTAATTGGTATTTTGCAAACTGAACACGTTTGCTGGATTGTCTTTTCTGTGTTGTCAAAAGGACAGAAGGCTTGCTGTTTCGAGATCAAATGAGTTTGACGGGAAACTGTTCAGGGTTGAAGTTTCTGTTTGGTACGTAGATTCTCACAGTCAAGCCTATTTCATCATTATCGGGAAAGAATATTAGTTAATGTATGTATTTATCAACTTAGGATTTCGATTGTCGAGGATTGGTGCCATTTGAGAACACAATCGAAATTCTCATTTTAAATTCCATTACAATGATAAGTATGTTACCGAGATTTCATGTTTAAGTTTTTTTTATTTTTTTAATAAGTGAGATGGCAGTACATATCCCGCATCAGTTGGAGGTGGAAAGAGCCTCAATTAATATTTTTGATATTATATCGTACTGATTGGTACATGTCGTAATAGTCACTTGGAATCAGGTACATGTCGTAATAGTCACTTGGACGGTATAGATATACCGCCTATATCGTACTAATTCAAATACCAGTCGTACCCGTCGTACTGACCTATACCAGCCGTATCAAATTAAATTTTTTTTTTCATTATTTGCTTTTTTTTTCTTTAATTTAGACTAAATTATTTATATACATGTATTTATATATATTGAAAAAGCGGTAGCTAATTACCTTACACACCTAGAGGGGGGGGTGAATAGGTGTTTAACAAAAACAATAGCAGTTTTAAAAAATTAATCAACATAAACAAGCAATCAATGGAAAAATCAACACAAGGATTTTGGTTACGAAGTGGAAACTCATTTGAAGAACCTCTTCAAAATCTAAAACCACTCCGGGTGTAAGACACCACCTCTAATCCACTATAGAAATTTTAGTTTGTTACAACAAATTTAGAAACACTCACAGACCCACTGTAGCAACTAAACTTGGCTTGCAACACCACGAGTGACCCACTCGATCTCTACACGCATGTAGTGCCGGAACTCCGACCTTTCTATAGCTTCTCACACGAACAACTTGATTTCTTCATCCAAGCTCCTTGAAGAACTCTTCCAGCTTGATGACCACGTCCACTCCAATGGACTCACTAAAAGTTTGAATGTGTGTTGTGAGGGAGTAATATAATCCAAGAGAGAATGATCTTTGAAACAATGGAGAAGTTTCTCTCAAGGGATGAAATGTGGCTCCTTGGTTTTTCCTCTGTGTTTTTTCCTATTGCAGCAGAAGACTTAAGAGTCTATTTATAGGCCACCTCTTGAAACGGCGCTCAAACCCTAGAGAAATTCGTGAAACCTTAACTTCGCTCGAGCGAGGTGTCGAGCGAGGGTCGAGCGAAGTCTCTGCCTGGACTTCGCTCGAGCGCCATGTCGAGCGAGGGTCGAGCGAAGTCTCTGCCTGGACTTCGCTCGAGCGCCATGTCGAGCGAGATCACTGTGTTCGGTATTTCTCGAGCCAATTTGATCCTCTTCAAGTGTACTCTGTCCACCATTAGTTACAACTCAATTTTATTAGGTTTTTCACTAGAAAATTGCCAACTACTAAATTTTACATCAACAATCTCCCCCTTTGGCATTTCTGTGACAAAACCTCTAACCTATACATTGGACCTAATCCTATCACACACAAACAACAGGACTTCCACATGTAGGTTTTAGTCTTGGCAAGTGAAGTATCTGCACACTTAACAAACATGTAAACGTACCAAAAGAAAACACTTGCAAGGAATTTAACAGATGAACTCAGAAGTAAAGAAATTTTGCCATAAAAATTTAACACTAAAACTTCAATAGCAATCAGTCCAACACAGAATACATCAAGAGTATAATGACATAGTAAAACTAAGAACAACAAGCTACTAGTTACTCCCCCTAAATCTAGCTACTCCTCCCCCGATCACTCCCCCTTTTTGTCAGAAATGGCAAGGGCTCTCAATCTTCATCAGTCGCTTCCTCATCAGCAAGAAGATGCTGAACTTGATTTCCAAGCTCAATCACTTGAGTGTCAAGTGTGTCAAACCGAGCATTGATGTGAGTATCCAATTGAGTAACCTGAGTCTCAAGACTGTTAAGTCGGTTATCAATGCGAGTATCCATGCTGGTCACAGACTGCTGAATGCTAATCAGAAAGTCCAATAGGGTCTGCCGGGATGGTTCTGTAGCTGGTGGCATCAAACCCGAGCTGGAAGGACCCGAGCTGGTCTCAGGAGCGTGAGGAATAGGTCTGGTCTGAGTAGAATGTGCAGGTGCGGTTTCAACATTAGGAATATGCGCCTGACTTAGCTGCATGGTCTTCCGGCCAATCGGTGTCTTCAGGCTCACTCTAAGCTCCTGGGGCGGGAAGGCCACAGACTGAGACACTGCTATCCTCGTAATGAGACAGGCAAGAGGAAGACCAGTTCGAAAATTGGACGACATATGGGCCTCAATCATGACCCGACAGAGAAGACCGCCCAAATCAATAGGGACATCAGTGAGCAATGCATGTAGGAGAAGGGCACGATCCGGACCAATGTCACTATAATGACCAGTGGGGTAGATGTTTGTCAAAACAATTCGACTCACAATTTGGTACGCATGAGGAAACGACTTGGTCGCTAGAGGAGGAATCCCAGTCCAAGTTATAGGAGACCTGGTGAGAAAACGACCCAAATCAGGTCTGCTAGGAGCTGGGGTACGGAGATAGGGGTAAATAGGATTGTTTACTCGAGGTGCCCCCAGCAAATTTGCCACAAGATCAGGAGTCACCCGGAAAGTGATATTCCGGATACCCACTTGAAACGTTCCCTCTGAGATGTCATGTATATTTGAGTAAAACTCCCTGACCAACTCCACCGAGGGAGCGGGATGACCAGTGGTTAAAGCAAGCCACTGGCGCGACTCAAAAATCTGAGGGACAATGGGATAGGTATCCCGAAACTCACCTAGAAGAACTTCACGTTCCACAAGAATGGAGCGATGGGAAAAGTTCTGCGTGTAGAGTTCCTCAGCTTGAGGACTGTGGAAATAAGTCCGAGATGCGGATGGGGCAGTGCGAGGACGAACACGCCGAGATGCCATGGCAGCTGTAGATGGACCAAGTACAGACAGTGAGACATATATGATATGATGTGGAGATGGATGTCCATTATGCCTAAAATGCCTAAAAAGTGACCCATAATGTTCTAAACAAGGTGTGCAGACTATGAATGATACCTACAATTTGTCTAAAGAGCAATGCACCAAAGGAGAGACAAAATGGAAGACAAATTTTCATTGAGGCATTTCATCGAACAGGTAGTGTGCATGCTGTGCAATCATGGGTTTAACACCCAATCAATTATCCCATTCCTCCCTAAATACAACACTATGCTACTAGGTTCATCCATACCAAAGATGAACCACCAAGTTTCTAAAAACAAATCGGAAAGAAAGAAAAGAAAAAAAAAATTAACCCAAACACAACCCATGAATGTAATGCAACGGGAAAGAAAAGAAAAGAAAAAAAATGAAGAGGAAGTGGATAGAGATAGGCTTACCGGTGATTGAGTGTTTGAGAGGAAATGTTGGATTGAGTGATTGAGAGAAGATGAGTGAAGTTTGAGAAAGGAGGGAAGAGTTTCGGCAATCTGGGCTTATCGCGCGATGCAGAGCGCAATATAAGGGTTTTTCGCTCGAGCGAGATTTTATGGTCGAGCGAGATATCGAGCGAAATTCCAGCCCCTTTTTTTTTTTTTTTTTTTTTTTTTTTTTTATAAAAAAAATCATAGCAGAGCAAATGTAAAATAATATCATACTCTAAATGCCACGCAAGTATAAAGACTGTATGTCACAATTAATATGACTCTGCGTGTTTAGCCAGTGCTCTTGCTCAATCAAGAAATTTTAACAGAGAGGTGTGAGTGGGGTTGGGCTAAACAAGAAACCATAAGAGCTTGGGAGACCCGTGAAAGCGCAGAAAGTCAAACCCAATGCTGCTAGGACCTAATTTCTTGTGTCTAATAGAACCAGAGTCAGGATTTCTATTTTGGCCCTTTTTCTTTCTTTCTTCCCCTTTTTTTTTTTTTTTTTTTTTTGTTTATTTAATACAATAATAGAGCCTCTTCATTTTCTTTCCTTTTTGGATACAAAGGTTCTCACACAGGTCATCTAGCCAGAGGTCAATTCTGATCACTCGTAAGGCTCCCCCTTACACTTTTGATTGCCTCCCCAAAGTCTCACATAATGTCAAATGTCAAGAGATTGAGCTATGCGTGCAGTGTGTGTGGCAAAACGCATATTTAAGGTGACACACATCTTCCACCTTTGCAACATAAGCCTATGATACAATTTTCACAAGACACATGCTTGAAGGTGTGCTGTCTAGTAGTAAGGTTATGCATCACATTGAAGAAAAATGCGCATGAATCAGGGAAAGACAAAGAAGAGAATGAAGACAAGAAAAATAACAATTCAAAAGAAAAAAATGATATGCATGCAATGTATGAAATGCATGTTACATCTCTTGTGCTAAGGCACAAATACCAATAGCCTTTCTAAGACACTCAAAACGAAGACCATCTAATGGTTTGGTAAAAAGATCGGCTAATTGATGTTCGGTGGGAATGTACTCAAGAGTAATTACATGTGTTTCCACAAGTTCCTGAATGAGATGATGCCTAATGTCAATATGCTTGGTCCTAGAATGTTGGACAGGATTTTTAGAGATGTTGATGGCACTGGTATTATCACAATAGATGCTCATCACACCTTGAGTAATACCATAGTCACGAATCATTTGTTTCATCCACAGCAATTGAGTACAACAACTCCCAGCAGCAATGTATTCAGCCTCAGCTGTAGACAAAGAAATGGAGTTTTGTTTCTTACTCATCCAAGCAACAAGATTTGTTCCCATATAAAAACATCCACCTGAAGTGCTCTTTCTATCATCTGCATTTCCAGCCCAATCAGCATCAGAGTAGCCTGCAAGCTCAGTGTTAGACTCTCTGGAGTACCAAATTCCATAATTCACTGTAGCATTCACATAGCGAAGTATGCGTTTGACAGCCACAAGATGAGATTCTTTGGGGTTTGCTTGGAATCTAGCACAAACGCCAACACTGAAAGCAATGTCAGGTCTACTAGCAGTGAGATACAGTAGACTCCCAATCATGCTTCTGTACAGAGATTGCTCAACCCCCTTTCCTGACACATCAGCACTAAGTTTTACACTTGTGCTCATGGGAGTTCTAGCATGGCTACTCCCATCTAATCCAAATTTTTTTAGCAGGTCCTTTGCATATTTAGACTGGGATATGAACAATCCTTCATCTAGCTGTTTTACTTGGAGTCCCAAGAAAAAAGTTAGCTCACCCACCATACTCATCTCAAATTCATTCTTCATTTCTTCTGCAAACTCGAGAGCTAGGTCATCAATGGATGATCCAAACACAATATCATCCACATAGATTTGAGCTACAGTTAACTCCTCACCCACTTTCCGGATAAACAGTGTCCTATCCACACTTCCTCGCAGAAACTTGTGCTCCAAAAGATACGAAGTTAGCCTCTCATACCAGGCTCTAGGGGCTTGTTTCAAACCATACAGGGCTTTCTTCAACCTGTAGACATGATTAGGATATTTTGGATCCTCAAAACCTTTTGGTTGCTCTACATACACTTCTTCTTGAAGGATCCCATTTAGGAAGGCACTCTTTACATCCATTTGATAGAGTTTGAAACACATATGGCAAGCAACACTTAATAGTATTCGGATTGACTCAAGCCTTGCCACCGGTGCAAATGTCTCATCAAAGTCTATTCCTTCCATTTGGGCATAACCTTGTGCCACCAATCTTGTCTTATTCCGTACAATCATTCCATTTTCATCAGATTTGTTCTTGAAAATCCATTTGGTACCTACAACATTGTGCTTTTCAGGCCTTGGGACTAAGTACCACACATCATTTCTCACAAATTGATTAATTTCTTCATGCATGGCATTTGTCCAATTCTCATCCTTTAAGGCTTCTTCCACCCTTTTTGGTTCAATCTGAGAGATGTAACATGAGTGAGCTAGTTGACTTATCACTTTCTTCCTCAACCTCATCCCTTCATTTACATTCCCGATTATATTATCTTGAGGATGGTTTAGCTTCACTCTCGAAGATGGCTCCTTGTGAGTATGAACTTTCTCAGTTGATGAGGTCTCTTGATTTTCATCAAGTTCACTAGAGTTCTCTTCAGTTCCACTTGGTGTATCAATTAGATTTTGATTCAACTTCTCTTTAGGAGAATCATCTATAACCACATTGATGGATTCCATGACAGTTTGGGTGCGTAGATTGTAACATCTGTAAGCACGACTGTTTCTGGAATAACCAAGGAATATTCCCTCATCACTCTTTGGGTCAAACTTACCCAGATTTTCCCTATCTCTCAAAATGTAACACTTACTCCCGAACACCCTGAAGTACTTCACATTTGGCTTCTTTCCTTTCCACAGCTCATATGGTGTCTGAGAAGTGTTGGGTCGAGGATAGACTCTATTCACAATGTGACATGCTGTGTTCACAGCTTCACCCCAAAAATGAGCAGAAACATTTTTGGTATGCATCATAACTCGAGCCATTTCTTGAATAACTCGATTTTTTCTTTCAACAACTCCATTTTGCTGTGGAGTAATGGGAGCAGAGAATTCTTGACGAATGCCTTCTTCATCACAAAATTTCTCTAAACTTGAGTTATCAAATTCTCGTCCATGGTCGCTCATGATTCTGACAATAGGGTTCCCTTGTTCATTTTGAAGCTTCTTACATAAGTTCCTTATCACATTTGAAGCCTCACCCTTTTCCCTCAAAAATTCTACCCAAGAGTATCTGGTGAAATCATCTACCATCACCAGTATGTATTTCTTACCCCCCAGACTTTCAGTCCTAGAGGGTCCCATAAGATCAATGTGTAACAACTCTAAGGGTCTTTTGGTCAGGATATCTGTTGTGTTCTTGTGGGCTGCTCGAACTTGTTTTCCCACTTGACATGATCCACAAACAGATGTCTCCACTTTCCCAAGTTCGGGCAGTCCAATCACCATTTCTTTCTTAGCAATCTTTGACAAATTTTTGTGATTCACATGCCCAAGTCTTTGATGCCAGAGAGTAGTGGCCTCACTTTTAGTACTATTGCAGCTGTACTGTGAAGTGGGAGAGATGCCATAGCAATTGTCAGAGGTCCTGATTCCTTGCATCAAGCATTGTCCATTGTTATCAGAAACAATGCACATATCTTTTGAAAACCGAACTTCAGCACCATAATCACACATTTGGCTTATGCTAAGAAGATTTGCTTTTAATCCGTCAACATACAGAACTTCTCTCAATGCCGGTAGTCCAGTAATGTTGATTTCACCTTTCCCAATTATGTTCGCTTTACCTCCATCTCCAAATGTCACTGTCCCACATTTGTACTCTTCAATTGTCTCAAAAAGAGTTTTATCACCGGACATGTGTCGAGAACACCCACTGTCAAGATACCACAATGAATTGTTCTGGGTCTTCAAGGTAATATGAGCTATGTGACATGTGGCTCTTTTCTCCTTCTTGATCCACACTCTTTTGATTTTTGGAGAGTTGACTCGCACAGTCTTCTGGGTACTTGTCAGATTGTCTACCTTGACATTTAGAAAGTCATTTTGTCTAGTGAGGGCCATGACTTGATCCCACAAATTGAAGTGACCTCTTCTTGAGTCTCTCTTTTCATTTCTCACAGGAAACTTATTAAGCACATAACAGTTTGGTCGGATGTGTCCATACTTGCCACAATTATGACATGTCCGATTTTCTCTGTAGGTTTGTTGTCCCCTGAAAGACAAGTCATCCTTAGGAGATTTTCTGGTGAGTCTTTTAAGTCTCAAGCAATTTGTTTTCACATGACCCAACTTCCCACAATGATGACACACGGGTCTCGTGTTGTGAGCTATTTGTTTCTCTTGAGATGAAACAAACTTTTGTGCATGTATAACTTTCTTTCCCTTTGCTAGTGAGTGATTTTTCACCATGCTGTTTTGAGGATTTTTCGAGCTCGTACCCACTTCAAACTTTCCTCCAACATATCCTATTCCACTCTTGTCTCCTGAGGGCTTTCCAAGAGTTAGAATTTTGTCCAGATTTTGTTTTCCAGTGGAAAAGGCTTGCAATCTTCCCTTTAGCTGGGTTAATTCATTTTCCTTAGTTTCCATAGCATCTTCCAAAACCTCACTTTTCTTTCGTAATTGGTCAGTCAAGATATAAGCTTCATTCAGTTTGCCTTGGAGCTCATCATTTTCTTGTTTGCACTGATTTATCTTTTCAGTCTGTGCTTTGTTGACTTTTCTCAGTTTCATGCACTCATTGTAAAGTTTTTCATAGATTTCTTGCAGTTGATCTTCACACTCGGACTCATCTTCCGGTATGTTACAATCATCAGAGGCTTGTTCACTGCACTGATCTATGTCTCCAACGGAGGATGTAAACGCCATGTAGTTGAGATTCCTTTTTGGAGTGGAGTTGCCAGATGAGTCACTCGATTCAGACTCACTTTCACTTAGAGAAGCAATCTTTGCCTTTTCTTTGCTCTTCTTATAATTTGCACACTCCAAGCGAATGTGACCAAATCCATGACATTCATGACACTGTACTCGTGTCTTGTCCTTGTTAGGCCTAATGTAATTGTTGGAGTCTCTTTCCTTATTCTCTGAGCTTGACCCCTCAATATATCTTCCAAACTTCTTCTTCTCTGGTCTTTGGCTCCTGTGCCTTTTTGCTACAAACATTTTTCTGAACTTCTTAGCATAAAATGCTATTTCTCTGTCACTCATTGCTAATTCATCGAATGACTCATCTGAGTCCTCTTGAATTGTATTAAGAGCAATGGACTTGCTCTTCCTATCCAATGGCAGAGTATGTTCATAAGTTTGCAGGGAACCCACCAGCTCTTCTATTTTCATGACATCCAAGTCTTTACTTTCCTCAATTGCAGTAACCTTGGGACGAAATCTCTCAGGAAGAGATCTGAGGACTTTTCTTACAACTCTATTTTCTGGGATTTTGTCTCCCAAGTTGAACCGAGAGTTCACAATGTCATTTAATCTTGCATAAAAGACATCAAATGTTTCATCCTCTTTCATTCTAATTTCCTCAAAGCTGGTGGTAAGCATTTGGAGTTTAGAATTTTTTACAGCCCTAGTTCCCTCGTGAGTGATCTCAAGAATGTCCCATGCCTCTTTACTTGTATTACACATGGAGATTCGTTTGAACTCCTCCTGAGACACGGCCATAAAAATTGCATTTAGGCCTTTACTATTCCAGTTAATTTCACTCAACTCATCCTTTGAGTAGTTGTCCACGTCTGTGGGAACTTCTACTCCATTAACAATGGTGACGGGCTCTTTCCATCCTCTTATCAAGGACACCCACACACGTTCATCTATAGACTTAAGAAACGCTCTCATTCGAACTTTCCAATAAGCATAGTTGCTACCATCAAAATATGGTGGTGATGAGAGGGATTGAGACCTATCCATTTTGACCACCAAAGCAGAATCACACTCAGGAAATTAATCCTAACGAAGTGTACCCGCTCTGATACCAATTGAAAAAGCGGTAGCTAATTACCTTACACACCTAGAGGGGGGGGTGAATAGGTGTTTAACAAAAACAATAGCAGTTTTAAAAAATTAATCAACATAAACAAGCAATCAATGGAAAAATCAACACAAGGATTTTGGTTACGAAGTGGAAACTCATTTGAAGAACCTCTTCAAAATCTAAAACCACTCCGGGTGTAAGACACCACCTCTAATCCACTATAGAAATTTTAGTTTGTTACAACAAATTTAGAAACACTCACAGACCCACTGTAGCAACTAAACTTGGCTTGCAATACCACGAGTGACCCACTCGATCTCTACACGCATGTAGTGCCGGAACTCCGACCTTTCTATAGCTTCTCACACGAACAACTTGATTTCTTCATCCAAGCTCCTTGAAGAACTCTTCCAGCTTGATGACCACGTCCACTCCAATGGACTCACTAAAAGTTTGAATGTGTGTTGTGAGGGAGTAATATAATCCAAGAGAGAATGATCTTTGAAACAATGGAGAAGTTTCTCTCAAGGGATGAAATGTGGCTCCTTGGTTTTTCCTCTGTGTTTTTTCCTATTGCAGCAGAAGACTTAAGAGTCTATTTATAGGCCACCTCTTGAAACGGCGCTCAAACCCTAGAGAAATTCGTGAAACCTTAACTTCGCTCGAGCGAGGTGTCGAGCGAGGGTCGAGCGAAGTCTCTGCCTGGACTTCGCTCGAGCGCCATGTCGAGCGAGATCACTGTGTTCGGTATTTCTCGAGCCAATTTGATCCTCTTCAAGTGTACTCTGTCCACCATTAGTTACAACTCAATTTTATTAGGTTTTTCACTAGAAAATTGCCAACTACTAAATTTTACATCAACATATATAATGTATTCATATATTGATTATTTTTTTGAAATATAATTTATATATGTATTTATATATATATAATTTTTTTTATAAATAGACTATTCCGAGATGGTACATGAAACGATACCAATACCAAAATATTTTATTCCAATACCCTGATCGGTATCCACACCGGTACAGTATTCAAAACTTTGGTCTCAACCGTCGGACCCTATAGAATTTTTGTTTATTATATTTTACTTGCAACTTTATTATTTAACTATACATCATAAAATAATAAAAAATGATAAAAAAATAAATAATGAGTAGATTTTTTTTCTTAATTATAATTGAATTATTGGGATGATATCATGATGATGGTATCCTGGTTATAGTTGAGTCAATCATAATTGATTAGATTGAGAGTTGAATTCATCTCAACTCAACTCATTTCAACTTTAAGTCTCGTTTGGATTCAAATATGAGTTTAGTTTATTTTTTAATATTATTATTATTTTGAGATTTAAAAAATAGGTATTAGAATTTAAAAAATGTGTATAAGAATTTGTGTTTTGTATAAAAAAATTATAAAAGTGTAATGATGAAATGAAGATGAGTTGAGATGAGCTTCCAATACAAACGGGGCAAGTGTTATATTTTTTTTTTAAATTTTCATACAAAATTTAATAAATAATTCAACTTTTTTAAATTTCAATTCAATTTTTTCAAATTTTAAAATAATAATAATATTAAAAAATAATATTCTATTTAATTTTTAAAATTCATCTTAACTATTCTCATCTCACCTCTCGTTTCAAACCAGACAAATTGAGACAATGATGCGTCTTATCTGGGCTTTACTAGGAGTGCTACCCGTAACTGGAACTTTCCAAGTTACCAAAGATCTTATTGAAGAAGGTTAATAGAATTATACAAAACTTTTGATGGGGCAAAATGAAGATAGATCAAAGATTAACTGGTAGAGTTGGCCGCAGTTAGGAAAGGCAAAGAATATAGTTGGATGGGATTTTAGGGATTTGAAAATTTCAAATTGGCTCTATTAGTAAAACAGGGATAGAGACTAATCTAGCACTCATATTCATTGGCAGCAAAAGTTTTACAGACCAAGCATTTCCCTCGAATAGATTTTCTCAATGTCAAACTGGGCAGCAATGGATCCTTTATAGAGTCTATTGGCAGCTAAACAACTCTTAAATGAAGGTTTGTAATGGAAAATAGGAAATGAAGAATCAGCGAAGATTTGAAATGATAAGTGGGTCCTTAAACCTTCCTCTTTCATAATCCAAACTCCATTGAGGCTATTGGATGGAAATACAAAGGTTAAGGACTTGATAGATAATGATTCAAAGCACTAGAACCTATTTTTACTAAGGAATTTTTCTCTGGTTCCGACTATTTCTAGAAATCCCATTAGTCTTCGTAATAGCTCATATTGAGTAAGAGTGCTTATCATCTGCAAGAAGAGGTTATGGATGGAAGAAAGGATCAATCACCGAGAAACAATCTCAACTTAGAAATCTGGCCAAAAATATGGGAGCTTAAAATTTTCAAATGTTATCAAAAGTTTTTCTTTGGAGAGCTAGTCAAGAGGCTCTTCTCGAAACTCAAATCTGTTCAAACGTTGGAAGGTGGTGGATTTAAAAGAGTCAGAAAACTGTGGCACATATTTTGTGGAGTTGTAGATCAATTCATGGTGTGTGGGGTTCATGCTCTAGAAGGTTACAGATGTGCAGTTGAGAAGACATATTTCCAGGCCTCACTCAATTATTTTTGCTCAATCATCCCAGAAGAGGTTCTACAAGAGATTGCAACAACTGCTTATCAGATTTGGAGAAGAAGGAATACCTTTGTCTTCAAAGGAAAATTAACGTCTCCTAGTAAATTAGTAATCTTCCAGCTTGTATTCAAATATTGGAGGATATTAGCTTATGGGAATTAATAAGGAGGGTAATTAGCAATAGCCATTGTATACTGCACACCTGCACATCCCTTTCAAATACATTTATTATTTTTTTTTTCCTTCAAACAGCCGATTAGGGGCGGAACCAGAGTTTCATGTTTGGGGGGGCGATCGATAAAGTGTACGATACATGTAAATTTTAGAAGGATGGTCATCAGTGATAGAAGTATTATGCTCTGTTGTTATCGAGCTCTTTAAACATATATTAGTCTTCGAATTGTCTACGTCTTTTAAAAAAAAAAATCAATTGTACTTAAATACTTGCTCATATTTTTCTATGATTTAAGAAAAATTTATATATCAAGAATAAATTTAAGAACTTTCTAATAAGTAATAATGTAACGCTATTAAATTTTTAACAAATATATTTCACAATCATACAAATTAAAGTAAAATTAAATAAGTGAGTATAATCAATTAATTTTACAATCATATAAATTTATAATCAATTTTTTTGCTAGAGTTAGACTGTTAGAATATCTGTAAGATTATATGAGTTAAAATTTGGATTTAAATGAAAATATAAATAGATGTATATGAAGATTTAGAAAAATAATTTTAGTAAAAAATTGAGGGGGGCAATTTATTTATTTTTTTTTAAAAAATTAAGAGAGAATTTTAATTATATATATATAAATTATATATATTTATATTAGAGTTATTGGTTTTGAAAAAGTGCCCCCCAAGGTGATACATGGGTCCGCCCTTGCAGCCGATGTCCCTTTTCATTTTTCATTAATAAGATCGATATTTTTGTCTATTTTATAGTTTAAAAGAAGTATTATATTTACAAAGAATTTCTAAAAAAGTAAACCTGCAAATTAACATGAATTCATATAATATGTTAAACTTATTTTACCATGAAAATATTTTTGCAGTTCAGAGGTCTCAATTCATGAGATGAGAGTAAAATATGAGTCAATCCTCGTAACAACTAACAAGTGACATTTTTCATTACAAATACCTATGAGCCATAACTGATATAAACATAGAGATCCACCTCGAGAGGCTTAAAAACTGGGGCCTTTCTCCCATTTTATTAAACTGTTGAAGTCTATTCTTATTTTAAAGGGATGGCTGTAATAATATAATCTTTTGCTTATGAAACATGTGGCTTATAAACATCATGAAGATGTAATTTAACTGATTTTCAAGTAGGGTTTTTTTTTTTTTTAATTTTTATAAAGCAAATTTTCTAGCAAAGTTAATTACGTTTGACGGCTGCAAATTAATTGTATATTCATTATTTTGCATGTAAACACACATGCATTTGTTGTCACATTGTACAAAGGTTTATTATGAATTTTTGTACCTAATTATTTATAACAAAAAAATTATTTATAATTAATTTTAATTGTAAATAATTATTTTATTAGAATTAACTGATTATAAATAAATAAATTTTTTATAATAATTATATATCCAAACAGGCAGCATCAATCTTGGTTTGGGAGCGCCACATGTACTCGACAAAAAGAATAAATTAGATTCGCATTAAAAGAGTGCACAATACAATAGAGACTCCGTAGTTGGGCACCGGCCACCTTTGCGCTCTCACAGGCTTAAAAATCAAATATGATTTGCTCTCACACGTCTCCCTTTTATCATTTCTAAGAAAAAATTATGCTTACGGAAACGCAAAGAGGCCCAATTGCAGGATATCATTGCTTGGAGAAATATAAATATTTATAACGAATTGTTTGTAATAAAAATAATTATTTAGGATGATAAAAATAGGCTACCTTAACAAAAAAACAAAAATTTTAAAAATAAAAATAAATTTCTTAGAGGAATGGACGTAGTTCCTTTAAACACTTCCATTACTCTTTAACTTATTGTAAAGAACAACAACACATGATTTGAAAAAGATCAAAGCCAGTACTCTCAGAACATCCTGCATATATTGCTCCTAATGATCCTGGAAAACATCGATCATGTCCCGTCCAAAATGGGCGGCAGATGATCATGTCACATTTATCTTGCATATATATATATATATATGGATGCCTTGCCATGCTATCCTACCAACACATAAAGGGCATATATGATTCCCGGAATGTATCCCAATATTGTCAGCAGCAAATCTATCCAAAACTCCACCTGCAATATTTTTTCACAAAATTCAAAAAGAAATTAATTCATGTTCATCATTAAATCATCAAAGAACAAGCACAGATAACAATCTTTTTTGGAGAGAAGAATTACTCCACAGCCATAGCGGAGGAAGACCCCAACAGGAGGTAGAAGTATTGCCAGAATTACTTCTAGGAAAGTTTCTGAACCCATGAGTTCTTGATGAAAGTTTATCTGCAGAATGTAAATGGGGACGTTTTGCTAAAGTGATGCTTGAGATCAGAATGGGTTTACGTTGGATTTGGTAATGGGTATGTAATAAGGAATGAGAAGTGAAATTAAACAAAAGAAGTTGGAACAGATGTCATAGGCGAGATGTCTGAGGGTGCCACGTTGTTGACGGTTTGCTACGTGTCAATTTTTTAGCCATTTTGTGCTTAGTTTTGGACTCCCACTAGACGTGCAGAGAGTTTTTATCCAAAACTGGTCCACACACAACCATAGAGAATAAAAAAGTTTTTACGAAATTCTAAACAAAATTACATTTATATATTAAAAAAAAAAAACGAATAAGGTATGATTTGGATAGTGAGTTGAGATAAGATAAATTTTGACAATTAAATAAGATATTATTAAAATAATTTTTTTTAATAATATTATTATTTTAAAATTTTAAAAAATTATATTTTTATTATATTATATATAAAAATTTAAAAAAAAAATAATAATAAAATTAAATGAGATGATTTTCCAATCTAAACAAAACCTTACAATTGTTAAAAAACAGTTTTTTTTAACTGTTTTTTCATATAGCGGTTTTTTTCTGCTGAAATAACAGTTTGGGAAATTTTGAAATGTAACGGTTACTAGTAGTTAAATCAATTTAAAAAACAACTGTCACTTAGAAAAAAGAGCAATATTGCTGTGTTGACAACAAGTAAATATGTGGTTTTTTTTTTTTTTTGATAGGAGTTCTCAACTTTCTTTGAAACTATCATTGGTATTTGTTTAGGATAAAGCCACTCAACGTACTTCTTTGCATATCATTGATATTTGTTTAGCATATCTTCATAGACTCACAGTTATAGAATATTGAAGTCAATAAATGTTTAATTGCGTACAAAAAATTTCTGAAATGGCAAGCACCTCCCTGAAGGTTCTCATTATAAAAAAATGTTAGGGATAAAAATTAGGGATAAATATTGAATAAACGTCAATTAATAATTTATAGTATTTGATATCTAATGTGTATTGTATAATATTTGTGAGTTGAAAAATGAAAAAATGGATTCGAAACTGAAGAAAATGAAATCGGTATGTTTTGTTTATTATGCTATATCAATTAGCGTTTGTCCCTAATATTATTCTTAACTTATTATAGGCTACAAATATTTGGATGTTGAGGTGATCTAGGCAATCTAAATTAATTCATGAGTAGTACTATTTTATTTGTGGTAATGAGTTGTGTTTAAATATAAATAAATTGATATGTAATTAAATGTAAATAAGTTGAGATATATATTTGAATATATAAAATAGATTAAGGTGAGTATAACTTTTGATGAGAAGTTAAAATGTATTGAGTTCCATCAATGAATAATTTGATATGGATTGAGAAGATTTTGACTTCCAAATATCATCATAAAGTTGAATTTGTTTACATGTAAATCACATATTTACTCATATTATTGAAGATAAATGTACAATACTTACACATTCTAAAATATCGTTTTCTTACTTTATATTTAGTCAATATTAAAATTTATATTATATAAAAAAAACCGATATATAGTGTGTCAAGAATAACATACCCAGTAATTTATGGGATCCCTTTGCGCCCCTACGGATTTTTATAATTAAAAAACAAAAAAATATTAAATATATTTTGTCTCCATATTTTCTTTTATCAAAAATTAAATTATAAAATAAATTGTGCTTAAAAAAAGGCAAAGGACACCAACTGCATAATCTCATATGACATATCGTTGCTCTGACATACCAGGCTGGCAAATAACAAAACTCGACGTCTGCGTCAATGCAGCGCATGTTTGCCACTTGAACTTGCGTTAAAATGATGGGCTTTTGAATAGTTGGATGATTGCTCCTCGTCCAAAAAAGTGAAATATTTAGTCTAGTAGATAAATTGAAATAAATTTAATTTTTTTAATATTATTATTATTATTTTAAATTTAAAAATATATATATTAAAATTTAAAAAATATATATTAAGATTTGAAAAAAATATATAAAAATTTATATTTTATATAAAAAATTATAAAAATATAATGATAAAATAGAAGTGAGTTGAGATGAGATCAACTAACTTTAAAATCTAAACGAAATCTTAAAATCTTGCTGATTTACTTGAGGAGATATAAAAACAACCAATCGAACTAATAGATAGAGTCCCACAAGTTTTTAAACTTGTATCTTAAATTCTTACTCTTGATTTTTAGGTATGAGAACACTTGTGTAGAACACTTGTGTGAAGGGGTGGAATCAAATTTTGTGTTTGAGAGAACGATTGATAAAATATATAGTATATATAAATTTTATAAAAATGATCATCAGTAATAAAAATATCATATTTTGTTGTTACTAGACTCTCTAAATGTATATTACTTTTTGAATTGTTCGCGTCTTTTTTATAAAAAAAAATCAATTATTTTTAAGTACTTGCTCATATTTTTTATGATTTAAAAAAAATTATAAATTAAGAATAAATTTGAAAACTTTCTAATAAGTAATGATGTAACGTTATTAAATTTTTAACAAACTAAATTTATATAAATTAGACTGAAACTAAATAAGTAAGTATAATCAATCAATTTTACAATCATATAAATTTATAATCAATTTTTTTTTTGTTAGAATTAGACTGTTAGTTGAGTAGTTATGAAATTATGTGAGTTAAAATTTGAGTTTAAGTAAAGTTAAAAATTAGAATATAAATGTATGTATATTGAGATTTATATGAATAATTTTATTAAAAAAAATTTGTGAGTAAATTTTTTTTGTAATTTGAGAGAGAATTTTAATTATATATATTATATATATTTATATTATAAATTAATTTTTAAAAAACTTTGGGTGCGGTAGCCTCCCAACCACTAAAGCGGGCCTGCCCTTGCTTGTGTGTAAATATCTCATAATTTAAAAATATATATATATATAATTCATATGAAAAATAAATAAATTTTATAAAAATAAATTTTATTTTTTTAAAAATAATTATATGATATTTGTACATTTCATGACTAAATTTATAATTACTCTTTAAATACACATATCTTAGAATGTGGGAGGTTGGAATTGACTGGGTCTAACCCTGGAGTATAATAATTTTGATTTAGGCAAGACGGTAGCACATGAATCATACAGAAAAGGGTATGTCCATGGATGTCCCCATCGGGCACATGCTTATGCATTTATCCAAATCCTTGCTGAAAAGAGAATATTTATTAAAATTATTTGCTCTATTTGGCAAGTGAAGATCGAAATTTCTTATTCTCTTATCCTCGTCTATATATAGATAGTATCCACTAGAGAAAAATATAAGATATTTTAGTCATTTTACATTATGTTAATAACTGACATGGATAGCATATCTGGTATTTTATGCTAAATAAATAAAATAGAGAAAATCCTTGTCATAGTATAGCTTTTGTTCTTTATAATCCAACAGTTTCTTTTTTCCACCAGCATTTTCACCTTCTCTTATGCTCTCTCTACATGCACTTCTAATATCTTTTCCGACCTTTTTTCTAGTAAAAACTGATCAGGGGTGATAAATGGTTGTCACGTGCTTCAAGGATATGAAGAATGATGAATATGAATGGCAATGTTGGGACAAGTAGGGGTAGGCAGCGGGGTATCCGTATCCCGCTTGCCCGCCCCGTTCGTCCCGCCTCTGCAAGGTGGAGCGGGGCCCGAATTAGAAATTCAAGCGGGGGACGGGGGGCGGTATGACCCCTGCGGGGCCCCGCCCCGCCACCAGCCACCCGCCCCCCGCTCCTTCATTATTGAAAAAAAAATTATTTTATATATTTATATAAATAATTTGTATAATTATAAATTGTATATAAATATTTATAATCTGATAAACTTGAAGTGAAATTTAAGTTAATAGATTGTCTTGACTTTCTAGGCCAACTTTTATATAGGAAACTAAGGCAATACAATAGTAAAACTTAAGCAATGTAGAATTTTTTCAAGTCCCATATTGCTTATTACTATTGTATTGCATTGACCTTTTCTATAAAGGTTGGTCTTGGAGGCCAAAGCAATCCAAAATACAACTCTAATGAATTTACATTATTTTTAGATGTATAAATTTTAATTTATTATTTAAATTATATTATAATTTAGGTCTAAAAAAATTAGACCTAAAAATAATTAAAAAAAAATAGACATTGGAGACCTAAAACAATTCACGGGGTGCGGGGCGGGGTGCGGATTCAACCCCACCCCTCGGCAGCGGGGCAGGGGGCCCCGCCCCCTCCTCCCAGGGGTGGGGGGTGGGGTTAAAATCCTCCCCCCGCATGGTGCGGGGGCGGGGTTGGGTACCCCCCGCCCCGCACCATGCGGGTAGCACCCCTAGGTACCCCCGCCCCCGCACCATGCGGGTAGCACCCCTAAGGACAAGCACCACACCTACTAACAATGATAGCAAGAAATACAAATAAAATAAATGGAGAAATACAGGCAATTAAAATATACATTATATACAGATTTACAGCAAGTGATTTTATTCAGAAGAGATTACAACACATTGTGAGTTACAAGAGTTTTATTATATCCACACAATCTTATCTCTCTCTCTCTCTCTCTCTCTAAAGCTCTACATGTTGTTTACCTCTCTATCTCTTCAATCAGCAAAATATTATTCATGGGAGGTGGTCACCACAGGGTATGGACTATGGAGGTCTGGTCGTCCTAGCGGCTCTGCTACATTAATGGTTAGTGTATACATTCTTAGAATACTAGAGGATCTGTTCCTGTCTCTCACACATTTATTCTGTACTATGATCTTGAGAGATTTCTCCAAATTTACATGAGAAATTACAAAATTGACTCCCTTTTACTTCTCCATCTAATTCACATGATCAAGTCTACTTTGCTGCAACCTTGTATTTTTCTTTCACATCACTAGATCTTAATTTAAATACAAAGTGTCAATTTTCTTATGATACACCAAGACAATCACGCCTTTCGTGACCTTCCACACTCCTCCAAAAATTACTACTGGATGACAACTATCATCGAGTTGGCCCACAAAACTCAGATTTTTTTTTAACGTTTGTCTGACTTTCTACAAATTTCACACATTAATGCTTGGGAGTAGAATGTGTATATCTCTCACTTCAACTACATTCAGTGATTATTCATTAGAAATTTGCACCTTATCAAAATCACCAACAATGTAGTTCTGCATCATGTTTCAATGTGAAATGGTATTGAATGGAACCCTTGAATCCAACACTCAATCATTAACTAGACTGTGCACTACAAGAAATAAAGCGTCTTGTAATTCCTCAATCACTTTGACAATCTCTTATAATGTGATCTTGCTTGTCATAGTTCCAACAAGTGATCTACTGCTTAGATCTCGACTTGCTCTTTCCACTAGAAGATGGTCTGTCAACGAGTAATTGCCTCAATTGTCGACGTTCAAAACCATTTTGCTAGAATCACTTCTTCAAATCGTCTTAGCTAGGACTAAATCTCATATATCATCGAATTTCAACACTGACTTCTCGACAAAATTACTCACCGCCATTTTTAAAACCTCCCAAATATTTGGCAACAATGCCATTATAATCATCACTTTGATCTCATCATCAAATTCATTCTTGATCGACGAAAATTGATTTGTGATAGTACTGCATTCATTCAAGTGTTAGGTAATTGAAGTACCTTATGCCATTTTCAAATTGAAAAGTTTCTTCATTGGATGCATCTTGTTACTTGCCAACGGCTTTTTGTACACACTTGACAAAACTGTCGTGAGACCTGTCATCGTTCTCTCCTTAATAACGTTGTGCACCACTAATTTTGACAGGATGAGCCAAATGAACTCCACAATTTATTGATCTAATAGGTTCCAATTAGTATAATTTGTGCTTTTTGACTTTTGTCCCAGCATAGGAAGGCAGAGCCTTTTCCTATAGAGGTATTCTTTAATTTGCATCCTCAAATAACCAAACTCTATGCTATCTAACTTCTCAATTCCAACCTTCACATCTTATGCTGGCATTGTTCAGCTTCAACTTCGAACCTTGGAGCTTTGATACTAGTTGTTCGGGATAGACCACACCTATCAACAACGGTTGTGAGAAAGACAATGAAATATATGCATGAACATAGGAATCAAATACACACACTACACATAGATTTACCTAGTTTGGCAACTTGCATATGTTCATGAAACTATAAAGGGTTTTATTTATTGGAAAACACACTGTAAGTTATAAAAGCTTTACTTTACTTACATAATCTTAACTCTCACTCGGGCTTCTTTCTTTCTCAAGGAAGCTCTATACGTCATTTGCCTCTCCCTCTTTTCAATTTGATATAAGGACATACAAAGTAACATTCATAACTAGGCTGCGATGTGAGAAGCCTAAGGTGGGAAAATTAGAGTTTTTTATTCAAGTAGAATGTTCAGCCAATTTGTGCAATTCGCTCAAGTTGACCATTGAGTGTCACTCAAGCAAACACTAGAATTGTGCTTTGCTAGAGCCTATCGTTGTGTGCTCCTTTTCTCTATCTATACTTTTCTCGAGCATTGAGTCAAGCAACAGTTGAGCAAACAATTTTTCTGACGCTTCAAACTAGATTCCATAAACCCAATGAGTAATTGGTGATCACAAATTGATATGAAAGTAGGGGTTGATACTTGATTCTATAACTAAGTAGTAGCTAACAACTTTTTTTTTTCTCTAGAAATGTTGAAATTAATTTTGCAGTTGATGGGAGCTAATCTGACTCAAGTTCCATCCCTCTTAACCTTAATGGATCTAGCTATTTAGGACTATAAACGAGCCGAGCCAAGTTTTGGTTTGCCGAGCTCGACCTCTACTCAAAATACTCGAGCTCGGGCTCAAATTCGAGCTCGAGCTCGAGTTTTTATTTATTATTTGTTTGAGTTCGATTCGATAAACCAAACTTTCAACTTGAGCTCGTCCTACAAACAAACTCGATTTTTTTTTAAATTTTTTGCATAAAATTTAAAAATAAATAAATAAATAACTAATAAAAAAGTAATATTTAATATCTAACTAGTTGATATTTATTCATCATAACAATATGTTATGTATTTATATATTATTAATAAATACACGTAATATGATAGCATATACGTATGTTACATGCTTCCCACACACTAATATATGAAATTATTAAATTTTATAAACTAATTATTATACAAATTATAAAACATAACTATGAAATATATTTATCATATAGATATATAATAAGATTACATATTACATATCTGATTATAAAAATATTATACTTATATTATTAGCAATACCTATATATAACATATATAGTGTATATGTTTATCAATATATAAATGAATTTTAATCGAGTCGACTCGAGTATAAACGAGCAAGCCTTAATAAGTTTTAGTTGAGTCGAGTCGAGTTTTGTCGGGTAGGTGTCATTTATTAATGGAGTGTGTATCTATTTTCACAAGCGAGTTTTTTTTTTTACGAGTCGAGTTCGATTCAAGTTTAATCGAGGGAGTATCAAGCAGGCTCTCGAGTAGCCTGATTCATTTACAACCCTACAACTATTTCATTCCCAATGCCTTTAAAAGGAGTAATATTGACATTATGCTTCTTGCAAATTTTCGAGCAGACTTAATATTTCAAAAATCTCATGCATTCATTTGAGAAAATTAGAGAAAAATATCTATATAAAAATACTAAATTTTATATGGTAGATCATAATTTTTTAAAGAGAACTCAACATTCAAATTTTTCAAAATTTCACGTAAAATGTAATAAATAATAAACCTTTTCAAATTCTAAAACAATAATAATATAAAAAAAATCTAAAAATATTTTATTCAATTTTTCATATTCATTTAAACTTATATTATCTATGAATTCAAACATGGCCTAATTTTCATACTTAGTAGTATTACAAGATTAATATTTAGCATATCACAATTCACAATTAATTAGAACCTATTTTTTTTATTTATAAATAAAAAATGAAAAAATAAAAACAAAAAGATGAGTAGAAAGATAGCACGTTGCATAAAGGGGAGATACTTAGGGTAGCAAACGATTCGATTAAAGATAAGTTTAAGCCAAATTGAGTTGAGTTAGATTTAAATAACTCAAGTTCGAGTCGAGCTGAGAGTTTGTCGAGTCGAGTTGAGTTTGAGACGATCAAAGACGAGTTTGAACCGATTTGAGTTATTTATCAATTTTTGTTTTTACTCTTTAACAATCTGTACGAACCGAGTCGAGCTAAGTCGAGTAGTTACTCGAGTTGCTTACTCTTTGTAAGTGTTTGACTCAATAATTTTTTTATGAATTTAATACATTATTATTGTAAAATAATAAAATATATTACTTATATATAAAGTAACAAAATATTTTACTTATACAAAGTATTAAAAATAATATATATATAACACATAAAATATTTATAATAAAAGAATATATGTAAAAGTGTATATATATAAATATTACAAGTATCGTTACAAATCTAAAATAAGTCAAATCAAATTTACACGAATTTTATTTACAAACTTAAATCGAGTTAATTTGAAATTATATTAGTTTAACTCGTTTAATATTTGAATCAATATTAGTGATCATAAATAATTTATTTATTATATAAATTAAATTTAAATCAAATTTATATGAGTCGACCCAAATTATTTATGATCAAATCTATTCGTTTGTAATTCTAGAGATACTATTTTTATTTGACTAGTAGATGAGGTAGGCCCTTAATGAGTTAAAAGGCGGGGGGATGGGGGACCAAAAGCGACGTCGTGACAGTTCCAACCTGAGGGCCCCGCCAATCACATGCAGTCCCCAGTCTCCACTGCTTCGAATCCCACCACGTTTTACCTCGTCCTTTTCTTCTTTATTTCCTTCCTTTTAGGTTTATTTATTTATTTTGCATGTGTTTCCTCACTTGCCTGTAATTGTATTAGGATTTCTTTTGTCCTATTTTCAGCTCAATTAGTTTCTTTTTATTTAGATTTTGTTTCTTCAATTTCTAAAATTTTACGTACAAAATCTATTTTATCAGTCTTATTTTTAAATTCAAATTTTATAATCTTCATCATATCACTAGCAGACACGCCACTTTTTTAATATTTAGCTTTCATACTTAGTAATATGCTAAATAAATACAAAGATTAAAAAAATTGTGACCACAAATATAGAGTTGGTTGTTGATTTGGTAATTCTAATTTAATATATAGTCAAACACGTAAAATTGATCACATAAATGAATACTTCTGGAATTTACTGTCCGTTTGAATAATGAGATGACATTAAATAATTTTAGATAAAATTAAAAAATTAAAAATATATTATTTATAAATATTTTTATTTTTTTTAAAACTTGAAAAAAAGAAATTATTTATTATATTTTTTTATAAAATATTTTTAAATTATAATAATAATATAAAATAAAATGAGATTAAATTATTTTTTAATCCAAACGAAGCCTTAATATTGTTGGTCTTGATTAATCTGAAGCATTTATTATCTCTCAACTATAAAACGAGTTGGATGATCCTCATCCAGAAATTACTTGCTTTTTGTTTTGTTTTTTTATTTTATTTTTATTGAAAACCCATTTTCTACTTGCTCGATTATAAATGTGGTGCATCCTAATAGGCTAAGAGTTAGGGTGACATTTTCTATGCTTGGGTTAGTTAGTACCAACCATTGCAAAATCTTACGGCTTATTGTTTTTTTGTTTTTTTTTTTCGAGGGGGGGGGGGGGGGGGGGGGCGTCTTGTACGGCTTATTATTATTAAAATTTTAAAATCACTTTATTCTTCTTCATGAATCAAAACTTATAATATTAGACATAAATTAATAAGTTTTATAACTTATTACATAAAATTACATTAGTTAATCAATTTTTTTTTTATGAATTTTTTTTTAAAATTAATAACTCGTTTAGTTACACATGATATGATATGAGATGAAAAATTTATAAATAATAAGTAGATAATTAGTGAATAATAATGAAATAGTTTGAGTTAATATGTTTTATGAGATTTTGGAAAAAGAGAAAGAATAAGTTGAATAAAAATATTTAAAATTAAAATATTGTTAGATAATTATTTTTAATATATATGTTTTTTAAATTTAAAAAAGTTGAATTATTTTTAATATTTTGTTTAAGTTTTAGGAAAATTACAATAATTAGATAAAGATTAGATGAAAGATTTAAAAAATTAAAAAATTAAATATTTTTTAGATGTTGAAATAACTTGAGATCATTTATTAAACCAAACAGAGCCTTAAACATTTGTCAATATAACTCTCTAAAATAATTCTCTATAAAATAGCTTTCTTATTAATAAAAAATTAAAAGTATTGAGAATATTTATGAATTTATTTATTGAGTTTTTAATTTTATCATTAATAAAACCCTTCCATTAACTCTCAATTGACAAATTTAATAAATCAGATGTCATGGAGAATTATATAACATCGGTTATAAATTAAAAAAAAAATATAAAATAAGCAAAAAAATGGAAAAAGAAAAAGAAAAAGAAAATAAATAAATATTTGATTAAGAACCCAATGTTTCAATGATTTTAAACGTTTTTCTTTCACGTTCACTCATCCAGATCCACAGCCCAGTGGAGATAATTTTAAATTTAAAGCATTCCCATGTGTATTGCCACGTGTCGAACATACCGCCACTATATTACACCGCCAGACACCAGTGTTTTTCTTCGTACCGCCACTTTATTCCCATGTGTTTGCTCTTATCAGCTATTTTTGCTTCTTCTCCCTTTTCTCTGGGTTGCAGTTTCTGTTAAGGTAAGTACTTTGTTGTTGAAAGTTCTTTTGTTGGTTTCGTAAGAGTTTCTAGAGAGAGAGAGAAAGAAAGAGACACAGAGATGGAGATAGACTTTATGGGTTTGAACTCCAAAAATGTTTCGGTTTCTGTAAAAATGGAGGCCAATGAAGATTCTAATAACTCAGGTATTTTTTATGGCTTTCTGGGTCCTCTTTTGAAATTTCCTTCTGAAATTTTGTTCATGCTTCTGAAATTTTGTAAAAATAAATGATTATTTTTAATTAAAATAAGTCAATTTTTATAGTAAATAATATATCATGAGCATAAATTTTTGTATTTTTGTAAATAATCTGTTTTATTACAAATAATTTATCATAAATATAAATTTTTCTTTTTTATATATATATATATGTAACGTCAATTTCACTTTTCCTTTCCTGCTTTAGGCCCGAATTGGATTTTGACATGAGTTGAGATGAGTTTAGTTTATTTTTTAATATTATTATTATTTTGGGAATTGAAAAAAATGTATTGAAAATTGAAAAAGTTGTATTGGGAATTGAAAAAGGTGTATAGGAATTTGTGTTTTATATAAAAAATTATAAAAATATAATAATAAAATGAAGATGAGTTGAGATGAATTGAGATGAGCTCACCTTTGAATACAAACAGGGCTTAGTTTGTCGTGTTGGGAGGATAGATTCATATGTTTTTGTAACACGAGCATGAGGTTGAGTTGCTTATTGGATACTTTAAACTAATGCATGTGCCATGTTGAATTGCCTACCAGAACTCATACTTTATTATCCTCAACAGTACTGCCTGGCAACTTTTATAATAATAAAGGACTGCATTAAAGTACTATACTTCGATGAAATTATTGAGTTCTTTATATGGTAAAGAAATTGAACTTAAATTAATGGTCACTAGGATTTTTATAGCGCTTCCGAAAAGTAATGCATGAACTATACGATACTTACAGTCGAGTGTGTAAATGTTTAATAATTATTTTGAAAAGAAAAATAAATATAAGACTCACGTGAAAAAAATTAATATTTTAAAATTAAACCCCATGCTTTTTAACTGTATAGTATTTGTGCACTCCACAACTATGTGTAGCATTACTTGAACTAAACATAGTTTTGGCAGATATAAAATTTTTCAAGATTGATCCCAGTCTTAAAGAACATGATGTTTGTTCTGTAGCTCTTTCTCCGCTTAGTGATTATAAAGTAACTTGAGAATGTGCTGTATTCGTTTGTTTGTAGTGAACTTTATTTGTTGTCAAAGGTTTGTCATGTTAATGGCGTTTTTAATCATACTTTGAATCTTTTTACTGAAAAATCACATTGAAAATATTCGATTCTGTCACTTATGCTTTCCTTGTAGGAGATCCATGATTCTCGTTGGCACATAGTTTTTTGATATGCCGTTGGTTTTCCGTTCTTTTTGGGACATAAAGTCTTAAAGTAATTAATTTGCTACTTTTTAAGTTTGTGGTATTGAAGAGTTTTGGCATCTATATGGTAAAAATATATGAAACTCGAGGCTTTTCTGCACATACACATACTGAATGTGTTAACCATTCACGTACTTACTCGGGCATCATTTTGCATTTTCTTTGGTATTTTTTTTTTCAGCACAGCTGAGAGGTTTAGGAATGCAGTGGCCATTCTCAAACAAGATCTCTGCAGGACCTCAGTTCCTGTCTTTCAGGGCTACTCAAGAAGGAAGTCCCAGAAAAACTCTGCATGATCCTCTGGCATCATTTGGATCTATGACTATTTCATCTGCTGCTGTTTTTGACACTAACCAGGTTTGTTTTTTGCTCTTTTGTTTTTTTCTAAAAAATTAATTTCCGACCTCTTGCTTTTTTAGATCAAGATTACTCAATTCAAACAATTCTCCTTAAAAGAAGTGGAGTTAGTCTTGGGGTATAAAAGAAAAGTTTTCCTACGCCTTGTGAATTTATGATTGCTAATAATGTAGTTAGACTCAAGTTTGAGCATTCTTTCAATACAATATATGGTCTATATGGTTTGGTTATGGATGATGCGAAATTACCATTTGTCTCAAAATTTTAAATTAATGAAAAAATGTAAATTTTTATTATTTATTTTATATATTAACACTTCCTATCATGTATGGGTCAGACTCTTTCTCAATAAGTGGTTCAATATAAGGGATATTTAATTAAATGAGATAAAGTGTAGAATCATGGTTCAAATTTAGGACCTTTAGTCTGATACCATATAAAATCATCATTTATCTCAAAAACTTAAAGTTATTGAAGATGTAGATTTTTGTTATTTATTTTATATTTTAACAGATAACTGATTCTTTCCCAATCTTAACTTGTTTTTTTTTTTTTTTTCAGAAGAATTTGAGTTTTGATAAGCAAGTGGAGATGGAGAATCATTATGCAATGACGGTGTATCCTTTACAACACCATGATGCCCATTCAATTCATCGATCCCGAGAAGTGAGAATATTCCCATTCTCCAATCAACAAAATCAAACTAGTACAGTTGCTTTGGGCACTACAGTGCTTCAATCTCACCATGTTTCTACTGGCCAGAACATAGTTGGTTCTACCATAAAACCGAAACCTGTTAGAGTCACAGCTCCTGTTTCTGTTCTTCCTTCCACAGGTTCTGTGGTTGGCACCACCGATCTCAGGTTTGTACGTGTCTAATATTTTCTCCAGTATTTTTGTGTGTGCAATTTCTCATTTCGAGCAGTGCTACACCCACAAAAGAGTTACACAAAAGTTATCTTAATAATTGATGTGGCTCTATGTGAGCCGTCAGATCTATATTATATTAAAAATAACTTTACAATGTGACAGACTATTTCTGTTGTCACTTTGTAGTTAGAGTATTTCTCATTTCTAATAAGAAAATGTCTGAAGATTTGTATTGGATGAGAATTTTACCAACATTACTGATTCAGAACTATGATTTTGTGAGGATATTTTGGAGCTGAATTTAGTTTGATCTTTTGTAGGAATGATCCCAAATCCTCTGGGGCACCTGCTCAGCTGACTGTCTTCTATGCTGGTTCAGTGAGCGTTTATGATGATATTACTCCTGAAATGGTATATATACGAATATATCCTTCTCTAGGTTCTCCTATCTATCTGTTAACTCAATATTCAATATTCAATGTTCAATGTACAATGTTCAATATTCAATTTTCATTTTTATTTCTTAATTCCTTATTTCTTTCTCTACTCAGGCTCTTGCCATTATGTTACTGGCTGGAAATGGATCATCTACAGCACATGATATGACACTCTCAACAACCCAAGAGCCTTCCCCATTTGATGGGGTGGTTAAAAACCAGTCCCAAACCCTGTTTCCAGGGCCTCGAAATCCTCTTTCTTTTTCATCCCAAGCTTGTTCTCAAAATGAATCAGAGAGAGTCAAACCAATGGAGGCTTCTTTATTTCCCACCAAACATTCAGAGTCTCCCAAAGTATTTAGTCCAGCAGAATGTGCTGGTACAATCTTAATTCCAACAGGTATAAGTTTGCGTGTCACCTGCACATTGTATCCATTGGCTTATCCTTTTTTTTTCGAAATTATAAACCGTATAGTTGATACCAGCATGACAGTGTCCTTTTTTTATAAACTATAGAATTGGTACCAGTTTAAGATTTCTTTATTATGTGTTTGCAGTGGGTTTGCCTCAAGCACGCAAAGCATCTTTGGCTCGATTTATAGAGAAGCGCAAGGAAAGGTAAATGCTAGATCGTCTTTCCTTTTGAATGTTGAGTTGAATTGAGTTGAGTTGAGATGGATTGAGCTCTTTATAAATAGTAGTGACTCGAGATGATAGAGTGAATTTTGTGGAACTAAGCTAAGATGAGTTTAGATATATTTAGACGTTAAGATGAGTTTAAATATATTTATGAGAAATTAAAAAAGGTTGTAGGTCCTCCGTGTAAAAAGATTTTGAGTTGATTGATATTTAGGCCCGGTTTGGATTAAAAAATGAGCTCATCTGATCTCAGCTCATCTCAAATTTATCATTACATTTTTTCAAATTCTAATGTAAAATATAATAAATAATTCAACTTTTTCAAATCTCAAATCAACATTTTCAAATTCCAACACAATAATAATATTAAAAAATAATATTATATTCAACTTTCAAAACTCATCTCAATTCATCTCCCAATCCATACCACACTTAGTGATTTGAGAGTTGTGTGTTTGGATGTTGGGATAGGTCTAAAATAAAACTCAACTGAAATGAACTTAGTTCATTCAAAGATCCAAAATGTTTTCGGTTAACCCAAGTGCATTATCTGAGTAGTTGCTAAATGTTTACCAGCAAAATTACCATTTTTTATATCTGGCCAGGCCTTTGGACCGCAAATTAGCTCAGTATATTTGTGAAATGGATGGATTTCCTGATATGAAGTCAGTTCAAACGTGTCCTTAAGTTGCTGAACCTTATGGATCTTTGTTTAGTGACCTCCATGGTCAATAATCCAAATTATTAAAAATTTGTTGTCAATGGTTTCTGCTGTGTTAAGAATTGGTGCTAAATTCTGCTTTTGTATTCATTCAGGGTGATGCACATATCGCCATACAATATCACGAAGCAAACTCCAGGCTGCAGCACTCCTAGATCTAATTCTGGTTCATCTCAGCCCACAGCAATCAATTAGTGAGAAAGAGATCAACAGAGAACAGCTGCACGCTACTAAATAGTAAATAAAGGAGAGACCTTCATTGACATTAATTTTTTTTTTTAAATGTTAAGTTCAATTCTTTTCACCCCAAGTTCTAGGTAAATTTGTCAGATATATTATTCTGTTTTTATTTTTGTTTTCATATTTTTTAATTTAAAAATAATATTTGCAGTCGTGGAGTGCGCAAGTGCCGCACAATCATTTTGAAAAAAAGTGAGTAGATATAGAACCTACTATTTTTGTCTACTATTTTTCAAAAAAATTGTGTAGCTTATTTACTTTATAACTATATTTAATATTACTTTTTAAGTTATTAAAACTCCAAACAAACTCTTTTTGTCTTTTTCTTTCTAATGAACTACTTCTAATATCAATTTAATTGGAAGTATGCAAATCAATTTCGAGACTGATGAATTTTCTAAAATAATTTTCTAGCAATTGTGGGTACAAAGAATTTATTAATTTATTTACCAAAATGGGATCTAAAAAAAAATTACTTAACAGAAGTCAGGTGATGAAATTGTTTTTTAAGCTAAGAAAAATAATATTTACTTCAAAAAGAAGCGAGAAATACATTATTACCTTTAGAAATCTTAAAATATTTATTAATTTAATTGTCAATTTTTAGGAGAAAATACATTTTGTAACTTTGCGTTGTCACCAATTTTTAAAATTATGCCTCAAATCTTCAAAAATAACAGTTTTCATACCAAACTATCACTTTTTAGCAATTTGCACCAATCAATTGGGATTTGACCACTAAGATTAATGAAAATTAAATCATTATATGCCAAAAAAAGGGTAATATATTGAATTGAAAATGGAAAATTGACAATTGGAATAACTTAGAACTTTAATTTGTATAAAACTTTAATTAATTTATAGAAAACTTTAATTTTTGGATCGGGGAAGAAATTAGATGGAATAAATAATTTGTCACTAAATAAGAGGGGACAAATTTTAAAAAAATTTTAACCCTGAGAAATTTGATTGATTGAAAATTCGTGATCTTGGCATTGATTGATGTACCCGTCAACCAAACTGAAACTGACTGACTCAGACCGTGAATTTGTCCGAACAAAAGTTTTGGATCCGCTACCATTCGTGGCTTCTCACTTTCACTTTCCCTGGGAATCCGATTCTTAGCAATGGTGCTCGCGAATATCTCAAAGGCAAAAGTAGCTCTCAATAATAATCCGCTACATCAGGTCCACCCTCAGTATCGTACTCTCCCCATTCCTGACCGCCCGACTCACCTCTATAACGTATTCGGCATAACTTTGACGGTGATCGAGGCGAAGTCCATCGGAACTGAAACTTCTCGCCCGTACCAAGAAACTCAATTCGAGAAGGTTCCCCAATTTTCCATAGATTTGCAGAGATCGCGAGACAGAAGGCAACGACGCACAGAATGGAGGCGGAAAAAATAGAAGAGTTGAAGCAATTTGTGAGCCAGTGCAAATCGAACCCTTCACTTCTCCACGACCCTTCTCTCTCCTTCTTCAAATCCTATCTCCAAGGGTATTGTATTTCATATACCATGTGTTAGTGTTAATTAACACTGTTAATTCTTCGTTCGATTCACCTGAGGTTTTATGTTTTTTCTTTTTGGTTTGGCGTTTGAAGTCTGGGAGCTCGGATTCCGGCTCAACCCAAAACGGTGAGCACCAATTTTCCACAGCTTGTTTCTTTATTGTATGAACATAAACGTTCTTGGCACTGTTAATGGGGACTGTAGTAGAAGGAGTAGGTAAATTGTAGTAGTATTCTTTTGATCAATCATGTGAGGGAAGTGATACTTTTCCAATCAATACCAGTAGGAAATCCCAATTAGACTTTAGTCTCTGGATAATTTTAATCCAAGCGATTGGACGTTCTGATTGGAGTCCATATTCCGTTGACAATCAATGGAAATAATTTAGCACTTCAAATCTTTATGTAGTTCATTTTGCTTGCTATTATGATATGCATGGTCTAATTATGGAAAAAAATGTGCAGGAAAAGGGTGGTGATAAAATGCCAGACACTAAGGAACATTTTGATGCCAAAAATACATATAATTCAACTGAGGATGATGATGACATTGTTGAGTCTGATATTGAGTTGGATGTTAATGATGTTGTGGAGCCTGATGATGATAGTCCACAAAAGGTGGGTGGCATAAAAGCTTGGTGTGGATGTTTCCTATTCTTTTTCCCAATTTTTCTTGCGGTTGTATACTCTCTCTCTTAACTTGTAGATTTGTGGATTATTAATGGCAGATGGGAAACCCTTCAGTTGAAGTTACAGAAGAGAACCGGGAAGCTGCGCAAGTAGCAAAATCAAAAGCTATGGATGCTATCTCTGAAGGCATATCTTCTTTGTAACATTTGCTAAGTTTTCTCGAGTATACCTCTGGTTTACCTGGGCTTTGCCTTATTATTAATGAAATCTTTTTGATTACCTATAAAAAAAAAAATCTCTGAAGGCATGGCATTGTTTCTTATGATTGAACTTTTGAATTCAATGTTCTTTGCTTTTGTTTTGTGACCCTTTTTCTGTCTATTTCTGTCTATATTTCAGGTAAGCTGGATGAAGCCATAGATCATCTAACAGAAGCAATCGTGCTGAACCCAACTTCAGCAATATTATATTCAACTAGAGGTATTTTTCTAAATGAAATTGGATTTACTCTGGTTACCTCCTTTGCCCTATTTTTCCAGCCTTATTATTGTTTCATTCTCTTGGAAATTTGACATTCATGTTTTCAGCTAGTGTCTTTGTCAAATTGAGCAAACCCAATGCTGCAATCCGTGATGCTGATACAGCTTTGGAGGTTGGTTAATGACCCTTCCAATACATCTCTGCCTTTGCAGACTGCACAAGATGTTCCACTTAAAATTAGAAGTGAACTAATGACGCATCTGATTTTGTAATTTACCATGTACAACACGGTAAGATGCCCTAAAGACCATGATTATTTGTTCTGAAGAGCCATACTTGTCTTCTCTAGATCAACCCTGACTCGGCAAAAGGATATAAAGTACGAGGAATGGCAAGGGCCACGTTGGGCCAGTGGGAAGAGGCAGCAAAGGATCTGCATATAGCATCAAAGTTGGACCATGATGAGGAGATTGGTTTGGTTCTTAAAAAGGTAAAAAAATGTCTTCATTTTATAGAAGAGGTCACCAACACAATTGTTGCTTGATAATTTATTATCTTTTAGGTCGAACCAAATGCCCGAAGAATTGAAGAGCATCACAGAAAATACGAACGCTTGCGCAAAGACAGGGAACTTAAAAGGGCTGAACGTGAGAGACGACAGCAAGCTCAAGCACAGGTAGTTGGTTTACTATGATTTTTTTTTCCATTTAGATTTCCTTTTGTGCGTGTTAATTGATATTAATGAGATACTCAAGAGTTTTTGTAAGCAAGACATGGTTGGCATGGGAAGAATGAATATCAATTTTATTTGAAATAAAACTTTACCATATCTAAAAATATTATATTGATGATTTTTTCTTTGGTAGAGTTGATGTGGATCATCAGTTCTTCTAGAACCTTCATCTTATTAAGCAGGTTGATGGTGGACTTGGTTAACTGTAACACCTCAATGGAATGCCCAAACCACATAGCCTATATTCTAAAAGGATTAGTCAATGATATAATTAAAGTTCCATTGAAATCTTATAAAAAGTAAGAACTTCTCGTTCCCAAATATTCCATACGTCACCTACTCTCATCCTTATTATATGTGGTATCATACTAATTTTATGATTAAGTGCACTGGCAATGTTAATAATATTGGTATCAATTAGGTGACATGATTATGAATGAAGCCTTCACCAGGCCATGAATTGGATGTGTAGTATCACAATTTGTTTTTTCTTCTAATTTTTCATGTTTCAAGGGGTTTAAAGAGATGGTTAGGGTTTGGGGTTGTCCTATCAAGGTTAGGAGTCCCAAGGAATTAAATGATCACATCCCTGTTTATAAGCTTACTGCTGAATGCGTCCTATGCCAGAGATGATAACCTTGATTCTGGATCTTATTGTTCTCTTCAATTTGTGCAGGATCAAGATGCGTTGTCTGCTTTAAAGGATGGTAAGCTATTCATTTTCTTTTCCATTTAAACAAGTCTTCACGTTTATGCAGGATTGAATACTTGTCTGCTTTCCCTCAGCTTATATGCATTAGATTCTCATATGAAGGCCCTAACAATGACAACCATTTTCTTAAACTAGAATCTCATCCTAATTTTACTATTTGCTTTGGTTACAAGCACAGACTTCTCTCACCCACCCACCTGCACAGGTCTGCGAAGTTTAACGTTTTTGAGAATTTTCTTAATCCAAAAATGTTTACACCAAACAACCTCAAAAAAACTTACCTCGTTGCAGGAATGAACAAAACTGAAATAACATTTACAATTTTGTAAGTAAATAACATTTTAAAAAACTTAAAAGTTTTATTCCCAAACAGCAGACTCCACCTATTCAAACTCCAATAAAAACATCTCTAAACAACTTTATCAATTCGAACATATTTGAGAGCTTTATCGATAAGCTAGTGTACAGGGACATACAGTGCATTAGCTTATCCATGCCAATTGAGTTGGAGAAGCTGGAGCAAATCAAAATACTTGAGCTTTAACAATTTTCTATAGATTATCTTATCATGCTATTGATTTACAACAGGGGAAGTTATTGGTATTCACTCTGTAAGTGAACTGGAAAAAAAGACGGATGCTGCTTCAAAGACATCTCGCCTAGCAATCCTCTACTTCACTGCAACATGGTGTGGTCCCTGCCGTTTCATTTCACCCCTTTACACAAGCTTAGCTGGGAAGTACCCAAAAGTTGTTTTTTTGAAAGTTGACATAGATGAGGCCAGGGATGTGGCTTCACGCTGGAATGTTAGCAGCGTTCCGACCTTTTTCTTCATAAAAAATGGAAAGGAGGTGGACCAGGTTGTTGGGGCTGACAAAAATGCACTTGAAAAGAAGATTGCACAGCATGCAAGCAAGATGTGAGAGCCAAATTGATGAAATAAGGAAGCAAGTATTTATTCTCTCGTCTTCTGAATACCGTGCCTTTCTCTATTATGTCGTTCGTGAAAGATGTGTCTGATGATGGTACTGATTTCTGGTTAAATGACTTGCTGAATTGCGTTGCTTGGGTTATAGCAATAAGAGATTACTTTGTTGTGGATGACTACAATCCTGCTTTTCTCTAGTCTTCTTGTGCTTCATAAAATAACGTAGCCAATAACCATAGTTTTACTAGTAAAGATAGCTTTGAAAAGGTGACTCCACCTTGGTGACAATATATTGTAGTATTATTGATAAAATGAAAAGCTTAGGGAAGAGCAAATGTTCATGTATGCTAACTTATTTATTTACTGTATCCAAGTACCATATTTATGTTACCAAAGTTTAATATCCCAAGAAAATCTAGTTTTCAGTGTTTTTTGTATATATTTCACAGGTAAAAATGACAGAAAATTCGTTCAAATTGCTGTAGTGCCAATCACCTAATCATCTGAGTTATAGAAAGATTTGAACTGGCCAAAATAAAAGGAATACAACAATATGATTGATAACATCAAACCTTTAATATTAGACATAAATATTTGAACTTCAAAATCAAACATTTTACAAGCCCAAAACTTGTATCGAGCATTACTAAAAATATGCGATTCTTTGCATTTCTTAGTACTGTCTCTTTCAGTATTAACTTTCATCCTCTGCAGTCAAATTGAATGGTCCAATTTTAAAGAATAATAGATACATCATTATTGGTCTAATTTTGGAACCCGCCATGATGAGAAACAAGTAACAAGCTTCGATTTGATGCATCATCTCCCGTGTTTAGCTATCAATTATGCTTGTTCAGATTATGCATTAGCCAGCTACTATTGAATTAAGAGGCAAACACACTTGATCATTTTCTCTCATTCTGGGAATAAAATCTCAGAACCAAGTAGAAGAAGAAGCGGTAAAGAACGCCCCAAGCCAGCAAGATTGCGATGTCATACCAAATACTCTTGGTAATATCCATCGTAAAAAGAACATCTTGTCCGATCAAGGTGCAATTATTTCCAAGAGGTCCGAGCGCAAGCTTCTGTTCATGCAGTTGACTGAGACCCACATTTCCTAAAGGACCTGGGGAAAGATCTTGAGGCAGGCCATCATAACAATGATCTCCTTCGAATTCATTTGTTAGCAATGCCTGAAATGGGTATTTGATTGCAGAGATATAATGGAGCCATTTCCAGTAACGAGGTATCTGAGATGGCTTCAGAAAAAACCCACAAGTAAGAAAGAAGAGAGCTGTTGTTGCAATAATAACAGCATATCCAGTAATATAGCTTGGAACAAGAGCACTAACAAGCATGACATAAGAATTAGTTGTAATGAGTGATGCATAAAGGATTATCCAGAAGTTGAGGAGATTTCCTTTGAGAGAAAGGATGAGTTGTGTGATGAAGGCAAAGGTAAAGCTTTGAACAGCAAAGAAAGGAAGATAAACAACGAGGGAGGAGATGACATATGAAGAAGCTCGATATGCATTATGGGAAGTCTCTCTGATGAAGATGAACCTTTCCTGAATGAAAGTTGGGACAGCATCATTTGAGGAAAAGAAAACAAGACAAACTGCAAAGATGTAGAAGTTGAGAAGCCGGTTGATGTCTTTGAAGGTAGGATGACCGAGGTCACTGAATAGGGAAGATAGAATGAGTTGTTGAAAAGGCCACCAAAGTGTGAAACAGAAACTATTTGCAGTTCTCCTTGGCTGCACCGTCCACCCTCCTTCTACAATGGCTGCACCACCTACCTCAATGCATATTTTTTCTATTTTGGCTGCACCTACCACACCAACCCTTTGTAAAACCTCTCCTATAAAAGGAGAGCTCTGATATTCGAAATATACAGAGCAATGGAGAGAAGAGGACGTGGTGTGTGCATTTGAGAGATACGTAAGAAATTTTTGAGTGATTTGTAAATCTCAGAAATTATAGTAAATTTGGCACCTGTGGAAGTAGGCAAATTGCTGAACTACGTTAAAATCGTCTTGTGTGATTTTTGGACAGGTTGAAGGCTCAACAATTGGTATCAGAGCCCTGGTTCGTGCTGTCGAGAAATCAAGTTGGTCAAAATTTTTTTTTTGACAACTCCAGGCTGTTCCTTGTGTCGAGACGAACCCGTAGGCGCAAACAAAATCGAAAACGGACGTCGGAGAAGCCCGTACGCGCCGGTAAAAGGTCTGAGCGTGTACCCACGCACTCCACTCGCAGCCAGAAGTTGAAGACGACTGGAAAACACGCTCCACGCACCCCCACGCGCGTCCCGAGGAAGAAGACCCGTGCAACGCACGCTCCCAAGTGCAGCACGCGCCCCCACGCGCCAAAGGAGTGCTCTGCGTGTGGTCTCCACGCGCCCACGCGCTTCCACGCGCTGCACGCAGCTACCGCGTGTGAATCCCACGCGCATCCACGCGCCACACGCGTTCCGAGTCCCTTCTGGCGCGTGACTCCCACGCGCTCTGAGCCCTTTCTGGCGCGTGAATACACGCGCCTTTGACCTCCTTCAGTGCGTGTATCACACGCGCCTGACAGATCTGGACCGTACGATTTTCAGATCTGATTTTGGGCTTGATCTTAGCCATTTTGAGTCTGATTTTGACGATCAAATAGTGCTTTCCAACTATTTGGATCATTCCGGACTCATCCGTACGGTTAGAATTTCGAAATTTATCTTCTAAAATTTTTTAATTAATATGGAAGGTGTTGGAGAAGTTAAGAACTCTGGAAATGCCAGCAGTTCAGGGCGTAGGTCTACAGTTTTAAATGCCAACTTTGAAGTTGAGAAGTTTGATGGAACTTCTAACTTTGGTATGTGGCAATGTGAAGTGATGGATGTTTTAATCCAACAAGAGTTGGATATGGCGTTGGAAGCGAAACCCAACGATATGTCAGAAAAGGATTGGAGGAAACTTAACACCCAAGCTTGTAGTACAATCCGTTTATGCCTTACCAAAGATCAGAAGTATTTTGTCATGAGAGAGACAAATGCAAAGGAACTTTGACAGAAATTGGAAGACAAGTTCATGAAGAAAAGTATTGAGAGCCGTTTGTATTTGAAGAAAAAGCTCTTTAGATTCCAATTTCGTGAAGGTATTAGTATGTCTGAACATTTGAATAGTTACAATCAAATTCTTGCTGATCTACTAAACTTGGATGTTGAAATTCAAGATGAAGATAAGGCTTTACTTTTTTTAAATTCCTTACCCGATACATATTATCATTTAGTTACAACATTATTGTATGGGAAGGAGAAAATTAGTTTTAATGATGTATCTAGTTCTCTAATTAGCAATGAGTACCGGAAAAAGGATAAGCAGGTACAGCTAGATACATCAAGTGAAGCACTGACAGCAAGAGGGAGATCGCGGTCAAGGTATCCCGGAAAGAAGAAAGGTTTTCAATCGAAAACTGGGGTCACATCACGTGGTTCATCAGTCGGCAGAAAACTCGCCAAAGATGAGTGTTCCTATTGTCACGACAAAGGACATTGGAAGAAGGATTGTCCCAAATTGAAGGGACAACAGAAGAATCAATCCACCACAGCAAATGTCGCGAATAGAGATGAAGATCTAGATATTGCCTTGACAGGTTCATCATTGATTTGTCATCCTGATGAATGGATTATGGATTCTGGATGCACCTATCATATGTGTCCCAATCGGGACTGGTTTACTGACTTCACAGAGATTGAAGGTGGAGCAATACTTATGGGCAACGACAGTGCCTGTAAGACTCGGGAGATAGGGAGCATTCAATTGAAGCTGCACGATGGAACTGTCAGGATTTTGACCGAAGTTCGGTTCGTTCCGGACCTGCGAAAAAATCTTATCTCACTAGGATCTTTGGATTCAAAGGGATTTAGAATCACTATTGAAGACGGAACTCTCAAAGTGTTAATGGGAGTTCAGGTGGCTATGAAGGGTTTGAGGCGAGGAAACCTGTACTTTTTGCAAGGAAGTACTATTGTTGGAAGAGCTTCTACAGGCTGTGAGAAGCTAGATGAGACTGATGCTGACACCACCAGACTTTGGCATATACGTATGGGACATGCTGGAGAAAAAGTTTTGCAAACACTCATAAAACAAGACTTACTCAAAGGTGCCAAGACTGGTAAATTGTCTTTTTGTGAGCACTGTGTATTGGGGAAGCAGATGCGGATCAAGTTCGGAACCGCTGTTCACAATACACAGGGAATACTTGATTATGTACACTCCGATGTTTGGGGACCTACCAAAATTGCATCTTTGGGAGGTAAGCATTGGTTTGTAACTTTTGTAGATGATTATTCTCGTCGTGTGTGGGTGTATACGATGAAGAATAAAGATGAAGTGCTGAACATCTTTCTTGCTTGGAAGAAGATGATTGAGACTCAGACCGGCAGAAAAATTAAGCGACTCAGATCAGATAATGGAGGAGAGTATACTCTAGACCCTTTCATGGAAGTATGTCGGAGAGAGGGAATAGTCAGACATTTTACAGTACGAGGAACACCGCAGCAAAACGGTGTGGAAGAGAGGATGAATCGTACTTTATTAGAGAAAGTACAATGTATGTTACTGAATGCTGGATTCAGTAAACAATTTTGGGTTGAAGCTGTGACATATGCATGCCACCTCGTCAACAGACTACCCGCAGCTGCCAATGGCGGGAAGACACCTATTGAAATGTGGAAAGGTACACATGCTACTGATTATGACTCTTTACATATTTTTGGATGTCCTACTTACTATCATGCAAAGGAAAGTAAGCTTGACCCTAGAGCCAAGAAAGCAAAATTTTTGGGCTTTAGTTCTGGTATAAAAGGGTATAGACTCTGGTGCATAGAGTCTAAGAAGGTAATTATCAGTAGAGATGTTACTTTCAACGAATTTGATATGCTTAAGTCACATAAGCATAAAGATTCTAGTGAAGGCAGTTATGATGGTGAAACACCCGGTGATTCGTAGAAGGTGGAGTTTATTACTCCAAATGATTCAAGAGAAGACAGACAAGAGGAGGTTGATAGTCCAGTCACAGCACCTCCAACTCAAATTGAATCAATAGCAACCAGTAGATCAAGACGAGAGAAACGTGTGCCGACACGTTTTGCAGACTACGTGACATATGCACTACCAGTTGAAGGGGGTGAGATCCCCACCACTTACAAAGAAGCCATACAATCCAGTGAAAATGATGAATGGATAAAGGCAACGACAGAGGAGATGCAGTCTCTTCATAAGAACCAGACTTGGAAACTTGTGCCACTGCCGCAAGGAAAGAAGTCAATTGGCTGTAAGTGGATCTTTAATCAGAAAGATGATCAAGTTGCTAAAAATAGAATTCGATACAAAGCTAGATTGGTAGCCAAGGGCTATGCTCAAACAGAGGGAATAGACTACAGTGAAGTATTCTCTCCTGTTGTGAAGCATTCATCCATTCGGATATTGCTAGCTTTGGTTGCACAATATGATCTTGAATTAGCACAACTTGATGTGAAGACAGCTTTCTTACATGGTGATCTGGAAGAGAAGATTTATCTGTCTCAACCAGAAGAGTTTAAAGAGACTGGTAAAGAAAAATTGGTTTACAGACTGAAGAAATCTCTCTATGGACTAAAGCAGTCACCTCGACAATGGTATAAGCGGTTTGACCGTTTTATGATGGATCTGAAATACACTCGTTGTCAATACGATTATTGTGTGTATTTTAGAAAACTTGTAGATGGATCTTTCATTTATTTGCTTTTATATGTAGATGATATGTTGATTGCATGTAAAAGCAAGGTGGAGATAGATCGTTTGAAAACTCAGTTGAGTCATGAGTTTGAAATGAAAGATCTAGGAGAAGCATGAAGAATATTGGGGATGGAGATCAGCAGAGATAGGGTGAAATGTACAGTTCACCTTACTCAGAAGCAGTATCTGAAGAAAGTATTACAACGCTTCAATATGGACTCAAAGTTGAAGCCTGTGAGTACTCCAATGGCCCCACATTTTAAGCTAAGTGCATTACAGTCTCCTAACGATGATAAAGAGCGGGACTACATGAAGAATGTCCCGTATGCAAGTGTTGTTGGTAGCCTAATGTATGCCATGGTGTGTACACGACCTGATATCTCCTAGGCCGTTAGTTTGGTCAGTCGTTATATGCATAATCTTGGAAAGAAACACTGGCATGCGGCTAAATAGATTCTACGGTATATTCTAGGGACCGTAGATCTTGGTTTGAAGTTCGAGAAGAGTGAAGATATTCTAGTAACTGGATACATTGACTCAGACTATGCAGGTGATCTTGACAAACGACGATCGACAACTGGATACGTGTTCACTATGTCTGGAGCACCAGTTAGCTGGCGATCAAATTTACAATCTACGATTGCACTATCATCCACAGAGGCCGAGTATATGGCTGTAACAGAAGCCGTAAAAGAAGCCATTTGGTTACAGGGACTGGTAACAGATTTTGATTTTGAGCAGCAAGAGGTTACCATCTACTGTGACAGTCAAAGTGCAATTCATTTGGCCAAGAATCAAGTGTATCACTCTCGAACAAAACATATCGATGTCCGATTTCACTTTGTACGTGAAATATTAGAAGAAGAGGACATATTACTTCAGAAGATTGGCACTGAAGATAATCCAGCAGATATGTTGACAAAAGTTGTCACCGGGATCAAGTTCCAACACTGCTTGGAATTGATCAATATTGTAAGTTGCTAAGCACCTTCGGGTGCATTGGCACTTTTGGGTGCATTTGGCGTCTTATGGCGCATTTGTTAGTAGAAGACACTCACATCAAAGAAGGAGGTGCATTCATTTGAAGAATGAATCAGTTTGGAAGCAGTCTAGTATGACACACTTCGGTGGAGGGGGTGATTGTTGAAAAGGCCACCAAAGTGTGAAACAGAAACTATTTGCAGTCCTCCTTGACTGCACCGTCCACCCTCCTTCTACAATGGCTGCACCACCTACCTCAATACATATTTTTTCTATTTTGGCTGCACCTACCACACCAACCCTTTGTAAAACCTCTCCTATAAAAGGAGAGCTCTGATATTCGAAATATACAGAGCAGTGGAGAGAAGAGGACGTGGTGTGTGCATTTGAGAGATACGTGAGAAATTTTTGAGTGATTTGCAAATCTCAGAAATTATAGTAAATTTGGCACCTGTGGATGTAGGCAAATTGCTGAACCACGTTAAAATCGTCTTGTGTGATTTTTCGACAGGTTTGAAGGCTCAACATGAGTGCCATAACAGCCAACACAATTTCACGTGAGAGGAAGAGCTCTGGAGTTCGGATCACGTTGAGTGCTGTCCGCCATGAAAGCACTACAAGTTCACGTAGCCATGGATTTGTAAATTTGGGGCCATGGTGTTCCTTTTCAAGCACTTCTTCTTCTTCCTTATATTCTTCGTAAGAATTGGTGGCATAAGATTCCATGGACCGACTAAAGACTCTGGGACTTCTAGTGGGGTTTTGTAGCGGTGTTGGATATTGGCTGCTTGAAACTAGGCTTCTTCCCAGAGTGTTTAATCCGGGTGTCCGGCCTGGTGTTCTCGCCGGAGTCCATGATGGGGCACGGTGAGGGGTTCCCTTTACCCCATTGTAGAGCCAAACTGAGAAATCTTTGTAAAAGTGAGAAGCTAAGCGAGAATTATTATATACTCCACTCTGCATGCTCATTGGTGTTTGTAGAGTTCTCCTCTCAAGTGAGTTGTCGAAATTCTCATCGTCATCATCATCATCCTCCTCGAAATACTCGGACCGTCCGATACTTGGTTGAGGTGTCATGGCAGTCCCAGAAGTAGAGAATCCATTACTACGAAGGCTAAACTTGTGTTTAGATGCAGGGCTACTTCTGTAAGGAGTGCGAGGTGTTTTTGGAATGGGGGTCCTGGCCATTTGATCAGGTTTGATATCATCTCTTTGATATAGCACTAAAGGGTCTAGCCCTACAGTTGATTCATCATACTCTTTGATCACATCTAGGAGATACTCAAGGCTATCCTCACCTTCTGGAACTGGCCTCCCAAATCTAGACAAATGAGCAGGAAGGAGAAGTGGGCTCCCCATATATATCAGTTTTCCTCTGTAATTACATGTGATGGCTCAATAAGCACCAAGTCAAACAGAAAATTAAAATAATAGTAAAAAAACAGATTAATAAGTCTTTTTGCTTGAAGTCCAATCCCTAATTTCAAATTTTTCATGACTTTTGTTACTTACAAACTAGTTGGTGTGACAAGCGTTTACATGAAGAGAAAGACTTAAGCCACAAAAAAATTAAATAAAAATAAATCTATAAACTGATGTGATTTGATACAACACGTTAGATTGTAAAAATTTTTATAATATAAAATAGATCTAACACATTATATAAAATCACGTTAGATTGTGAATTTACTTTTATATAATCTATTTATGTCTGTAGAAGTTTTTGAGAAGGTGTAAAATGTTTGTGATATTTGTGTACCTTGCAAGGACTAGGATGCGATCTAGGAGCATTTGAATTCGATATGAAGGCTGGTGGACGGTCATGAGTACTATGTTGCCGCCTCTAGCGATCTCCTTTACCTTTTCTACCACATTGTATGCACTTGTAGAATCCAAACCGGAGGTGGGTTCATCAAGGAACAGGAGTGCTGGTTTATGGATTATGTCAATTCCTATGGAGACCCTCCTTCGTTCCCCTCCCGACACCCCTCTTCTCCCCTCATCACCTATATATGTATGAGCTACAGTCTGCACGTTCATGACATCATTGACGTTACCTTCAACACCATTAAGATATAATTTAAATAATTATATTTACCTAATTCCACCTGCTTGAGATTTTAGAATAAGTGATAGTTTAACATGATACCAAAATAGTCTGGAGTCGAGCCGAACCTTGATTATACGAACTTATGCTTTAGTTTAAACTTTTTGGATAAGGGTTTAAACTTTTGATAAGAGTTGTTTAAATGCATGGAGGGAGAGAAATTTTACATAGCTTAAGAACAAACTCATCCTAATTTTTATAAAAAGTTATCTCCCTCTTCTTATAAGACATTTTAAGGGAAGAAATGGGTCTATGATCAATGATTGGCTCCTACATAATGTTGTGAATTTCATACCGTATTGGCCAGTGGAGATATAAACGGTCTGGTTTGGTTCAGGAAAGTTATTGACTAGTTTCATTCAGTCCAAAGATTTTTCCATCTTGGACCGGACCGAACTCCTATTCGGTTCAGTCCAATTCGGTCCAGGTTCGATCTAGGGGCATCTGATATAATTTAATAGGCTAAATTTATCTCAAAATTTTGTAATAATGAAATATATTTTTTGGCCTGAATTTAATTATTTTAGCTCATTTTACGTATTTATCACATATTTCATCTAAAAAAATTAAAAAAAAACTTACTCTTAAAAGTTTATCTAATAATAAAATATTAAATAATAATAATACATTTATTACTTATAAGTTATTAACCTATTATTAATACTCTATATAGATATACTATAATTTATATTTTTATACTACAATTATTATAATATGTTAATATTATAAGAGTATATATTATATATTAATATGTTATACTACAAATCTTAATATATATTAATATTAATATTAATATTATATACTATTACTTATAGGATATATCATATATATATTAAATATATATAATTTCTTTTTAATTGTAGTATCCGGTCCAGAGGGAGAGATTCCTTGGACTAAGACTGGACCAAAAACATTTGATTCTTAAAAAAATTGAACTAGACCGGACCATATCACACCCAGGTCCGATCAAGGACAGCCGGTCTGGTTCAGTTCATCGGTTCGGACCGAAATTCTTACACCTCTAATGGCCATTATGTTGACAATGTGCCATACTGGCTACCTGGTCAGTACACAAAATGGTGTGTTTCGTTTCGCTTTATTTTTCGGCATTTTTTGGCCAGTAACAGTTGAAATATCGGATTTCAGCCAGTACAGGCCAAAATTTCTAGTTTCAGTAGATAGTTTTTTTTTTGTAAGTAGGTTTGCATTTTTTTTCTCTGTATATATAAAAAGTATATTTTATTTGTGAACCACAAAACAAATAATAATTTTATTTTTTTGTAGTTTATGCATGTATATATAATTTATTTATATATAGACTATTTCGAAACGGTACACAAAACGATATTGGTATCAAAATATTTCGTTTTAGTATTTTTACCATGGGTACGGTTTCCAGTATGGAATTCAAAATTTTGCTCCTACAACTTCACCACAATAATGGTATCAAAAATACAGGCCCACACATGAGGGGACTTATTGAGAAGTCTCCTACGACTTAAGAACAAATTTATTTTATTTTTTGTAAGGAGTTACTCTGCTCTAATTCTTACAAAGCTTTTTAAGGAAAAAAAAATGGTGTTTCTAGAGAGAGAGAGAGAGAGAGAGAGAGAGAGAGTGTTTATTTATACCTCCAAGCCAACTTGATCAAGAAGCTCGTAGACTCTCGTTTTCTTTTCAGTCCTGGAAATGGTAGGAGGAAGTCTGACCTCGGCTGCAAACATGAATGTCTCAAATACTGACAACATGGGAAAGAGCTGATCTTCTTGCATCACGTATGATGAAATCATCTTCATGTAGCTTGCGCTAACCTGGATGACCAATCAATATATATTAAAAGAAAAAAAAGGTTCAAAAGTACGTAATATAAGATTTTGGTCAGACAGTAAAGTTATATACAACGGCGGAATGTTAAATATCGTGTAATCGTTTTAAAAAGAATGAAATTTACCCAAATTAATTTTTTTCATATGAAATTCTATGTGTCATTCATTTTTCCAAAATAATTATGCGATGGTTACACAATTTCACGATGGCAAATATTTAAGGGAAAAACGCAAGAGAAAGATTACTGGTTTTCCATCGACTCTGACAGAACCTTCAAGACTCCCTTGTGCAATTCGACCGGCCAAAGCATCGAGAAAAGTGGATTTTCCAGCACCACTAGGCCCCATGATAGCCATAATCTCACCTCCAACTGCCTGGCCGGAGATATCACTGAGAAGATATGCTTCTCTCTTCACCATTTGACCATCTTTCTTTTGTTTCTTTATCACACTGTACGAGAGGTTTCTGAACTCAAGGCCATGCCCTGGAACCAGCTTTCGGGTTTCACTAGGAACAACATTTTTCCCAGAACTTTCTTTGTCTGAATCCATAAGGCTACCAAGGCTTCTAGTCGTGTCTGTTCTGCTAAGATTTCTGCTAAAACTTGCCATTTAAGCTGTGGCAACCTTTTGCCTCTTGTGGGCTTTGTCAACTTGCTGTTTGAAGAAGCATTTTTAAGCGATTAAGGTGTGAAAGGGTATAAAACGAGGAGCAGAGATAGGGTATAAAAAGTGGACAAGAAGGGACGAAATGTAAAAGCTAAGGTTAAAAATGAAAGAAATAAAATGATTAGAGGGTTGCGAATGTTTAAGAACAGTACAAATAGGAAAGCCATTGAGCTAGAATAATTCTATTTACATCCTCACACATCACAGTTCTTTATTTTTTAAATTATTTTCATAACAAATATGTGGAATATGCCCGATATAGATGATTAGTAGAACACTCAATTAGTTAACAAGAAGAAAATAAAATAAAAAATAAAAAAAATGTTAAAATACATAAAATGTGTAGAATAGGATAATGAGTAGCATATTCCTCATTGAGGTATCTGACGGCAAGACAAATGGAGAAGTTTCTGTTTCCCTTTGGGCTTGACAATAATGTGCTTTGATCTTTACGGAAAATGATATTCATGTTTTGTTTCTTTTTTCACTAGAGACAACTTCCCTCTTTTGTTTACTTCTTTCAAGTCTGCAGGGCATAAATTAAGCTCAAAACTCGGCAGAAAGTTATGAAAAACTGCCAAGTTTCTTGAGTTTTAGTGCACTCTAAACTAAAGTTTTGAATTCCGTTCCGGTGACCATTCCGATTGAGGCACTGGAACAGAATATTTCGGTTCCGTTTCGTTCCGGTGTTCCGTTTCGAGATTAATTATATATTATAATAAATATTTATATATATAAACTAACAATTAATAGAATAAAAACATATATATGTGTAAGTGTGTATCATATATATGTATACATATTAGAAGAATTAAAAATTTATAAAGTGATTGGAAGTTGAAAAAATACAAATTTGAGTTGAAATACAAAAATAAATAAATAGATAAAATATTAAAAATAATGATATTTAAAAAAAAAACGTATTTAAAATTACAAAGCATATAAATATATTTTATATTCTAAAATTAATTAAATACCATCTAAATTTAAAATTAAAAAAAAATATCATTCAAATACAAAAAAATTACAAAAATAATCTAAACCGGAATAGAGACCGGAACGGCCGCAATTTGTACCGGAACGGCCGGAATTTGACCGAAACGGTCGGAATTTGGACCGGAATGGAATAAGGTGGTATCCCGTTCCGGTGCCTCAACCGGAACGGAATATTCCAATCGTTCCGACCGGAACGGAATGGAATTCAAAACATAGCTCTAAACAGCTTAGTTTTGTATTTTTGTCGATCTCGAAGCAGATGGGCGTGGAATTTGGGATCAAATACTAATACTAAAGTAAAAAAATAAAATAAAAAACTAATACTAAAGTCTGTTTATTGACACCTACTCAAATATACCGCAAATGTAAAGACTTACCACATCAACTACAGTCAAAAGAAAATAGATCTAGTCCACTACTATAAAAAAATATTATTTTTTTCATATAGAATATCTCATATTTATTTACTTTTTTTTTAAATAATTGTGAAGTACTTGCATATTCACGATTACAATTATCATTTCTTTTAATAAAATTAGGAAAATAAGATTATAAATATCGAAGAAAGATAACAATAATATAAATCTTTCTTCCACTTATCTATTTCATCCAGCATCAGATTAAATTTTACTCAGAGTTGTAATTTGGGATTTATAAGCTATTTTTTTTTATCAAAATCATCAAAATCATTACATTTCTACCCTTACTAGTGCTCTTCAGTTCTTTGCGTGCATGTACTGATCAGGAGCAGAACTATGCAAATTCCAAGAGTTTTACATATAATTGACAAGGACAATGCTACAATTACGCCGGTTCATTCGGGTCGGTTTTGCCTGGTCTGATTTTGATTTTATTTTTATTTTTTAATAATTTTAACATTTTTACTTAGGAAGTTCAAGAAAATTTTGGATCTGGATTTGGAATCCGGATGAACATGTCTAGCTACAATGCTACATGTACCTTACACCTCTAGTTGATCGCTAGGCTAATTCCTTTTATCTTTTTATTCTCATTTTTTTTTCATTTTAAAATATTTTTAACAAATAGAAAAAAAAATCAATATACGAATAATTATTTCCTTAATCATTAAGTAAAAAAAATTCAAAAAATTCAAAAAAAAAATCATTAAGTGTCAAAGTAAGATGTTAAAATTGGTAGGCAAAATATCATTTTTCCACTCATAATTAATGCATGCTGACATGATCGAAAATTCAGGTTGTCGTGCTTATAAATATAATGTTAGCCCTAGTAACTAGATCAAACAACAAACAAAAAGACAGCATCAGGACAAGATTGATCATGACCTTCAATCCCTATAAACTACAAATATACATACATTATTTGCATAGAGTCCTTTGGATCAAGTATGACTAATACTTAATTATAAGCTTTGTAATTGGAGAATTGCCCACAAGAAATGCCTCTAGGGTTTTGAGGACAGCTTCCTCAAACCCAACGTAACAAAACCCTACCCAAATACCCATGCATGCATGCAATTATTTATGTAAATTAATTAAACGAGCCGGCAATATAATGCGAATATGTAATCTGGAGAACCTCGCCGGCACTCCTAGAGAGATCAGACACATCTTCTTGGGAGTATTCCCCATGTCTTTTCTCAAATTAATTTGGTCTTGTTTTTTTAATGTTTTCTATATTTTTGGACAAATGATAATAAAAAACAAGGATTTGAAGCAACAAATAGATCAGAATGATACCAGGAACTTATACTCAGATTCATATCGATCAATTGCAAGCAATATTAATGAATGTCTCTCTCTCTCCATGAAGTAGCTAAAGGTGAGGCATGCGAGTCTTCTTGCATGGATATCCAAACAAGTTGAGGCACAAACCCGAGGTGTTGGCCTGGTTCAAATATCCTACCATAACGTCAATATATAGCAGAGATCATTTTTCTTGACTCTCTGGTCTGATTGAGCCGCGCCAATATCGCGTGCCTTTTACTCTTTTTTGGTGTTTTTTTTTTTTCTAAACTAATCGTGCAGGCTGAGATCAGGAGCTTTAAGCTACAAGATGATGATGGTGTTCTTTAATGGACTTCTTAGTAGGATTCGAACCCAGATGAAATTCTGACCATCTGGCACTCGAAGTTTACTGTCACAAAAGGTAAAAAAAATCGCCGCAAACGACTAATTAGTTCGAGACTGCTTGATGTAAAAAGGCCGCAGCGATGGAAAACTCGTTCTAATTAAAGGCTTTGTGCAGCGATTTTATTTTTAACAGATCCAAAATTGTTGTAAAATACCTTATTTCTTGTAGTGACAATTGACTGATTTCGATCAGCCAATTGAAACATGTAATGCAGGGAGTATGGATGGTAGATCACCACGAAATGTATCGAAAACATGGAAAAATGAATTGCTATTTGATAGTATATATGTATTTTTTATAAATTATTGAACCTAAAGAGAAACAATTACACCATAAAATATGCTTGATCGTGTAAAACCTTGGCATTTGGCAATCTAGATAATGCATGTGATCCTATGTTCTCCCCTAAGCTGTAAAGAAGATTGAATTGGCGAAATAAAAAAAATTCAGTCCTTCCTGAAAGGACCAAACTTTGCCAGATAATCCCCCCACCCCCACCCCCGGCGGGCGGCCTTCCTCTCTCCTCTCTGTATTTCTGAAAGAGTGACATGAGTAGAAGCTGAATGAAGAAAAAGAACGTCATAACCAAACAGTTTGAACAGGTAAAATGTGATTTAGAGGGGATAGAGTGATAAATCTTCTGAGCTGTCTGGAAAGAGAAGAAAAGTAGGATTGAATAGATGTCTGAGATTATAGAACAGACCATCATCACCGCCCCCCCCCCCCCCCCCCCCCCCCCCCAAAAAAAAAATCTCCATGGATCAAAGGATCGATGTTATAGAATATATATGATATGACTCTTTCTGTATGACAATTTCCTCTAGTTTCAACAACCATACATGGGAATTGATGAACTAAGAGTCCCCTTTATAACCCATGGCTTCAGAAAACTTAACAAACAAAGTTGTGATTGAGATCATGGAAATTTTGAGACCATAATCACTCAAACAAACACACAAATTGATAGAATTGTTTTTATTTATAATTATTGACTCGACTACCATATTATTGCAACGATTTTCAAGACTAAAAAATTTAAACTTTGTACAAATTGCATATTGTAATTAGAGTGGTACTAGAACCACTCCTACGGGATCCCAAATGGAATCCCGCCACCGCAAAAATGCCTTCTTAATCTTTTTTGATTTTTTTAATACATTTTTTTAAATAGTTTTAATATATAGATTTTTTTTAAAAAAAAAAAATCACAACATTATTAAAAAAATGCTTAAATCATTAAGTAATAAAAAATGATTTTTTTTTTATTTATTAAGGTGTGACTTTTGTTTGACTTAGGCATTTCTCTTGTAATCATCATTGTAATGTGAATGAACAACCTAAATCATTATATTTTGACGATTTATACTTTTGATTAAGATTTGATGTCCAAAATATTTGATCCGACCCGATTTGCCCATCGAGTTTTTGGAGTCCGGGGAAGGCGCTCTTCCTTCCCTGAATCAAACTCATCGTCCTCTGTTTCTTCCCACGTTCACGGTTTGTGGGTTTCAGCTGTTGAGTATTTTGGTGAGAAGGAGATGAAAATTAATAAGTATTTCTAGTTTCGGGGAATGTAAGCAGGTCGTAATTGTTTATCTTCCTTCCTAGGAGCTATCAGTTTTGGCCTTGGAACTTCGGCCGATTTTCAGAAGGCAGGACAAAGGCTACATAAAGAGTTTCTTAGGCCCTGTAAATGTATCTGCTCAACTATCTACATTGAAGACATAAAAAGTATATAGAAACTCCTGCAATTTCTCGTGCTGCAATTATATCTGAAAAAAATTAACATTCACTGTACAATTTCGAGTATGGAAATATGAGAGCTTAACAAAAAAAAAAAAAAAAAAACTCATTTTCGTATGATGATGTGTGCTGTACAAAATTTGTACATGATGGACTGCTAAAAGAAATACAAATCAAAGAATACAAAAGGGAAGCCATTGACTCACTCACAACACTTACGGCCGACTACTAAACAAATTTCAAAACTATATGGAAATGAGAAGAGAAACGGGGAAGGCCAGATCAAAAAGAATAAAATGAATAGGAAAGAAACAAACAAAAACAAGAAACAAAAAGGCTTCACGATTTACATCTTAGGAGCAAGGGAGACATGGATGTTCCTGCATGGATTGCCTTTACCAATGCCACAAAATTGAACATACTCTCTTTAGAGAACCACCTGATCTTCCATGTTACACAGCCTGAAGCTTTCTTTTCATCATTGATTGCTGAAACCTCCACGTCGGCTTTGGCAGAGGGGTTGAACTCCGATGTGGTACATTTAAGAGCCAGGGTCACACACAGTCTCTCTCTAGCCTCGATGACCTGGAAATGAAGTTAACGTGTAAATTAACATCTTTCTCCAAACATCCACTGCTCTGGGTAGAGAGAGAGAAAGTAACAAAGGAAGGAAAACCACAACGAAAATAGAGCTCAAAGCATAGAGCATATAGATTATTAAAAAGAAATCACCATGTTTGTGATTGACTAAGCATGGTATAATATACATAAGCCTTTGGCTATACCATCTATGATGACTCAACAAGTTTTGTTTCTTTTGATTGGTAATGGCTCAACAAGATATTGACTAATATAGAGAGAAATGGAAATGAATCACAACAATCCCCTATAACATGCTTTATCAGCAAAACAGAGAACATGGTCTGCCGAAACAGAAAGATAGTAGAATCTAAGACTGTGGGAAAGAAAAAAGAGTGATTTATTAGATATCAATTGCAGTAAGCGATGTTGTGAACCTGGAACATGGACATAAATGTAGGCAAACTAGAAATGAGTCAGCAGAGAAAATAGCGTTCTTGTTAGTTATCAATTGAGGGTCACGACAAAGTTATTCCATTGAAGCCTGAACATTATGTTAACTAAGAATTCAAGTCAATGATTAGTGATTATGATGTAAATCTATAAGATGTTTCATCAACGCAAACACACACGCACCACAAATGAAACCAGAAATTCAATCATATAATCATGCAAAAGAAAATCCAGATAATGTTTCTTATCACATGAGGTGAATATGATGTACAAAATTTGGCAAAACTTATAAATGTAGGCAAAATCTTAAGGAAGCCTTCATAAATTTAGTAAGTTACCATCTCAGATAAGTCAACAATGGAGCAACATGAATCAAGTGAGAAATATGGAGGCAAAGATGAATCCATTGAAAGGGAGCTGAAGTGCATAAGGTCTTCAACACACACAAGCAGATGCCTTCCAATCACAAATAGTGATCTTGAAAGCCATATATCCTCTGTTGCATGTTAAAAGATTAAGCATCACCTAAATTAAGAATATATGCTTGTGCAAAGGAGATCATAAAAGTATAAACTTATTTCACAGATATGCATGATATCTTTAAAAAGTAGGATGTAAATTCAAACAAATAAAAAAATCAAAATTAAGAGTGGATAACCATTCACTGAAACTTAGTGAAAATGAACCGCTAGGTTTCTTTCATGTGCAAAAACAATCCATTGCTCCACAGAAGGGTGTTTCTCCTGTATACTTCTATGCACTTCGGTTATGCATTTTGCACTTTTAAAAAATAAAAAATCGTTACAAATTCAAAAAAAAAAAAAGAAGAGGAGAATTTTATGGAAGGGCTACCAAATACAATCACATAGGCCAATTCAGCACCCTACAACGTGCACAGGAAATCATCTATTCAAACTGTGTTTTTTCAGGAGAAGTTCTAAAGCATGCGTGACTTAAGCCTGATCCTTTATGTGTATAATGTTTGTTAATTATTCCAAAAGATTTCAATAGCCTTCCTTCATAGTTACTCTTCAAAAATCCTTCCTATTACGATTTTTTTACTTAATAACATCAATGAGTTTTATTATAGACACAAGGGATGCTACCCAAGTACATTGGGTTGCACATAGGAGAATGCCAAGTAAAAAGGGGAGTGGGAACATCAGAAATTCTATGGAGAAAACTCAATCAGATTTTCTTGCAGCACTCAGAAATCCCCTTTCAATGAATGACTGAACCATCTCACAACATGTTCAGGTACATTCCCATATATCATAACCAAGGTCAACTAGTGAGAAGTAAACCTTCATTGTTAGTGCGCCTGAATAGCACCATAGAGTATTGGAAGATGTTTACTTTTGAACCTCCACATATTTGTTTCTCAAACAATTCAACCTGAACCAGCTCCAAACTGCAATTTAAATTTTCAAACCAGTCTATCATAACAAAGAAATGGGAAAATGAATATACAAACTACTAATTTTGAAGCTAAACAAATATAACATGGAAAAGTAATGCCAAAGCAAGGTTTGGAACTGTATTTTATGCCATAAATCACCTTCGCAAAGAACAATGATCATTTTCTGGATGTAAATCAAACACTTTCAAGGTACTAAATAATTGCCTTGAATTCTCAATGCTTCTAGTTAAAAAAAGGTATGCTGAATCCCTGTCAATGCACAACCTGCCACACAAAAAATAGAGTTTTAGAAAAATTATAGCTTCTGTGATTGATAAAAGCACAAGAAATCACTAACCTCACAACCTGAAGTCCAACACCAACTGACACCTCTCTAATATCTTCAATTTTGTGGCAACCTACTATACTTAAGATAGCTCCTGCATTAAGCCATTTCAGCAGTCATTAGGCTGAAAAACATAGGCACAAGAGAGCACCAAGTAATTGACATTATTTACATAACAAATGAAAGTTATTCCTCCTGAAAAGCTTCAAACCTGACCTGATCCATCACCCGAAATACCAATAAGCAAAACATACAACTTGTTTTCACTGCTCATTACCAGAATAACTTCTCTGCATCTGGAACAAGGAAGATAAATAACATCAGTATGAGAATTCTATCAGATATACAACTTAATAATTATGGAAAGCGTTTAGTTCATTGAAGAGACCAATATCACAAATATAATAAGTGAAATATAAATATACACACATATATATTTATAAATAAAAGTATCTTAATTGAAGAAAATGACATAGGTGTTGCCCAAGTAAACAGGGAGTAATAAGTGAAATGAATAACCTTCAGAGAAACAATATCTTATATAACAGAATCCAAGTATGTATGAATGAGGCAATAGAGATATCAAATTCTTGTATACTTCAGAGATTCCAAAGCTCCAATGCAGATGTATCTTACCGATCTTTAGAACTTAAGAAGACAGTTTACAGGTGAAATATAGCACCTGTATTGCCCCATGGAGTACATAAATTATGAGGGTAGTTCTTGGTATCAATTGCAAAAATCTAAAATAAAATCCATTAACTTGTACCACTGAAGCACCAAATAGAATCACCCACAAATCCATCTAATATAAACAGAAATAAGAAAATTAGTAGCTAGGAAATGATGAACTTCAGGAGAATCTTAAGTGCCAAACTTATGCACAATGTTGTTGTAGTTCTTAGCATGTACCATGTCCAGTCCTACATACAGTCGGCAGAGTCTGGCTATGCATAAGTCACTCTAAACATCAGGACAGAATATAGTAAGATAGAAACAGGAAACATATAAAGTTCTCCCAAAAAACAGGACTAACTTTTTTTTATAAGAGCTTCTATCAAAAAAATAAATAAATTATAAGAGCCGCATAGGACCACAGAAACTACCATATCAACAAGAATAGTGAAAAAAAAAACCATTAGTAATCATTAACAAAAGTTTTAAGAACATAATACTACAAGGATTTCTCTCTCTTTTTTTTTTTTGCAGGTGTCAGAAAGATCTGCCTAGTCCATTTATTTTCCTACCAATCTTTTTTTATGAGTATATTCCTACCATTCATTATTTTTTTGTAAGCATTTTGGTACCATTCATTATATCAGAGAATATTTATGTTTATAAGTATTATAACATACTAATATTCACCTTTCTCCGTATTTAGACTCTGGCTCAAGTACACAATCACAATACAAATACTGTCGACAAGTTTCATGAATGCTAGATTCTGCAATATTTGTATTGAAAAAGTTCTCAATAAAATCAGCACTCCAAGGAGATGAGCACCATGACCCTGGAAATTTATAAGAATCATCAATTGGTCGAGCAACAATTGCTTTTTTCCACATCTCTTCCATATGAATAACTTCCTGGAATTCGCTGGGATATGAAATTTGTTTCCCTTGCTCATTTTCCATTGCAGCTCCATGAACTCCACGAATATCCAAATTGCCATCTGATTTGCATGACGATTCTGTCTCGTCAACCACATTATTCTCCCCTAGTAGTGGAATTACTTTTTTCTTCAGTTTCCTTCTGCCTTTTCTCTTCTCAAAATAATCAGCCTCTTGGTTGACATAACGAGAAATTTGATCATCAAGAGTATCAACAGCAGGAAAATCATTGCAATGTGATTGCAAGAACCGTTCTGAATTTGAAATTTTGTGCATACTAGAGGTCTGGTCAACAAAGGAACAAGACGTGTCATTTTCTCTTACATGAGGAATTTCATGACTTAGGTGGTCAAAATCCTCCTCAACATCAAAAGAAAATGAGCGGCCTTCAGCACTCCTAGCATAAGCTTCATTCAGTGACTTATCAACTGTGAGTATTGGTCCACAGAAATCATCATCACTACAGCTGGTATTACTATCAGATGATGCTGGCGAATAAGACTCTGCAGATAGTTGCAAAGTTTCTTCAACTAAGTTGTGGCGACGATGTAGAATGTCGTCTTGATAATGAGGGGGCGATGCAGGGAAAGGAGAAGGTGAATGAGACACTAACATCTCATCAGTGGCTGGTAATGGTGACATAATGACATTTTCAAACACCCCATGAACACCCTGGACAGCAAAGATATCGGGGTGGGAACTTTTAGCTTGCAGAGAAGTGGTAGTAATCTCGTCATGTGAATAAGATTTTGGATGCACTTCTTTCAGATCAATTATCCCCATTCCAGCCAAAGAAAAGCGACTACTATTTCCCAGGAAACTAAATTGACGAAAGTATGGGTTAGCAGGCAAACCAGTAGACATATCTGCAAAGGAATTATCAGATTCTAAAATATTTGTACTACTATCATCTCCAGAAGCTTGGACAGAGTCAGAAACATATCTTGAACTATCACCCAGATACCTTTTGCTTGACTTTCCTTTCATATAATTCTCTTTTTCGTTATGCAATGTTGCCCCATAAGAATTAGTTCTTTCCACAAAATTCTCAGAAGCATGATCCATCCACACCCTAAACTCCCGTAACCAAAGAACAGAACGCTCTTTCTTCATGAGTTCAACTCTATTCATTAGATCATCAATTTCAGCTTCGGCATCGGACATGACAGTCTCTTCTCTGCTCTGAATATCAACATCACATGATACAGACTCTTGGTCAGAACATATATACGTGTTCTCTTCTTCCTTTTCAATAGAAGCAAGGCGAGATGCCTTTCTCTGTAAAACATAACCCCATGAGATGACAGCCTACATCAATACTAAAACAGAAGAAGCATACACAACATTCTAGTGCCAAAATTTAAAGATATGGAAAAAAATATTAAACTAAAAAAAAAGTTGCATGCTTAAGAATTGAGATGTGGCACAAATGCACTTATCCCATTGAACTTATTTAATGGGGTTGAAGAGAAGGGTCAACCATCACTTAATTCTTTATGTTAAAAGTTAAAAAATAAGCACCTTTAAAATAAAAGTTTAATGTGATCAATTGAAAACCAAATCTCATTGTGTCTTGAAACTAGCCTTTAAAACTCAATGATTTATTTGTACATATCCTCTTTAAATTTATAAATGCATACCCGTCTTGGGTAAATACTCCCATCTTCTCTAGCTTCATCTTTTGCAGGAGAATAAAATCCAAAGGTGGCAGGTCGCTTCTGCCTGCTGGCAATGATAATTTGACGTTTCCAGAACTCTCTGGTGCTGATGTGCTTATCATCTAACTTCAACTACTCAGCATACAATAGCAGGGGCAATGGAATAGTGAGTTTAGCAGGGGAGCAAAATTGAGGAAAGAAGCACGAAATGCTTGCTATAAATATTATGATTTGTTAATTCCAGCAAACACGACAACGTAGTATATCAAAGTTCAAAAGCAACAAGAAGAAGTCGCAAAAGATATATCTATAAAATATGTCTTACTTTATCTAAATGATTGAAAAAGCTGAACACTTGGGCTCTATACCATCGGGCACAACATAATGGATTTCCTTCCAACCATAGGCTTCGTAGAGAGGGAAGGCACCCAAGAAAATCTAACTCTGAAAATTTGGAAATTACATTGTAGGAAACATCAAGCCCTTCAAGTGACTTCAGATTCTCAATCCCATGCAATGTCGCTAGAGCATTGTTCCTCAAAACAAGTTTAACAATACGACAGGAGACCTGCATAGTCCAAATCATTGGTAAATGAGTCTAGAGCTAATTCCTAAATTAAAAATTTAAAGCAAAAGGCATACTAGCTGGCACTCACACTATAAAGCTCAATGCATAGCACCATAGGTAGCTTTCCAAGCCAAAAATAAATGATGTAAAAATCCAGCTAAGTAAAATAAAATTCAACCTCGGAAGTTATTAACATTCCTAGATTTTTGTCAAGCCACAGTAACTGTGTTTTTCCTTAGAAAAATATTTGGAAAGTAAAGTTCCTTCCAAGGTTGTTTTTTCTGTTGGGTGGCATCTTTGGCCAAAGCGTTGACAACTGATAATCTTAGAAGGAGGGGAATGTATATTGCTGATTGGTGTGTTATGCGCAAAAGGGATGGAGAATCAGATAATCGTCTATTTCACTTACTGTGAAGTGGCAAGATTCTTGTGGAATGAGACATTGAACTAGACAGGTTTACAGAGAGTAATGCCCAAAAAGTGGTGAATTTATTGGTAGGGTGGAAGGGTTTGAAGGGCTGCAAGAAGGCAGTGGGTGTTTGGAAAATGATTCCTCCTTGTCTTATGTGATGCATATGGCTTGCAAGAAATGAGAGATGCTTCGAAGACAAGAATGCTCATCGGGAGATCTTAGGGATTTTTTCTTGAGTACTTTTGGTTTTTGTGCCAAAACTTTTGTAATGGAGGATAATTTTCTGAACTTGTTTTAGTTTTCTTTTTGTTTCTAGAAGTTGTAGGTATTTCCTCTGTGTACATCATGTGTACTTGGGCTTATGCTTATTTCTTTCAAATAAAACTTTTACTACTTATAAAAAAAAAAAAGACTCATTAAAAGGCAGAATCCAAGTACACAGGATGTTGGGAAGTATGCAAGAAATACACCTATCTAGAAGGGGATAAAGATACAAGAAAATCATGAAAGTTGAGCCCATTAAAGTCCATTGAAGCTGTCCAATGGAAGAAAGTATTGATGAATTAGCATTTCAAGATAGAAGTTGATAATCTAATACTATAAAATCGAAATTTTGGTCTCACGCCATGCAACAAAAATTTTGTTTAAAAAAAAAACATAATCGTGTGAGCAGAACATCTTGAGCATGACCAAGGGGCTAGTGATGCATGAGGACTAATACGATAGACAAATCCCAAGACTAGGGTCCCAAAATTCTCTCTGTCATCAAGGCATTGACAGAGTTTAACTATAGATCCCAATATTTTTTTTTTTTTTATATGTCCATAGATCCCAAAATCTCAAAATCTCAAACAGCATTAAAGATAGTATGGACTATGGAGTAAAGCTATGGACTATGGAGTAAAGCTAAGAAACAGCAGTTTAGTGAAATTCAAAATGCATTAAGCATGATGCTGCAGCTGTGGTTAATTACTTAATAGAGCTCCACTAAAAAACTCAAAATAGGTTCCATCCTCAAAACTACAAGAAGATTAATTCAGTTCAAGCTGCACACAGTAAGCAAATTTCCCTTTTCTGCACGTCAACTACCCTGGAAGAAGCCTTAGTCAAGGTCCTAGAGTTCAAATTTTCCCTTCCTCACTTAGTTGCAAAAATAGTCCGAATAAGCTTTTTATGTTCTTTTTCCCCTTCTCTTAGATTAGAATATCAACAAGAATTTCTAGATGAATCAGGCCCTAGTCTTTCACAAATGAATTTTCCATTTGCAACGATAATCTTGAATAACTAGCTAAAACTAATCCTGAAAACTCAACACTCAATATGAGTAGATATGGGCTAGCGCACCTTGTGAACTCTAAAAAATACATAAACAGAAATATATACATTATATATAAGTATGTGTGTGTGTGTATGTAGAAGCAGACCTCTTTGATCAAGAATTTTATGGGCAACGAGTTGAAGAAATGACCAAAAAATGTAATTCCAGGCTACAATTTTTTTCTTTTTTTACACAAGTCAATTACTCTTAAGTAAATACCTCATTGAAGTATGCGATCGATCTTAGGTGATTAAAACCAAGATCCAGGTGCTTCAACTTAGCACACTTACGAAGATTATCCACTTTCGCAAACTTGTTCCGGCTAAGATCAAGAGTTTCAACAGCAGGAAGAAGTTGCAAAGACTCATCCATGAGAATCAAGCCATTACAAGCACATGAAACAAAGGACAACCGGTTCCATTGAGGAGAGCCCTTTATCTCGGCAATTCTGCTCGCAAAAACATGCCGTAGAGCATCCTAAATTACATGCAAGTTCAAAGAAAAAATAATTAGCTCTAATCGCCCAGCCGATTAACAATAACATTAAATTCACGTATCAGGCAAAGAAAAAGGTTAAATCCAAAAGGAGAAAACTTTCGCTCCACATGTACACAACCGAAAAGTAAATTGGTAGTATTAAATTTTACTGAAATAATTGCTTCTTTAAATCACTAACAAAAAACTAGGAAAGTATAAAGTCCAAAAACTTCACCATCTGAAATTCATACTTTTCACTTGCAGGTACCAATAAGCAAAACAGATGTAAAAAAGAGAGATTACATTCGAGTTAATACCCGTCACATTTAGTTTCATTCAAGCTCAAAAGCATTTCTAGGAATCACTGCATAGTATATAAGAAATCTAATTCTCATAACTTTTCCATTCCGCAAATCTCAAGCAAGAATGCAAACAAACAAACTCACAGTAGAATTGTGACATATGATTTTTTCCAAAGTGTGCCTCAGCTCCAACAACCCTCGGGCAGCAGAGGTGGACAAATCGCAGCCCCTAAGCTCCAGAACCCTCAGCCTCCCGAACGGACGCAAAGAGAGCGGTGTGGGGTCCCGAGAAGGCGGCGTAAGCGCCGAGACGACCTTGAGCGAAGGAATCAGGCGGAGAATCCGGCGGAGCTGCTCGAGAGCGCGGTGGTCTCCGAGGTCCGACACGTAGGCGCGGAGGTAGTCTACGGGCGCACCAGCCAGCAGGCTCTCGAGCTCGTTCAGTGCCTCCAGGCGCGACTGTACGTAGTGCAAACCCGCCGGATTGAGCTTCAGCACCATGGCACCGTCGAGCAGCGGACCGGCCTGCTTGTCGAAGAATTCCACCAGCATCTCCAGGTACCTATCCCCAGTCACAATCGCCATTCCCCTCGGAGATCCTTTCCGAACCGAACTACGCGTTCTATTGAGGAAAATACATAAGGTAGGTAGGTAATCTTCCGTTACTACGTATATACATGTGTATGTATATATATATGTATTCCTATGTAAAGAAACAAAATCTCAGAGACAGAGAGAGAGAGTGAGAAATGAGGGATTATTAGAGAGAGAGAGAGAGAAAGGAGGTTTCGGAGGGATTGGGGAAAGAGAAACGGGCCAAACGGCCATGGTTTTCTGTTTCAGTTTTCACACGGATCAGAGAGAGGGCAAGAGAGACGGAGTGTAATGATTGGCGTTAGACTCTGTCGTTTTGGAAATTTGTATTAAAAAAAAAAAGATATGACGAAGACATATGAGGGGAAGACACCTGGCATGTATGTACTGAACTCCGGTTTATCCAGATTCGGTAGTCGGGATTTTTGTGTTTAGTTTTCCGTTTCCTTCTTGGAAATTAATCTTTTGTATTTTTATTTTAACCAAATTAACTTCATTAAATTAAAAAAAAATATACGTGAGTAAGGGATATGTTCCCTAACAAAGGCCTTAAAATAATAAACTACATTATAAAATAATGAGAAAAAAGAAAAAATAATTTTTTTGAGATTAATTTCTTAAACTTATCAATGTCCTATAAAAATGCATAATTTTAAAAAGATGAAAATAAGATATTAAAAATTTGAACAATAAAGTCATTGTGGATGGCTGTAAAATCTCTACTAAAAATGATGAAAGTGGCGAACAAATATATTATCACTTATTGTCTTGAAATATTTTTTTGAAAGATCTACGATCTCTTATTCAAAATTACTAATTAAGAAAAATAATAATATAATAAAAAAAAATAGTATCAAGCAAATAGTTCTACAGCCACTCATCGCAGCCACACTTCTAAGAATGTAGAGAGAAATGAGAAGTTCTCTTAAGATTGACTTTTTAATTAATCTTTTGTATTTGCTCTTGCAGAGAATTTTAGTGAATATTTTATGAGATATTTTTAAGTGTGTATAGAATATTAATTAGATTTAATTTTTTAAAATTTATCTTTTAAATCAATTGTGACATATAATCATTTTATTATATATGCTTTATGTATTGGCTTACAAATATCATATATTATTTTTTAGTAGTTTTGCTTAAAATTGTGAGTGAGAAAAAAGAGAAGGATGTTTGTTTAAGTGGTTTTGGGTGTTTTTTTATAAGAGTTAGTCTATATACACTCTTCCAATGAGACTGTTCATGCATGTTTAAAGAGTTTTTCTTTAGTAACATTTTAAAATTACAACATCCCTTCCAAAATGGTATTTTTTTATTTCTCAATTTAATAAAAGGTGTTCACGTGCACTCTCCACTTGAGAACAACAAATAGAATGTCTTATATTTCTCATCATGAACACTTTCAAGATTTCAGATACATCTTATTTTGATTGAAGGTGGAGTCAGGGGTATTTTAGTCATTCATACATGAGACAAGCATGAAGGAATGCAAGAGTCCCCATTCGAGTTTATAAAAAAAAGAGTTATTCTATATATAATTTTCACATAGAGACTATTTATGTAAGTCTATATAATTATATATAATTTTTTTAAAAAAATTATAACAATATTTTTTTGAAAATTATTTTTTTTTTCTTTTATCCTCATACATTAATGGAATTATACATATAATATTTTATTCAAGATTGTAAATAGAATTTTTCTAAAAAGAATAAGGATACGCTTACAACTTTATACTAGGCATTTACTACTTGTTTTATATATTTTTTTAATTTCTTACAAACTTTGCTCCCCCTTCTCTGAAAAGAATAAGGACATGCTTACAAATTTTTGCTGCCAAAGAATATGGATCCATCTTGGCCTCCATATGCTGGAATGAATATGGTGAAATTGTCTTTGCAAAAACAGATCTTATCAACAGCATAAACCCAAATCTTGGAGAAGCACAAGTAGCAAAATTGGCTATTGAGAAAGCAAAATGCAGAAATTGAGTCGCATTATCGTAGAATGAGACTCAAACATGATCATTCAAGCCATCACTGATTAATGCTTTTTGTATGATTGACAAATGATCCCAGATTATCAATGATATCAAGAATCACCTTCTTTTCTTCTCTGAATGGAAAGTTAAGAAAATATATGGATTAGATAATCGATGTGCGCATAATCTTGCAGATTGGGTAGCAATTATGCAAGCCTTTGGAAATATTTCCTTTATTACAATCCCTCTTTCTATGTTAATGTTTCATAATGGAAAAGATCCACTTTTATAATTTGTATTTTATGTTGTGTATTAAACTTTGTATCTGTTTATTAATATATATCATATTTTCTTGTCGAAAAAAAAATTGAAAAAGGAATTGAAACAGGAAAAGAGTTAGAAAATGGAAATCTCTTAAAAATTTAGAGAATCGATATAAATAAAAAATAAAAACAAGAACGAGGATAAGTCAATATTGCATTTAAAAGACGACCTAAGAAAGAACAAAAGAGCAATCTCAAGGAGACTTGGTTTGGACTTGAGCTGCGGAGGAAGAGGTACTCCAGTTGAGTAACATAGTTTTTTGAAAGAAAATTCTTTAACTACGAAGGAATTGTATAAAAATACTTGTATAAATTAATGTGATTTTATATGATTCGTTAAATTATGAAGTTATTTTTATTATAAAGTAGATATAACAAATCAAATAAAATTATATTAATTTGTGAAATTCTTTTATCTAATTTCTTTATAAATATAATAGTATTCTTGGTTGATTATAATTAGAATTATTCTTTTCACAAATCACATGGCATATATGATGTTGTAACGTCAAATGGATTATCTCAGCGATAAATCTTTGATGGCTAAAAGAGTAGGAGATAATTGCCTACCTATTATGAGTGAAAATATTTTATCTTTTGCCGTGAAAGTAGTTATCTAGTTTTTATTTACAACTTCCAAAAGGTTAAAAAAAATAAATTGATATTTCTTTGAAAGAGTAGGAGACAAATGACCAGCGGTCCTTTCAACGATCCTAAAATAGATTTTGCATTAACATATCCCGTTATATATCTTTAAGAAAAACTCTTAGGAGTTGGTTCAAGTGTAAGGATTTTGGGCTTAGAGATATGCTCTTCCTAAGTTTAAGATTTAAATTTTTTTGAGTGTAAACAATCTCTAAAGGTCATCAGACTAGTGGATCTTTTTTCTTGAATTAACCAAGGTGCACTTGTCGGAAATTTTTTGCCAAGAGCCTGTGCACCCCCAGAATTAGTTAGGACGTTGTTTTAGACACCCAGTACCAATTAAAACCAATAAAAACAAATATATATCTTTCAGAAAACATCTATGATATTGATCTAACTACTCTGTATGGCATAGACTTGTACACAAATCACTGTGGTTATGTTTTAGTGACATGTATGAGAGGGTACTTAATTAACCTGCTCACCCCTGGCAAGTCGTCTCTTCTCTTCCTCAACTTGTTCAAGCAATGCTTCTATCTCTGCTTCTGTCAGGCCATCTAACCTCTTCTGCAAAAATGCCAATCCAGTATTAGGGACAAATATAATGGCAAAAAACTCAACACAACTCGTTAAAAAAAAAAAGCTGCATCACATAAGTTCCATTTATTTCAGTAGAAAAGGAAATCAAGAGTAATCATTGCTGAAGGTTGTTAGATTGATAGTCATCAAAATATATTACTGAAGGTCTTTCAAGACGAGTTATAAAGAGCTGGAGAATATATATCCTGTTCGGTGTCAGTTCCAAATTAATGAGGTAAATATGTTCCCATTCTAATGAAGAGGTGCAGTATGATCATAATTAGAGCACTTAAGCTGCTGAGCTGTTAAGACAAACCTGATGGAAACCTTTTTCCAATTAGATTTTCCCAATTATCACGGAGCCATTAGTAAATTCTAGTTTCCAGTAATGAAGCGAATTCCTAAAAATAGGATTGAGAATTCACAAAAGAAAAAAAGTAATCGATTCAAGACAGTTCTGGACATGATGCCTGTATAATTACAAGCATGTGCATTACAACATCTTGGTGATAACATCGCACAGCAGGATAAGTATCAACCATATGCAATAACTTTTTTTTTTTACTACATAAGAAGTTGGACCATCCATAAGAAAATTATTAATCAAAGTATCAAGGTATTATATTGAGAAAGCATTGGACCTCACAACATATATATTTATGAACATTTTAATCGAAATATAAGTGGGAACCGGGGAAACTAGAAAGGAAATAAGGAATATATTAGTGGCAGATAAGAATCATTTTTTTGATCAAGATGATGCTAAAAGTACGAAGATAATAAATCTTTTTTTTATAAGAAAAAAATAAATCTTAAGAAAGTAATACCTCCATGACTTTGTATTCATAGTCTCGCAATTGTTGCGCATATGTCATTTCTTTGTTTGAAACTCTAAATATATAAGTTGAAATCCAACCAACTGTGAGGCCCAAAACCAATACCAGCTGAACTACATTCCCTGCTTGCAGAGGATCAACTCCTACAAACTGCACATGAAATCATGACTGGAACAATTACATGGATGGACAACCAGTGAACCACCTTGATGCATTGACTTTTTTCACTGATGGAATAACTTTCAATATAAGTGAGAAAAAATAATGTGAAAACATCAGTAATGGGCATAATTATGAGAAGAAGTCACTATTTTTCTTTTACATTCTTAAATATATTACTTAAATGATTTTCCGACAATGTTACAACATATTTAACAATATTATATTCCTTCACTATATAGCTAGAGTGTAAAACAAAAAGAAATAGGCATCAAGCGTACCAAAAAGTTTAAATGATTACATAAGAGAGCCTAATACCTCCAATCCAGTTTTCAAGCCAACTCCCAGGACAGTAACTCCAAGTCCAATTAGTAAAACATCCTTCCTTGTGTAACCAAATGGTGCCTGCTCTAGAAACAAGAAGAAGTTATGAAAGAAGTTACTGAAATGCCTTTTATTTTCTTTTTCTCTTCTTGGACTGCTATGAGTCTAATAATAGCATCCAAATTAATGAATTCTGAAATCCAAAAGTCATCATTTCAGCCTTCACTAAATGAACCTGACATTGGGAATAGCAACACTGCTATCAAACCAGATGAGGACAAGCAACACTCATCTTTCACCCAAATTAACAATGCCCCTCTCGATGTTTCTTTTTTTTGCTAGTGTGTGTGTTGAAGTCTACTGCTCTCAGTTATGCTTCTTACAACTAAAGGAACCCGAAGAAACTCTGTACCATTAAATACAGCCATGGGGACAGCATATGGCCAAAGGTGTACCATTAGGCAACTGCTATCAGCAAACCGAAAGGACCACTCACTAACCAAATTCACTTTTGAAACAAGATATATACATTGTCAAGCAAAGAAGATGGAAACAGGCAAAATGATCATAAAATACTGCTCTCAGTTATGCTTCATTCTAACTTGAGGATTCCAAAGAAACTCTAGCATTAAACAGAGCCAGGTAGACACTATCAGCAAACTGAAAGGATCACCCATTAATGAAATTCGCTTTTGAGTCAAAATGTATTAAAGTCTGAATTTTTGTTTTAAAAGGTTAACCATGGGTTTAACCAATAGCATGACTCAATGTAACATCTCCTTTTTGAAAAAAATTGGAATTGAATAGAAACAAAATAAAGTGAGCATCAATCATTTAAAGACCAATATGTGATTATGAGTAAATAGATCGTATTAGTTCCTCCATACACAAAATCATTCACTAGTCCTTGCTTGTACATACCTTGGCCTGATCAGAGGAGTCATTGTCACTACCACTGGAGTTTGAAGAAGGGCTGCTTCTGGAAATGGTAAGGATCAGTTTCTTTGACAATTCGCAATTCGATCCATTTGCCAGAAAAATAGGACTCTCCTTTCTATATAAGCTTTGACTAATAAGTCGTCCTTGTTCAATAAAAACATATAGAATCATCAAATTGAGGACATGGTTATATAAGCAATGAACTCTGATTTATATAAAGCCTTATAACTGCACCACGAAGGCTTCTTGTAAAACACAATTACCTATAAATAAATAAAAATAGTAGTAATGATAATTGGAGACTCGTTGGGAAACTTGTCTATATTAATGTGACATGACCAGATATAGCAGTGGACTAATGGTCAACAGATGACTAATGATGGTAGTTGAGTATCATGTGTCAAAACATGTATCCTATTTTATGGCTGTCATTAATTTTATATGTCAAGCATCCAGCTTTATAGTCAGTTAAGCATTTGATTACGCAAGAGAAATTAATTTTGCAAAGCATAATTCTTGCCTCATCCTTATGACTCAAACTTAATAAAGAGCCCGGATCAAATCTAACGATAAGAGGGTTGTAGCTGCACCTTTGAAAATTGCCATAACAGACCATGTAAACAACCGCTATCACTACAGTTGCTTGAACCATTACATTTCTCACGGTATGAGGACATTATTATATGGGCTCCAAAAACTCTTCCCACTAAAACCTTAAATTGTTTTTAAACTTGTACCATGGTAAGAGTTGATGAAGGGACATAGAGATAATGGTGGAAGAATGTATTTGGAGTAAAGAAGACATTGATAATACATAATAGAAAATATATTTGCAGTCTCCAAGTGAGGACTGCGTGTGCAAACCTATTGATGTATTTCACTAAATGGAAATTATTTTAATTTGAGATGGATATTATTGTAATTTTAAAAAGCTTTTAAAGACAAAATTGTCTAGGCTTGCATGAGCAGTCCCCAAATGGAGACTGCATATAGAGTCTCTCAATATATAAATATGAGAAGCAGCTAAATTACAACTAAAACTCATTGATACTCAGAGGATTCAAGAAGAAAAAATAATAATAATAATAATAATAATAACTTATATATATATGTGTATATAAAGTTATGCTTATCTTCATTCATCTATAACTGCCGCTCAGATTTGCTCATCACAAATTCTAACATGTTGGTACAAAACTTGTGGTTGTTGTAGAGAAGATAAGCCAGCTATAAGGCTTACAAATGAAAACAACCCACGACTCAAGAACAATTTTAGATTTTTTCCTAGTATATCAATTCAGAGCTCAATCGATAGAGTTAGTCACTTTCAAAAACAAAGAATCCTATTAGAATAATCCAAAAACTTCTTCATGATACGCATCTGACTAAAATTAAAACAAAGCAAAGAAATAACCAACTGACCTCTCCCCAAACCTTCGAAAGCTCTCGCCCTCGGCTGAGAAAATGGAAGAGCGGCAAAACCCACAAAGGAAACCACTCCCCTTTTGCATAAGATGCTGCAATTCATATTTCCATGAGGAAGATTAGCCATTCCTGCGTATATTCTTCTCAGCACACAAACAGAAACCAAATTAAAACCCATAAAAAGAATCTGATTTTTAGTAAAACAATTTTTCTCATGTTATAGTTTTCTATCGTTCAATGTCCCTCGACTGCGAAGATAAGCATTATCTGTGACTAATTTCAGGGTGGTGAAAAAGAAGCGTAAATTTGCAACAAGAAGAGGAAGGAGGAGGTGGAGTACCTGGAAGCGCGAGCTCTTGGTGGGGTGGAGACCGTTAATGGATAGATGGTTGTGGTCTTCCAAACGAGAGGTACTAAAGCTCAGTCATCGAAAAAAAAAAAAAAAAAATCTTTCTGAACGATGTTCGCCAAAATTGGGTCCTACTTTTTTGATCCATGACAAATAACATTTCAAGATTTAAAAATAATAATGATCGATTTATATTTTATTTATCACATTAAATTATTTATAAGTAAAGATAATAAATTATTTTTAATTATCTAATATCACGTAAAAAGTAATTTAAAAAATTTTAATGTTTAAATATGTGCAAGTCTTACTCATTCATTTTGAAAAAAAAAAAAAAAATACAAATCTCAAACATACATAAAAAATTTATTTTTTTAATTATAAATTTTACTATTTTTTAAAAGAAGTGTGATACCTTAAAATTATGAAAAAATTTTAAACATAAACTCACACATTAAACACTACATTTTGTTTTCTTTTATAAAATATTTGGTATATGAATAATAAATAGAAGAATATAATTAGTTTAAGAAGAATAAATCTAAAAAAATAAAAATAAAATAAAAATAAAATAAAAAATATAATATATGATGTGTAAGTTTATGTGTAGTAAAGTTAAGTAAAATTGATAAATTATTTGTTAATTATTTAGTTTGACATCATTTTAAAAATATCAAATTTAGAATTTGCATAAAAACTTATTTTTTAATAATCAATTTTACTATTTTTCATAAAAGTGTCCAGACTTATTGACATTAATGTTGTGTATCTTTTCTTTGTCTACTTTGGTATAGTTTTTAAAAAGAGAAGTGTTATATACCTAAAAAATCTATATAATCTATAAAACATAATTTTGTCTAATTAATTAAATTTATTTTTATTATAAAATATGACTTTAGTGGCTTAAAGATCTTTTGACTCAGATCTAGCGCGGCACATATTCTACATGCTTCATTATAGTCGTATTTTATATTTATTTTTAGTATTTTGTGTGTTGTGTTTTGATTTTTTATTAATATTTCGTTTTTATTTTGTGTTGTAGTTTGTATTAAGTATTAATAAATAGAAAAGAATTATTCTTTTATTTCTCTATTTTTCTTTTAGAGAATGGTGGTATTGATCTCCTCTTTTTCTTTAAAGGATGATGATGTTAATTCACTTTTCTTTTGGAGGATGGTGGTGGATGAAGTTTGATTTTTTTTTATTTGTTTTACAAAGAATCATACACTCCGATGACTCGAGAGGTAAGTCTCTGATGATGTTATCACTTGATAGTGTATAGAAGTTTAAACGATGTTCGTCATAAGAAATTTGTACGCGGATGTACGTCAATTAATTTGGTTAGTTTGACTTGTAATCTGAATTTGTCATATTTATCAAGTTATAAATCAAGTTACAATTGTAACCTCGATTTCTTAGAATGCAATACAGTCTTTCCTAATTAAAAAAAAAAAATCCGACAGATGAAATAGTAATTCAAATTAATTTTCGCTGCCGGGATTCGAACCCGGATTGAGAACACAAAGTTCGCTTTTCCATTGTGCTACAGAGGAATTCACGAACTCTCTACCATATATTATATTTCTACTAAGCGTTATTTCTTAATGAATACAAATTAAAATTTAGTAAAATTTGGTAAAATGTATGCTGAGAAGTGTTGAAACTTGGAGAGAAGACTTGATTCCCACTAATTAAATAAATGAATTTATATAGAAGTATCTATTTTTATAATTGAGAAATGTTGCAATTATTATAATATTTTATAAAATTAAAATTATAAATTGACATAATTTTATGAGATTTGTTAAATTTATTTTATAATAAAAATAAATTTAAATCTAAAATATACATCTAATCATATAAGTTTGTGAGTTTATTTATATAATTTTTTTTTTGGCTAAAATATTATATATTAGGGAAATAGAGGCAATAATATTATTTATACGTGGATTGTACGCGATCCAATGAAACAATGCCATAAATTGAAACCCTATCATAAGCACGAGCATAATAGCACATACGATTTGGACCCTATCTCTCAAATAAGAATAACTTGTACATGAGGGAGCAACTGGAAATGGCTTCTACTCGTAACTTAACCTGGAAGTTCAAGTAAGCATGTTCTTAGCTTACCCAATATTATAGCACAAAGCTTAATTCACGCTATCTATGAAAAGGAAAATGTTACAAATACAATAATTTTATATTTATTTATATCATCCTATTTTAAATGATATATTCTTTTAAAAATAACATTGTTTTACAAAACATTACAAGAAAAACAGGCTTTTGAGACCAGTTTATGCTACGAACATGACTATTTGAGACGAAAACAGTAACGCTTATTTTTCTTGTAGTGAAAGTACTCTTAAATTAAAACATCATTGTATATTATTACTCAATTGTATATTATTACTCGTACAAGAAAAGTATAATGTTATTTGGCCGTTAGTGTAGCCCTTGCGTAAAACCAATGAGAAAGAGAGTTTCGTTCTGTCTTCTGCTTCTCTTTAGCCGAACGATTTCTGGCGACCCAAGAACAAGCTCTTTTCGTCTTCTCCGAGCGTAGGTGGTTCAGAGCTAGGGCTCCAAGTTCCAACCCCTTCCTCCCCCTGCCGATTCTATAGCATTTTTGTTTAGCTTTTTCGTTCCAATTGTATTTTCATTTGTCTTTCTTAATTGCTTTTTTCAAGTCGAATGTGACGCCTCCAAATTCCCCTTAAAATAAATACAAGAATCGAGGCGTCAGGATGATGACAACACGGGTCACACATCCCAACGACAAGTGCCAAACGTATGTGCACATGTGACATACATAAAATATAAGTCGCAGCGGATAAATAAATCATTATCTAAATACCAGAATTTTTAGAAATATTTTATAAACCAGTTTAATATAAATTCTCTGACATGAGATTTAATACTGTCATTCGAAATACAAATTAAATAAATATATATTTATAAAAAGGGGGAAAATAAATTTCCCGAAATAACAATTAATAATAATAACATGTCAACGGCGGAGCCGTTTCCTCAGACTCAGCCTCTTCATAATCTGCATCCAAAAACTACGACGCCAAGATGGCATCGCAGATAAGTACAACTCAACCAAACCCAAAATAATAAATATATCAATGACACAACAATAACCATGAACAAATTACCATATGCATGAGACTTAAAATCATCTTTCTCAAAGTCAATGAAATAACCACACACCTCAAAATCTCATTTTAGTCCACAATAAAATCCCAATAAAATCATCCATCATTTCTCATAAAATAACATCCTTAAAACCAATCATACCAGACGTTACGTATCGTCGTCTCCGATATGATTTACACAAAACATCAATCATAATGGGCGTTACGTATCGACGTCCCCATTATGATTCACACACACTCATTTCATATTGGGCGTTACGTATTGCCGTCCTCGATATGAAATGCACACCCAATGACCATAATGGGCGTTACGTATCGCCATCCCCATTATGTCATCCACACACACACGCTGATCACAATGGACGTTACGTATCGCTGTCCCCGTTATGACTCAGCAAAAAACTATTAAAATCCATTAAACTCAATTTAAAACCCAATTCCTATTTTCAACACATGAATATCTGAAATCATGTAAAATTCTAATTTCCAAATATTTTCATAAGCATGCGCGTAAATATACAATGCAGACAACCATGCACCAAATATCCAACATTTAAATAATCCAAACAACTAACAAATAGCAACAATAATCAAACACAATAACTGTTGATGTTAAAAATATATTTAAATCTTAAAACTCGTTTGGAAAGTACTTACAGCGGTAAAAACGCAATTCCTTGAACAAACGCCAATCCGCAATGTTCGTAGCAGTCACCGATATGTTAGGCTAAAATGTTCGAGGAGATACTCATTGAAGGGTGGGGAATCTCATGGAGATGGTGGTGTGGCGGCACAACCACATAAAGGTGACGGATCGGGGTCAAAATTGGTGAAAACCCATTTTCGAGTTTGGGGTTGTACCGGAAAGGTGGGGCCACGGATGGGGGAACTGAGTTAGGGGGATGACCGGCTGGGCGAGGGGAGTCTTTTGGTGGCAATGGTGAGGCCTATAGTGACCAGACGGCGGTGCAGCGGAAATGGATCCGTTTAAGGACCCATTTCGGGTGGAGGGGTAACCGGTGGAGATGGGTGGCTACCGACGGTGAGTTATGCTCGCCAGAGGGTGGGGAGTCTAGTGGTGGTAGTCGGAGGCCAAGGGGTGGCCGGCGGTGGCCGGAAAATGCAAGAAAAGGCAAAATACTCATTTCGGGTTTGTGGCTGTGGAGGGGCGGTGGGATGGCCGGAGGTGACACCACCGGTGCCGTTGAACTCGGCGGCGTGTGGGGAGGTTGGCGGGGTAGGCGGTGTCGCCGGCGGATGGCCGACGGCGACCCTGGGGCTGAGGACCGAATGGACGTAGGGGAGGGGAAGGGGTGTGTCGCACGCGGGGGAGGGGGGGTCTGGGAGAGGCAGGGGAGAAAGGAAAAGAAAAAGAAAGGAAAAAGAGAAAAAAAGAAAAAGAAAGAAAAATAAGTCTAACTAGAAAAATACAATAAATTAAATAAAAGCAGACTTTAAATACTATAATTTCAATATCAATAAAATAAGATATTTAAAACCCATCAATAGAAATAAATTAAATCCAAGCGCAATATTAAAATAAAATAATAATTAATATAACGAAAACAGTTCAAATAAACTCACATAATAAAATAAAAGAATTAAATTCCAATCATTAAAATAATTAACTCATTAAAATAAATAAGAAAAGTAACGTAACTTAATATTTAATTATAAAAATAATATAAAACTAACACTTACTAACGAATAGTTCAAATAAATATTTTAAACAAATAAAAACACAACCAATAATATTATTAAAATAAATTAAAATAATTAATACCGAGAATAAAATAACGTGTAAAAATGCACCTAAATCTAGGATCTCACATTGAATCTCTCCGATCTACTGTATATCTAGGAGTATAAACAGTTTGTCTGGTCCGGAAAAAATGTGGACTGGTTCCATTTGATTCAAAGAACTTTCTATCCTGAACTGGACTAAATTCTTAATCGATTCATATCGGTTCGGCCCAATTCGGTATAGAGGTGGTCCGATTCAATCTAGGGGCACCCAATATTGGGCTAAATTTGATGTAAAATCTTATAATGATGAAAAATAACTTTTAATCCAAATTTAATTATTTTCAGTCTAATTTACGTATCTATTAAATATTTAAGCCAAATAATATTTAAAAAAACTTACTCTTAAAATAATTAACAAAAGAAAAATAATCTAAAAAAAAAAACAGTCCTTAAAAATCCAAATAAAATAAAAGAAATTAAATCTTAAGTTTTAAAAGTTCTTAAGAGTTGGGAGTCCAAATAAACAAAAAAAAAAAAAAAAAAACCAATCCTTAAGAGTATATTTATATAGATATACTATAATTTATATTTTTATACTACAACTAGTCAACTATTATAAATTATAATATATTAGTATTATAAGAGTATATTACTAGATATTATATATTAATATGTTATACTACCATTCTAATCTATATTAATATTAATACTATAATTTATATACTATTATTTAGAATATATATACATATATATATTTTTTAAAATGTGTATTCGGCCTGATCCAGTTTAGAGGGAGAAATCCCTTGGACTAGGACCGGATCGAAAATTTTCAATCCATATAAAATTTGGATTGGACTGGACCGAATTCCATCATGTCCCAGTCTGGTCCACCGGCTTGGTCTGGTCTTCTTACACCCCTATGTATACCAATATTTTCCGACCAACACGCGCCACCACAACTCCTATAGATGCCGATCTTCAAGTTTGGGGGGAGCTTTGTCATTCCATTGAGCGCGTATGATGCATGCTCGACCCTTGCCGTGCATGTTGGACATGCGTAGTGGTGTCTTGGAAAGGCTATGGTGGCCACACGTGGCTTTGACATCATTTACGGTCTTAGACTTTCAAATCTGGCCGCACGTTCCTCTTCCCTTGTGGTGTATGTCATGAGCGCGCTACTACCGCTATCGTTGGTCTCCAGCCGGTGACTTGGACAAATTTCAATAGTTTATTATGTTCTTTTTTTTCTCTAACCGGTGATCTTGAAGAGGGGATCAAGCACTTCTCCAAAACTCACCTTCAAACAACAAGCGAGAATTTACCCTCCATCGACAACGCTTCATGCGGAAGAACCTCAACCTGTAATGATTCTTTAGTTTATTTTTATGCAAATACTTTAATTTCAGTTTTAGATAAGATAACGTCTTCTAGTAGGACATGGGCAGGGACAAATTATTAGTCCTAAATAAATCTTTTTTTTTTCTTTTTCTACCATTTATGCACTATAGTTTATTATTTTGGAGTGTTTGTTAGAAATTCTCACTCCCTTCCCATATATCATCCATTTTAGTTTAATAAAGTTCACTTGCTTAAAAAAAGAAAAACCAATGCAAAAACTTTCAAATTGGATGCGGTGAAAAGGTCGAGTTTACACCCCAATTGAAGGGGGACACATTATTTGTCTTATGTTTTTACTGTAGACCCAAATATACCAATTAGGTTTGATTTGTTCGTAGATGAAATAAGTTGAAATAAAAATTAAAAGTTAAATAAAATATTATTAGAATATATATATTTAATATTATTTTTATTTTAAGATTTAAAAAAATTAATTATTATTTTTTATTTATATAAAAATTTAAGAATTATAATGATTAGATAAGATAAGAATTATAATGATTAAATAAGATAAGAATTAAGAAGAGATGAAAATAATCGTGAAAATAAACAAGGCTGAGAATCATCTCCATTGCGGTGCAAGCCATCAAAGTCGCTCTTTTATAGCCCGTTGCTCTGTTGATATTTATTGAAGTGCACACTTTTTTCTTATAACAATGTTATTATGCTGTCACACTTTGCTTCCTCGCTTTGACCGCTCATACACTTCATTGTTTTTTTTTTGAATTATTTAAATAATAGTTAAGAAAGTGACTATTAATGTATTGATATTTTTTAGTTTTTAAAATATTTAAACATATTTAAAAAATATTTGAAAGAAAACAAGAGTGCAATTTGTAGTAGACAATATATCAAGTATGCAAATTGAGAAAACATAATAGCACTGCTCTTTTTCTTATTGGTGACTATTGAGATTTCCACTGGCTGTCGCTGTGGTATATGTAGCTTGTGTATTGAAATCAAAGAACGAAGAACTACGGTGGTAGCCTAGTTGAGCTAGTATTTTATAGCTTCAAAGTTAGAAGTTCGAGTCAGAATATAAGTTAAAACTACTTATAGTAGTAAAACCTAACCTTTTGGGCTATGATATAGGTTTTGGACCAATTGAATATTTTGGAGATACTGTAGTGACGTGTTAGCCTTTGAGATGGTAACTATGGCTCCAATCGGACATTCCATAATAAGGAGAGACTCTTATAGCCTAAAAAGATTGTTATATTATGGCCCCCGCCTTTTCTTTTTGTCGAGAAAAAAAAAATATACAAAATGAAGAAACTAGTCCGTATTTTGTGGTATTGCAACTCGAGACTCTTGAGACAATTAGTTCGTCCATGCTGATGCTTTCTCAAGCATAATCTAAGGTGCCGTTTGGAAAGTAAGTTTAGATGCAATGAATCAAGATGAAATTTAAAATTTAAATAAAATATTATTTTTAATATTATTATTTTATAATTTGAAAAATTAAATTTTTTATTATATTTTGTGTGAAAATTTAAAAAAATTATAATAATTAAATTAGATGAGAATCGATAAATCAACTCTGAATTTAGACAAATCTAAAGCTTGAAAGCTTGAATTTTCATATCTACTTTGGATAATTGAGTTGCAAAGGCTATACATATGAGCTATATTGTAACATGGGTAGTCACCGCTGTAACACCTCCTTCATTTGTACTGTTAGTGTAAAAATAATATTTTGTGTTTTTTACTTTTTTATTTTATTTTAAAAATATATTTAAACATTTTAAAAATATAAAAAAATCAGAATATTATTAAATAATATTTACTTAATCATTAAGGATTTTTTTTTTCTTTTTTAAAAGGGGCACTGGTGTGCACCATTAGCCATGCACAAAACATTTTCCATTGTAACATATCTATTCCATTATATTAAAAAGAGTACGTACGAAGTAATATTATTTTTTAAAACAAAAATAACATTTATAGTCTTAAGTATGCATGTACATATAATTATTAAAAAATAAAAATATAAAGCACACATAAAAAAAAACTAATTTTTAATAATAAATTTTATTTTTCTCAAAATGATTATACAATTGTATGTATTAATATTTTTTTCCAAATATGGGATGATTGTCTTTGACGATTTTATATCTGATTTTTCTTTACCCAATATTCCGCCGAATGAAACCTAGCAGCGAATGATTAGGAAATCTATTTTTATAATATAATTTTTTTTTTCCGAATAGATTGACCTGAATAAGTATAAATTATTTTCCTATTTATTATTATATTGTCATTGCGGCAATAAAGCAGAAGCACAACACGAACAAAAGAGTATACTAAGTTGTGGTTGGTTTTTAAAGGTAAAAGATAAAATAAGATAAAATAAAAGTTAAAAAAATATTAGTATAATATATTTTATTAATATTAATTTTGTTTAGAAATTAAAAGAAAAAATTATTTTAAGACTTATAAAAATTGAATTATTTATTTTATTTTATATAAAATTTTAAAAAATATAATAATAGATTTAAGATTATATATTTTGAGAAAATAAAGAAGGACTATTTTTGATTATTTTGAAAGATGAAATTTAAAATTTAAAATACATCTCAAATTTATTATTATATTTTTTTAAATTTTAATATAAAATATAATAAAAAAATTAATTTTTTCAAATTCTCATACTATTTTTTTTAAATTTTTATATAAAATTAATATTAAAAAATATCTTATAATAATAATATATATTTTTTTATTCATCTCATTTATCTCTAAAATCAAACAGGCGTAAATCGTAATAATTCCAATTAAGAATCCCTCCAGAAAATAGAAAAATGGAAGTTTTATACTACACCGCCACTACACAGTCCGGTGAGTGAAACCGGGAATCTACAAAGAGCCCCAGCCGTCGATGATCCATCATCACCGTCCGCCGGGGCCGGTGGAAGTACCCTCCCGTCGGCAAATAACATGTGTCCATTACTCTGATGCTGCTGCTCCACCACCATGCCTTCGAGTTCCGCCGCGGCACCGAAGAACGCGCCATCACCGGTCAACCTCCGTTCCACCTCGAGAAACTCTCCGAGCGAGGCTGGCACTGCCTCATCGTCCCTGCAAATCTGCCACCATTTCCGCCGACGCTTCGCCATCGCAAAAGGCGGCTGTGCATTGTTCTTGTTCTTCCGGCCGGCCTTCTTGGTCTTCCGGGACACAGTGGAAACGGACGAGTGGGGTTCCGGCCTGTGCTGAGATGGAGCTCTGAAGGCAATGGAAGGGAAGCTGACTCCCATCAGAGTCCCCAGAGTTGTGCTTCTATCATGAAAAAAAGACCCTGTAGACTGCATTCATTCATAACTAACAAAATAAATCAAGATTTACAGAGAAAATCAGAAAGAAAAAGAAGAGATTTTTAAAGGATTTGAAGGATTAGGTTGATGGGTACCTCGGTGTCAAGATCGGAGGAAGAAATGGAGGAGATGGAGGGAGATGAGGGTGGAGGCGGCAGCATGTCGTTTGCTGGATCCAACATCTGATCTATCTTTGCCTTCAGAAGAGTGATTAATATCATAAAATCAAACGTACGTAATGTATAGGCTATAGAGTATTGTATCTGAAGGAAGTTTTTGAAAGGAAAGTAGAGTTAGGTTGGTTTTGAAGAAATCTGAGTTGTGTTTGGAAGTTTAGTATTTTTAATTATTTAAAAAATATTTTAAAGAAAAAAATAATATATTTGATAAATTTATAAAAAATATTTTAATTATTTAAAAAATTTGAAACTCTACTTTTTTTTAAAAAAATATTAAATTGAATTTTATTAAAAAGACTTCTCTAAATAATTATATATATTAAAAAAATTACTGTAATTAATTTTAAAATTACTTTAAATACATATTTATTAAATAATAAATAGTTTTTGAAATATAAAATTTATTATTTAAATTATAAACTATAATCTATATTTTACATAACAATCTTAGACATGCACTTTGGAAACAAGATTTGTGTTTGATATCATTGATGATGTTCCTCGTTATGTTTTACGAACATTATTTGTATTGTCTCCGCCTTTGAGGCATCTATTCTCCCTCCCTCTCTCTCTCATAATTAACGTTGAATATGAAGGAAAAACTGAACTGGGGATATACGTATAATGATCACTATTGGCCGCATATATATATATTGTCAGTAAAAACTTTGAACCTTAGCAAGTGGTCAGGAAGTTTTCTTTATTAATACAGGATTATGACTTAGGTTGTGTTTGTAGTGATGTTAGATATTACGTGAATAATAATGAAAAAGTAAGTAAAAAAGAATGATAAAATAATAAATAATAACAAAGTTTTATGAGAAGAAAGCTTTACTATCTAATCTAAACTTTTTTTTTTTTTTTGTATTAATTCATCGATTCCTAAGCTGATATGCTCATAATTTAGCGGAATGGGCCACAACAAACAATGTGCTTGGTTGCATACCCCTTATCCAGATCCCCGGACCCCCATGTTTCTTAGACTTTTATAGCGGAAAAGTTAATCCTCCTGTCTAATTGCGATTATCCCTGCACTTTGTTTTTTATTTTTCTTTTCGTTCCAGTACTGGTTCTGTAAGATGAACTATTTATTATTTCTTGGTTTAATACATAGTACTAGCTTTGGAAAAAAAAGACTGAACCTTTTTTTTTTTCTTCTTTGTGCGAAGGCTAGGTATAAAACAGACCATAATTGAGAGGTAGCTTTTGAGAGGTAGCTGGATTAGGACTGCCGACACAAGTGCTGCAAAAGTCATCAAAGGTTTATGGGTCTGTTGATTAGTTCTCGTGATTGGTTTGAATGTTGACCATATGCTGCTTTAGCCGATTCCCTTCATTCTTTCAATCCCAACTCCTCTCTCTCTCTCTCTCTCTCTCTCTCTCTCTCTCTCTCTCTCTCTCTCTCTCTCTCTCTCGTGTGGAGTGGTCCATAACAGTTCACCACCCTTATTTATTTTTATATTATGTCTGAAATTAGTAGGAAAATAGTATAAGAATATTGCTTTAATTTGGGCACCATCTTTATTCTCTTGTCACTTTCCATCTTAAATCAAGATGAATTCAAAACTCGTTTGATCACTTTTTAACATTGTGTTATTCAAAGTATGCAAAAGAAAGTCTCACTAGAAAGGGGGTGATCTCAAAGAAGGTGGTCACCACACATAGGAATTAGGGGAGTGGTGAGAAATTATAGCATCAATACTCGTTGTGTGGGCATGCCAAACTTTACAGCTCAATTGGGGGCTGCCATGCCATTCACGTGAATAGTTTAATTAATGCTCAAAGTACCACTCATTGACTTTGCATGCATGAGAGGTCGACAAATTACAAAATCAATATAATCTAAGTTCCTAATGAAAATTAACTTGCAATTAAAATCATTATAAATACCTGTTTTTCTTGTAGTGTGCTCTTTGTAAACAAAACAAGGCTAATTACCTACAATAATCATATATTCTAGTCCTTAGAATTTCTGGCATGATGCTCATTGATACGTGCATTCCTAAGGCTCCCATAACATATTATCTTGTAAAATGGTAAACATGATAATCGGTTGATGAAGCACAGGAATCCTTGACAGCGTTATATTCCGCTTGATGCAAATTAGTATAAGAATTGGAAGTTATGTCACTTTCTTTGAGAGAGAACTGAGAGAGAGGGCTTATACAAGCTCAAATAACAAGAGTTTAGTGGGATATTTTTTGAGATTTTTGACGTAAGAAAAAACACATTTTGATTCTATATAGCAACTTATCTCATATATATCATTAGGATCTTTTTAATTTTTCACATAAAATATTATCAATAATTCAACTTTTTAAATTTAAAATAATAATAATATTAAAAAAATAATATTCTAATAATATTTTATTTAATTTAAAACTTTCATCCCATTAAACTCACTATCCAAATTAAACTTCCTTTAACCTGTTTAAGAACTTGCAATTTGAATTCTATACATACAACCTTCCCTCCCTCTTCTCTGACTATGTTGATAACGCCCAATCGAACGACAATATTAATGGCATCAACGTTAAATACTTGGAGTCAGTTTCTTTTTGGGCCAGACAATCCGATGTATGGAGTTTAATGGACATAAATAGAAAATTGTCACATCAGCATCTCACACAAATGTAGTCTACACCTACACATACAATAGCACTTGACATATTAAACTCATTTAAGAAAACGAGTTCACCCCTCTTTCACAGAAACCCTTCGACAACCCCTCCCTCCCTTTGATGGAAAACAAGGCCCAATCGTCGAACGCCCTACACTAGTGGAGAGGATCTAGCCTAGACTGGCACGACATCTCTTTGACATATCACCACTCCCTCCCTTTGATGGAAAAATGAAGTTTACTGAAATCCAAAGAAGAGACTCACTGAAAATGAGACACAACACAGATGTAACAGATGATCTACTACTTCATTTGTAGTACTATTTTTGGTGCTTGTGTATTTTTTCTTTGGAGTAGATTTCTTTTCTTTTTTCTTTGGAGTAACATCTATGGCGTCATATATTGATTATCGAGCGCCTTGCAACCTCAATGTGTGCTTGCGTATAATCGATGCCCATGTTTGCTCCCATCTTTGCAAATATTGGAGACAATTAAAATTCATGTGGCTCAATCTTTCTTTAGGTTTGGATAAATTTGGTTTCTTTTTTAATTTATGCATTTATGTTTTCCTTCTTACTTTATTTACAAGTGCAAAGACACTTATAAAAAAATTCAAAATTGTTATTCATATTAATATAGTAAGTGGCTTCTAGTTTTTTTAGGAAAATTCTCATACTATTTACTATATTGCTTTACATTTAGTTTTACAGATTAGGATTTAATATTTCATAAGCTCAAGGAATGCGTGAATTTGTCAAGAAAAAAAAAAATTGTGACTAAAAGTCTAAAAACATTTATCTTATTTGATTGATTATGAGATTGTTTAACTTTATTTGTCGACTTCTTAGGATTAAGTTATGATCATGGCAAAATTCAAATATTTTAAATATGAGAGATTTCATATTTGCCATCTAATGGGAAAAGATTGGACTTCTAAGACATTTTAAATGGAGACCAGTTGAACTTGCATACCATTTTTTAATATGTTATTCTCATCCTATTCTCGATCTTCTATGTAAGTCTTTAATATGTAGAGTTCGGATAGTGATGAAGTTAAGATAATAATGAGTAGAAATTGTCCTTAATTTGAAAATGAAAGTATTGAGGCTGAACTCGTGGAAGATTAATATGATATGAATGTGGGAGATGGTGTGAATATGAAAAATCATGTAGATTAAGTAAACTTGAAAGATGAAGTGAATGTGGGAGATGAAGATAATGATGGAGATGGAGTGAATGTGGAAGATGAAGATGGAGTTAATCTAATTTGCACTTCAGTAGTAGACTTTTTGAACCGTTAGTTGGAAAGGAATTTGATGAGGTTGAAGATTTCCAAACATTTTACAAGACATATGCAAGAGAAAAATATTTTGCAATAAGGACTAACAAACGAAATTATCAAAAGAGGACAAAAAATTGCAAATTCATGCATGAACACAACCATATGAACCCACTGAAATGAGGGTGGGTGTAAAAACACGATGTGTATAAAAAAGAATGGTGAGAGTTGGATAACTTGCAAGTTTGGGCCGGAACACAATCACGAGCTATACACACCAAGAAATACCAGCTTACTCTGTGGATATAGAGGATTGGGCATGTGTAAAAAGAATAAAGAAAAATTTGTTCTCATTTTGAATGAGTCCGGTATACCGATAAGAAAGATAATGTTGGTGTTGAGTAAAAAAATGTAGTGATTTTAATATTGGTAAGGATGTCACAAATTATTTTGAAAAAATAAATGTTTGAAAAGGGAGATGTATAAAAGTTGTGCGCATACTTTCTTAATTGGTAGTATAAAGAACATGAGTTTGCATGTCCTCTATGCAAGATGATGAGAATGAGTGTATGGAAAGTTATTTTTGAGTAAATGCATGATCAAGGTTTGCATATCAATATTTTGGAGACTTTATCACATTTGATGCGACATACCTCACAAATACTTATAAGATGCCATTTGTGATATTTTCAGGAATTAATCATCAACATTAAATCATAATGTTTGGTTGTGCGGTGTTAGTCAATGAAATAGCTGAATCCTATATGTGGCTGTTGAGAACATGACCAAATTCAATGCTTGGACATGCCTCTTCAACTATTATTATTGATGATGACAAATCTATGGCCAAGACCATTGCAGATGTACTCCCAAATATAACTCATTGATTGTGCTTATGGCATATTTTACAAAAAATCTCAAAATATTTGGCACATGTCTATAACAAGTTTCTAGACTTTTAAAAAGAGTTTCGTCATTGTATCCATGAGACAATAATAATTGATGAGTGGGAATGAAGTTCAATAATAGTGAAGTATGTTCTAGTAGGTAATGATTGACTGCAAAACCTTTACAACTGACGGGGTAAGTGGGTTTCGATTTATTTGTGAATCACGTTTTGTGTTGGTATGTCAATCACTCCAAAGAGCAAGAGCATGAATAATTTTTTAAGCATTTCGTTCGTTTGAGCACGATGGTAAGTGACATTGGCATCAATACAAGAAAATCTTAGGAAACTTTCTCTATTTCAAGGAAAAAGAGATGGATTTGAGAACGAAAATGATTAGGATGATTTTAAAAACCTGTTGGGCAATTGAAGAAGAGGAGGCCAAAATGTATACAAAGAAATCTTTCATTATCTTTCAAGATGAGATATTCAATAGCCAATGTTACAAATTAGCTAAAGAAAGAGAGTAAAAGCAAGATGTATGGAGCAGCATCGAATGGCAAAGAAAAATCTATACATTATGTGACCTTAGAGAGTGATTAAGTAAAGACAATATGTACATATCATATGTTTGAGTTTTTGGGTATTCTTTATAGGTATATCTTAGGGAAGAAATCAAAATTAGATATCTTGTCACATCACTATATTCTAGAATGACGGATATTCAAAGAAATTGCTTTCACAGAACGAATATATATCAAGAGTTGAGCTATACTTGAAATACTTAAAAGGCATACTTTCACTAGACATTTATTAGAAAGTTGCCCTGAACTTTGGAAAAAAAACAAAATATCAAGGAAATTGTTTTTGCAAAATGAAAAGAAACAACTGTCCATACAAACATAGAACATACAACGCAATTCTAAAAACAAAACTCCTAACAACTGTTGCCCAGATGACTAACACAAGATGGGGGGTGAATTGAGTTGTATTTAAAAAAATAACAATTATAAATCAAATATATAATATAAAATATAAACAAAATATGAAACAATAATAAATATAAAGAGTAAGGGTAATAGAGAAGCAAACTCAGTATGTTAACGAGGTTCGGCCCCACTGCCTACGTCCTCGCCTCAAGCTACCTCTTGAGGATCCCCAAATCCACTATTCAATCTCCTTTAGGTGGAGATAGAAACCTATTACACCTTTGAGCAGCACCGCTCCAAAGAATCCGTGTAGAACACCCTCTACACTTCCAATCACCTTACACTTGGTGATTTAACTATTCCCCGTGTAGAACACCTTCTACACTTCCAATCACCTCACACTTGGTGATTTAACTATTTCCCGTGTAGAACAACTTCTACACACACAAGGGTTATACACACCCTTTTACAAATACAAGAGTTGATAGTAGGTAGACTATCAAAGTACACTCCTCAATGAGTGAGATAGAAACAATACAGCGCAACTTATATCTCTCTCAACAAGAACAAGAAATAAGGCTCAAAACTTTAGAAAAGAGAGAATGAGAGTTTTGAAGAAATGATGCAAAATTTAGCAATAGATGTGTAAGCTCTTGTTATGAATTTTGCAAAACTCAAGTGAGCTATTTATAGGCAAATGATTTTTCAATTTCAAATTTGAAAAGATTCCCATGTCAAAAATATCATCATTTATTTTTCAAAAATTTCAAATCTAATATTTTTACTTTTTGCATGTGACAAAAGGAGTACACTTTACTTTTCAAAAATTTTAAACATAATCTTTTACTTTTTGCATATGATAAAATGAGCACACTTTACTTTTCAAAATTTTCAAATAAAAACATCTACATTTTGCATAAGTCAAGAAAAGCATTCACCACTTTTGAAAATATTCAAATAAAACATGCACATGTGAAATATGACAATCAATCATCTTAATATTTTCAAAATTCAAACCTTTAATCATGTCATGCACATGTGAAAGATAACAATCAATCATCTTTCAAAATTTTCAAATTTAATTTTCAAAATATTCATGCATATGTGGAAAATGTATTTTAATGCTTTATGATAAAATATTAATTTTGAGCCTTAATCTTAATTTTGAATTTTTAAGAGATTTACAACATTACTCTATGATTTTAATGTGAACTTGTTCCCTTCTTGCTCATGCTTGCTTCCTTGATGTGCTTGATTATATTGTGTGGACAATTTGAGCTTGAAACTCCTTTATTCTTTGGATTCATTTGTTATCATCAAAATCCATTTGTAGATTTACATGAAACTTGAAACCTTGGGTTCAACAACAACAAAATATATCCACAAAAAAATTAAATAGATTTAGAACAAGAACAAAAACTCTTAACAACAAAAACAAATTTAGGTATACATGCTTAATTCAAATGTTTGAAAGCTAAAGTTGAAGAATCAAAATATTTAAAACATTAAGGGCTTGTTCGGAAATGTATCCATCCCAAAGTTCTCATCTCATTTCATTTCATCTCTTTTCTAAATATTAGTCAAATATAAATACTTTCAAACTAATCATTTTAACTTTTCCAAACTTTCCAACAAATACTAAAACACAATTCAAGTTTATCAAATCCTCAAACAAAAATAATATTATAGAACTATAATATTGTAGAGATGGGAACGAATGTATCAATCAAATTGCAGAGAAAGAAGCATTAACAAACAAAAGAAGCCATTTAAGATGAAACAATTATCATTAGTGATCCTACCAAAAATAGAGACATGTAGCCTTCAATACAAACGAGAATTTCCTATCGAACTATTCTATCATCAACAGTAGGCCACACTTTACACAGTAGAGGCTCGGCCAATACCGTTCTCTCAAATCCTAGATAACAATGAATTTTGAGAGTCACAATCCCAATTCCTTTTTTACTCATTTACCACATTTTTTTTATTTGGAAACCAAATGGGCCTCCTCCAAAATCCCTAAACCCCCATACATGAAAAGTCCCGAAGAGTGTTTGGTGCCGCTTTGGTACTCGAAGAAGGTGAAGACGACGATGTTTAGTTGATTCCTTTGAAGAAACCAAGGTAGAATTCTATGTTAATAGGGTTATTGAGATCAGAGAGACTGAGAGGGTGTGAGAGTGAGAAAAGGAGAGGGAGACAACAAAATGAATGGCGTTGGGTCTGTATTTTTATTCCCATTTTTGACGCTTGTTTATATGGTAAGTCTTACATGAGACAGTGAAGATGTGTAGTGCTATTTTCAGTTTAATATGTTTTTTAGCTTAATATGTTTTTCTTCATCAATTTTTACATCAAACTCTTATATTTTTTCCTAATCAAGCATGATAAATATAATATATAGAAAACAAGTACAAAATGTTCAAGGATGATCAAACAAAAAGTTTCTAAAAGAATTATCTAAGGGTATGCTACCAAAAACTAAGTTGGTAGCTATCTATTGCGCCACAGAATATGCACATCGATTTATAGATCGATGGGTCTTGACTGGTTTCCAATGCTTATGGAGGATAAAAAGATGTTGAATGTGATAGGAGAAATATGCCAATTTGATGTAGAGATAGTTTTCTACAGTAGAGATAACCATTTGAGAGTCTCCTTCAAAGATTGCTTAAGAATGTTGAGCTAAAACAACCATTTTTGTGGCTAGGAAAGCTGTCGATGCTTTCGCCACTAGAGGGTTTGGAGAATTGATTCTTCCAATCTGGATCTATAAAATATTCCCAAAGTGATCTCTACATCTTATAGAAATAATAGAAAAATTATCCATAATTGTAGCATTAAATGAGTAGATTTTGTAGCTTGAAGGTTAAGATTGTCATTTTTCTAATCTTGATTTTATACTTTCCTTTCCATGCTTCTTTGTAATTTTGGTATACTTGGTTTAACTCAGTTGAACGTTGGCTTCATCAATAGAGTGAAATGATTGTGCACTATGTCGTTTCTCTACTTCCAGATAAAATCAATAATCATAACAAGACCTGAAAAGGATAAATCCCTACGTCTTTTAGAACCAGTTCTTCCTTTGGAGAAATAATCATTTAGATCTAGTCTGATATTGAATGAATCAGCAAATTTTTTAAAGTTCAGAGGCCATGAGATTTGATTCCACAATATTCTCACAATTGAACATTTTATAAATAGAAGAAGCGAGGATTCTTCAACTTGATTACAGAGTGGACACTCTTATGATATTGTGTTAGAGATGACAACATTCAGTCTTGGTTTCTTAGGGAGAATATTCTAGAGTAGGTTCCATGATAATAATTTGTGTCACTCATGGATTTTCAGCTTCCATATTGGCTTGAAGAGATTCAAAGTGGCATTCTCGAATGAGTCTAGTATACTGATAAAAAAGATAATGTTATTGTTGAGGAAAAAAAATGGTGATTTTAATATTGGTTGTATTGGTAAAAAAGTCGAAAATTATTTAAAAAATAAAAGAAGAATATTGTTTGAAGAGGGAGATGTATAAAAGTTGTATGCATACTTTCTTAGTCGACAATGTAAAGAACATGAGTTTGTATACTCCATGCAAGTTAATGAGAACGTGAGAATGAAAAGTTGTTTTTGAGTAGATGCAAGATTAATGTTTGCATATTAATATTTTGGAGATGTTGTCATATTTGATGCGATATACCTCACAAATATTTATAAGATAGCGTTGTGCCATTTTCAAGAATGAATTATCATCATCAAATTATAATATTTGGTTGTGCGTTGTTAGTCAATGAAATAGCTGAATCCCATATGTGGTTGTTGAGAACATGATATGAATCAATGCTTGGACATGCTCCTTCAACTATTATTACTGATGATGAAAAATTCATGGCCAAGACCATTGCAGATGTACTCCCAAACACAACTCACTAATTGTGCTTGCGGCATATTAACAAAAAATCTTAGAACATTTGGAACATGTCTATAACAAGTTTCCAGACTTTCAAAAAGAGTTTCATCATTATATCCATGAGACAATAAAGACTGATGAGTGAGAATGAAGTTCAATACTAGTAAAATATGTTCTAGTAGGTAATGATTGGCTACAAAACTTTTACAACTGACGGGATAAGTGAGTTTTGACTTATTTGCAAACCACGTTTTTGTGTCGGTATATCAAACCATTCAAAGGAGTAAGAGCATGAATAAATTTTTTAGGTATTATGTTCGTTCGAGCACGATGGTGAATTACTTTATGCATCGGTTTGAGAAAACCTAGATGCATGAAATTTCAAAGAGAAAGAGAAGGATGTGAGAAATAAATCGACTAGGATGATTTTGAGAACCTGTTAGGTAGTTGAAGAAGAGGCAGCCAAAATGTATACAAGGAAGTATCTCAAATCATATATTCATATTTTGGAAGTATTTAATAATTACTCCACATATGAGATAAAAATATCAATGCCAATATTAGGTAAAATGTTCATACATTGGATTGATTCACACAACCTCTCCATGACTAGGGTTGAACATATGTATGATATAGATTAAAGAGTAATTTTATTCAGTGATTTTTCTTTCTTTTCACTTTGAAAGTACAAACAGATACTTTCAAGGAACAAATGTCTTGAATCAATCAATGTAGTTTATTTTTTAAGAATATCATAAGAAAAAAATAAAGTTATTTCAAACATCCCAACAACCATTATACAACAACCCACATACATCCCAACAAAATGGAGTTTTTGAGCGTAGACATAGGCACATTGTTGAGACAGACAAAACACTCCTCACTCACGCATCTCTTCCCCGAATAGTGGGCATACGCCTTTGCAACAGCCACATATTTAATTAATAGGCTTCCCTCACTTGTTCTTCAATATAAAATACCATTTGAAACTCTCTTCAATCAAAAACCTCGGTATGAAAAATCGAGATCTTTTGGATGTCTATGTTTTCCATGGCTTAAAACATATAACACCAACAAGCTCCAAGAAAAATCTGTCCCATGCATCTTTGTTGGCTACTCAACTAGTCAAAGTGTCTACTTATGTCTCAATCTCTCAACAAAACATCTCTATACCTCTAGGCATGTCATCTTTGATGAAAATGTCTATCCCTTCAAAACAAAGGCAGCCACTAATTCCATTTCAAAAAAAGAGTTCATCTCGGGACCTACATTGCAGCTTGTTTCAAAGGATAGCATCCATGAATCGCTGCCTCAAGAAGAATTTTTCCCTGCTTCTTCAACTTCAATTGAAGCACAAGAACCAATAATTGCAGCTCTAAATCAGGTACCTACAGACACAACATCTCCTTCATTATCACAACCAACACGAACAATTATCACAAGGTCCGTGAATAATTTATTCCGGCCTAAACAAATGCAACACACCTCCAAGCACTCTATACCCGAATCCCAAGAGCCTACATGTGTTAGTCATGCTCTAAAGGATCCAAACTGGAGGGAGACTATATCACAAGATGTTACAACACTTCTTCATCATGAAACTTGGGAATTAGTTCCCCCAACTCAAGGGCAAAATTTGGTTGGCTATAAGTTTGTGTTTTGGATTAGGAGAAATCCTAATGGCACTATGAATAAATACAAAGGGCGACTTGCGGCGAAAGAATTTTATCAAAGACTTGGCATTGACTACTCTCAAACATTCAGTCCAGTAATGAAACCAGCCACCATCAAACTCATTTTAACCTTGCTGTCATGCATGGAAGGTCATTGCGTCAACTGGACATTATTTCACTTTTTTGCATGGCTCCCTTGAAGAAATTGTCTTTATGCACCAAACACCAGGATTTTAGGACTTATCCAAACCTCACCATGTTTGCAAGTTAAAAAAGAGTATATATGGGCTAAAGCAAGACCCACGGTAGTGGTACAAAGCTCTCAGGGATGCCTTAATCAACTTTGGTTTCATTCACTCTGCAACTGATAATTCATTATTTATTTTCAAAACTGATGGAATTTTGTGTTATTGCCTAGTCCATGTTGACAATATAATTCTCAAAGGAAACGACAACAAGTTTGGCAATGAAATTGTGCAGAAGCTCAGCAATGCTTTTTTTTTTTATTAAAGACATGGGCAACTTAAACTTTTTCCTGGGAATAGAAGTAATTCCAACGTCCAAAGGCCTCTTTCTATCCCAACATATGTATGTCTGTGAATTGTTAACGAGAACCTCAATGGACAATGCAAAAGAAGTTCAAACTCCAATCTTCACTACAGCCAAATTGACAAACATAGAAGCTTTTGAAGCTATCGATAGAGTTGAATACTGAAAAGTACTTGGAGCACTACAATATTTGGGTCTTACACGACTACATATTGCCTTTTCTATCAATAAATTGGCTTAATACATGCAAAGCCCGAGTTCAAATCATCGGGTGGCAGTAAAAAGACTTCTCAGGTTTCTCAAACAAACAATGTTATGGTCTCTTGCTACAGAAAAATGTAAAATTTGAATTGAAGACATATAGTGATGCGGACAAGGCATTGAATACAGACACTAGAGTTTCCACAATAACTTTCATCACTTTCATTGGCTCAAATCCAATTTCATGGTTAGCAAGAAAGCAAAAAGTAGTCTCAAGGTCTTCAACTAAAGCTAAATTTCAAGCACTTGCAGTTGCCACATCCGAAACAATTTGGCTACACTCTTTGATACAAGAACTTGGTATGAAGTTACCACAAAAATCTCAATTGTTCTATGACAACATTGGAGCAAATCAGTTCAACTTAAACTCAGTTCAACAGACAAGGATGAAACACATTGAGATTGATTTGCTATTTGTTCGTGATCTCATCAAGAAAGAAAGAAAAAATCAAAGTGAATCGTATTCATACTTTAGATCAGCTTGTAAATCTCCTTACCAAAGCACTACCAAGACAAAGATTTCAAGAATTAAGGTCCAAGATCGGCATTGCAGATAGCACCTCGGCATGCATATATAGGAAGCCACAAATCATGCATGAAATCAATCTCAAATTTGTAACTAATGTATAAGCCATAGCTGTTAGAATGTATTTATTTCCTTCGTTATTTGTACAGCTCATATAGTATCATAATACTATATAGCTTAAGTTTAGGAGCAGTTACTCTACTCAAATACTTGCATATATATATATATATATATATTTGTAACCTCGTCACTAATGAATGTGTGTGAACCTCCTTTCAAATCCTCTATTTTTTCTCTATATGAGTTGCTAGCAGCTTGCTTAAGAATGTTCTCGACGACAACGAAAACAGAGTTGGGATCAAAGTTTTCGTCAGCATCATAATCAACATGCAGTAGATGGCCTGCATACATATTATTCATGATCTAGTCGTCGGACCATGCATATACTGTACGTTAACATGTTCAGGCTAGTACCCTTTGGTTGCTCTGTTGTAACTAGCACCATCTCATTGCTGGCCATTGTATTTGTTGGTTGATTTGGTAATTAGTCGGTAAATCCAAATACAAGAATACTTTGGTAATTTCAATATATTTTTTTCCATTTAGGAAAAGGAAATGAATTCGTATCGATCACTTTTGAGGGACATTCATAAAAGAAAATTAATATTAAAGCTTTCTAACTTATAGTGTTGAGTATGGCTTAGGAATACATGCCCAGACCTGTCTCGCTCGACCCTCGCTCGAGCGAGACTTCGAGACTTTCCAATCCGAGATTTCGCTCGACTCTCGCTCGACCTCCAGCTCGAGTGAGGATCAGGCAGTGACTTCGCTCGACCTTCGCTCGACCTCCCGCTCGAGCGAGATGCCACGTGTTGCCAGGTGTCCGTTTTCTAGTTGAGCGAATCTGACTTAGAAGTCCTTACTCGAGCGAGTTTAAATCTCGCTCGAGAGAGATTGCATAATATAAATATCGCGAAGGCATTTCGCGCAGCGGACGACGAAGAAATGCACAGACCCCTGTTTTGGCGCCGACGAGCTCAGCTTCTCCCCTAGATCATTTTTTCTCCATTTCTCCACTATTCTGAGTGAAACTTGTGAGGATTGAGTGTATACACGTGAGGTGAGTGTTCTCTGTTGTAAGAATCTTTTGATTCTCTCTCTGTAACCTCCATTTGATCTAGTGAAGTTTTGAAACCAACCCCACAGTGGATGTAAGCTCATTTTGAGCTGAATCACTTAAATCGCTGTGTTCTTTCTGTATTTACTGTTTTATTTCTCATTGTTGCATCTGCTGCGGTTTATTTCATATCTTTATTGTTTGTTTCTTTGGCTATTTCCCAACATGTAGCTTGAATGCATCCCACAATTCGCCATGCAATTATTTACAAAGTCCCATGAATTACGCAAAAACTAACGATCAATGAAAGATACTATAACAACGCAAGCAATCCAACATATAGTACTCTTACTACACAAGCTGCAATTACTTCAATCTACTTGAATGTCGAAATGCCAGTAAAAACAGTTTGTAGGAGAGTGAGAATCAACAAGATAATACCAACGGTAGCAGCACTCATCCAAGGTGTGTGGAAATAATCCTGTGCCAAGCTACTCTTCAGAATTACATACCAATGTTTTCTACGGAAATCCACCAATTGTTATGAGAGCTTACAAAAATGAACACTGATGGTGGGATGCGAGATACCTGTGCAAAATTTGCTGGGTAAAGTTAGTCTAGTACTCTGGTACTCTGGGTGCGCGTTGGATCGAAGATCTTCTCTTGAACAAGTAAATCCACATCCTTGCCTATACTGATAAGCAAATCTAACATCATAAAATAATCAGTAACATATGCTTCCCGTTGATAGTGACATTGCTCCAAGGCTATGACTTTCCGAACATAAATCTCCGTGCCTGTGCCCAATACAAATCTTGGGATTTCCAGCACTCCCTTGTTAAATTTTAGATCAATTACGGATACCAAAAAACCTGGCTCAAACTTCACTCCTGCCTCAGCTAGCTGGGAGGCACAGTACATTTCGTCTACAACTATACCAGGACCTCTATCTGGGAGCCTTTGGAGATCATTAGGCGAGCAAAAGTATGTCATCAAATCAACAAAGTGCATTACTACTTCTGAATATTGATCAGTAGTAGGCCTATTTTGTAGAATTCCGTAACTACCAATGTAGTAACAAGTAAGCTCGAGGAAGCTGGATCCATATGGTGAAGGCCGCGAGTCGAGTGGAAGCAGGTCATATAATTTCTTAATTATAAGAAAGGCAGTTGATTCTCAAGTAATAGTAAGTCTAATTCAATCCTATTTCCCTGCCATTGCTTTATTAATTCTTTAAGGTTGCCTGACGAACCTTTCAAGAAAAACTCAATGATGAAGCACGCATCCACCAGGATTATTTTCATAAAATCGTCGGACTCAATTTCAATTGTTCCTTCATAACATTCGCGAACGCTTTGCTCCAAGTTTTTTACGATGCTTACTAAATCCTCCAAATTAATATTGACCCTTTTGATGAAATCTTCGAAAAGTTTTAGTTTAAAATTTTTCATGGATTGTAATTTGGGTGAGTGGTAGTGAAAAGGCCCTATTGAAATAAGCTGAGGAGTGTAAGCTTCTTCGTTCAATTTCCGAATCGAAACTGGAACCCTGTAAATACTTCTACTTGATGTACGAAAATTAAGGTTTCTGATTTGATCTAAAGCACGCCCGATTTTCTCTACCAACCATGTACACTGAATCACTGATCTTCATTTTTTGCTGCAGCATTAGTTTTTTCTTCTGGAGTGTTTAAAGCTGCTGATTCCTCCATCTATCAAGATTTCTTTCCTTTTAACCCGAATTTTCTGACCAGATAAATAGGAGACCAATAGAAAGAAAAATCATTGCAGACCAAAAGCAAATTTAATTATGACAAAAGGGATCCACTTAAGAAATTATGAAGAATATACATTGGGAGCCTTGGGGAGCCAAGAGGGCCCCCCCACAACCCCTGACTTCGTCCCTGCCTAAATTATAAAAAGAAAAAAAGCCAAATCTCGGTGAAATTCCGGAAAAATATACAACCTTAATTAGGATTTAATGCCATTCACGTGAAACAACAAGAAGCAATTAATATAATCTCCATCAACTATATATCTGATCCAGCTGTTTATCACAAGTAGTACAGTTTATGTTAAAAATTGTAAAAAATGATCTCTCTTTATATATATATATATATATATATCACTGCTGCTAAGAGGAGGAAATATGGGGCCACCTGGTAAATAACGAAGTACTCTGAGCTTCTGTGCCACTGATATTGAACAAAAGCTAGGTGGCTGTTGATCACCTTTGTACGCGGTGGAGTGTATAACAAGGCAATAAAATGCTGGCGGTGCTGCTCTGAAACATTACAGCGATGGTTATATATAGAGAAATATAACCACATTTTGCAAGATTGAATGGTAGTGAAATTGTTTGAGTTAAGATGTTTTTTGAATTCGGAAAAATGGAGAAAAAACTTAAATAAAAATATTATAAAGTATATCATTTTATTAAAATATTGATTTTTATATTTTGCTTTAAAATTTTTAAAAGTACGCTAATTTTTATGTTTAAATATTCTTCCATTTAACTGATCGTAAGTGATGAAGAAAGAACAAACTTTTTTGAATGGTGCAATTGTGTCAATTGCTTGCTTGCATACCCAATTGATCTTGTTGAGTAGGCCTGTTCATCCGGGTCGGGTTGTACCCAGCCCAGTTTGAAATTTTAATATATTTTTTAATATTTTAATTTTTTTTAAAAGATTGAAGAAAATTTTAAATCCGGATTTCGGATTTGGGAATTCGGAACCCGGATGAACACCCCTACTGTTGAGTATCTTAATGGTAGAGCTATCTTGGACCTCGAAGATTAGTGTCGGGTCCCTCTTTACAAAAAGGCATCACACTACAGCGGTCGCCACAACCTTCTAGCCCGACTTCGTGAAATTTGGCTTGAGCCGCGAGGTCCCACTGTTTTAGAATCTGTTCTACTATGCCTTAATACGGTGTTTAAGGTACTTCCATCTATGGTATCCTTAAATTGTCGTTTTAAGTTCTTTTATTAGTTTTTGAGTTAAGGTCTTATTATTATCTCATAATACTAGTATATGAGTGTTCCTGAAGTAACACCCCCAACCCTAGGACTATGAGGACTGCCTTCCTGTCTAATTCGCCACTGGCATAGGTAAGGAGGGAAATCACTCGATCATTCTTACCCTATAGGGATGAGAAAATCAGACTTTACTTTTCCCAACGAGCAAATTTGTCGGTGTGTATTTTAGTGAGGAATTTTTTTATGCGCATGGCTTAGGTTACAAGATATTCCCAATGACGGGCTACTTGTTTGAGAAGAAGCCCAGTCCTTTCGACGGCTTTGTGTCATTCCTTTTCGAAAAAAGACAAGAAGCTAAGAAAACTGATGATGATGCAATGTCATATGGGTACAAGATACTAATGAACTCGCTGTACGATAGATTTGGTATAAATCCTTTTTTAATTGAGTGAAGAAATTAAAAAAAATAAAAGGACTTCTTTTTTATATAAAAAATGATATATACTTTAATAGATTAACTACTCGTCTCATTTTAATTTTAAAAATTTTCATTAGATGCACTCTTTTTTTGAACTTGACCAATTAATAAAAAAAAATTATTAAGTTTTTTTTTTTTTAAATTCAAAAATAAAAGGTTGGTTTCTTAATCTTTTTGATGTATTTTATTACATGTATAAATATAGCATGACGAAAATAAACAACATAAAGATGCAACCATCTGGAGAAGCAAATACAACGGGTATGCTAATCAGTAAGATTGATGAAGTAGCAATTAATGCAAAAACAGCCAATTGAAAAGCAATAGTCATGTTTCTAATCCTCCAATTTATCAACAAAAGACTTTTTGTTTAAACTTCAGTTGTACAAACTGATCAGCAATTGCAACAACCTTAATTTTTTTTTTAAAAAAAAAACTTCAATTGAAATTGAGCACTACGAGTAATTGCTACCAGTCAAATCCAAGTTTGAAGTTGTTATAGCGCCCTTATAGCACAATAGCATTTTAAGATTAATTCATCATGCGGGCAGCCATGTGGATGCTTCCACTAACATTAGTTAAAGGCCACTAGGGGGCAACATGGAAGATTTTCAACTTTTGTTTAGCGAGAAACATCTCTGTTTTGATTTTTCCAAGATTGTATTAACTTTATTAATACCGTTGGCAAATATTAATCAAACTCAAGTTTTGGTTAGAGTAAAGCTTCGGTCGGGTTATCTTCAAAACCTCATTTTGCTGACAATCAATCCTTTGATACCACTTATGCATTCTCTCAAAACACATTGTGAACCCGCATACACTAAATCATTTTCTAATTACTGAGAACAGATCACCGAGTAAACTGTAAAACTTATCCTTTCCTTCGACCTCTGCTTGGTTTTTGGATTTTCTATCAATCTGGCTGTCATGTGAAAAATTTTCGCTCAAACGCTCACCATGACAAGATAAATTCCTTAATACCCAAGAAGCGACGGGCCCGGCCAGTAATCCGACCCCAAAAGCATTGATTCCACTATTTTCTTTTTATTATTTATTTATTTATTTATCACACTCAAATTCAGCAGTTTTTCAGATCAACTGTCCTTTTCTTCGGCCTGTTCTCTCACGCTTTTCTACAAGCATAATCATTTATTTATTGTGGGCTTTTCTTAAGCCTTTGAACGGCAGCGTTCCGAGACCTTCTTCGGTCCTGGACAAATTCGTGAGAATATGCCCACCCAACGGAGATAACAGAGTGTTGATCTACACGAAGATGTTGCGAGGAATAAATCTATATAGAATCGATTTTAAAGAGTAGATGAAAAATTGTTTTTGATTTAAAAAAAAATCTTCTCATTTTTAATCTTATTTTTATAAATTTAATGAATTCCATTCATTAGATCCAAATATAGTAGCGTGCGTATGTTGACGCGCGTAAGATTTTGACACCAGACAGAATAGTGATTATTCTGCAGGCTAATTTCAACAGATGATTAACAGGGAAGAACACGAAAAAATCAACCAAAACACAAAGAATACGTCTCTGAGATTTAACTGAATATTATGAAATCAAGTAATGTCGAAAACCAGTCCACAAGCCGGATTGTATAGCCAAAAATCGATTGTATCCGAACTTTACAAAAAATGGCAAAATCCTTAAAATCACGTCAAATTGAAATTCAAAATAAAATGAGCAATCTACAAAAAATAGGGTCTAAATCGGGTTTAAAATTACTTCCTAACTGAGAAACGAAATATTATTAAAAATATTAAAAAATAACTAAAAATAATGATTTGGAAGGAAAAACAGTGGAATTTGAGGTTGAAAAAAAGGCACATGGAGCTATGCTCGATGTGGACAGCGTGCGCGTCGAAAAGAGCTTTCCGAATTGGGGTCTTATGCGCGATTCCGACCCCCGTAACCCAAGTTATGGCCAAAAGACTCAAACACACAAAAAACTGTCTAAATTAGAATTGATATCGCAATTACTTCTTGCTTTTTATGATATCTCAGCGCTATCAATATCCAATTTGACATGTCAGCATCATTTGTCTCGGATTCCTTTGTATCAGATTCAAGAGTGACTAAATAAAAGAAAATTAGACATTAGGTCATATGGATTATAAGCAAGTTTAAACTTTAGATCCAATATGCTTAATTAATATTTATTTGGGAACGGTGAACAATATCTTACCATTATCATGAAACCGTAACTTAAACGTTGAGATAAGATATAGAATTCTAAAAAAATTTCATAATTTTCATTCTCAAATATCTTAAATATAAAATATTTTTTATTTTCAGATTTGCAACTTTTTCATCTTACCTAATCATTATTTAGACACAAAAATCAATACCTTTTTTACAAACTTAATAATAAAACACAAAAATGAATATTCAACTACTTTTACAAACTTTAAAATAAAAATAATATTAAAAATCATATTCAAATAACTTTTTAATCTTATAATATTGTTATTCAACATTTTCACTCTAATTTCTCAAAACCAACTCAAACATAATCTTAATTCAAATTATTTTATTATTATTCATAAAATTACGAGATATCTTGATACAAATAAAAACATATAATAGAAATTAGATATTTGTAACAAATAATATCTTCTAGGCCAGTAGATCTAACAAATCAAGTACTCCTAAACAAAAATAAAAAAAATATAGTAGAAACGTCAATAAAAGTGTTAGTAGAAACAGATCTAGTACTAAACAATGAAGAAAGAGAATATACAAAAAAATCCATTCTCTCTCCTCAAAATGAGATTCTCTCTACTCCCTTTGAGAGAACTAGCAATGAGTTAGCTATACCTTACTGCATCTCTTTATTTTAGACTTAAACTTAAAATAATGTTCATATTGGTCTGGTTATCTCATCTCTATTTTAGAGTTTTGTTATAATAAATTATAAAGTCTGGCTATGTTTGGAGGGTTCCTATTAATGCCTCCATCTATATATTTTATTATATTTTAATTAAAATAGACCAGCTATGTTGCGTTTTATTGCATTTTTTGCTACAGTATATGTTTGGAGGGTCCCGGCTATGCATCTGAGAAATAAAAAAATAATTTATTGTTTATTAAAATTAATATTTAATATAATAAGTGTAATTGCATTTTTTTTAGAAAAATATTTTTTATATTAAAATATATATTATTATTTAGACTTTAATTTAACTAAATTAATGTAGACTCCTTAACTAAATTATATGAATTATAACCAAAAGAGCAAAATTAACCTTCATTTTAGACTTAACTTTGATAGCACCATTACTAATGCTCTGAGTCTTCTCCCTACCTAAGAGTTCTCTAACCTAACTTTCATCATTATCTTCTCACATTTATTTCATTTTCGTCAGCTTTTCTTTCTCTTTCCTCCTCATTCTTTGTTTCAAGCACGTTTTCATAAATTTCCTTTTTAAAAGCCGACCTTTCCCTTTCAGTATAGATGCTTTAGTACAACAGGCTGAAGCTCTTACATGGGATGGCATTCTTTTGAAACCTACGACAGCTATTGTCTCAAATTTCGATGACCAGGTATTGGGGGGTAAGTTGGTTTCTTCTAAACCTTTGAACAAAAATGCTTTTCAGTCCACAATCTGTGCTGCCTGGAGTTTTGCTGAGGGCCTGAAAATCCAAGATATTGAAAATAACTCTTTCTTGTCTACTTTTCCTTCTAGAGAGGTTAAAATGAGAGTTTTTCTCAATAGACCTTGGAATTTCTGGGCCTTTATATGCAGGGGTGGAATTAGAATTTGATATTTGGGGGACGATTAACTTATATTTTTTTCTTCAAATTATGCTCGACGGCGATCGTTCATATAATAAAATTTATCTATTTTCATTTTTGAAGTAAAATTCTTAACAATTTCTTTCAATATAAACTAGCAAATGATCTAAGTTGTCTAAGTAAACGAGAGTAGATTAATAATTCCAATAAATTGATAGATTTTTTTTGCATAGTTTGTCAATTAACGAATATTTTCAATTAATTTTGTAATTTAAGATTGTTATTTCCTTTAGTTTATTATATGAGAATAATAATCTAAGTTGTCTAAATAAATGAGAGTAGATTAATAATACTAAAATTTGAGAGTTACTGTCTAAATTGTCTAAAAGCCTAAAAAGAATATGGTTTTGAAAGAATGGCCAACGGGTTTGAGTTTGCACGAGATAAATGAGAAATGAGGGGGAATAGCCACACTCAGTACACCCCCCCTCATATGAACAGTGTTGTGAACAATGCATGACACTGTTTATGTGAGGGGAGTGCCCTGAGTGCTGGCTACTTCCCAACATTACTCCGAGATAAATATGGTAACTTCTACTTTTTGGGTTCGGATCTTTGGTCTAACTCCAGATACATGACCGAAAGCATAGCCAACAAAATTGACGAGTTCTGGGAAAATTCTTGGAAATAGATGAGTCTCTTCTACCTGCAGATAACAATGTTTCACCTTTTCTGAGAATTAGAGTTAAGATCAATACTGAGAACCCTTAGTTGAAAATGCCATCCTTCCTAGGATCAACATGAGTCCAGCAAACATAACGTTCAAATATGAACGTACAAGAAACATTACCTTTCGTGGCAATTTTAAATTCGCTGCATCAAAATTCGTTGTGTATGCTTACTTTTTATGGCGATTTATTGTTCGCCGCTGTTAGTAACATTTATTTGATGGAAGCCAATGTGTTAGTGCGTTTTATGAATGTTACAGTGAAAAACATTGCCGAAAATTGGATATGGGCAAGTGCGGAGAAGTATATTCGCTGCAATTATAGTAATAATCTCCATTGCAGTGATATTTATTCGCTGCAAGGTAGTTTTATAAGCCCGCAAGAATAGCCGCTCTTTCTTCCCCCCACACTTTCGATTTTCCCCCCACCTAACTTCTGTACATCACTCCGCGTGAAGAACGCCCAAAAAACCCTTCCCTAGCTGCGATTGCCAAAGCCCTTGATCTCACCAGCGACGTGCTCCACTGAAGACTGCCACTGCCCATGCTCGGAAGGGATGGTTTAGCCAATCCCTCGAATTTATATTTTGAAAGGACGATTTAGAAAATCTGTCAAGCTACAATGTGTGTAGATTCTACCTTAATGGAAAACAAAGAAAGTAACAAGAAGAATGAAAAATTGTTGTGATGATTCATTGCCGTATAGGTTCATTACAGTGTGTATTTATACACAATTGCTTGAGAATATTCCTTCTAATAGAATTGGACACGTATACAATGGGAAGAAATTATTCTAGACTATTCTATTGTCTTCTTGTGTTGCTTTGTCAGCTGGTGAGCTATCTCCTTCTTTAGTATTGCTAATATGCCCCAGCAAGCCAAGCAGGGCTAGAAGAACTGTGAGGCTTGATCTAAGAGTGGAAAATCTAGCAGTGGATAACGGTTTTGTAAGAATATCTGCTAGTTGATCTTTGCTGGAGAGAAAAGAAACTTGCAGAGTCTTGTTATGAATGCGATCCCGAACGAAATGATAATCAATGTCCACATGTTTAGTACGAGAATGCATGACTGGATTAACTGAGAGGTAAGTAGCTCCCAAGTTATCATAGCAAAGGATGGGTGCAGTGGATAGAAAAATTCCCAATTCAGACATTGGGGACTATACCCAAATTAGTTCACAGGTTGCATTGGCTATAGTTTTGTATTCTGCCTCTGTACTAGATCTGGCAATAGTGGACTGCTTCTTTGAACTCCAACTGATCAAATTTGTGCCATAAAAAAGACAGTGACCCCCTGTGGACTTTCTGTCGTCCGGATACCCTGCCTAGTCGCCATTAGAAAATACGGACAAAGCAGGGGAAGAAGAGGGTCTAAGGACCAATCCATATTTAAACGTCTGCTTTAAATAGCGCAGGATGCGCTTTACAGACTGCCAATGAGATACACATGGTGCATGCATGAATTGACATACTCGATTCACGGAGAAAGCCAGATCAGGTCTTGTAAATAGCAAATATTGGAGACTACCTACCACACTCCTGTAGAGTGTTGGGTCTTCCATGAAGGTAGAATCAAAGGCAGATAATTTGACGGAAGGGGACATTGGACTATTCACGGGCTTGCAGTTATCCATATTAGTTTTCTTGAGTAAATCCAAAATATACTTTCTTTGAGATAGAACCAGACCAGCAGAGTCACAATGACATTCAACTCCCAAAAAATAATGAAGAGCACCAAGATCTTTTAAAGGAAAGTCAAGACTAACCAAATGAATAAGCTGGGAAATAACAGATGAATCCGAGCCAGTTAAGATCACATCATCCACATACACCAAAAAACGTATAACAACCGATTGGTGTCTATAAATGAATAAGGATGTATCTGATTTGGAAACAACAAAACCCAGCTCAAGTAATTTCCTACTCAATCGTGCATACCACGCACGGGTGGCTTGTTTAAAGCCATAAAGGGCTCGATTGAGCTTGCAAACATAGTGGGGAAATTGAGGATGAACAAAGCCGGTGGGTTGGTACATGAATACTATCTCATCCAAAGTCCCGTGCAAAAATGCATTTTACACATCCAATTGATGGATCGGCCACTGAGAGGATATAGCGACAGAGAGAACCAACCTGATAGTAGTGGGCTTGACCACTGAGCTAAATGTCTCGGAGTAGTCCAGCCCCTCCAGTTGACTGTAGCCCATGGCTACGAGTCTAGCTTTATGCCGCTCAATCGAACCGTCAGAGAGAAATTTGGTTTGAATATCCAGCGGCATCCCACAAGGTTCTGAATAGATGAAGGAGGAACCAGCGTCTAGGTATTATTGGATAGTAATGCGTCGAACTCAAGTTGCATAGCTTTTCTCCATTCTGGGAACTTGGATGCTTCGGTTACAGAAGAAGGGTCATCAGGGGTAGCAAGGGAGGTAACATGGGCGTGGGGCTTTGGCCACGCAATAGTGCCGTCGGTGGGGATTTTAGGAAAGTGGAGATGAGATTTAGAGCGAGTTTGAATGATACGAGGAGGTGAAGAATACGAAGATGAAGAAGAGGAAACATCTGGAAGACTTGCAGGTGCCCTAGGGGAAGAAGAACTCGAATCATGAGAATTAGTGGTTTCTGGACCCAAGGAAGGAGAAGATAACATAATGGGCTGTGGGATCGGAGAAGGAGATGGAGAGTGACAAGAGTGAGATTGTGAGGAGGTTATGGGCTGGGAATGTGAGGATGGGTTAGGCAGTAGGACAGCCGGTGAATGAGACCGTGAGATAGATATGGGCAATACAGATGTAGAAGAGATGGGCCGAACAGAAAGTGGGTTGGGTAGGAGTGTATGGGAGGGAGATTCAAATTGTGGATTGGGCTTTTGAAAAGGAAAGATGCTCTCATCAAACAGTACATCTCTAGACACATACATTCTGGATGTGGGAATATGATAACAAAGGTATCCATGATGAACCTTACTATACCCGAGAAAGATACAAGGTAAGGATCGATAATCCATTTTATGCTTATTATAGGGCCTAAGATTGGGCCAGCAAAGACAACCAAAAGTTTTAAAAAAAGTAAGATCGGGAGACTTATTCCATAACAATTCAAATGGTGATTTATTATGTAGCACATATGTGGGTAGGCAATTGATTAAATACACTGCAGTAGTGAATGCATCGGACCAGTATTTCTGAGGAGAAAACGAATGAGCAAGAAGGGCTAGTCCAGTTTCGACAATATGCCTGTGTTTTTGTTCAGCCAAACCATTTTGTGAATGAGCGTAGGGACAAGCTAGTCGATGTGATATACCAAAAGAGTGTAGAACATGATTAAGAGACCGAAACTCTCCACCCCAATCAGATTGTAAGGCACAAATTTTTGCATTAAGGGATATTTCAACATGACGTTTGAAAGAAAGAAATGTAGTAACTAAATCAGATTTACATTTCAGAGGAAACATCCATGTGAACTGACTGTAGTCATCTACAAAAGCTACATAATACCAAAAACCACCTCTTGATAAAATGGGAGCAGGTCCCCACACATCAGCAAATAGCAGTTGCAGAGGAGCGGTGGACCGAGAACGAGAAGGAACATAGGGAAGTTGATGGAGTTTGGCTTGACAGTAGGAGGAGCATAACCCAGTATCGAAGGAGGACTTCACGGGTAATGAGAGGTTGGAAATTATTTTATGAACTAATTGCATAGATGGATGGCCTAAACAGACATGCCATTGGAAAGGAGAGACTCGAGACCCAATGAACGCTTGAGGAGAAGTCTTCACGGGCGGAAACACATACATTCCATTTTTAGTAGGGCCTTGGAGAATTGTTTTCCTAGTGTGTGAATCCTTCACATAGAAAGAAGAGTGAAATTCAAAAAACACACGGTTATCTTCACAGAATTTACGAACAAAAATCAAATTCTTAGAATTTGAGGCACATGAAATAATTAAGAGAGAAGAAGATTGCCAGATGATGATGGAATGCTGGAGTTGCCGACATGATGAATGGGCAGTTTGTTACCGTCACCGACACACACCTGCTCGTCTCCCTTGTACTCAGAAGGATTCATAGAAAGATTAGAAAAATTGTGAGTGAAATGGTGAGTGGCAATAGAATCAGCATACCTATTGGTGTCAACCGAAGAGGCAGTATCGTGAGATAATGAGGGGGCAGAGGTGAGATTAGCAGAGAAAGAAGGTGGAGGGGGAGTTTGATAAGTATGATCAAACTGATAGTAACATTGGACAGCTGTGTGACCTTGATGATGGCACACTTGACACTGAGGACGATTGGGAGAGAAGTGGGAAGGATTGAACCGACCATTATTACGGCCACGGCCACGGCCATGGCCACGACCTCTGTTACCTCCTCTGCCTTGAGATGAACCCCTTCCTCTGTTCCCAAAATTTGTAGTGTTTATGGTTGTAGAGTTTGCGAAGAATTCAGGTGCACCATTTAGGTTGGTCTGTAAGTGGGAAATTCTGGATTCATGGGTGAGAAGGTGACTGTAAACTTCAGATGGGGTGAGATTTGGCATTAAGGTGATGCCCGTAACTACAGCGTCAAAATTAGTACCCACACCAGCCAATACATAAGTGATGAAATCAGAGGGGGATAAGATTTTACCAGCAGCAGCAAGAGTATCTCGAAGGAGTTTAGCCTTCTGATAATAATTAGCGATAGAATCTGAGACTTTTTTTAGTGTCGTGAGTTGGTATTGAAGTTGCATGGTACGTGCTTGAGATTTGGATGAAAACAGATCCTCGAGAATGTCCCAGATCTCCTTCTAAGTAGAAGCATCGATAACATGGCCAATAAGATTTTCCGAGAGGGAGGAGTTAAGAATGGTCATAATCGCTTGATCTTGTTGTTTCCAAGAAAGGTATGACGGGTTTGGTTTCTGAGAACTTTCATCAAGCAGGTTTGGTGCACCGAGAGTACCATCGATATACCCATAGACATTTTGACTATTGAGGTAAGGCATAAGTTGCACCTTCCACAATAGATAGTTGTCATGATTAAGCTTAACGGTGATAAAATGGGAGGGAGAAGGAAGGAAAATTTTAGATGCTTCTGCCATGGATGTAAGTCCTTATATGGCTCTGGAAACCATAATGGAAAACAGAGAAAGCAACAAGAAGAATGAAAAACTGTTGTGATGGTTCATTGTCATATAGGTTCATTATAGTGTGTATTTATACACAATTGCTTGAGAATATTCTTTCTAACAGAATTGGACACGTATACAATGAGAAGAAATTATTCTAGACTATTCTATTGTCTTCTTGTATTGCTTTATCAGCTGTTGAGCTGTTTCCTTCTTTAGTATTGCTAATATATCTGTTCTCACATTAATCACTCGAGTGTGTTTCACAGTTAGGGCTAGAGAATTAGGAAATACGTCGAACTGGTTTTGGCTTGGTTTCGCCTCCTCCATCATCATTCGCCCACTCTGTTGTTGCCGATTGAGGTAAGATTTTTTTGAGTTGCTCCATTCGATTTGTCATAAATATTGCTTTGTTTGTAGTGCATTTGTGATTTGGGTGTTTTTTTGTCAACTGTTGGATGATTTGCATGATGAGCCTAATATAATTAGGAAAATAGGAGAGAACAGAATTCTATTTTTGTAACTCAAACCTCCATTTTTAATTGACTATATGTTTTCAACAGAGTTCTTATTGGTGTTGGTTATATTTTGGAATTTAGTGTTGCTGGAATTTAGTCTTGGAAGTGTTGTTGGAATTTAGTGTTTAACTTACTGCAAATAATTCATCTAGCTATCTTGAACTCATGCTTTTTAAGACTTTGAGAGATATTTTAGTTACAAAATGATTTTATAAAAATAATTTTATCTATGTAGCAGTTCTCTGAATGTATTATGTACACATGACTTAGGGGGATGCTCAGCTTAATTTCGAGATTTTAAAAACTAAGATGTGTACTATTGGATAGTTCAACAAAATCGATTTCAGGGGTCCCAACTCCCTTAAACCATTTGCCTAGCTACCAAGGAACTTCAAGTGAGATATAATAAATTAAGATCATAAATATTTGAGTTTCTGACATTAAAAAATACTGTATAAAATGAAAATGCCAAAGTATACACTTTTCAAAATATTTATGGTTGATTTCACCTTTTTTTATAATATAATTAAATTTAGAATTTTTCCTTTGTGTTTTTGGAGTTTGAAGTTGGAATTCTGCCTTAAAAGTTTATAATCTAAATATTTATACAAATAGATAGCAACTGTGTTTTGATAATGACATTTCAATCCAGTACTAAAATGTTAAGGGAAATCTCATGCAGTGCAAATATTAAGAGTACTTTAGCTATATATATATATATATTGCAGTTGTCTTTTTGTGAGTGTTTAGCTTATGAATTAATGCTTTGTACTGATATTTTGATGAGTTTTTGTTTCTGGGTTGATAGACAAGGTAATTAGCCGGTTAATCTATTTTTTTTAATCCGATTATCCTTGTTTACTACTTGAGATTTGGGGACGTTGGGTTTAATTTTTCAGCCTATAAAAGTTTTTCTTGTGGCACCTTTTATTTCTGATATTTTTCTATAGCCAATTTTTTTCTCGTTACAGACTTCAATTTTCTAAATGATTTCAGAAAATTATCACTGAAAAGAACCTGTTGCAAACGGGAAAAGAAAGAATACATAAAATTCTAAAAATTTATCAAACTGACTTCCAAGCTATAGGTAGAATTTAGAAGGAGTTCTTAAGTATGGTTAAGCTCACTAGCTATAAATCCCTTTTGGAAAATTCTAAAAATTCAATAGTCTCTAGGTTGTTGGATATGACCATGAAGCTTGAAAATGAAGTTATGTTTGGTCTGATACTTATCATTATAAATCACGTATCTGCAGAAAAAAATAAAACAAAAAATTGTAATGCATAAATGGTAGTAAAGTTAGAAAATGGAAAATCAAACGAAAACGTCAAAACTTTATGAAAATTTGGCTGGAAAATGAACATAAATACTGTATACTTTAAGGACTAATGGCACTAAGCCTAGCTATATATAACAGAAAATTCTCTGTTTCTGTAGGAAAATAATGGTGCATATATATAGCACTAAGCTTTAGTTTACAACTAAACACCTATCTATCTCCCCAAATACAAATCATGCCAAAATCTATATCCCCAAACACAGCATGAAGTGTATGTTTAAAATTACATTTTATTAAATGCATTATTTTATTGGTAAGGTTGGATTATTCATCTAATTTACGTTTGTAATTGTTACATCCCAGGTGGTTCTCATGTGGAACATCAACGACCCAAGTATACATATTTTGTAGATTAAGTAATTTCATTCAGTGTTAGACATGATCCTATGAAGAAATCTCTTATTAATTTCAAGTGGTAAGGTAACACTAGCTAGTGTTACAAAATGCTTAACAACTTTTTATATTATTTACTGCAGTGCTGAGGGCAAACTGCATCTAATTTCGACTTTCTTAGGTTAATCACTCAGGTAATTAAACATCTTTGCTAGTGATCCTCCTGATTTTATGTGTATTTCTTTATTGTTGTTGTCTATGTTTTGTTATTGACTGCTTTATATGTATGTTCTATACTGGGATATCAAACGGCGTGTTTTTGGTTAGATCTTGGAATTCTTTGATCATCAATGTAGTAGCTACCTCCCCTATGTTTAAGTTGGTGCTTTGTATAAAATCTGTCCAAGCTTTTGAGTTAGGAAGAGGATGATTGAATATTGTGATGAGTTAGGAAGGTGATGATTGAATATTGTGATGAGTTAGGTGTTGGAAATCAACACGCAAATCAAATGAGCTGGAGGCTTCTGGAAGATGAAGTTAGGCACCGTCAGTAGCAGCTGGAAGGTAGGCGCTGCCTGGAAATTCAAGAATGCAGGCCGCCGGAATTCGACCGTTATTTTATGTTCACACTATTTCTTTGTTCTATAAATACATGTAAGATTGTAATGAGGAATGTGAGTCTGTGGTGAGGTTCGTTAGATAGATTAGAAGCTGTAAGAGTTGAGAGAAACCATTGTAAATAGTTGGTTTGTTGTTTAATACAAATTCTCCTCTATGTGTGTGTGGACGTAGGCTAAATTGGCCGAACCACCTTAAATTCTGGTCTCCATATTATTTGTGAGTTTCCGCCGATCCCAACAAGTGGTATCAGAGCCGGTAGGAGGTTGGATTTGTGAATTTTTGTGAAAGACCCATTTTTAAATTTGATCGAAATCAAGTTTGGAGGATACCATCAGATTCCTCAGGTCAAGACGAAGATTTTAGTGAAAATTTTGTCTCGAACGGATACCGGGAACCTCCACATGCGTCGCATGCGCCGAACGAGCTCAGGCGACGCGCCGACCACTCTCGACACATGTCGCACGCGCCAGATGAACAAGGAAGAAGACTCTGACCCGGATTCCGGGCGATCCGACCCGTACCCACTCCCAACCCATTTTTCGACCCGCTCCAGCAACCCATCAGGGAAGGAATATTCCGTTAGCATATTACGTCGCCGGCAGGAATATTCCGTCACCGGCAAGAATATTCTGTCACAGATTGGAATATTCTGGTGAAAGAATATTCCGGTAAAGAGGGAATATTCCGTCGACGGTAGAGAATATTCCGATTGATGGAGGAAATATTCTGTTGACGTTAGGGAATATTCTGTTTCAGAAAGAATATTCTGTTTGTCTTATTTTTGAAGTTTTCGGCACAATTCTGATTGTTTTGGAATGAGACAAAAGTCGTTTTCAAGGTTTTCCACCATTCCGGACGCAACGGTGAGCTCTGTTTGTTGAGATTCAACTCTAAACATTGAGAAAATGTTACTCAAGTCAAAGATTAAAGCCGAACTGATGGAGGATTCAGGAGCAGGTGCGATGATCAAGCTAACATCTACAAATTACGCACTATGGAGACCTCGAATATAAGATCTCCTGAATTGTAAAGATCTCTTCGATCCAATTGAAGAGAAAAGCGTAAAGCCAGATGATGTAGCGGAAAAAGACTGGCATAAGTTGAATAAGAAAACTATTGGTCAGATCCGACAGTGGATTGATCATAGTGTTTTTCACCATGTTGCACAGGAAACGGATGCCTATCAGTTGTGAAAAAAGCTGGACAACATGTACCAGGCAAAAACTACACAGAACAAGGCATTATTAATGAGACGTCTTGTCAACTTGAAACTCAAAAGCGGCATCTCAGTGGCCGCACACACCAACGAGTTTCAGAATCTTATAAATCAACTTGCATCCGTAGACTTTAAATTCGGAGATGAATTGCAATCTCTACTACTTCTTAGTTCCCTACTAGATAGCTGGGAAATATTAGTGGTCTTACTCAGTAATTCAGCTCCAGATGGAAAACTCGCCATGTCAATGGTGACAGATGCCTTGTTTAATGAAGAGGCTAGACGAAAGGAGGCTGGAGGAGACCAGACAGATGCCTTTGTAACAGAAGGAAGGCATAAGAGAAATAGTAGAGGTAGAAGTCGAGAAAAGAACGGAAGTCAAAGTAAAGGGAGATCCCAAAGTCGCGGTAAACAGCGAAAGAAGGGAAAATGCTTTTACTGTGGTATTGAAGGCCACTTTAAAAGAGAATGCCGAAAGCTACAGAATCAGCCAAGCAGTCAATCAAAGCACGAAGAAGGCGAAGCTGCAGTGACGCGTTCTGGAGATTGTGTACTCCTTTCCGCTGGTGAATAATCTTACTTGCACGTTTCAAGCGAGGAAGCTGAGTGGGTAATAGATACAGCAGCATCCTATCATGCCACTCCTTGTAAAGATTTCTTCAGTACTTACAAGGCAGGAGACTTCGGTACAGTCAGGATGGGAAATTCAAGTTTCTCAAAGATCATGGGCATTGGAGATGTCAGAATAAAAACCAGTGTTGGCTGTACTATGGTACTAAATGACATTCGGCACGTACCCGATCTTCGACTCAACCTAATTTCTATAAGAACCCTTGATCAATAGGGTTAATAAAGCATTTTCAGCAACAATGCTTGGAAATTGAAAAAAGGAACCATGGTCGTTGCACAGGGACATATCTGTGGTACTTTGTACAAATCAAGTGCTAAGATATGTGCAAACAGTCTTAATGTAGCTGAGGATGATACATCGCCAAACTTGTGGCATCGGAGACTTGGCCACATGGGAGAAAAATGGGTGTTTATGCTTGCAAATAAAGCATTGATCACAGTAAATAAAGGTATTGCTCTCAACCCTTGTGAATACTGTTTATTTGGTAAACAGCATAGAGTTTCATTCCAGACATCTGCTGGAGAAAGATCAGAGTTATTGAGCTTGGTACACTCTGATGTTTGCGGTCCTTTTGAAGTTGAATCACTTAGAGATAACAAATATTTTGTTACTTTTATTGATGATGCTTCACGAAAAGTGTGGGTGTATTTCCTAAAAGGGAAAGATCAAGTTTTTGAGCAATTCAAAAACTTCCATGCCATGGTAGAAAGAGAAACAGGCAAGAAGCTGAAATGCCTCCGGACAGACAATGGAGGTGAATACACTTCTCGAGAGTTTAGAGAATATTGCTCCAGACATGGCATCAGACACGAGAAGTCTGTCCCCTACACCCCACAACACAATGGTGTAGCAGAACGGATGAACCAGACCATTTTGGAGCGAACCAGATGCATGTTGAGTATGACAAAGTTGCCTAAGCCATTCTGGGGTGAAGCAGTAAAAGCAGCCTGTTACCTGATCAACAGAACACCGTCAGTTCCACTGCAGTTCGAAGTCCCAGAGATGGTGTGGTCAGACCGCAAGATATCATACTCTCATCTAAGAGTATTTGGGTGCAAAGCATTTGTACATGTATCCAAGGAGAAAAGACAAAAACTTGATGAAAAGTCTACTCCGTGTTTTTTCATCGGCTATGGAGATGAAGAATTTGGATATAGATTATGGGATCCAAAAGCGAAGAAGGTCATCAGAAGCAGGGACGTTGTGTTCCATGAAGACCAGATGTTTGGATCAAAACAAACAACTCCAAGTGCTCCAGAACCAGCTCTGAGTTCACTACCACTTCAGTCTGTCTCAAACACTGAAGATAGACAGGAAGTTTCTCCAGAAGAAGAAGAGGATAGTGACAGCGGAGAAACCAGTACTGAGCAGGGGGAGCAGTTACCCTCTCCATCAGAAACTGCAGAGTTTCCACAGTTGTCAGGTAATCAACCTCAGCAGGACAGATCCTCTAGAGGGCGATTGTTGATTCCGTCTCGAAGATATCCGGAATCAGATTATATTTTTCTTACAGATGAGGGGGAGCCAAAAAACTTCCCAGAGGCAATATCTCATCCAGACAGCAACAAATGGATGCAAGCTATGCAGGATGAGATGAACTCGTTATAGAAGAATCGGACTTATGAGCTGATGGAACTTCCAAAAGAAAAGAGAGCACTGAGAAACAAATGGGTGTTCAAGCTGAAATATGATGGCAAGCAGGTGAAGCACAAAACTCGCTAAGTCGTCAAAGGATTCCAGCAGAAGAAAGGAATCGACTTTGATGAGATATTTTCACTTGTTGTGAAGATGACTTCAATCGAGTGGTCCTCGGATTGGTGGCAAGTCTTGACTTGGAGCTTGAACAGATGGATGTGAAGACAACATTTCTTCACGGCAACCTTGATAAGGAGATTTACATGGAGCAGCCAGAAGGCTTCCAAGTTCCTGGAAAGGAACATTTGGTTTGCAAGTTGGAAAAGAGCCTTTATGGTTTAAAGCAGGCTCCCAGACAGTGGTATAAGAAGTTTGACTCATTCATGATGAGCCATGACTACAAGAAAACTGATGCAGATCAGTGCGTTTACATCCGGAGATTTTCAGAAGGTGACTTCGTGATGTTATTGCTCTATGTTGACAACATGTTGATTATTGGAAAAGATCCATCCATTATCAGGAAGCTAAAGATGGATCTCTCCAAAGTCTTTGATATGATAGACTTAGGACCTGCCCAGCAGATTTTGGGCATGAGGATCACTCGTGACAGGAAGAAAAAGAAGTTATGGCTGTCACAAGAAAAGTATGTTGAACAAATACTACAAAGGTTCAACATGGAGAAAGCAAAGCCAGTCAGTACTCCACTGGCTAATCACTTCAAATTGAGCAAGAGCTCATGTCCCTTATCACCAAAAAAGGTTCAAGAAATGACTACAATACCGTACTCCTCAGCAGTAGGAAGTTTAATGTACGCTATGGTTTGTACCAGACCTGACATTGCTCACGCTGTTGGAGTTATGAGCCGTTTTCTTTCAAATCCAGGGAAAGAACACTGGAAAGCAGTTCAGTGGATTCTCAGGTACCTTAAAGGTACATCAAAGTTGTGTTTGTGCTACGGGAGAGCTAACCCAGTCTTGGATGGCTATACAGATGCTAATATGGCAGGTGATCTTGATGGGAGAAAATCTACATCAGAATATATTTACACATTTGCAGGTGGAGCTGTATCATGGCAGTCCAAACTGCAGAAATGTGTAGCTTTATCTACAACAGAAGTAGAATACATTGCTATAGCAGAAGCAGGAAAGAAAATGTTATGGCTAAAGCGGTTCCTCCAAGAAATGAGAGTTAGTAAAAAAGAGTATAGAATCTATTGTGATAGTCAAAGTGCTCTTGATCTGAGTAAAAACTCGATGTACCACTCTCGGACAAAGCACATCGATATTCGGTATCACTGGATATGTGAAGTAATGGAGCAACAGCTGTTGAAGCTTGTAAAGATCCATACAAAGGAGAATCCAGCGGATATGCTAACGAAGGTAGTCACATACGAAAAACTTGAGTTATGTAAAAATATAACTAGGTTAAGTACCTTGAACTAAAATGTGCCAGGATATCCTCCGTTTGGTGTTGAGGGGGAGATTGTTGGAAATTAACACGCAAATCAAATGAGCTAGAGGCTTCTGGAAGATGAAGTTAGGCACCGTCAGTAGCAGCTGGAAGGTAGGCGCCGCCTGGAAATTCAAGAATGTAGGCTGCCGGAATTCCACCGTTATTTCATGTTCATACTATTTCTTTGTCCTATAAATACATGTAAGATTGTAATGAGGAATGTGAGTCTGTGGTGAGGTTCGTTGGAGAGATTAGAAGCTGTGAGAGTTGAGAGAAACCATTGTAAATAGTTGGTTTGTTGTTTAATACAAATTCTCCTCTGTGTGTGTGTGGACGTAGGCTAAATTGGCCGAACCACCTTAAATTCTGGTCTCCATATTATTTGTGAGTTTTCACCGATCCCAACATTAGGAAGATATTGAATAATAAAAAAAATATTATTTTTGCTGCATGTGCACGCGTCTGTCGTGTTCTAACTGACATAGTTCCTTTAATTCAACAGATACCATTGTTTTTGTGCCATGTTGGGTTCCAAAAACTAAAGGCAGAACTCTGGAAGAGATTCAGCAGTCATGATATTGCATTTGGAGAGATTGGAGGTACATGCTAATTTGGAGGTATCCATTTATGAATGCCCTTTCCATGATTACCTTCAATTAAAGATGATCTTTGAACAGTATGAAATATTAGGAGACGTTATTAGTATATAGTTATGAAGTAAGTGAAGTATTCTTTGACCTAGACAATGATCTGGGGAAAGTTATTAGTAGTTAAATGTTGATTTATTTATTTACTTCTGAATAAATGTTGATTTAATGTAAAATTAATTAAATAGCAACACTTAAGCTGAATTTTGCTATTAAAATCTTCTAGTCAATTCAGATGTGTTAGAGAGGCCCCCATTTTCTAAAAAATTCACGGAAGAATTTTAGTCTGTCTTTCAAAATGATACCAAGGAATTCTTAAGTTTGCTGAGATTCAAATGCTTGTTCCCACTTTTGCTTTATTAATGATGGAAGCTGACGTATGAAGTGGTATAAAATGGAACTTGCACATTGTTTATGTAGTCCTTCCCTATGTTGCACACTTGGCTTACAATGTATCACTTCTTTATGATAATATATCCTCATTTATTTAGATATAACCCTATCAGCTTAAGTTTTTGAGTAATCGAATTGTAAATGGTACCATTATTTTCTCCTCATGAGTTTTTCTTTCTTACGCATTTATTCGGCAGAACTCTGGAAGAGATTCAATTAGATTCAGTAGTGTTAAGGACGTATTCTGCAATCTTGTTTACCGAATCCCGTACGATAGTAACCTGCAAAACAAGAACAAGGGGGGTCGGGGTCCGGGACAGTTCCGACGATCAAGTTAGTGTAGGAGAGGAAATATATGATAGAGGGAGTAAAAGAATCTGTGAGTGTACCGTCTTTTCGTCATTGGTCTGGTGTTATTTATAGGTGTCTCCCTGGGAGGAGGGTCTGTTGTAACGAATGTGCCGGAGATTGGGACATCACTTGACCGTCATCCTTGATAAGGAAGCCTGGTCTGACTCGGTCGGTCTCATCGCATTTATTGAGTATCCCTCCAATTAATGCTCAATTAGACCCTTTTGGAGAGGGGCATTAAATGCCGTTGTATCTTTTGTCAATTTAGTAATTAATGGCATATGTTTGTAGTGTCTCCGCATTAAAGGGAGGGGGGATCTGTAGACCGGCGGCTGTCTGTCATTCATAAATGCGGGAGTGATCATGATGGGAGACAGGTCCAGGGGATATATCAGTACGTGAGCCGTCGTTCTGTCCTTAGCGTGTTCTCGAAGCCGGGGTAACCATTTCCTGGTCTGGTCGGGATAACTAGGGACTTGGCTCGTCCCCGATTTCAGTCTTCCTAGTTGAATTCGGACATTGCGTTGTGGTGGGTGCGGATAACAGGCCTTGGGCCTAATAACCTTGTGGGCTCGGGTTCTGGGAGAGTTGGGCACCCTTTCAGTACCCCGCGAGTTTTTATCGAAGGCACTTCGATAGAAATTTCAAACGTTTTTAGAGCTAGGGTCTTCCTTTTCTTTGCTTGCACTGCCTTTCAATACTGGGCATTGTTCTTTTGATTGCCCCTTTTGAGCGGGAACACGGGGTTGGATGTATTTGGGTGGTTCCAACTGGCATGTCGTTTCATTTACCCACCGGACTTCAGAGGGACGATTTGAATTCTGATCAATTAATGCCGAACCGTGACCTATCATATTCCGTGTCAGGCATTTAATGCAGTTCAAAATTTTATTGTGCCGTCGTTCCGATTCTTGAACCGTCAGTAGTCCGTTATTAAATGGTGAGACGCACGCGCGTGACCATCATTAACTGACTTGTCATTTCGGCGCACGCATCTCACCTCTGATTGGTCAGTTCAGGGCGTGTTTTCTGTTCCCAAGGGCCACGTCTGAGGTGACGGTTTTGGCGTAGCCTCGTTTCCCGCTCGCTTAAGTTTTTGCTTCTGGGTATAAATTACCCAGAAGTCTTGTCACTGTCCTTGCTTCGCTGTTTGTTTTCATGCCATCCTGTTGCCCTTCTTTCTTGCCTTTGCTCTTCGCTACCTTCTCCGTCCTTTCGCTGCTTTCTCTGTTCTTTCTTTCAACTTGCCCCCATGGCTTCTTCTGACCCATGTCCTTTCTTCGTCGGCAATGGTTGGACGTCCACAATGCAGTCCTCCGATGTGGACACGCTTAGGAAGAAACACCGAGTTTCCTGGCGGCATACCCTGGAGGCCCCAGGGATGGCGTCAGGGCTTGTGAACGAGATGGGGGGCTCTGAAGGTGGTCCTCTTCTCGCTAATGTTTTCGAAGGGCTTCCGTCTTCCCTTCATCCGGCCCGTTCGCGAAGTGCTTCACTTCTTGGGTCTGGCCCTTGCCCAACTTATGCCGAATGGGTGGCGCATTTTGCTGGCCACTTGCGTGGCGTTTCGGATCGTTCTTTCTGGGAAGAACGATCCCTACCCCGATCTGACCGCTCGGGAGTTCTTTTCGATGTACCGACTCTTTCGTCGGGATGGGAACGTTGCCGGCTTCCAGATAAAGCCAAAGTGTAGGCTGATCCGAATGGAAGAGAGACATTCGAGTGCCCGAGATTACCACAAAAGGTTTTTCTTCATCTCGGGCAGGGAGTGGGAGTTCCCGGAGGGAGAGGGGAACGAGTTCCCCGTTCAGAGAAACTGGAGTTTCCTCCCCTCTTAGACGCACATGGAGATCGCTCTCACGGCCCAAGAGATCGAGAGGGTGAAAGCCGTCGTATCTTGGGGGGCAGAGGACCCCGACCGGCTATGGTCCGACAATCTCCTTACCGAGGAGAACATTGAAGAGTTTCTGACCCGACCAGACCGGTCTTACGCTGAGGGTCAAAGCTTCTTCACCGTCCCGGAAGAACCTCCAGCCTCCTCTCGTAAGCGGACCTCTGATTGGGAGGTAGAAAAAGAGAGGCGCGTCAGGAGTCGGGCTGGCCAAGCTTCTTCGAGCCGTGGTGCCCGCCCCAGGAAGCAGAGGAAGGGGAAGGGTCCACGGACCGAGGGTCCGGACGGAGGTGTTCCCCCCACAGACTCTCCCGCACGACGTCCCAAGCCGGCTTCCTCGTCGTCGTCCTCGGACGGGCTTCGGTTCTTGCAGACCGAGGGAATAAGGGCCGAGGCCGGGAGGATGGTCATGGAAGCCCAGATCGAGGCGACCGACCTGGCCGGGGTCGACTCCTCAGACGGAGAGGAGATAGAGCGCGCCTTCCAGGAGGCTCTGGATCATGCTGCCGATTTGACTCCGGGGGCCATGCCATTAGCGCAGGAAGACCTGACAGGAGTCGGAGGAGCAAGCTGCTAGGGCGAATCAGTTGCCCACTCCTCCCCCTTCATCTTCCGAGCGCCACTCAGATGCCTCCGAGGGGGAAGATGAAGTACTTGGCGAGGAAGCCGACTCCGAGGGTGTCTGCGAGGGACCCGAGCAACAAGGGGCTCCGGACCAAGAAAATCAGGACGAGGCCACCCCCGAGAGGTCGAGTGAGTCTGACCTTCCCGTGCAAGGGAGCCATATGGAGGCCGCAGATGAGAGCGGTCGACCTGCCGCTGAGTCCGATGAGTCTCCCGAGCGCCCACCCCCGACTTTCGAGAGGGGGTCGACCTCGGGGGTTCACTTTGAGGACGTGTGCCCATCCCCGGGCTTGGAAGCTCCTCCCCGACCCCTATCTCCTTTTCGACTTCAAAGTGGGGTCGCGGTGCTTGGTCAGCTCTTCGGGTCGGATTCGGAGGAAGGAGGTCATCAGGCCGATGAAGCCGGTTCAGAGTGGCCTTCCCGATTCGAACAAGCAAAGGCAGATGCTTCCGCCCGAGTGGCCTCGATGCTGGAGCCTCTGCTGACTCAGGTTTGTTCGGTAGACGTTGTTGAGTTTCGGATGGTCTTTTCTTTCCAAGTTGCTAAGTAAGTTTTTTTTTTTTTTTTTTTGGTGTTTTAGGCCGCCAAGGAGATATCTTGGACAGTGGGGTCCGAGCTGGCCGAGCTTGCTGAATTCAACAATGAGCTTGGAACCGTTTGCAAGTTCGGGCTTTACAAGCTGCAGCAGGCACGGGACTAGTTCGAGCAGTCGCAGGAAACCTGCAGGGGGCTGATCAAATCGGTCGAGAAGTTAGGGGCAGAAAAGAGCAGGCTGGAGAGAGCCAACTCTTTTCTCCGGGCCGAATTGGAGGCGGTCTGGGAATCGCTGGCGGTAGCCCATCGGAGGAATGCCTGCCTCGTGGACCGAGATCGGCCACTGAGCATGACAAGATCCTTCTTCAGTCCGAGCTAACTGCTCGGACAGCAGAGCTAGCTGCTTCTTCCCAGATTCTATCGTTGAGGGAAGAAGAGTTAGCCATTTCCGAGCAGGCCCGGATTGCTTGGGAGGAGGAACTGGCCTGTTCGAGGCACGCTCGAGAGATTCTGGAAGCGGAGCTGGCGCGGTCTGAGGAAATCCGGGCTGCTCGGGAGTCCGATCTCGTGGGGGCTCGGAGTGCTCTAGAAGAGGCCCATTCGAGGATCGCTGGCCTCGAGTAGCAGATATCTCGGGTGGTGGCAATTCGCAACTCCGCCTGGGGGCACGGTTATGCCGAGGACCTCCGCCGAATAGGATCCCAGCTCCTGGTAGATCCTCAACTCGATCCTCGGAGGATAAGTGTGAAGTCTCTTCATCCAGACCGGGCGGCGAAGAGATTCGTCAAGAAGATCGGGAAGCGTGGCTACCCTCCCTTTGACGACCTGAATCCTCCTCCGCCCCTCCTGAGGCTTGACCTGGTCGATGTAAAAGTTTTTTTTTTTTTGTAATTGAATACGACGTTCGAGTTTGATTCGAGCGAGCTTGTATGATCGACTATATATATGATATTTGAATTTACTCTTCCTTTAGACGCTTTGTTCACTCTGTATTTATTCTTCGGATGCTTTGTTCATTCCGTCTTTATTCTTCGGATGCTCTGTTCATTCTGTCTTTACCCCGCAAAATTTTTTGGTTAAGTGTAAACTTAAAAAAAAAAATTTCCGAGCATACTGGGTCGATGTGTTTAAGATCGGGGTTTAGGAGTTGTGAATTGCTTCACATGGGTAGGCCAGGCGGATGCGTCGCGTGGGTGGGTAGACCGACCCCGCGGGATTCCGAGGCGGATGCATCGCGTGGGTGGATAGACCGACCCCGCGGGATTCCGAGGCGGATGCATCGCGTGGGTGGATTGACCGACCCCGCGGGATTCCGAGGCGGATGCATCGCGTGGGTGGATTAGCCGACCCCGCGGGATTTCGAGGCGGATGCATCGCGTGGGTGGATTGACCGACCTCGCGGGATTCTGAGTGTTTGTTGAGGACTTTATAACGCATTGGATATGAATAACATCGGGCTTTTTATGATTCCAAGAAGCAAATTACATCAGAAGTAAATTACATTAGTAAATGTTACACATAGTACCTCTTAAGCCTCTCACTGTTCCAGGGGTGGGATAGGTCGGCTCCAGAGCTGTCTTTGAGTCGGTAAGACCCGGGTCTGTTTGTTGCCGTCACTACGTAAGGCCCTTCCCATTTTGGTCCCAGTTTTCCTTGTGCTGGAGTCGTGATGCCCGTTTGTCTTAGCACTAAGTCCCCGACTTTGAAGTTGCACGGCTTTACTCTTTTGTTGAAGTATTGTTCTGCTTTGCGTTTGTTGTTGGCAAGTCGGATGCCGGCCTCTTCCCTGTGTTCCTCTAAGGAGTCTAAGCGTTCCATCATCTTGGCATCATTGGTAGCAGTGTCATAGTGCTGGATTCGTAGTGTAGGCATCCCGACCTCGACTGAAATTACCGCCTCGCAGCCATAGGTTAGGGCAAACGGTGTTTCACCCGTGGGGGTTCGGACTGTTGTGCGATATGCCCATAGGACCCCTGGAAGCTCATCGGCCCAAGCCCCTTTGTACATTCCGAGTCTTTTCCTTAGCGCATTGAGGATGGTTTTGTTTGTTGCCTCGGCCTGCCCGTTAGCCTGCGGGTGGCCGGGAGAAGAGTACTTCACCTTAATCTTCAACTCGGAGCACCATTCTCAGTAATGATTGCAATCGAACTGCTTTCTGTTGTCTGAGATGAAGCTCTGAGGTATCCCGAACCGGCAAACAACTGACTTCCATAAGAATTTTGTGATGGCTTGAGAAGTGATCCTGACAAGGGCTTCGACCTCTACCCACTTCGTGAAATAATCCACTGCCACTATTATGAATTTAGTCCCCCCCTCCCTACTGGGAATGGCCATATAAGGTCAAGTCCCCATTGATCAAAGGGCCAGGAGGATGTTATCGAAGTGAGTTCCTCCGACGGGGAGTGCAACACTGTGCTGTACTCTTGGTACTTTGGGCACTTCTTAACGAATTCTTTTGTTTCCTGGAACAAACACGGCCAGTAGTACCCTGCACGGGTGGTGCGGGTGGCTAGAGTTTTAGACCCCGTGTGAGCCCCGCAGATTCCTTCATGGATCTCGGCCAGTATGTATTGCCCCTCTTCTTTTGTCACACACCTGAGTAATGGTTCAGAGAAACCCTTTCTGTACAGCGATCCGTCAATCAGTGTGAATCTGGACGATCTATTCTTTATCTTGCGGGTCTGGCTCGGGTCCGGAGGTAATGTGCCTGTCCGGAGGTATGCTGTGATATCGGTCGCCCAGTCGGGGTCTGCAACAGCCATTCGATCCTAATCTCAGTGTTTTCTAGGGGCGGATGTTCATATTTTCCTGATACTATTTTTGCCAGTCGATCCGCTATATGATTTTCTTCCCTTGGGATCCGCAGTAAACGGAAGTAACTGAATCGATCTCTCTCGATGCATACTAGCTCCAGATATTTTTTCAATTTTTCGCTCTTGGTGATGTATTGGCCGAGTACTTGATGAAAGACTATTTGGGAATTAGTTCGGGCCTCCAGCTCAGTTGCCCCGACGACCCTAGCAATTGTCATTCCGGCTATGAGGGCCTCGTATTCCGCCTCATTGTTGGTTACCTTGAAAGTTAGGCCTATACCGTAGTTGTGTTGGACGCCCTGGTTGGTGACGATGTGTACACCTGCTCCACCCCCGGCTCGGCATGAGGACCCGTCAACGTACAGCTGCCATGCCTGCCCCCGAGGTTCACTGGGGGTCTCTTCTGGAAACCCAGTGTACTCTGCAACAAAATCTACCAGTGTTTGTGCTTTCATCGCTGTTCGGGGCTGGAACGTTAGATCAAATTCGCTCAGCTCGATTGCCCATTTGGCTAATCGACCGGACGTATCGGGCTTCTGGATAATGGTTCCGAGGGGCTGATCGGTCATTACTCTTATGGTGTGGGCTTGGAAGTACGGACGCAGCTGACACGCAGCTGTTAGTAAGGCGAATACCATCATCTCTGTACGGGGGTACCTGGCCTCTGCTCCTTGAAGTGCCCTGCTGACATAGTACACAGGTTTCTGACCCTGATCGGTTTCTCTCACTAGAACCGCGGATGTTGCATGGGGCGAGACTGTCAAATAAGCCACAAGGGTCTCTCCGGGAGCTGTCTGGCTAAGTAACGGGGGACACGTCAGGTAATCTTTGAGTTGTTCGAATGCCTGCTCGCACGATGTGTCCCACTCGTGTGCTTTTCGGAGGACTTGGAAAAAGGGAAGGCATCGATCGGTCGACCTTGCTATGAACAGGCTGAGAGCTGCAATTCGACCAGCCAATCGCTGGACTTTATTCAGGTTTCTCGGGGGTGCCATTCCGAGGATAGCCTGTATCTTCTCAGGGTTGGCCTCGATTCCTCGTTCAGAGACCATGTACCCTAAGAACTTGCCGGACTCGACCCCGAAGGTGCACTTGGCAGGGTTGAGCTTCATCTGATAATGTCGCAAGATAGAGAAGGCCTCTCTTAGGTCCGTCACATGATCGTTAGGGGAGCGACTTTTGATTAGGAGGTCATCGACGTAAACTTCCATGTTTCTCCCGATTTGCTTTATAAACATACGGTTAACCAACCATTGATAAGTCTCCCCCGCATTCTTGAGTCCAAAGGGCATGGCAGTGTAGCAATAGAGTCCGCGATCTGTAATGAATAGGTGTCCATGAAGCTGAGGAGAGAGTGCCCAGCAGTTGAATCCACAATGAGGTCGATGCGCGGTAGAGGGAAACTATCTTTGGGGCAGGCTTTGTTCAAATCGGTGAAGTCCACGCACATATGCTATTTCCCGCTGGTCTTCTTTACCAGTACAACATTAGACAGTCATTCCGGGTAGTGAGCCTCTCGGATGAGTCCAACGGTCAGGAGTCTGTCTACCACTTCTGCAATGGCGGCATACTTCTCAGCACAGAAGCTTCTTCTTTTTTGCCTAACTGCCCGGGCAGTTGGGTTGACACACAACCGGTGTTCTATTACAGACCTATCGATTTCGGGCATGTCCGCATGTGTCCAAGCGAATACGTCTTTGTGCTCAATGAGGAGAGCCTTGAGTTCCGTATGTACTACTGGATCCATCCTGGTTCCGACTCGTACTGTCCGATCCGGGTTGTCTCCGTCGATCGGAATCAATTCCAGAGGCTCGTTGGGTTCCGCTTGGCGCAGTGTCGCTTCGTCCCTGATCTCATCGTCCCATACTGCTCGGGGAGGTGCAGGCAGAAACTCAACATGCTCGTCTTCCAGGGAGATCGTAGCCACGAAACTGTCTTTGTGTTTCAATTCCCGGGCGTAACATTCCCTGGAGGTGACCTGCTCTCCTCTGACTTCGCCTACTCCCCTGTCGGTCGGGAACTTCATCTTGAGGTAGTAGGTAGAAGTGACTGCCCTCAAGTTGTTTAGGGTCGGCCTTCCTAGGATGGCGTTGTAGGAGGATGGAGCTTTCACTACCAAGAATTCGGTCATGACGGACGTGGTCCTGGGCGCGGAGCCCATTAAAACTGGGAGAGTTATTAGGCCCTCAGGGTGTACTGCTTCACCCGTAAATCTTTTAAGGGGGGCCCGGATAGGTTGAAGTTGGTGGGGGTCGATCCCCATCTGCATGAAGGCCTCCCAGAACAAGATATCAGCCGAACTTCCGTTGTCAACCAGCATCCTTTTAATTGTGAAATTGGCCACCAATGCTGATATCACCAAAGCGTCATCATGCGGAAAGGCGATTCCCTTCCCATCCTGCTCGTTGAAAACTATCGATTCCGCTCTGGGACCCGGGTTGCCCTGTCTCGGTGCCTGCCCCAGTGAGTAGACTTCTCCATAGCTGGCTCTCCGCGCGTGTGCCCTTTGAGAGGAGGACGTAGTCCCTCCTGGGGATGGTCCCCCGACTATGGTTCTGATTTCTCCTGCTGGGTGGCTGGATACAGGTTCGCCTCGGTGTCTGCTTGACTCTCGTTCCCGACGAGGGGTCCTTGACTGGGTTTTGTCTCTTTGGTCGTTCATCTGTTCATCCCTCTGACTCTTTTTCAAGGCCTGGCAGTCTTCGGTGTTGTGGCCCTTGGACTTGTGATATTCGCAATACATATCCCCTATTCTTCTTCTGATGGACTCTCGCCTTGATTCTGCTCGGCTCTAATCTTCCATCGCCAAGCTGGATTGAGGCCATGACGACAGTCTGTGTTCCCGTGGGGGGTCCCTTCTCCTCGTCTCATCTGGGAACTTCCTAGCCCCCCGATGCCTACTGGAACCTTCCCCGGCACTGGTTGTTTTCCGATCATGCTGTCGGAGCTCCCCGCGTCGCGGGGCTACTAGGGCTTCGAGCGTGTCTTCGGCGTTGATGAATCCGTCAGCCTAATCCATGAACCCGTTCAGAGTGGTGGGAGTCTTGCGGGCTATCTCCGCCATGAAGGGGCTCCTGGGCCATATGCCGCCCAGGAGGGTCGCTAGGGTGATCTTTTCGTCCTGGTTGTCGGTGGTCATTCTTTCTTCGTTGAACCTGGTCAGGTACCCTTTCAGACTTTCCTTCTCTCCTTACTTGACGGTCAATAGGTACGCCGCGGGGCGCCTCCGTTTCCTACTAGCCATGAACTGGGTGATGAAGAGCCGGGCTAACGTCTCGAAGCTACTGACGGATCCCGGAGGAATGGTTCCGAACCATGTCCTAGCCATCCCCTTCAGTGTGAGAGGGAATGCCTGGCACGCTACCTCGCCGGAATAGCCATGTAGGCCGACATGGGCTTTAAAAGCTTCTATGTGCTCCACAGGATCCTGAGACCCATCATACAGTTCTACTTGCGGGACCTTGAATTTGGGCGGGAGAGGGAGGGCCAGGACGTCCGCGCTGTAGGGTGTTCCTATGCTCCCCTACGAGGAGAGATGCCCTGCTGCCGGGCTGATCAGTTTTGCCATTTCAGCGTACTTGTCCCCCAACTCCTTTAGCTCGGTGTGCATCCGGCGTCGTTCTCCTTCAGAGGCCTCGCTCTCCTCAGGGAGTCGGGGGCTCACATTCTCTCCCAAATTGGTTTCGCCGCGGGCCGATGCCTCTTCGTGTGGTTGCCGGAGGGCGGCATTCTCCTCCTTCAACTTCCTCACCATTTCTGCCAATGCTTCCAGCCTTTCTTCCATCGATGGATCTGTCTTCTGGTCGTACTTGGTCGTTTGGGACAACGGTAGAGTAAACATGCAGAAAGTACGTTGATCGAAAACAAACGAATCCCACAGACGGCGCCACTGTTAAGGACGTATTCTGCAATCTTGTTTACCGAATCCCGTACGATAGTAACCTGCAAAACAAGAACAAGGGGGGTCGGGGTCCGGGATAGCTCCGACGATCAAGTTAGTGTAGGAGAGGAAATATATGATAGAGGGAGTAAAAGAATCTGTGAGCGTACCATCTTTTCGTCATTGGTCTGGTGTTATTTATCGGTGTCTCCCTGGGAGGAGGGTCTGTTGTAACGAATGTGCCGGAAATTGGGACATCACTTGACCGTCATCCTTGATAAGGAAGCCTGGTCTGACTCGGTCGGTCTTATTGCATTTATTGAGTATCCCTCCAATTAATGCTCAATTAGACCCTTTTGGAGATGAGCATTAAATGCCGCTGTATCTTTTGTCAATTTAGTAATTAATGGCATATGTTTGTAGCGTCTCTGCATTAAAGGGAGGGGGAATCTGTAGACCGGCGGCTGTCTGTCGTTCATAAATGCGGGAGTGATCATGATGGGAGACAGATCCAGGGGATATATCAGTACGTGAGCCGTCGTTTTGTCCTTAGCGTGTTCTCGAAGCCGGGGTAACCATTTCCTGGTCTGGTCGGGATAACCAGGGACTTGGCTCGTCCCCGGTTTCAGTCTCCCTAGTTGAATTCGGACATTGCGTTGTGGTGGGTGCGGATAACGGGCCTTGGGCCTAATAACCTTGTGGGCTCGAGTTCTAGGAGAGTTGGAAACCCTTTCAAGTAGAAACTAATGGCAGAAATCGGGCTTTGAAGTGGACTTAATGCCGGTGTCATCGCATGTAGAAATGGGGCTTTGAAATCGGGTTTTGGAAAACTGCAAGAACTCATGAATGGTTTATTCATTTTGCATTTCTTTGTAAAATTTGACAGAAATAGTATATAGTATTCTATCTAAAAACTACTATTGGATACTTTATTGATAGGAACTATTACAATTCTTTCTATCTGTTTTGGTGAATGACAAATCTGTGTCATATATAAACTCATTATGATGCACACGCGCGTTAGGAATTTTACAAGTTTTGCCTTGAATTTTGAAAAGAGGTAGGTTTGTGATTACTCCTGAATCTGATAAGATATTAAGAAGATGCCTATACTTTTGTTATAAAGGCTGCTGATATACAATAATAGCTCCAATAGCTATGGAAGTAATAGCTGTCTCCGTGGGATGCTTGTGTATATACATATATATATATATATATATAAATTTTTATATATAGATATGAGTTTGACTTGCTTAATCTGCAGTTATATTTCTTGCAATTACAATATATTTTGAAAAGGATTAAAAACAATTAAAATATATTTAAGATGATATATTTAAAATATATTTAAATAGGGTAGACATCATTTTTAGAGGATCATTTTTAGCATTTCCCTTCTAATATTCCCATAAAAAATTAAAAAAAAAATTCTAGCATTTTAAAATCATCTAAAAAAATAACTAGGATAATTTTTTATTTATATGCAGCCTAAAAACATATGCGGCTTTGTTCGGCGAGAGAAAAATTGCTGCAAACAATTCTTTGTTGCAGCGATTTTATTCGCTGCAATCTAAATCATGGTAACGCCAAAAAGTTATTGTTACGACGATTTAAGTTGCAAATGGGCTGTTTTATGCGGCAAAAATTTTAAATATTTTAGCGAATATATTCACCACAAATGAAGGTTTTATTGTGGCCAATAACTTTGTTCGCTGCGTTAATTTATAAACGGCATTTTAATAGAGGCAAATCATCCGGCAACAGAAAATCGTTGCTGATAGGTAGGCGGCGACTAATGTGACTATTTGCGACGACTAGTTTTGCCGCAAATAATGCCTTTTCTTGTAGCAAACGTCTATCATATGAGTTATAATATATTACACCACCTATTAATTCAACACAAATACAACATGATAATAGCGAGTTAGAGTTTAATTTTAATGGGTTTCGGATTAAAACAAATTTGTTGCTCAGATGACTAACACAAGAGGGGGGGTGAATTATGTTACATTAAAAAAATTAACACTTTTAAAATAAATACAAAATATAAAGTATAAACAGAATATGAAGTATCAGAAATATAAAAAGTAAGGACAAGAAGAAGTAAATTCAGTATTTTAATGAGGTTTAGTCCTACTGCCTACGTCCTCGCCTCAAGCTACTATTGAGAACCTCAAATTCACTATTCAATCTCTTTCAGGTAGAGATAGAAACCTATTACGTATTTGAACAACACCGCTACAAAGAATTTGTGTAGAACGCCCTTTAGATTTGCAATCACCTCACACTTGGTAATTCAACTATTCCCTGTATAGAACACCTTCTACATACACAAGGGTTATACGCACCCTCTTACAAATATAAAAACTGATAGTGGATAGGTTATTAGAATACACTCCTCAATGAGTGAGATAAAAATAATATGACGCAACTTATATCTCTCTCACAATGAACAAAGATTAAGGCACAAAACTTAAAGAAGAGAGAATGAGAGTTTTGAAAGAATGATGCAAAACTTAGCAATTGATGTGTAAGCTCTTGTTGTAATTTTTACAAAACCCAAGTGAGCTATTTATAGGCAAATGAGTCTTCATATTCAAATTTGAAAAGGTTCACATGTCAAATAAGAGTACTATTCACTTTTCAAAAAAGTCAAATAAAAATATCTCTTTTTTACATTTGTCAAAGACAACTCCATTCATTTTTTTAAAAAATAAACCTAATTTTTTACTTTTCATACGTGACAAAATGAGCATAATTTATTTTTCAAATCAAATCATATTCTTTTTGTATATGTCAAAAAAACACATAACCACCCTTCAAGATTTTCAAACAAAATCATCTATTTTTTACATTTGTCAAAAAAACACACCACCATTCAAGATTCTCAAACAAAACATGCACATATCAAAGATGACAATCAATCATCTTACAAATTTAAATCTTTATGCATATGTAAAAAAAAAACAAATTTCGAAATTAAACATTTTAATAATGTTATGCAAATATAAAAAATGCAATTTGATACTTTATGAGAAAATATTAATCTGGAGTTTTAATCCAATTTCAAATTTTAAGAAATGTACAAAATTATTCTATGAGTTTTATTTGTAGACTTGTTTTTCTTCTTGTTCATATTTAACTTTTTGATGTGCTTAGCTCCCTTCTTGCGTAAACAACTTGAGTTTGAATCTTGAATTTATTTGTTATCATCAAAATATATACGTAGATACAAGACTTGAAATCTTAGGTTCAACAAGATTGACTCGTGACGACACGATTGTTTAACGAGTTGATAGCGGGTCCACCTACTTTGACTCGTTATGATACGTTAAGAAAGTTAAAATTACAAGTATACTCTTACATTTAAAAGTAAAATTATTAGAATCTTAATTTCGATATGATTATTGTATAAATTGTGATTCATACTTGGAGTTAATATTATAAATTCTTTTTATAAATATTGTGATTTTAACATTTGTATAAAATGTTGAAAATCAACACTAATCTGATAAGATGAAGTCAGCAGCAAAGATTTTGATCAAGCTGGATACGTAACCTTGGAGAGGAAGAATCCACTTGGCAGCAAATGAAGCCAATTGAGTCTGTTTGAAGATCAAGAAAGACAAATGTGGATGGACACGTTGATGAAATCAGTCGGAGGAGTTTAGATATTTTTCTTACTTAAACCAACTGTAATTCACCTATAAATACATATATAAGCTGCGGAATTATGCATGAGCGAGATTAGAAGCATATAGTGCTGTGAGAGTTGAAAGAAACACTGTAATTTCGATTTGTGTTTAAATCAAATCTCCTATCTGTGTGGACATAGGCCAAATTAGGTGAACCACATTAAATCTTGGTTTCCATCTTATTTGTGAGTATGCGTGGGTCCTAACAAGTGGTATCAGAGCTAATGAGAGGCCAGTATTTCGAATTTTTGAAAAAGACCCATTTTCAAACTTGATCGAAATCAAGTTTTTCGATAAAGTTTGGAAGATACCATTAGAATCCTCACATTGAAAGAAAATTTTTAGTGAAAATTTCGTCTCGAATGGACAATAGTAGCCACCTCACGCGTCGGACGGATATTGGCAACTTATCCTCACGTGCCGGCAATGTGCGACACGCTCCAGTTGGAGGTTGAAGACGAGATCCGACCCAAATTCCTCGGGTGATCCGACCTGCATCCATAACGAACCTTTTTAGACCCGGTTGACCAACCCACTACAGTAGGAAATATTCTAGTACTGGAGGGAATATTTTGGCTAGAATATTCCAGCGGTGACGAGAATATTCCGACGATATAGAAAAATTCTGGTTTTTCATTTTTTGCAAGTTTTTGAAGCAATTCTGACCGTTTCAGGACCATGTTGGAGTCGTTTCCAAGGTTTTTGACCATTCTAGATGCAACAGTGACCTCCGTTCATTGAAATTCAATCTCGAACATCCAGAAAGAGCTACTCAAGGCACATATTAAGGTCAAATTGATGGAGGACTCAGGATTAGGTGCGATGATCAAGTTAACAACTACAGACTACGCAATATGGAGGCCTCGAATGGAAGATCTCTTGAATTGCAAAGATCTCTTTGACCCGATTGAAGAGAAATGTGTAAAACTAGATGATATGACAGAAAAGGATTGGCAAAAGATGAATAAGAAAACTATTGGGCAGATCCAACAGTATTTTGACCATAGTGTTTTTCACCATGTTACACAAAAAGCCGATGCTTATCAATTGTGGAAAAAACTGGAAAACATGTACCAAACAAAAATCGCTCGAAACAAGGTACTATTGATGAGACGCCTTTTCAACTTAAAACTAAAAAGTGGTATCTCAGTGGCCGAACATACCAATGAGTTCCAAAATCTCATAAATCAACTTGCATCTATAGATTTCAAGCTAGGTGATGAAGAATAGACTCTATTACTTTTTAGTTCCTTTCCAGATAGCTGGGAAACACTAGTGGTCTCATTCAGTAATTCAGCTCCAAACGGAAAGCTCACCATGTCAATTGATGTCTTGTTTAATGAAGAGGCCAGACGAAAGAAGGCTGGAGGAGACCAGACAGATGCTTTTGTAATAGCAAGAAGGCAGTAGAGAAATAGTAGAGGTAGAAGTCAAGACAGAAACAAGAGTAAAAGTAGAGGAAGATCCCAGAGTCGTAGCAGTCAGCAAAAGAAGAAAGAAAAATGATTTTACTGTGGTATTGAAAGCCACTTTAAAAGAGAATGCCGAAAGCCACAGAAGGAGAGGAATCAACCTAGCAATCAAGCAAAGTAGGAAGAAGGCAAAACTTCAGTAACTCTTCTTGGAGATTGTGCACTTCTTTCCGCCAATGAAAAATTTTGCTTGCATGTTTCAAGTTAGGAAATTGAGTGGGTGATAGATACAACAGCATCCTGTCACGCCACTCTTTCCAAAGATTTCTTCAGCACTTATAAAGCAAGAGACTACGGTACAGTCATGATGGGCAATTCAAGCTTCTCAAAGATTGTGGGCATTGGAGATGTCAGAATGAAGACCAATGTTGGCTGTACCATGGTGCTAAATGACGTTCGGAACGTATCCGATCTCTGACTCAATCTGATATTCGGGGGAACTCTTGATTAACAAGGTTACGAGAGCATCTTCAGAAACATTACTTGGAAGCTGAAGAAAGGAACAATGGTCATTGCACAGGGACATATCTGTGGCACTTTGTACAAATCTAGTGCTAAGATTTGTGCTAATAGCTTCAACATAATTGAAGATGAGGCATTGCCAAATTTGTGGCACCGGAGATTCGTCCACATGGGAGAAAAATGGTTGTTTACGCTTGCAATGAAAGCATTGATTACAGTAAATAGGAGTATTGCTCCCAACCCTTGTGAATTTTATATATTTGGAAAGTAGCATAGAGTCTTGTTTGAAACCTTTGCTGGAAAAAGATCAGAGTTGTTGAGCCTAATATACTTTGATGTTTGCGGCCCTTTTGAAGTCGAATTACTTGGAGGTAACAGATATTTTATCACATTCATTGATGATGCTGTACGTAAGGTGTGAGTATATTTCCTGAAAAGGAAAGATCAAGTTTTTGAGAAATTCAAAAACTTTCATGCCATGACGGAAAGAGAAATAGGCAAGAAGCTGAAATGCCTACAGACAGATAATGGAGGAGAATACACTTATCGAGAATTCAAAAAATACTGCTCCAGTCATGGCATCAGACATGAGAAAACTGTTCCCTACACCCTACAGCACAATGGCGTGGCTAAACGAATGAACCAGACCATTGTGGAGTGAACCAAATGTATGTTGAGTCTGGCAAAGTTACCTAAGCCATTCTGGGGTGAAGGAGTTAGAGCAGTTTGTTACCTAATCAATAGAACACCACCAGTTCCACTACAGTTCAAAGTCCTAGAGATGCTGTGGTCAGGCCTCAAGATTTCATACTCTAATTTAAAAGTATTTGGGTGCAAAGAATTTGTACATGTATCTAAAAAGAAAAGACAAAAGCTTGATGAAAAGTCTACTCCATGCATCTTCATTGGCTATGGAAATGAAGAATTTGGATACAGACTATGAGATTCAAAAGCAAAAAAGGTCATCAGAAGCAGGGACGTTGTGTTCCATGAAGACCAACTTTATGGATTAGAACAAAAAATTTCAAGTGCTCTAGTGTGACGCCCCTAAATTTTCCTTAAAATAATTACGAGAATCGAGGCATCGGGATGCTGACAACACGAGTCACGTACCCCCAATGTCAAGTGCTAATGAACACGTGACAAGCACAAATAAAAGTCGCACCGAATAATAAAGTCATTATCTAAATACCAGAATTTTTAGAAATATTTTACAATCAATTTAACATAACGTCTCTAACAGGAGATTTAATACAGTCATCCGAAAGATAAATCATAAAATACATATTTATAAAAATGGGAAAATAATTCCCAATATAACAAATTATAAATAAATGCTCCAACAACGAAGCCATCTCCTCAGGCTCAGCTTCCATGAAACTCTGCATCCAAAAATCTACGACACCAAAATGGCATTGCAGGTAAGTACAACCCAATTAAACCACAAGATATAAAATATACTCATGCAACAACAACATCACTCGTGAACATGATACCTTATGCATGAAACTTAAAATCACATTTCTCAAAATAAATAAAATAACACAAGCCAAAATCTCATTTTTTAATCACAATAAAACTCCAATAAATATCATCCATCATTTTCCAAAAAATAATATCCGCAAATCTAATCATACCGGGCGTTACGTATCGTCGTCCCCGATATGATATACACATATCACCAATAATAATGGGTGTTACATATCGTCGTTCCCATTATGACTCATACACACTCATTTCATAGCGGGCGTTACGTATCGCCGTCCCCGATATGAAATACACACGCTATGACCATAACGGACGTTACATATCGACGTCCCTGTTATGTCATCCACACACTATCAATCATAATGGGCGTTACGTGTCGCCGTTCCTACTATAATTTACACACACAATGACCATAATGAGTATTACGTATCGCCATCCCTATTATGTCATCCATACACACATTGATCACAATGGGCATTACGTATCACCGTCCCTATTATGTCATCCACACACACATTGATCACAATGGGCGTTACGTATCGCCGTCCCCGTTATGACTCAGCCAAAAAACATTAAAATCCATAAATCCAGTAACCACATCTCACATTAAAATCCAAACACTAAATATCCACATTAAAATCCCAAATATCAATATACAGATGAACGACCGTGTAATTTCACAATGCATATCACCATGTACAAAATATCCCATATTCAATCAACTCAACCAACCAACAATTAATAAATTACAACATCAACCAATAAATCCAAATGTCAAAAAAATACAACATTTGTCGATGCAAAAATATATTTAAATCTTAAAGTTCGTTTGAAAAGTACTTACAGCGGGTAAAAACGTAAGTCCTTGAGCAAACTCCAATCTGCAACGTTTGTAGCGGTCACTTGTACGTTAGGCTAGAGTGCTCGCTTTGACACCAAAATTTAGGAAAATACTCTTTGGAAGGTGGGGAATCTCATGGAGGTGGTGGTGTGGCGGTGCAACCACCGGAAGGTGGCGGATTTGGCTCCAAAAGGGTGGAAATCCATTTTTGGGTTTGGAGTTGTACCGGGAAGATGGGGTTGTGTATGGGGAAACTAAGCTAGGGGGTTGGTCGGCTGAGCAAGGGGAGTCTTTTGGTGGCAGTGGTGAGGTCTACGATGGCCGGATGGCGGCGTGGCAAAGATGGATCCATTTAAGAACCCATTTCGGGTGGAGGAGAGAGAGAGGAGTTGGGGTGGCTACCAACGGTGGGTTATGCTAACCGGAGGGTGGGGAGTCTAGTGGTGGTGGTCGGAGGCCAAGGTGTCTGGCGATGGCATCGAAAAATGGGTGAAAAGCAAACCCACCCATTTCGGGTTTAAGCCTACCTGTCGGCTTGGAGATTGCCGGAGGTGCACCACCGGTGCACGGGAGCTCGCCGGAGGGTAAGGGTGCCGGCGGCATGGGCGGTGAGGGAAGGTGGGCGGCGGTGGAGGTTGGCTAGGCCTAAAGCCGAACGGCCAAAATAGGGGGAGGAAAATGGCGCTAGGCTGGGGGGAAAGCAGGGGAAAGAAGAAGAAAAAGAAAGAAAAAGGAAAGAAGAAAAGAAAAAAAAAAAAGAGAAAAGAAAAAGAAAAGAAAAGAAATGCAGTCCAACTAGAAAAAGAGCACACTGAAATAAATAAAAATCAACTGAAAAGGCTACAGTTCAATATCAATAAAATAAAATATTTCAAACTCAACAATAAACTAATTTAATTTAAAGAACAATTTAAATATAAAACATTAGTTAATATTAAGAAAGAATATCAAATAAGATCACATAATAAAATAAATGAATTTAATTCCAATTATTAAAATAATTACCTCACATTAAAATTAATAAGAAAAGCAACGTAACTCAATATTTAATTATTAAAACAATATAAAACTAATATTAACTAATCAACAGATCAAATAAATATCTCAAGCAAATAAAACATGACTAATAATATTATTAAAATAAATTAAAATAATCAACAACGAGAATAAAATAATATGTAAAATTACACGTAAATCTTTGATCTCACATATAGAACCAGCTTCTAGTTCACCACTACTTAAGTCTGCCTCAAACACTGAAGACAGGCAGGAAGGTTCCCCAGAAGAAGAAACTGACAATGAAGAAACCAATACTGAGTAGGGGGAGCAGTTACCTCCTGCATCAGAAACTGTAGAATCCTCACAGTTATCAAGTGATCAACCTCAACAAGATAGATCCTTTAGAGGCCGATTATTGATTCCATCTCGAAGATATCCGGAATCAGATTATATTCTTCTTACAAATAAGGGGGAGCTAGAGAATTTTCAAGAGGCAATATCTCATCTAGATAGCGATAGATGGATGCAGGCTATGTAGGATGAGATGAACTCATTACAGAAAAATTACACTTATGAGCTGGTAAAACTTCCAAAAGATAAGAGAGCATTGAGAAACAAATTGGTGTTCAAGCCAAAAAACAATGGCAAACAGGTGAAGTACTAAACTTGCTTGGTCGTCAAAGGATTCCAGCAGAAGAAAGGAATCGACTTTGATGAGGTGTGAAGAAAAGGAACACTTGGTCTACGGGCTGGAAAATAGCCTCTACGATTTGAAGCAGGCTCCTAGACAGTGGTACAAGAAGTTTGACTCATTCATGGTGAGTCGTGGCTATAAGAGAATCTCTGTAGATCAGTGCGTCTATATCCGGAGACTTTCAGAAGGTGACTTTGTGATGTTACTACTCTATGTTGATGATATGCTGATTATTGGAAAAGATCCTTCCATTATCAGCAAGTTAAAGTTTGATATTTCTAAAGTCTTTGATATGAAAGATTTAGGAGCTGCCTAGCAGATTTTGGGCATGAGAAGCACTCGTGATAGGGAGAAAAAGCAGCTATGGCTGTCACAAGAAAAAAATATGTTGAACAAATACTAAAAAAGTTCAACATAGATAAAGTAAAGCCAGTCAGTACTCCACTAGCTAGTCACTTCAAGCTAACTAAGAGTTCATGTCCTTCAACAGCAAAAAATGTTCAAGAAATGGCTGTAGTGCCCTACTCCTCAGCAGTAGGAAGTCTTATGTATGCAATGGTAAGTATAAGATCCGACATCGCTCATGGTATTGGAGTTGTGAGCCGTTTTCTTTTCAACTCAGGGAAAAAATATTGGAAAACAGTAAAGTGGATTCTCAGGTACCTCAAGGTACATCAAAATTGTGCTTGTGCTACGAGGGAGCTGATCCAATCTTGGATGACTATACAGATGCTGATATGGCCGGTGGTCTTGATAGAAGAAAATCTACATCAGGATACATTTACACATTTGCAGGTGGAGCTATATCATGACAGTCCAAACTGTAGAAATGTGTGGCTTTATCTACAACAAAAGTTGAATACATTGCTATAGTAGAAGTAGAAAATAAAGTGTTGTGGCTAAAGTGGTTCCTCCAAGAAATGGGAGTCAGTAAAAAAGAGTACAAAGTCTATTATAATAGTAAAAGTGCTCCTGATCTGAGTAAAAACTCGATGTATCATTCCTGCACAAAACACATTGACATTCACTATCATTAGATACGCGAAGTAATGGAGCAATAACTTTTAAAGCTTGAGAAGATCCATACCAAAGAGAATCCTGCTGATATGCTGACAAAGGTGATAACTCAGGAAAAACTCGAGCTATGTAGAGACACAACCGGATTGAACACCTTGTATTAAAAAAAATGTCAGGACATCATCCGACTAGTGTTGATGGGGAGAATTGTTGAAAATCAACACTAATCTGATAAGATAAAGTCAGCAACAAAGATTTTGATCAAGCTAGATACGTAACCTTGGAAAGGAAGAATCCACTTGGCAGAAAATGAAGCCAATTGAGTCTGCTTGAAGAACAAGAAAGGCAAACGTGGATGGACACGTTGATGAAATCAACCGAAGGAGTTTAGATATTTTTCTTCCTTAAACCGATTGTAATCCACCTATAAGTACATGTATAAGCTACGAAATTATGCATGAGTGAGATTAGAAGCACATAGTGCGGTGAGAGTTGAGAAAAATACTGTAATTTTGATTTGTGTTTAAATCAAATCTCCTCTCTGTGTGGATATAAGTCAAATTGGCCGAACCACGTTAAATCTTGATTCCCATCTTATTTGTGAGTGTGCGCGGGTCCCAATATAAAATTATGCTAAAATTAATTAAGTCAAACATGTTAATTTCAGGAACATTCAACATATTTATATAAACAGGTTGAAACGTATCATATTTTTTCGTATTAATTTATTTCGTAATATTTCCTAACGGGTCCTGACGGATTGATAAGATACGACACGACACATTATGTTAATGGATTGTGTTAGAATTTGAGATTTTAACACGATAAACTTAACGGGTCGGATTAGGGTTAACCTATAAAGTATAATATACATATCTTGATATGACACGAATACAATCCATTTATACAATTTGACACCCCTACTTAGACATATTCACCGCGTTTGCACTTATATCAAAGGGTCCAACGTTATCCTGAAGTTTGGTCCGTGGCTGAAAGCTGAAAGTCCAGATTCTCGTCGTAGTTTTCAAGCTGATGAGCAGACTCGTTTTTCTCATACCTCTCATCAATCACCAGGGACGTCTCAACTTCCCATTCTAAGTCAGTTGTTGCCTCCTGTCTATGGGCATGAAGTCTCAACTCCAGTAGCTGGTCCAAGTCACAAGCCCCAAAGTTGGAAGATTAGGCCCCGCCAAGGTGAAACTGGTCAATACTTCTGAAGGGGTAAGTAGAGAATTTTGCGTTACTCCATTATTCTCAGGTCAGCGAGTCCAAGTATTCCCCATCATGAAGATGATACTGTTCAACACTCTGAAATGGCTTCGAATCAAAGGTTAGATCTTCATTCGGAAGAGACGGTAGCAATCAAGTCCCTCTACCGATCCAATCACTACCCATTATTGAAGCAAAGTCGGGCAGAGCAGACATCACCTCGACAGGATTTAATTCTGCTGAACAGTTTGGCAACTCAAGCTTCATCAATCAACACAACTGAAAAGCAAAGATCCTCTGTGTCCCGAATCAGAGGAATTAAATCCTCATCCGTCTGCTTTTTCTCCTAAGCCTCACGCTCGGCTTCATCCTCCGGTTCAGTTCAATCTCGATGGGCCCATCCTTCCGACCCTAAAACAGACCGTAAGCCCTTTTGTTCCAGCCCAGTCCGTGTTTAACCAAACAACTCCAAATCTGCATCCTTTTAATCCAACTTCTTCATATACCCCTCTTTTTAGCCCAGCTCCCCCGGCAGAGAACCCACAAGGACCGGATCCCTTTTTTTAAGCAAATCATTGATCAATTTAATCATTAATCGGGACAAAATTTCTCAACCGGTTCAAGTTTCAACCCATAATCTTTCGTTTCTATTCTCTCAAACTGGTCGTACTTGTCTTGCTCTCAAGTGTGGCCATTGTCAACCTGACCAGCACCTTCATCTTAATCCGCCCGACCAAAGTTTTCCAAAGCAAGCCAAGATGCCAGCCGAAGACATCAATTTGGTTCCTAACTTTTCTCAAGGAGAAGCTTTGGGAAAGAGGAAATCATTATCTGAGGAGAGTGATGGATGTTCTCATCCCCAGAAAAAATGTTACTCATCTCTGGTGATTAAAGATGCAGGTTCTCAAAAAACCAAAGCACCAGTGTATTCTATGAGGCAGTCTCCCACCCACAGTGAGCAGTCTAGAGCGATATCATAAAAAAGGAAAAGCTCCAAATTTTTTTTCAAAGAAATAGTCTCTAGAGCTCTCTTCAGCTGGTAACAAAATTCAGAATCAGATTATGAATTTTTTTCCTATAAATCCAATGACTGAGGCGACAGAGCCTAATCTGTCCCAAAAGATTCATGAGGCTGTTAGCTTATAATTGTAGAGGTATTGCTCGACCTCGTGCACTAAGATCCTTGAGAGCAATTATCAGGTCCCACAACCTTGATATATATTTTTTTATCTGAAACTCTATTAGCTGGTCAAGACTCTAGTATTATTGTGAATAGGCTTGGTTTTCAGTTTTTAGTAACTATACGTGCCCCGCGAAAATGGGGAGGTCTTTTGTTGATGTATCGTCAGGGTGTTGACTTAGATTTTGTGCATATGTCTAGCAATATATTAGCTGTGTTAGTCTACTTTGATTTAGGCCTGTTCATCTGGGTCGGGTTGTACCCGGCTCGGTTTAAAATTTTATATATTTATTAATACTTTTGAATTTTTTTTTAAAAAAGTTTAAGGAAATTTTGAATCTGGGTTCCGGATTCTCAAATCTGGAACTCGGATGAACACTCTTACTCTGATTTGTCTCATTTTCCATGGCTTTTGAATTTAGTTTATTGCCCTACCTGCTATAATAGAAAACAAGTATTTTGGGATGGTCTTACAAAAATTACATAAGCTTATACGGGTCCTTCTCTAATTATTGGTGATCTCAATTTTGCTCTGATTCAAAAGTGAGAAAATTGGAGGCATTCCTGTTGCTCAATCCTCCAATCCTAAAGGTCTTCTTCTTTTCATGGAAAAAAATGGTTTATTGACTTGGGTAGTAATGATCCTCGTTTCACTTGGAGTAATAATTGCCATGGCCAGAATATGATTAGAGAAAGATTAGATCGGGGCTTGGCGAATCTTCAGTGGCTTAATCTTTTTCCCCAAGCCTTGATCACCACTCTTCGTAGAACCACCTTGGACTACCACCCCATTCTTCTTAAAATCTCGTCCTCTAATAATTGTCCTAAATCTTTTAAATTTGAGGAATTTTAGATTAGAGATCATTCTAGTTTCGAGGTGGATAGACAAGCATGGCTATCTTTCATTGAAGGTTCTCCTCCGTTTATTCTTGTCAGGAAGTTGAAAGTCATGAAAAAAGCTCTTAAGCATTGGAATCTGCATTCCTTTGGTCATATTCAGAACAATCTTCGTATCCTTTCTTCCAAACTTCTCTGGCTTCAAAAGCAAGATAAGCCTCCTTTTGATACTCTTGAAGCAAATTTGCAGGAATCGATTAATGAGCTTCTTATTAGGGAAGATGTTGCATGACCTATTAAGGACATGCTTAGTTTTTAGTTAGATTTATGGTTGGAAGAGTGCTTTAAAGTCCATCTATATTATTAAAATGTTTCTTCGAACAACATAAATATTATGAATGCAGCATAAGAAAAATTAGTTTTTTGCTGCATAGTTTTGTGGTCTTAGGGCATTGCATTGTACTAGCCAAATATCAATGCATCTTCATAAAAATTTCCAGTTTGTCTTGAAAATTCTTCACCTTTCTTGTGTTCATATCTGCAGAATATATAATGGGGAGGATGAATCATCAATCATGCCACTAAGGTTGCTGGCCTTAGCTTTGGGACTTCTTTTCTCGAATGTTAGCTTCTTATACATACATGTCAACTTTGGAAATAGTTTGAAGTTAGAATATATTTGGTATTCTGAACTTTTTGTGGATTAAAAGTAGTATTCTTTGTTGTTTGTACATGACTTTTATTCGAGAAAGTTTTGGACAAATGAAATAGTTTTTGTTTTTGGTTTTTTTGTTTGGAAGACCATTTTAAGTGGTTTCAAAGGTATGCTTCCTTGTAATTGTTGGGGGTTGCAATAGAGAACTGAGAACCTGTTTCTTACATCACATGCTATAATGCCATTGAGTTATGCTTCCAATATTTTTATATTTTCTCATTTTTAATTTTTTTTTTTTGTCTTCTAATTGAGAAGAAATGATGATATTTGATTAGAAAAGTCTGCCCAACTTGGATGTTTATGAGAAAAAACAATCAGGATCATTTCTAGCAAATTAAAATTGCAGTGAAAAAAAATTAGGAACAGCCAAACTTATTTGCGGCGAATCTCCATCGCAGCGAATAACCTTTTAATATCAGAATTGAGAAATGTAAATAACATTATTTGTGGCGCTTCTTTTATTATTTGCAGCGACTAAATGTAGCAAAAAATTAAAAATAAATAAATCTATCTATTGCTTTTTATCGTCGAAAATGATCTTTCTTTACGACGAGTTTTTTACTTTTTCCAGAGACCTATGGTCCTAGAGTTTATTTTTTGTAGTGGCACTTATGCATCATCTATTGCCCCAGTTGAGTCTACAGCTAGAGAGGTCTTGGGTTCAACCCCCCTCCCTCAATATATTATAAAAAAAAAAAACTCATTTCCATGATTTCATTAATTATCAGATCATGTAAAAGATTTTAAGAATTTTATGTGTGAATGTTTTGAAATCCTAAGAATGCGGCCATACAAGCATCTTCTTAGGATTAGTACATGCACAAATGATTTATACATAAAAGATTCTACTAACTGACTTGGCTTTATTTTATCCATTAACACATCAAAACATATCAGTTTATAAAATTATTTTTGTATAATTACTTTGTGATTAGCTAGATTATTTTCTTTGTTTTAATTTCACTACAAGAAATATTATTGGCTTTCGTGTGCACACACATGTAGATCATGTGTACTAAATAATTTATTGAAACATGCCTAAAAGTAAATAATAAAAAATAAAAAAAAGGAGCAAAACATGCCTAAAAGTAAATAATAAAAAATAAAAGTACGACAATCTTATTGATGGAAGACCATTCTTGTCCATACGAATTAATCTGCGGGGCACACGTCGCAAATTCACCATATTATTGAAAATAAAATTAGCACTTGACACACTTTCCTTAGCTAACCATCCACCTGATTACCTTCCTTATAGATGTATTGGATGGAAAAAGTGAAAAAACTCAATAAATTAACAATTTCTTCCTAGAATCTTCTAAATACCAGATTCCACAACGTCAACGATTCCAACAAAAAATTACCACCTTAGAGTCTAGTTCTATCATAACATGCGAGATGTTGATGTCTTTACATAACTTAAGGCTCCGTAGAAGTGTAAGAATTTCCGCCTTATTGTTGGTACCATCACCAGCATGAGAGGCAAAAGCTTTGATCAATTCCCCTTTATCATTTCGAATAATCTCCCCAATCCACACTGACCCGGGTTTCCCAAGCAAAAACCATCTATATTCAATTTAAATCACCCAATCAAGGCTCCTCCATTTAATTAATATACAACCCTTTTCTCTAGAAGTGACCGACTTTATTCTCAAGTTATTGAGAATATTTACATCCGAATTTGAAAGCTTTATTATTATTATTATTATATTCATGGGTGACCGGGCAAACCTTCAGGGTTGAAAGCTTTATAAATCTACAATAATTGTTACAAAGAGATCCAATCCAATGATAAAGAAAGTTACGTACCTCAACAAAGGATTTCAAAACTCCCTCCATAGTGCAAGACACCTTCACCTCTGGAGTCTCTAAGTGATAAGAGTAAAAAGTGTACACATAAATAATACCCACATGAGAGAAAGATGATGTATGACGGAACCAAGATGAGATAGTATCTTTCCAATTTCTACCTCTGAGGACCCTGATTATGCCCAAAAAAGTAATACGATAGTTGTAGTATAGCTTTAGGGTATCAATTTTACAGGGAGACAAATCTATATGACTGAATTTATAAACGGAATAAATTTTATAATTATTCGAAAAAGAAAACATTAATAATAAATTGAGAATGATAAAAGAAATATTTTTAATAAATTAAAAATTAAATATATGAATTAAAAATAAATAAAAAATATCATATAGTGTGCACATTCATTCTTAGTCCTATTCAAAAGTTTAATTACCCATAAACATGATGACCAACATAAGATTCAAGACAAATAAGCAACAGCCACTGGCCATGAAAATTAGGACTTTTTTAAATGTGCTGTGTGAATAAGGTCCCAGCTCTATTGAAATCCCGAAATTGTCCTTTTTTAAAACTTGCAGCTCCAACTAATTGAAGTCATTTAGTAAATAGGCGTGGGCCATTTGAGAATGTTTTGCCGTGCAAATGTGGGTCCATGAATTGAGAAGGAATTTAGCCCATGAATTGAAGAATGCATGTGTGGCTTAATGGGATACGTGGGGCCTTACACAACAAAAAAAAAAAATACATGGGGCCAAACTTGCTGCAAAAACTTATTCCCGGCTGATATCATGTGGCCGAGAAGCTGCCGCAATAATTGGGTGAGAAAAAGACTTTTCCGGCACACGCCGAGCAAGACTTTTTGTGGCGAATTTTAGTCGCTGCAAAATGTTGTTGTTCTCGCCCCAAAAGAGCTGTCACGTGACTCATTTTTCCTCATTGGAAAATATATTTGGCGGCGACCATTTATTTCATATATATGAATTGCAATATATATATTTTATAATTATACAATTGAACCTATTTTCACCATCAATTTAATTCACGATACATCTCAGCAATTATATTTTCTAATGCACATAATATCATGAATTGACCTTCATTTAGATATATATATATATATATATATAGATGGTTTAAACATGTCCAATATCATACATTCATGAAAAGAACTGCTCAAAAAATATATTAATATTGTTTTACAAGTGTCCTCCCCGTCTTAAATATAGGGTAATTAAAATTTCGTAAACAAGCCTCGATCATCCCTTAGAAGCTGCCAGCCTTGATTTTCATGTTCTCAAAACTACCTTCCTCTCAAAAACTTTTTTCAACTTATCTTCTCAAAACTAGACGACTTCTTCATTGATGTCAACTGCTGCAAACATATAAATTTTTCTTTAGTTCTCAAATACAACCACAATGTACATTCATCATTTCATGTGAGTGAGAGGGAGATTAGAGAACGTAGTTGGTAACGCTATGAGAACAAAAAAGACAACCAAAGTAGCAAGTAGGAAATGTTAAATTGACCAATAGATTGCCACTGCACGATAAACATAATAACATAGAATTATTCCATAAATAAGTATTTTTTATTCCACAACACAGATATACCATCCCAATATGCACCCATTTTCAGCATTAATGAATAAAGGAATGCAATTTTTTTTACTATCTCTGCCCTGGATCACAAAAGAAATAACACTTGTGACAAAGTACACATGAAACTAAGTTTTAGACATAAACTACTTGGAAATGACAACAATTTAATGCATTAAATAACAATTTGAAACCATTGAATATTTTTTTTAATAAGTATACATCAATTGAATATTATAGTTGCTGAAAAGTCCTTTATATATTATGCTTCATGTCTGCTCATCGAAGAGATGGGAATTCCATGTTTGTGCAAGTTGTTATACCAGCAGGGTTACTTCACTGTTGATTTGCCTACTTCCAAATTTAAGTTCAATACTTCTAAATGAATGTCTAGTGGATGCACCATTTCTTCTTTGAGAACTCTAATGGCACCATGTCAGCACCGGCTACACATACTGGATGCCATGGACTTCTCCACAAGCACACAAAGACAGCACTTGGGTTTTGAAATGGCATGGTTTTTTTTTGGGGGGGGGGGGGTAAAGAATTGGTTTACACATTAAATTGGTGTAATGGATAGGCCTTTACTATATACATTTCCATGTTAGTCCAATTAACTTGTTACTCGTATAATCTACGGCAAACTTAAATTCTGATGTAGGCTGCAACATTACAGAAATCATATTATAAAAAAAAAAAAAAGGTTTAACCATCTATTTCTATGGTTGAGCAATCTGCTAGAGAATTGGGGCGATAAGTTTAGAAATTAAATTGTGTGATTTGATGCATCTGTGCTTGTGTAAAAGCTGAATGTGATTGGAGGTGTAGATATCAGCTTACTAATATAAAATCTGCTTCAATAAAGAAATCATTCCAGTGGAAGCAGGGTGGGGAATAAAAAATGAGAGAATTAAACGGAAACTCTTCCTGATTTAAGTACAAAATTATTTTCAACATACCTAATATTCTGATGCTTCTCAATAACATAGAATTGAATTCAATGGATCTCTGCTGCAATCCAAGCACAAGACTTCCTCTGTTTGAATGATAATATTTTGAATCCTCCTATCAAATTTAGTTAACAATCAAACTATCATGACAAGGGAAGAGATAATGTGAGATTTCAGATTTACGTGTATTTTTATACATTATTTTATTCTCGTTGTTGATTATTTTAATTTATTTTAATAATATTATTGGTTGTGTTTTATTTGATTAAAATACTTATTTGAACTATTAGATAGTTAATATTAGTTTTATGTTATCTTTATAATTAAATATTGAGTACGTTGCTTTTCTTATTAATTTTAATGTGAGGTAACTATTTTAATTATTAGAATTAAATTACTTTATTTTATTATGCGAGTTTATTTGATGTGATTTCTCAATAATAATTAGTGTTTTATATTTAAGATTGTTTTTCAAATTAAATTGGGTTATTGTTGGACTTTAATTATTTTATTTTATTTATATTAAATTGTTATATTTTCAATCGGCTTTTATTTAATTTATTGTGCTTTTTTTAGTAGTCTTCTTTTTTTTTTTTCTCTTTTCCTTTTCTTTTCTTTTCTTTTTCTTTTTTTCCTTTCTTTTCTTTTCTTTTTCTTCCCTTGCCTTTTTCCCCCAGACTCGCGTGCGATATGCCCCCCTCTGCTTTGGCCGTTCGGCCTTAGACCTGGCCAGCCTCCACCGCCGCCCACCGTCCCTCACCGCCCATACCGCCGGCACCCTTACCCTTTGGCAACCTCCCCTGCACCTGTGGTGTACCTCTGGCAACCCCCTAGCCGACGCATGATCATCAAACCCGAAATGGGTGGGTTTGCTTTTCACCCATTTTTCGAAACCGTCGCCGGTCACCTTGGCCTCCGACCACCACCACTAGATTCCCTATCCTCCGGCGAGCATAACCCATCGTCAATAGCCACCCCAACTCCTCTCTCTCTCCTCCACCCGAAATGGGTCCTTAAATGAGTTTATCCTTACTGCGGCTGCCGTGTCTCTCACCTCCGCCACCAAAAGACTCCCCTTGCTCAGCCGACCAACCCCCTTGCTCAGTTTCTCCAACCGCTGTAAAATCCCAGATTTACGTGTATTTTTACACGTTATTTTATGCTCAGTGTTAATTATTTTAATTTATTTAAATAATATTATTAGTCATATTTTATTTGTTTAAGATATTTATTTGAGCTATTAATTAGTTGATATTGAGTTACGTTGCTTTTCTTATTTATTTTAATGAGTTAATTATTTTAATGAGTGGAATTAAATTCCTCTATTTTATTATGTGAATTTATTTGATCTGCTTTCGTTATATTAATTATTATTTTATTTTAATATTGTGCTTGAGTTTAATTTATTTATATTGTTGGGGTTTTAAATATTTTATTTTATTGATATTAGATTGTAGTATTTTGATTGGCTTTTATTTAATTTATTGTGTTTTTTTCAGTTGGATTCCTTTTTTCTCTTTTTTCTTTTCCTTTTCTTTTCTTTTTCTTCTTTTTCTTCCTTTTCTTTCCTTTTCTTCTTTCCTTCCCAGACCCCCCAGCCGCGCGATCCTTCTCCCCCTCCCCTGTTTGGCCGTTCGGCCTTAGGCAGCCCAGCCCTCCACCGCCGCCCACCGCCCGTCACCGCCCATACCGCCGACATCCTTACCTGCCGGCGAGTCTACCTGCACCGGTGGTGCACCTCCGGCAACCCCCTAGCCGGCGCGTGAGGCTTAAACCCAAAATTGCCATTTTGCATTCCCTTGCATTTTCCGGCCACCCCTTGGCCTCCGACCACCACCACTAGACTCTCCAACCTCCGGCGAGCATAACCCACCGCCCAAAGCCACCCATCGCCGCCGGTTACCCCCTCCACCCGAAATGGGCCTTAAATAGGTCGTTCTTCGCCACGCCATCGTCCGGCCACCGTAGGTCTCACCTCCTCTACCATTCGACTCCGCTCACCCAGCCGGTCAATCCCCTAGCTCAGTTTCCCCAACCGCGGCCTCATCTTCCCGGTACGACCTCAAACCCGAAAATGGGTTTTCACCCCTTTTGGCCCCGATCCGCCACCTTCCGGTGGTTGTGCCGCCACACCACCACCTCCATGAGATTCCCCACCCTTCAATGAGTACCTCCCTAAATTTTGGTGTCAAACCAAGTATTTTAACCTGACGTACATGTGACCGCTACAAACGCTGCAGATTGGCGTTGTTCAAGGAAATGCGTTTTTACCGCTGTAAGTACTTTCCAAACAAGTTTTAAGATTTAAATATATTTTTGGCATCAACAGTTGTTGTATTTGATTATTGTTGCTATGTGTTGGTTGATGTTGGTATTTGTTGGTTGATTGGATTAATTAAATGTTGGATAATTGCTGCATGGTTGTCTGCATTGTGTATTTACGCGCATGCTCATGAAAATATTTGGAAAGTGGATTTTTTGCATGATTTCGGATATTTATGTGTTGGAGATGGAAACTGAGATTTAAATTGTGTTTAATGGATTTTAATGGTTTTGGGCTGAGTCATAACGGGGACGGCGATACGTAACGCCCGTTGTGATCAGCGTGTGAGTGTGTGGATGACATAATGGGGACGGCGATACGTAACGCCTATTATGGTCATCGGGTGTGTATTTCATATCGGGGACGGCGATACGTAACGCCCGGTATGAAATGAGTGTGTGTGGATCATAATGGGGACGGCGATACGTAACGCCCGGTATAATCGATTTTGAGGATATTATTTTATGGAAAATGATGGGTGATTTTATTGTGGATTAAATTGGGATTTTGGCGAGTGTGGTTATTTCATCGATTTTGAGGAAGATGATTTTGAGCTTCATGCATATGGTAATTGTTCTTGGTTGTTGTTGTGGCATTAATGTATTTTTGTCTTTTGGTTTGGTTGGGTTGTACTTACCTGGGATGCCATCTTGGCATCGTAGTTTTGTTTGGATGCAGACTTTGGAGAGGCCGAGCCCGATGAGACGGCTCCGCTATTGAGGTGATGTTATTAATTGATATATCGGGAAATTTATTTTCCCATTTTTTATAATTATGTATTTGTTTAAATTGTATTTTTGGATGACTGTATTAAATCTCCTGTTGGAGAGTTTTTATTAAATTGGTTTGTAAAATATTTCTAAAAATTCTGGTACTTAAATATTAATTTATTATCCGCTGTGACCTTTATTTTTATGTATGTCACGTGTGCACACACGTTCGACACTGGTTGATGGGATGTGTGACCCGTGTTGTCATCATCCCGACGCCTCGATTCTCGTGTTATTTTATGGGGAATTTGGGGGCGTCACAACCGCGGTCTCACCTTCCCTATACGACCCCAAACATGAAAATGAGTTTCCACCATTTTGGAGCCCGATTCGCCACCTTCAGGTGGTTGTGCCGCCACACCACTACCTCCATGATATTCCCCACCTTCCAAAGAGTATCTTCCTAAATTTTGGTATCAAACCGAACACTCTAACCTAACGTACAAGTGACCGCTATGAACACTGCGGATTAACGTTTGCTCAAAGATTTACGTTTTTACTCGCTGTAAGAATTTTTCAAATAAAATTTAAGATTTAAATATATTTTTGGCATTAACAGATATTGTGTTTGGTCATTGTTGAAAATTATCAGTTGTTGGCTATTTGATGCATGGTCGTCTGCATTGTGTATTTACGCGCATATTCATGTGTTGGAAATAGAAACTGAGTTTTTATGTGTTTATGATTTTGAGTGCGTGTGTATCACGACCCCAAGCCGATATGGGGTATTTTCTCGGTGGAGCTCCTCTGGTCACTCGGGAGTGGAATATACTGAGTGATCTCTCCTGGGTCATCGCCGGGCGACGACGGGATTGGATGGAATGGTAACGCTCTTGTGCCGACTCCGTGGCTCCTCTGCTAATGGGAGCTAGGGGATGCCTGGTCATGGTACGTGCTGGGCACGGTTAGCTAGGCATCGCCCGTTCCGAAGTCACATGCATGGTCGTTACTTTCGATGTGATGATGAAAATCAGGGTGTGCAGATGGTCCCTAGGGGAGATCATGGTGCATATAGTTAATAAAATGGATGTTTAGGCAATTTTTTAGAAAAATGGTGGGTTTAGTTATTGGTTTTACGGGAACCATTTTCTGAGAAAATGGTTGTGGTTTTAATGGATTTATGGATATCATTTTTTGGAAAAATGATGGATGGTTTTATTGAAGTTTTAATTTGGACCAAAAGGGATTTTGGCATGTGTTATTTTATTTATTTTAAGGAAGATGATTTTAAGATTCATGCATATGGTGTCCTGTTCATGTGTGAAGTTGTTATTGTGCATGAGTATATTTTGTATCTTGGGGTTTGTTTGGGTTGTACTTACCTGCGATACCATTTCTGACGTCGTAGTTTTTGGATGCAGAATTTTGTGGAGGCTAAGCCTGAGGAGACGACTCCGCTGTTGAAGTATTCTTGTTATAAATTATTATCTTGGGAAATTATTTTTCCCTTTTTATAAATATGTATTTGTTTGATTTATCTTTCGGATGACTGTATTAAATCTCCTGTTGGAGAATTTATGTTAAATTAGTTTGTAAAATATTTCTAAAATTCTGGTACTTAGCTAATGACTTAATTTATCCACTGCTTTTATCATACATGTCACATGTTCACACACTTAACACTTGACGTTGGGGGTGTGTGACCCGTGTTATCAGCATCTCGATACCTCAATTCCCGTATTTATTTTTAGAGGAATTTGGGGGCATCACAGATAAGCAATTTGTTTTATTCTTTTTTTGATAGGTTAGATTCCATATGATTCAAATCTAATTAAAGTAATTACTGTTTTCTAACAGGATTGGATAACAAATAATCATAAAAATCTTTCACAACAAACTTAAGTAAAAAATAAAAATAAAAATAAAAATAAAAATAAAAATAAAAATAAAAATAAAAAATGATTTGCACCACACACTTAAGAAATATATAGTTGGAGATGATTTATCGTTGGTTGCTTTGCCCATCTTTTCAAATGTCTCTCCTTCTTCTCCCCACCAGGCACTACTAGAAAAGGGGGGAAATTGAGCTAAATATGCAATGTCAAACATCAGATTCAAATTACTCATTATATGTGGCAATTTATAGAGGAATTGACTCAATTTCTTGTCTATGAGTGCAAATATCGCACATATTTAATTAAGAGCTTGTTTGAGATTGCGTTTCGAGATTTTAAAAGTGTTTTTAAGTAGTTAAAAATACTTTTTAAAAAAATGACGTGTTTGGTAAATTTATAAAAAGTGCTTTAGACGGTTAGAAAAGCTAAAAATCAACTTATTCAAAAAGTACCAAATTGGAGTTTTTATCAAAAAACTCATACAGATAACTATTATTCTTAAAAACTACCATAACTAACTCTAGAAAGCTCTTTAGATATATATATATCCCAAAAGGTAAATGACTTTTTAGTAGTAAAGTTTATTACATTAAGTTTTAAGTTATAAGTCTTAAGTTAAAAGTAATATTTTCCGCCATAATTCCAAACATGCACTAAACCTAAAAGTTTGAATGAGTGATATCAATTATTGCTGTTTTTGATTTAGAACATTAGGTATTCCCAACTTATTAATCTTTCTTTTCATTCTTTGCTATATTCAACTTCTATTGAAGAAGTACAAAAAGGTTCCAAAATAAATTACAACATTCAAAGAATCTATAGCAGAGAATGGGAACAATACAGTGAGACGATAAATATAGTGAGGAATATATGCCCAGTTCGTGGTACAAGTTAGGACATATATGCAATGAGAAGCTAAATACCATTAGGCTATATGATTTTAGATTCTAGAAGTGCTAGTAGGGCATTTTTTGCCATTTCACTAACATACCAACCAAGCCTTTAGCAAGAGAGAAAAAATGAGGGATGAATAGAGATCGAGTAAGAGACTCACTGGTGTTGAGAGGAGGCGAGAAGGCACAGAAGCTGGCTGGATGGCGCGTGCAAGCGACGGAGAAAGGCTGTTGACGACAAACCAGAGAGTTGGTAGGGTATTGGGGAGCGAAGATGGGGGAAATAAGGCGCGGCCAAAAGTTTGGGAAATTTCCTATGCTCTTATATAATAAGGACTATTACAGCGACATCGACATCGCTGTAAGATCATAAAAAATTTATATATGCGGTGCTTTGTTTTTGCGACGAGAAATAATGCCGCAACAAGTTAGGTTAGCAACTGTTTTTCCTTCCCACCTTCCTTGTGTAAGCCCAAATCCGAAAATGAGTTTTCACCCATTTTGAGCCTGATTCGCCACCTTCCGGTAGTTGCACTGCCACACCACCACCTTCATGAGATTCTCCACCCTTCATTGAGTATTTCCCTAAATTTTGGTATCAAACTGACCACTCTAGCTAACGTACAAAGTGACCGCTACGAGCGCTGTGGACTGGCGCTTACTCAAGGATTCATGTTTTTATCCGTTATAAGTATTTTTAAAATAAACTTTATGATTTAAATATATTTTTGTGCATCGACAAATATTGTATTTTTTTAACGTTGGGATTTATTGGTTGATGTTGAAATATATTAATTGTTGGATATTTTGTGTGTTGTGGTTTACATTATATAATTATACGCTTGATCATGTGGATATTTGGTGTTTCGATTTTAATATGAGATGTGGTTATTGAGTTTATGGATTTTAATGGTTTTTAACTGAGTCATAATGGGTACGGCGATACGTAACGCCTGTTATGATCAGTGGATGTGAATGACATAACGAGGACGGCGATACGTAACGCCAGTTATGGTCATTGTGTGTGTATTTCATAATGGAGACGGTGATACGTAACGCTCATTATAATTGATAGTGTGTGGATGACATAACGGGGACGGCAATACGTAACGCCCGTTATGGTCATTGAGCGTGTATTTTATATCGGGGACGGCGATATGTAATGCCCACTATGAAATGAGTGTGTATGAGTCATAATGGAGACGGTAATATGTAACGCCCATAATGATTGATGTTGTGTGTATATCATATTGGGGACGGCGATACGTAATGTCCATTATGATTGGATTTACGAATATCTTTTTCTGGGAAATGATGGATAATTTTATTGGAATTTTATCGTGGACCAAAATAGCGTGTGTTATTTTATTTATTTTGAAGAAGATGATTTTAAGTTTCATGCATACGGTATCATGTTCATGAGTGATTTTGTTGTTGCATGAGTATATTTTATATCTTGTGGTTTGTTTGGATTGTACTTACCTACGATGCTATTTCTGACTGTGACGTCCCCAAATTCCCCTTAAAATAACACGGAATCGAGGCGTCGGGATGATGACAACACGGGTTACACATCCCAACAACACGTGTCAAACGTGTGTGCACACATGACATACATAAAAATATAGGTCGCAGTGGATAATAAATTAATATCTAAGTATCATAATTTTTAGAAATATTTTACAAACCAATTTAATAAAAACTCTCCAACAGGAGATTTAATACAGTCATCCAAAAATACAATTTAAACAAATACATAATTATAAAAAAGGGGAAAATAAATTTTCCGAGATATCAATTAATAACATCACCTCAATAGCGGAGCCGTCTCCTCATGCTCGGCCTCTCCAAAGTCTGCATCCAAACAAAACTACGACGCCAAGATGGCATCGCAGGTAAGTACAACCCAACCAAACCAAAAGACAAAAATACATTAATGCCACAACAACAACCAAGAACAATTACCATATGCATGAAGCTCAAAATCATCTTCCTCAAAATCGATGAAATAACCACACTCGTCAAAATCCCAATTTAATCCACAATAAAATCACCCATAATTTTTCATAAAATAATATCCTCAAAATCGATCATACCGGGCGTTACGTATCGCCGTCCCCGATATGATTTACACACATACCCAAAATCATAATAGGCGTTACGTATCGCCGTCCCCGATATGAAATACACACCCGATGACCATAATGGGCGTTACGTATTACCGTCCCCATTATGTCATCCACACACTCAAACGTTGATCACAACGGGCGTTACGTATCGCCGTCCCCGTTATGACTCAGCCCAAAACCAATAAAATCCACTAAACACAATTTAAATCCCATTTTCCATCTCCAACACATGAATATCCAAAATCATGCCAAAATACACTTTCCAAATATTTTCATGAGCATGCGCGTAAATACACAATGCAGACAACTATGCACCAAATAGCCAACAATTAAATAATCCAATCAACCAACAAATACCAACATCAACCATCACATATCAGCAATAATCAAATACAACAACTATTGATGTCAAAAATATATTTAAATCTTAAATCTTGTTTGGAAAGTACTTACAGCGGTAAAAACGCACTTCCTTGAACAACGCCAGTCTACAGCATTTGTAGCGGTCACATGTACGTTAGGCTAAAACACTCGGTTTGACACCAAATTTAGGGAGGTACTCATTGAAGGGTGGGGAATCTCATGGAGGTGGTGGTGTGGCGGTACAACCACCGGAAGGTGGCGGATCGGGGCCAAAAGGGGTGAAAACCCATTTTCGAGTTTGGGGTTGTACTGGGAAGGTGAGGCCGCGGTTGGGAAAACTGAGCCAGGGGGTTGACCGGCTGGGTGAGGGGAGTCGAATGGTGGCGGAGGTGAGACCTACGGTGGCCGGACGGCGGCGTGGCGAAGAATGACCCGTTTAAGGCCCATTTCGGGTGAAGGGGCTAACCGGCGGCGATGGGTGGTTTTGGGCGGTGGGTTATGCTCGTCGGAGGTTGGGGAGTCTAGTGGTGGTGGTCGGAGGCCAAGGGGTGGCCAGCGGTGGCCGAAAAATGCAAGGGAAGCAAAAATGGCCATTTCGGGTTTGTGGCCTTGGAGGGGCGGTGGGGTGGCCGGCGGTGACACCACCGGTGCCGTTGAGCTCGTTGGCATGAGGGGAAGGTAGTGGGCTGGGCAGTGTCGTCGGTGGGTGGCCGGCGGCGGTCCTGGGGCTAAGGGAGAGGAACGGCAAAAGGGAGAGGGAGGCAGGGGAGGGGCTGGGCACGCGGGGAAAGCAGAGGAAAAAGGGGAAGAAAAAGAAAAAGAAAAAGGAAAAAGAAAAGAAAAGGAAAAGAAAAAGGAGAAAAAGGAAAAAGAAGGGGAAAATGGTCCAACCAGAAAAACACAACAAATTAAATAAAAGTAGGCTTTAAATACTATAATTTTAATATCAATAAAATAAAATATTTAAAACCCCAACAATATAAATAAATTAAACCCAAGCACAATATTAATTATAAAACAATAATTAATATAACGAAAGGAGATAAAATAGATTTACATAATAAAATAAAGGAATTTAATTCCACTCATTAAAATAATTAACTCATTAAAATAAATAAGAAAAGCAACGTAACTCGATATCAACTAATTAATAGCTCAAATAAATATCTTAAATAAATAAAATATGAACAATAATATTATTTAAATAAATTAAAATAATTAATACCGAGAATAAAATAACGTGTAAAAATACACGTAAATTTGGGATCTCACATTCTCCCCCTCTTAAAAAGAATTTCGTCCTCGAAATTCGCTCGGCTGCAACTAATAAAACTCTAATAACTCACCTACTACATCACTGAATACTCACTCCAAGCATTAGTACAATCATCTATTTTCCTCAAACAAAAATGGATTTTATTTCATCATAAACGTATAGTCTCCAAATAATATTTCATCTCTAAAACTGCTGAGGTAGCCAATCAATCTGAACCCCACATGTACAAGAACCTCAGTACAATCTCCCAAAAATTTAATATTCACTAACTCCTTAAAACAATTTGTTACCCTAAAATAACTTCCAAGTTTAACTTTCTAACTTAATCGCCAATAAACATAATTTACCCAACTAAAAGATAAATCCTCACTTACAAGTATCATCTCAAATTTCAACTCACCACTAATTCCTCAAAATTTACACAAGAATTGAACCTCCAACTATATTGCAATTCATCACGCTTCCGCGCGCACTTTGATAACTCGCTAAATTCATAAAAATTTAAGTCCTCATAAACTATCACCATTGAGCAAAAACTAGTTCAACACCTATTACAAGAAATAATTTGCCACCTTTACAAATCCTAATGCTTTGTCATCTCACAATTCAAGTTATGCCACCCAATATTAAAGCCTAAAAAAAATTTCTAACTCCCAAACCGCTAATATACCTATCCATCATTATAACCCCTCACTCTCATCATAGATTAATTATTTAAATCCGTATTCTCTCAATCGAACCTTCATTACCTATGACATGGAATAACCTCAATTATTTAAACTCTTATATGACTTCAAGCCAAAACTAAATTCTCTAAGATACCTCGACAAATGCTACTAACCATTAAATACATACTCGACAACTTAACCAAATAAAATCACTAACTACAATCTTAACTGCTACCCATTTACAATATTAAACAAATATTACAATAAAATAAAATAAAACTAACAAACCAATCAATCAGAGCTAAGTTAATTATGAAAATAAATAAACAACATAAACATTAAAATAAAAAGCCCAACACAATGAAATAAATATAAAAAATCTTACCATCTAATTTAGTAGAAAAACTAAGACAACAAATAAAATAATAAAATAAAATAACCCAATCATCAAACAAATAAATTTTTAAAACCACAAACTTTTCTGGTACTGTCCCTAGGTAACTTGCGGATTTATCCAGAGCTGAACTGCTCTGATACCACCTGTGACGCCCCCAAATTCTCCTTAAAATAACACGGGAATCAAGGCGTCGGGATGATGACAACACGGGTTACACATCCCAACAACACGTGTCAAACGTGTGCACACACGTTTGACACGTGTTGTTGGGATGTGTAACCCGTGTTGTCATCATCCCGACGCCTCGATTCCCGTGTTATTTTAAGAGGAATTTGGGGGCGTCACACTGACGTCGTAGTTTTTGGATGCAGTGTTTTGTGGAGGCTGAGCCTGAGGAGGCGACTCCGTTATTAAAGTATTCATATTATAATTTATTATCTTGAAAAATTGTTTTCTCCTTTTTATAAATATGTATTTGTATAATTTGTATTTCGGATGACTGTATTAAATCTCCTGTTGGAGAATTTGTGTTAAAATAGTTTGTAAAATAATTCTAAAAAATTCTGATACTTAGATATTGACTTCAATTATCCGCTACTTTTATTTATGCATGTCACGCATTCACACACTTAGTACTTGACGTTGGGGGTGCGTGACTCGTGTTGTCAGCATCCCGATGCCTTGATTCCCGTGTTTATTCTAAGGAAAATTTGGAGGCGTCACAAGAGCAACTTTAGATTTTCTGAGCTTCATCATTAAACCTTGAATTGCCGACTCCTCACATGACCCATCAAGATTGCCTCACACAATCCTGGGTAACAGGTGTGCACACACACATATAATCCATTGTTATTGAATTGATGTAATTTAATCATGGGTACCACGTGGGCTGCTAATCGGTGCAAAATTGCAAGTACTCAATAGCATAGTTTTATAGTATAGTGATGGGAAGAGTGCATGTCAGCCTCACGGATTGGTATCTCACTTTTGGCAAGTAATAGATTTTTGTAGTTGTGATTTAAAATAAAATCAATTCAGGAAAATATTTAAAGAAAAAGAAAGTTGTTGTTTGATGATCAAATCAAAGGGAAAACGAATTTCTAGGAAATTAATTTCACCCAATCCCTCACTATGATTTTCTCATTTAACTAATTGAATTTAATTTTCTCTATTTGTTAGCAAAATCACCAAACCTATCCAAAAGCCTATTTCAATAGTCAATTAGAATTATTCTTGATCAATGATCATCATTTTGCACAAGAGTATGCAAATTAATGAAGCACAAAAGCATTGAAACTAGAGATCTTAAGACTTCATAGGTTCAAATAAATCTTTCAATTTTTATATTTACCAATGCTAAAATATCCAAATTCTATCCTAGAATTAATCCCTATTGTGAAAGCAAATTACAAGATCGAAATTATCCAATTGATGACCAGTCAATTAGAAGCAATGAGATCATAATAATCGGACAAACATAACAAAGAATTATTTCAAACTAGTTTGAAACTAGATTACATCGTTTTCTTAGAATAATGAAAATTTGATTCATGCTAAAAATTAAATTCAACATTAACGAATTCACCATAATTTTCCTAAAAGAAATAGAGAAAAAAAATACTCATCATAGTCCACAGCATCCTCTACTTTTTTCATTCTTTTCCAATTTTCGACTCTTGATTGTAGGCGTCCGTCCGTCCTTCCTTTTTTCCTTCATGTTTTTCTAGTCCTTTGTTTAGGTGGGTAATTCTAATGAATAAGGAAAATGATATACTTACACCTCTTCTACAACTTCTTTACTACTCATTTTATTTTTTTAAGTTTTTAGAAATTTTTCTTTTACTTAATGATTAAGAAAGTAATTATTAGTAAAGTTATATATTTTTTAAAATTTTTTCTTAATGATTAAAGATATTAAAAAGATACTAAAAAGAAAATAACAAAGAACTAAAAATACTATAAATAATAAATAAGTAGTGATATAGTTGTAAGGGTTTCATTATCCCAGTGAATAATGATTCCCATATTTTATTTGTTTCAATTCCTTTTCTTCCTAGCCAGGTAGGCGCTATCACAAGCTTTCCCTTTTTTTGTTTTTTTTATTCTTTTTCTTTTAAACTTTTAAAACGTGTCTTTGATTTCTTCAGTACGTCTCTTTCCATTTTGCCGTACGTCTTCAAGCTTCTATCCTCCGATGTCTCTCAGCCTTTCAAAATTAATATCTACTTCAAAATATCTTTTCTCTTCATTTTGAAATTATGCTTTGTCATTTTCGAATAATCCGCTTCCTCATCTACTTCGAAAATCTGCTTCTATCTTTTGCGTTTTTAGAATTTTAACTTCGTCTGTATTCCTAAATAGCACCGGTGACCAACTCTTATATTTGAATAAAATCTTGATTTAAATGAGAGAGTCCTTAGACGATAGGCTTCTAAAATTTGAGTTTTCATTTTCTTAAAATCTGAAATAAAATTTAAATGATCACGACAATTTAAGAAGCCTAAATTCTGCAACAAAAATAGATAAAGTAGTTAGAAGTGATAAAATATACTAAATTATGCAAGTCTAACAACCACATTTTAGTTTCTCATATATAGCTATAATATAGACATAAGCTCTGTTTGAATACAGAGATGGCTTTATCTCATTTCATCGCATTCATCTTATCTTGTCATTATAATTTTCTCAAATTTTTATACAAAATATAATATACAATTTAATTTTTTTTTATCTCAAAATAATAATAATATTAAAAAATAATATTCTAAAAATATTTTTTATATTTAATTTTTATTTAAAACTATCTCGTATCATCTCACTATCAAAATGAGGCCATAATCTGATTGGTAATTTTATAAGGCATAGATCACAACATACATGCTTTTTATAAGGATCGAGCTAGCATGTAAATTCACTAAAACATGATGCTAATTAGTTATTCCAAACTGAGTCAAAGCCATAGATATCGCATGCATGATTCATATTCAAATAAAGCTGATGCATGCGAAGATCATTGACTAATCAAAACTTCGCTTAGAATGGAAAAAAAAAAAGGAGCTTTGGAAACCTGTATATATAAGAAACCAGGACTTGAATCTAATCGCGTGCGTACATCTATATATCCCCCTTCGAATCAGGAAGAACTCACTCAAACATCTATCAAATATATATTACACAAAACGAGAAAGAGATCAGAAAGGTGTAACGTAAGTACTATGGCATCTGGATGTCCAGGTAATTAAGTTTTATTTCCAACGTCTGATATTGGCATATGTATTAATCAGTAGTACTCAAAGAAAGATTGATCGATATAATAATATAAGAATTAAATGGTTGTATGTAAGAACTCATGGGCGGAGCTGGTTGGAGCAAATGGGGAGGCTGCAGCGGAAAAAATAGAAGCAGAAAATTTTATATATGCGATAGATGTTTGAGTGAGTTCTTCCTGATTAATTGGGGTATAAGATGTACGTAGATTCAAGTGGTTTGTTATATAAGCTTCCAAAGCTTTTTATTATTATCTATTATTAGCATGTTTTATTATTATTGTGTTGGGATAATTAATGGTGATTTTCAAATGGAGGAAGAACGATATTTGAAGAAAAAGAAAAAAACACATTGAAAAGGCCTAAAGACAAAAAGACATAAATGCAGAAATCAAAGAGACGTGAAGAACTCAAAGACACGTTTAAAGTTTAAAATTCAAAAGAAATGTCGTGAACCTCCTGATCAGCATGCATGGCCTACCACATGCCACGAAGAAAAATAATTGAAACAACAAAAAATAAGAGGCATCATGCACATATAACTATCACTCATTCTACCTTGTCCAGTGTGGTTTTTTTTTCATGTATTTTTTTTTTATCATTTTAAAATTTTTTTAAAATTTTTTTACTGGGATATCCAGTTGTGGCTTGCGTATTTTTTTTAGTTGTAGGATGTGTATCCATTTGGAAAATAATCAATGCTAATTGTAAAGCTGGCAACCCAGAATAGAGTATTCTCTCTCAAATCGGAGAACCATTATAAGAATTTAATGGGTTTTAAATTCACTTCTACGTACGTTTCGTGTTCTTGAGAAACATAATTTCTCTAAAGAGTAATTACCTTTCCTTCTGAGAAAAAATCAATTATTTTTCATATTTTAAAGTAGCTTTTATATATCATTACCCTATTTTTCATTGTGTTGGTAATCTGGTTTCATGTATTTGACTGATTAATCTTACATATATTTCTTGTTACTTAATGCTATGTTTTCTAAAGAAATATTTTATTGAAAACTAATTTTTACAAAAACAAATTTACAATATTGAAGTGATGTAATATATTTACTGTAAAGTTCATTTTATTGTAAATCAGTATAGCGTAACATAGCAATTATATCAATTTGCAAAATATTATTTTTAAGATTTTTTAAAAATAAACTTAACACTTCTCATTTTTTTTAAGTACTTAATGCGTAACATCTAACAGTTTTGTGAATATTAAAACAAAATGACTAAAATAAAAATTGCCTATATAAAATTTGACATGCTTAGCATGACTAAAATAAAAATTGACAAATCAAGAAAAAAAGGAAGGACGGTTACTGATGAGAGTCGAAAACTGAAGTGAAAGTGGTGGAAGCTTAGGACTGTGGTGAGTATTTTTCTTAGTGTTTTTTTTTTTTTTAGAAATCAAACGAACTTTCAATCAATCAAAGGATTTGATTTGATACCATAGTTTTAAATTTCGTACCGTATCGGCCGGTACATATCGTATCGGAACAGTGGCCAATATAAAAATTGGGTCTGTTTCGTACTGGCCTAAATTTTAGCCGTACTGGCAGGTATTTCGGCCGTACCGGCCATGTGTACCGACTTGTACCAGATTTCAGGATTTCCTTTTTTTTTTTTCATTTCCTACTATTTTTTTTATCCTGATTTAGACTAGATTATTTAGATATATATATTTAGATATATAATTTATTTATATATTGATTATTATTTTGAAATATAATTTATATATATATTTACATATATATAATTTTTTTTTTTTATGTATAAACTATTTTGAACGGTATACAAAATAGTATCGATATTGAAATATTTCATTTCAATACCTTGACCGGTACACTCACTAGTATGATATTCAAAACATTATTTAATACACCTTGCAACATCTTCGAGCTCTACCAAAACACCAGTTTGTGTGTGTGTATTGTATACACATGCAGGCGAATAATAAAGATTCTTCTCGTCTCTTTGATTTCGGCATTTCTGTCTTTTTGTCTATAGGCCTTTTCAACGTGTTTTTTTTCTTTTTCTTCAAATATCGTTCGTCCTCCATTTGAAAATCACCATGACTTATGCCGGCTGAATTACAACGTGTAAACTCACTAAAACATGCTAATAAAAACAAAACAAAAAACAAAAAAAGCTTTGGAAACTTACATAACAAACCACTTGAATCTACGTACATCTATATATACCCCATCCAATTAGGAAGAACTCACTCAAACATATATCGCATATACATTACACAAAACGAGAAAGAGATCAGAAAGGTTTACGTACGAACAATGGCATCTGGATGTCCAGGTAATTATAAAGTTTAATTTCCAACCTCTGATATTGCCATATATATTATCAAGCATGTATTAATCAGTAGTCAAAGAAAGACCGCTATTATAAAAGAAATCCTCCTCCAACAAACGGGATTCGCGATTGTGGGAGTTTTTTTTTTGAGTAAAAATCTGTATTTTTATAATGTTGTAATTTTTTGAAACTTTTTAAAAATATTTAAAAGTGATAAAAAAATCATGAAAAACAAAAAGATTTTCTTTTTAACTAGGCAGGATCCCAGTCGGCACTCGCCATTTGTAAGAGTAGAATCACTCAGATTATAACATAAGAATTAAATGATTGTAGGTAAGAACTCATGGCCGGAGCTGGTTGGAGCAAATGGGGAGGTTGCAGCGGAAAAGATAGAAGCAGAAAATTGCAACGTGCATGCAATCGTGTTGCTGGAAGGGACGCCGGTGACTAGAGACTTTAGGTGTGACAGGGTCTGGGTTTGGGTTAATAAGAGTGGTGTTGTTTCTAAAGTTCCTCAAATTACTTAGCTAGCTAAGCCATTTCAATGGCTTCAACTACTACATGCATGCCCACCAGGTTGCCACTACTTAATAGGTACTTGGTGTTTCATGTGTAATAAATAATATGAATTAATATGTAAAATAATTATGCTAGCCATGATTGGTTACGATTTTGGCTGGCTGCCTCTAATTACTTTGTAAAATGTTTGTTGTCCAAATAAATAATTTATATATATATATATATATAAACTCCATTCCGGCCCACAAATTTCTAGCCCTGGCTAGTGACGACCTGAACCCTTAATTCCATGGACATGCCCTTTCATTTGGGCCTGGGGTACATGCCGTGCGTAAATTGAATTTAGTTATTATTATTATTGTTGTTGTGAGGATCGGAGGACCACCTAATAAATGTACCCAAAGACGCATATATAAGCTATGTACTTTAATTTATAATGGAGACTAGCTAGCTAACTATACATACAGGTTTACTGGACGACGTAGTTAACGGGACTTTCTATCCCAAAGTACTGATTAGCATGTTTAAAAATTATCTCGAAATTATATTTGAAACCGCTCAATTGCCATATTTTGTTAATATATAAACAGATATATGCACACGATCAAATTAACTACTCTGTTGGCCAATTAATACTAGCACAATATTCTTAAAGCTGTACTACATTTCGATAATTTAAAATTTCTTCGAGAGATTTGACGAGAAATAATACTAGCACAATATTCTTAAAGCTGGCCAATTAATATTAGGGGTGTACAAAAAACCCGTTTTCCGATTCGACCCGATATACCGACCCAACCCGAATCCGATATTCCGACTCGTTTAAAATAAGCGGGTAATCGGTTTTTCCGTTACCGATCAAATCGGATTCTCTCATTCTCTCTCTCTCTAAGAAACCAAATCATTCTCTCCAAAAATCGATCTCCTTACCGATTGGAAAGAAATCTCTCTCTGAAATCGATCTCGTTTTCATCTATTGGAAAGAAATATCTCTCTAAAAATCACTCTCATTCTCTTCTGGACCACAAATCAATCTCGTTCTTTCTCTATTTCTCCAAAAATGGATCTCGTTCTCTCTCTCTTGCCCAGAGTTCCGGCGAAGGGTTTTAGAGGCTTTCAAACAAGTCTTCACTGAGCGATGAAAACGATCCCCCAAACGAAGGAGACTTGTTCAAATCAACAGGTAACCCGCAGTGCACGAGACCCAGAAACAATTTCAAAAGAAAGGCTATTCTGTACTCGAGACACATCGAAAAATTGACTGTGAGGAGGAGGACGATTCACTGCCAGATTCGAGATCTTTTCTACTGGATTTGGCTGCCGTAAATGTAGTCATTCCGAGATTCGATTGTGTTGAGAGGTTTGTTTTTGTTGAATCATCTTCTCTGATTTTGAATATTCTTCTCAGATTTTTAGTATTTTGGGTTGTATATTGAACGATACTTTTGTTGCATAGTTTGCTTTGAATCTTTGATTTTATTGAGAGATTTGGATTTGCTGCTCGGATTATGCTTCTAGTCAAGCTTGAGAGAATCAGCTAGTATCGGGCAATCGGGAACGCGGACACAGGTGGTGCATGGCTGTCGTCAGCTCGTGCCGTAAGGTGTTGGGTTAAGTCCCGCAACGAGCGCAACCCTCGTGTTTAGTTGCCACCGTTGAGTTTGGAACCCTGAGCAGACTGTCGGTGATAAGCTGGAGGAAGGTGAGGATGGATATTATTTGCATCAATGGGCGGGCCAATTATGAATGATTGATTATGAGACCCTGTAAATGGAACTTCTTTTTAAATAAATAAAGAGATAACAAAACAATTCATTCATTTCTATTATGAAATATTTATGCATTAAGAGAGTAAGGGTTGATTGACTGAGTATTCCACTTTCTTATTGAAGAGTCCTTTCTAGGGAATGCACTGAGTTTTAGATGTATACATAGGATATTCGGAATACGTGTGGTATCGAGTCGGGTCGGAACTGAGACTATCGGGTCGATTCGGATCGGGTGAACAGCCCTAATTAATATCATCATGATCTACCATGCGAAATGGACAAAAAATGAAAGTTTAAATGCCAATTGATGGCATTAGTAGTTTGGAATACAAATTAATGAAGATTAAAAATCACTCAGGAATATTGTGAAATATTATAGTATATTATACTAGATATGAAAAGTGAACAAGCTGCTAGATATATATCCCTTGCATATATTTGGAAGGAAATTGATTTTACCCGATTAATTGAGGCCTCCCCAGAACGTAGTGTACGTATACGCGTTTGCATAGAAAATTCTTGAGATATATTTTGCATGTATTACATGGGTTTGCAAAAGTAGATAATAAGCAAATTTAAAAAACTTATTTCCATAAAGTATATATGGTGGTCGCTTTCTCGTATGATGGATCGACTTCACACACACACATATTATATGGTGCATGTGCGTGTATTAATATTGCCTATATCTATGTAATTACCATGCAATTACATGGTAATAATAATACGGGGCCACCGCCGTCACTGGGTGCTTCTCATGCATATAATTTAGTAGGTAGCATTTTCCTAAATATATAAGAAAGGAAAAAATAGGTAGCATTTTAACATATATGGTGGCCGCATATTATATATACTAGGGAGAAATAACCTGTAAAATACGTTTCTGTATTTTAGTAAAGTGGTTATTTTTAAGAAATGATATGCATGGTTTTTATAAAAAAAAAATCGATGAATAATGTAATGTTTATATACATTTATAAAATATTATTATTTGAATTTAATATTTTATAATGAATTTAAATTGAAAAATAAACAGTATTTTATTCAAATTATTGTATTTACATATTATTATTTGAATTTGAAACTTGAGTGATTTTAATCAAGTCATAGCATTAAGTGATATTGTAAATGGTGGTCATAAGTTTGTTTTGGTTATATTTGCCTCTTTTGGATGTAGTAGATTGATTATTTCTCCCACTTTTTCTTGTAGTGACACAAACTTAATAATATTATAATAACTCAAAATAATATTGTAAATAATTATAGTGGTAAAATATTGTCGATGGTCTTCATCCTTAGTTGTCGTTCTGTTAACTACATGTAGTACAACATAAATATAATCTCTGATTACTTTGAGTACTTTTGATTGCGCAAATTCAAGTAAACATTACGATGAGTTTAACGGCACGTAGTATGTATACATTACATGAAAAAAAAGTATTTGTGACATCTTAATTATAATTAGAAGGACAATTTGCGATTAAAATAGTATGTTTTAATTGCAAATAATTTTTCTAATTACAATTAAAATGTCACAAATAATTATTTTTCTTGTAGTGATGATACAAGATATATGATCTAAAGTATTAGGATCCACCAACTTAATTATTATTATTATTCCATTTTTTGGATGTGGTCGTCACACATACGTCCATTAATTAGATTCTGATCTATTAATTATGCCACGACGAACCATAAAGACTTATCCAAAAGATTAGAGGCATTATAATGAAGTAATCTATTATTTTATCTGAAATCAAAATTTGGAAAAACATCCTATGGAAAAAAATTTTAGAAAACAAGTACAAGTCTAATAGCATGCAATACGTAACCTATCACGCACTATTGAACAAATTAACAGTTCTAATGAAATAACGTCCTTCGATCGATCTTACCTACTTCTTTTTTACATAATTGAAATTAATTAGTTCACCATATCTTATATATAATTTAGATATAAATTTAAAAATTATATTTCTAACAAATCTCATTAAATTTTATATTTATATATATATATATATTCTATTATAATAAGTAGCTATTTAACGGATTTTGTTATTTTTCGTTAATTTACCTTTAAGTCCATCTTTGACAATATTTTCTCCCCCCACCCTCTCTCTCTCTCTCTCTCTCTCTCTCTCTCTCTCACACACACACACACACACACACATGCAAAGTGGTTTTCGATTGCCAGCGTCACCGTCTTCTCGCCGCCTCGCCGACACTAGTGAAATTCTCTTTTGCTATTTTAGGCCCAATCGATCTCTGCCTCTCTCTAACTACCATTTGATGACCCCCCCCCCCTCTCTCTATAGAAAACAATCGTTTTCATTTTTCATTACTATGATTAGGTCCCATTAGGTCAAGAGAAATGTTTTCCATTTACAGAGCCCTAATGGGTAAAAATAATATAAATGTATATATAAATTTTATTTCGAAATAATAGTCAATATATGAATAAATTTTATATACATAATATATATATAGTCTAATCTGAACTGGGTTAAGAAAATATCAAAAAATGAAAAAAAAGGGTAAAAGGTAGAAATCTAGTACCACTAAAACACAGGCTGAAATATTGACAGATACGAAACAACTATGTATTTTATACTGAACAACTGGCCGATACGGCATATTTTGGCCATATAAGTCAGTATGGTACAAAATTAAAGACTATGAGAGAGTCTCTATGTGTCCCTAATCTCTTTCCTAAATTCAACCCAAATTCTGTAGTTTTCTTTATATTTTCGTGTTATACAGTGTTATATAGAATCTAAAGTGACTTTATAAGTTTGTTTATATAGATTTCCATTTTTTTTTAACTTTTAGAAGCTGCTTACAATAATCAACCCCACAAGCCTATCACTTAGGGCTCACTTGCTTCAATAGGAGGGAGAAGTATAAAGCTTAAAAAAATTAGTTAAGAATTAGTAAAAGCAATACTAGTGGGCTAAAGGGGGAGGATGGGAAGCTGATTTTTGAACTTTACGCCTGGTTTAGATTTAGAAAAAAGATGAGATGAGTTTAGATAAAAGATAAAAAATTGAATAAAATATTGTTAAAATATTTTTTTTGATATTATTATTGTTTTAGGATTTAGAAAAGTTGTATTGTTTCTTATATTTTGTGTGGAAATTTAAGAAAAATGTAATGAAGAAATAAGATGAAATGAAATGAGTTTTGAATTCAAATGAGAGCTAAGTAAGAAGTTGCATTAGTAAAACAATACATGAGCTGTACACAAATGCTTGGAAGTGTGTCTATGATACAATATTTATCTGAATGGATAAAACCTATCCTGCAAGGTCACCACAAGTCCACAAGTCCTTTGGCCAATCCTTTAATGGATCGCAATTCTCGTAACAAAAATTCATAAAGACCATTTTAATATTAGTGATGTTTTGTTAATATGAGACGGGTGGGTCTACAGAAGCTGGTCTGTGAGAAATCGTAATTTTATTATTTTTGTAATATATTATTTTAATATTAAATATGTATTGTTGTTAATATGGATATGATGTGTTTTGAGTCCGTGGATATTAATATTACATTGATGAGCCCAGCGTAAGCCTTAAATCCAACCCATTTTACATATCAAACGCTGGCCCCTTTATATTGTAGCAGACGTCGCCGTTTAACCCAGTTAATTTAATGAAATTGGCAGTTTCTTCCTCACGCCGACACTACTTCTTCCTTCTTATTTCTTCTTCTTCGCTTTTTCTCCCTTGTTTCGGTATTCCAGACTCGTGAGCAAAGCTTGGATTTTTTTCTGTCAGCCTTCAGTTTATTTTGTCCACGCATTACTTCATCCAATACCCCATACTTTGATGATCATTTCCACTACATTTTCATCCAAGATCGATGCTTCACGTGCGCGAAACCGCCCCAATATCGTGATCGTCCAGCTCTGTGTTGCCTCTGTTTTTCACCCAAAGAGCTGAGCATTTCTCTTCTTTTTCAGCTTGGTAGTCTTGGTTTGGTTGTGGTGGACTTCACGTGAGACTTTCCCATCTCTTTTCCGCTCTATATTGTTCGGGTTCATGCATATATAAGGCATCGGCGTCCATTGCTTAAAAATCATATTTTCAGCTCTCGGTTTCACCGTTAATCCGACCTTTCACCACTTCAGTTGTTCATTTCCTCTCTTTCTCTTCAAACTGGAACATCTCCTCTTCAAAACCTGTATAATTCCGAAAATTATAGGGGTTTTTTTAGCGGATAAGATCACCGTATTTCAAGGTTTACGATACTCTCCATAAGTTTTTCCTCTGATTTAGTTGATTAAGTTGTTTTTGTATTAATTTAATTTATTTTTTTGGTATGATTTTATTTATAATTAAGTGTTTAATTTAGTTGGATGATAATTGTTTTTATTTATTTATTTGCATTGAAATGATTTATTTAATTGAGTGTAATATTCGGATATAATTATTTGAGTCGTTAAATATATATAAATATTGTTTTATTTATATTATTTGGTTAATTATATTGTTAGGTTTATTTATTGGTTTTATTGATATTACTATAATTTATTGGTGTTTTAATTAAGTTGGGTTTTAATTATTTTAGTTGTTCCCAATATTAATATTTATTTATTTGTAATGATTTATACATTGGCGCTTTGAGCGTGACTATAGCGGCAAATACACGGGTGGAAGCGTGGAATCGCTGTTGGGCATTTTCGGTAACTTCGAAAATTATTAACGAGTGTACTGTAAGTACTTTTCAAATGAGCTTTAAGATTTAAATATATTTTTGACATCAACAGTTATTGTATTTGATTATTGTTAGAATTTATTAATTGTTGGATATTTGGTGCATGATTGTCTACATTGTATATTTACGCGCATGTTCATAAAAATATTTAGAAATTAGATTTTCGCATGATTTCGAATATTCATGTGTTGGAAATTGAAACTGGATTTTTATTGAGTTTATAGATTTTAGTAGTTTTTGGCTGAGTCATAACGGGGACGGCGATACGTAACGCCCGTTTTGATCAACGTGTGTGTGGATGACATAATAGGGACGGCAATGCGTAATGCCTATTATGGTCATTGTGTGTGTAAGTCATAATGGAGACGACGATACGTAACGCCTATTATGATTGGTGGTGTGTGTATATCATATCGGGGACGGCGATACGTAACGCCCGGTATGATTAGATTTGCAGATTTTTATTTTTGGGAAAGTGGCAGATTTTAATTATTGGTTTTAAGTGAACCATTTTCTTTTGGTTTCAATTAATTTATGGTCATCATTTTCTGGGAAAATGATGGATGTTTTTATTGAGACTTATCTTGAGATTTTGAAATATGTGGTTTATTTATTTATTTTGAAAATGAAAATTTTAAGTCACATGCATATGGTAATTTGTTCATGGTTGTTGTTATTGCATTAATGTATTTGTTATTTTGAGTTTGTTTGGGATTTTACTTACCTGCGGTACCATTTTGGTATCGTAGATTTTGATGTAGAGAATGAGGAGATTGAGCCAGAGGAAGCGGCTCCACCTCTGGAATGAATTAGTGTAGTTAGTTTCCTTGGATGACGTTCAGTAACTCCCGATGGTTGTGCATTATTTTTATTTGGTCTTTGGATGACTGTATTAAATTTCCTGTTGGAGAACTTATGTTATAATAGTTTGTGAATTATTTCTAAAAATTCTAGTACTTAAATAATGATTTTATTATCCGCTGCTTTTATTATGTATGTCACGTGTGCACATACGTTTGACACTTGTCGTTGGGATGTGTGACCCGTATTATCAGCATCCCGATACCTCGATTCTCGTGTTTATTTTAAGGAGAATTTAGGGGCATCACTGGTGGTATCAGAGTAGTTCGACTTTGGAGTAAATCCATATGTTACCTAGGGACAGTACCAGATGAATTTATTTGTTTTGTTTATTTGTGGTTTTGTTTTATTTGTTTAAATTTGGAGAGCGGGGTCGAAGATTCGTTTTGGCAGGACAATGGTGAGATCATGTGTACTGCAAACTATTCCAGATGATAAATTTCCAATCGCAGCCTAGGGTTGAGCAGGAGGGATGCTCTTTTGAGCGATTTTTGGCGCATCGTACCCCACTTTTTTTAGACGAGGAGGATCCACTGAGTGCTGATAGATGGATTAAAGATATCGAGAGGACATTTGAGATTTGTGGTTACACGGAAGCTCAGAAAGTTCTTTATGCAAGTTATTTATTTTAGGGCGAGGCGGCATCTTGGTGGGAAACAAAGTGGGAACTTCTGGTAAAAGAACTTGAGTCATTTGCTAATGTGACTTGGGAGCAATTTAAGAAGGAATTTGATGATCGCTTATTTCCAAGATCAGCACGGCGCCAAAAGGTTTGAGAATTTACGAATCTGATTTAAGAGAGTATGACAGTGGAGGAATATGCTCGCAAGTTTATGGCGCTTGGGAGATTTGCTAGTTACCTTATAGCTACTGAAGAGTTGCAAGTGGAACGTTTCCAAGAAGGTTTGCGCACGGAGATTCGTTGACATGTAGCTTGTCATCAAGTGACCACATTTCAACAGCTAGTCGACATTGCATCTATTGTTGAGCGAGAGTTTGCTATTCCCATTGGTTATCCCCTAGGTCAGAAGAGAAGAAGCTTTGGAAAGGGCAGTTTGGGATCGCCTCAGAATTTCGTGTCAAGGACCGGAGCCCCTCCTCAACCATCTACCGGAGTCCATATAGGAGGATGAGTCCCAGTTTGTGGAAGATGCAACAGGGCTCATGAGGGCATGTGTCGTCAGGGAGATTATTGTTGTTACAGTTGTGGCCAGGCGGGACATTATGCTCGTGAATGCCCAAGCACAGGTCAAGGAAGTCGTGGAGAACATCGTGGTGGCAAAGCTAAACAGAAACAGCCAGTGCAGGCCCGAGTTTTCGCCTTGAAGCCTGGTGATTATGATGAGGAAGCTCCCAAGGCATATGATGTAGGAGTCGTCACAAGTATGACTTGATCTCATCTTTGGGTTTGTTGCATGGTTTGGTTTAATTTTAGTTTCAAGTTGGTAAATCCTGATTTTGTCAGGAAGAGTTCAGTTGTATGAATTTCATGCTTGCACGTTTTTTTATTCGGGTGCATCACGATATTTTGTTGGCTACGTTTGCTTGGATTTGTAATCTTGCGGTAGAGTCTTTATCTCAGTCTATGGTGGTGGCTCTACCTAATGGTGAGACGGTGTATTGCTCTATGATCGATTGGGGTTACCCTTTGGGTCTCGGAGATTGGACACTCGATGCAGATTTGATTGTGTTTAAGTTGCTTGGCTTCGACATTATCCTTGGAATGGATTGGTTGTATCAACATTTTGCTAGTATAAATTGTCAGAGTAGAGTTGTCAGTTTTCAACTTCCTGGAGGTGATTGCATGGAATTTGCAGGCAGCAAACTGAGAAAGAGACCTGTAGTTGTGTTTGCTATTCAAATAAAGAAGGATTTAGCTTCCGGGGCAGATGCATTTTTAGTCCAATTAGTGTCTCCCCCATCAGTGAAGGCGTCGATAGATGGCATTCCAATAGTAGAAAAAATTCCCCGATGTGTTTGCATATGACTTACCTAGGTTACCTCCTGTGCGTGATGTAGAATTCACTATCGACTTGGAACCTGAAGCAGCTCCAGTGCACAAGGCTCCTTATCGTATGGCACCTGCTGAGTTGAAAGAATTGAAGACTAAGTTGCAAGATTTGCCGGATAAATGATTTATTCAACCCAGTTCATCACTTTGAGGAGCGCCGGTGCTATTCGTAAAGAAGAAGGATGGAACCCTCAGGATCTGTATTAATTATCGAGAGGTTAACAAAGTGACTATCAAGAATAAGTACCCTCTACTTCGGATTGATGACCTATTTGATCAGCTTCAGGGTGCCGCAATATTTTCAAAGGTTGATTTAAGATCATGGTTATTATCAGCTGAGGATTAAAGATAAGGACATATAGAAGACAGCTTTCAAATCGAGGTATGGGCACTATGAGTTCAAAGTAATGCCATTTGGATTAGCTAATTCTCCAGCAGCTTTTATGGATATGATGAATAGGGTGTTTCGACCCTATTTGGATTCTTTTGTTGTTGTCTTTATTGATGACATCTTAGTTTACTCTCGAAGTATTGAAGAGCACGCTTACCATCTTCGTCTAGTTTTGGAGAAGCTAAGAGAGTATCAGTTGTATACGAAGTTCAGTAAGTGTGAGTTTTGGTTGGAAGAGGTCAAGTTTCTTGGTCAAATTATTTCTTATGCAGGAGTAGCAGTTGATCCTAACAAAGTGGAAGTTGTGTTAGCATGGCCACGTCCTTCCTCAGTACACGAAATTCGGAGTTTTTTGGGTTTAGTTGGTTATTACCGAAGGTTTGTGGAATGATTTTCTCGATTGCCTGCACCCCTTACCGCTTTGACAAGAAAGGGCGCCACATTTGTTTGGTCTAACAAGTGTGAAAGGTACTTTCAAGAGTTGAAGCAGAGGTTGACTTCAGCACCTGCCTTAGCACATCCCCAACAGCACAAGCCTTATGTGGTTTTTAGCGATGCATCCAAGTTTGGGTTGGAATGTGTCCTTATGCAAAAAGGGCGAGTCGTTGCCTATGCGTCTCGTCAGTTGAAGGATCATGAAAAGAATTATCCTACGCAGGACTTAGAATTGGCAACGGTAGTCTTTGCTCTTAAGATTTGGCGACATTATTTGTATGGAGAAATATGTGAAGTTTACACTGATCACAAGAGTTTGAAGCATATGTTTTCACAGAAGAATCTTAATATGAGACAGAGAAGATGGTTGGAGTTGATCAATGCTTATCAGTGCGAGATCAAGTACCATTCGGGTAAAGCAAATCAAGTCGCCGATGCTTTAAGTCAAAAGTCTTATTTGGCAGATCAGTTTGAGTCATCGAAGTTGGGTTCCCTTCTTTTTAGTATGAGGAAATTACTGGTGGAGAATTCGCAGCAAGATGAGGAAGTTTTGGTTACAACTCTTAGTGTTCGTGTTGCTGATTTTGCAGAATTAAAGACTCTTCAAAGGAAGGATCCGAAGCTACTTGACATCCGGAGAAGAGTTAAAAAAGATAGAGGACCCGCACATTTCAGTTTGGATGGAGAGGGAATTCTCCGAATTCAGAATCGACGGGTAATACCATGCTGCCCCTTACTCAGTTCATCTTGGTAGCATGAAAATGTATCAGAACATGAAGAAAAGCTACTGGTGGGAAGGTATGAAGAGGGATATTGCTTTGTTCGTTGCAAAGTGCTCCACTTGTCATCAAGTTAAAGCCGAACATCAGAGACCTGCTGGTATTCTTCAATCACTTCCTATCCCTGTGTGGAAGTGAGATGATATTGCTATGGATTTTGTAGTTAGTTTACCAAGGACACCTAGCAGGAAGAATTTAGTTTGGGTGATTATTGATCGTTTGACTAAGAGTGTTCATTTTCTTCCAGTTACAAATACCGATACATTGGGAAAGTTAACTCGGCTATATGTTAAGGAGATCATGCGTTTTCACGGAATACTTAAGACTATAGTATCGGATCGAGACCCTCGGTTTATGTCTCAATTTTGGAAGGGCTTACATTCGGCTTTGGGCACCAGATTGAAGTTCAGTAGTGCATATCATCCTCAGACAGATGGCCAGTCAGAGCGTATTATTCAGACTCTTGAAGATATGCTAAGAGCTTGCGTCTTGGAGTTCAAGGGGTAGCTGGGAGCACCACCTGCCACTAATAGAGTTCGTCTATAATAATAGCTTTCACGCTTCCATTTAGATGGCCCCGTATGAAACCTTATATGGAAGAAAGTGTAGATCACCTCTATCTTGGGATGAAGTTGGTGAGAGTCGATTTCTTGGACCTGAGATCGTGCAAGAAATGAAAGACCAAGTCCGGATTATCAGAGACAAGATGGCGGCAGTGCAAAGTCGCCAGAAGAGTTATGCTGACACGATAAGAATAGATTTGTCCTTTGAAGAAGGAGATTGGGTTTATCTCAAAGTATTTCCTATGAAGGGTGTCAAACGTTTTGGGAAGAAATGGAAGCTTAGTCCGAGATACGTCAGTTCCTACTATCAGATTCTCGAGAAGATTGGACCTGTTGCCTATCGGATTGCTCTACCAGACTACTTTTCAGATGTTCATGATGTTTTCCACATGTCATCACTGAAGAAGAGTTTCGGTCAACAGGAACCGCGCTTCGTCAACCCTAAGAGTATTCAACTTCAACAACATTTAACTTTTGAAGTTGCGCCGATGCAGATCGTGGATTGAAAAAAGCAGCAGTTGAGGTTCAGGAAGATACTTTTAGTTAAGGTGTCGTGGGGAGATCCTTTGACCCATGATTTCTCTTGGAAGAAAGAAGCGGATATGAGGGAGCGTTACCCGTATTTATTTGAAAACTAGTAGATGTTTTCTATTTTCAAGTCGCTTGTACAAATTTCGGGAACGAAATTCTTTTTAAGGGGGGAGGATGTGAGAACTCGTAATTTTACTACCTTTGTAATATATTATTTTAATATTAAATATGTATTGTTGTTAATATGGATATTATGTATTTTGAGTTAGTGGATATTAATATTATTTCACTGTGCTTGTGTTTAAATATTTGAATATATTTTATTTTCATTTGAATATATTATTTTTATGATTTAATTGTAAGCTAATTATTTCTCTTATTATGTTGTTGTGATGCATTTAATTTAATATTTGAATTTAATATTATTATTTTATTATGTTGGTATTTAAATTAAAATGTTGTAATTTATTTTATTTTAATTTGATGTATTCTATTTATTTTATTTTAAGTGATTTTTGGTAGGATTATATATATATATATAACGGGATTTTATATAAATGCAGGAATTTATACGTAGTGTTTGAGTTTTAATTAAATGGGTTTGTGTGACCATCGGATTTGGGTATATATATGTATAATTACATTGATGAGCCCAGCGTAAGCCTTAAATCCAACCCATTTTACCTATCAAACGCTGGCCCCTTTATATTGTAGCGGACGTCGCCGTTTAACCCAGTTAATTTAATGAAATTGGCAGTTTCTTCCTCACGCCGACACTACTTCTTCTTCCTTATTTATTCTTCTGCACTTTTTCTCCCCTGTTTCGGTATTCCAGACTTGTGAGCAAAGCTTGGATTTTTTTCAGTCAGCCTTCAGTTCATTTTGTCCACGCATTACTTCATCCAATACCCCATACTTTGATGATCATTTCCACCACATTTTCATCCAAGATCGATGCTTCACGTGCGCGAAACCGCCCCAATATTGTGATCTTCCAGCTCTGTGTTGCCTCTGTTTTTCGCCCAAGGAGCTGAGCATTTCTCTTATTTTTCAGCTTGGTAGTCTTGGTTTGGTTGTGGTGGACTTCACGTGAGTCTTTCCCATCTCTTTTCCGCTCTATATTATTCGGGTTCATGCCTATATAAGGCGTCGGCGTCCATTGCTTAAAAATCATATTTTCAGCTGTTGGTTTCACCGTTAATCCGACCTTTCACCACTTCGGTTGTTCATTTCCTCTCTTTCTCTTCAAACTGGAACATCTCCTCTTCAAAACCCGTATAATTCCGAAAATTATAGTGGAGTTTTTAGTGGATAATTTCTCGCCGTAAGATTACGGTATTTCAAAGTTTACGATATTTTCGATAAATTTTTTCTCTGATTTAATTGATTAAGTTGTTTTTGTGTTAATTTTAATTTATTTTTGTGGTATGATTTTATTTATGATTATGTGATTAATTTAGTTGGATGATAATTATTTTTATTTATTTATTTGCATTGAGATGATTTATTTAATTGGGTGTAATATTCGGATATAATTATTTGAGTCGATTAGATATATATATATATATATATAAATATTGTTTTATTTATATTATTTGGTTAATTATATTGGTAGGTTTATTTATTGGTTTTATTGATGTTATTATAATTTATTGGTGTTTTAATTAAGTTGGATTTTAATTATTTTAGTTGTTCTCGATATTAATATTTATTTATTTGTAATGATTTATACGTTGGCGCTTTGGGAGTGACTATAGCGGCGAATACATAGGTGGAAGCGTGGAATCGCTGTTGGGCATTTTTGGTAACTTCAAAAATTATTAGCGAGCGTACTGTAAGTACTTTCCAAATGAGTTTTAAGATTTAAATATATTTTTGACATTAATAGTTATTATATTTAATTATTGTTGGAATTTATTAATTGTTGGATATTTAGTGCATGGTTGTCTGTATGTATTTACGCGCATGTTCATAAAAATATTTGGAAATTAAATTTTTGCATGATTTCAAATATGCATATGTTGGAAATGGAAACTGGGTTTTTATTAAGTTTATGGATTTTTGAGTCATAACGGGGTCGACGATACGCAATGCCTGTTGTGATCAACGTGTATGTGGATGACATAATGGGGACGGCAATACGTAACGCCCATTATGGTCATTGTGTGTGTAAGTCATAATGGGGATGGCGATACGTAACGCCCATTATGATTGGTGGTCTGTGTATATCATATCGAGGACGGCGATACGTAACGCCCGATATGATTGGATTTGTGGATTTTTATTTTTAGGAAAGCGACAGATTTTAATTATTGGTTTTAAGTGAACCATTTTTTGGGAAAATGGTTGTGGTTTCAATGGATTTATGGTCCCAGAAAATGATGGATGTTTTTATTGAGGTTTATCTTGGGATTTTGAAGTATGTGGTTTATTTATTTATTTTGAGGATGAAAATTTTAAGTCTCATGCATATGGTAATTTGTTCATGATTGTTGTTGTTGTTGCATTAATGTATTTGTTATCTTGGATTTGTTTGGGATTTTACTTACCTGCAGTACCATTTTGGTATCGTAGATTTTAATGCAGAGAACGAGGAAGTTGAGCCAGAGTAGGCGGCTCCTCCGCTGGAATGAATTAATGTAGTTAGTTTCCTTGGATGACGTTCAGTAACTCCCGATGGTTGTGCATTATTTTTATTTGGTTTTTGGATGACTGTATTAAATCTTTTGTTGGAAAACTTATGTTATAATAGTTTGTAAAATATTTCTAGATAATGATTATGGTACTTAGATAATGATTTTATTATCCGCTATTTTTATTTATGTATATCATGTGTGCACACACGTTTGACACTTGTCGTTGGGATGTATGACCCGTGTTGTCAGCATCTCGACGTCTCGATTTCCATGTTTATTTTAAAGGGAATTTGGGGGCGGCACTGGTGGTCAGCCCAAGAACATAGTTAGCTGCATCACCTGCAAGCACATTTGAGGAAGATATAGGCACACTACAAGAAAAAGTAGTTTATAGGGCTATTTTTATTTTCAGTGAAGTAATTATCGCTGGAAATATGTCATTTTATATTTTCAAAGTGCACTTTCTCGCAATTCGGCAAGATAGTCGAAATAATGTACTTTTTCACCCATTTTTGTGCATCGGAAAAGAGTGGCCGTGAATAATTCCTATAATTGGTTAACTAGGACTAGAAGTTAAATATAAACTAAAGAATTAGCTTGGGGAAAAAGTAATTAGATATTATATAGAAACTTCACTCTAGATATATTCATTTTCACTGTAAAGTATCATGACTTGCTAAAAGAATCCAAAGTCCTGTAAATTAAAATTTTGAAACTTTTTTTGTTTTCTCTGAAAAGCTTTGGACCTATTTGCTCTAGAATTTTAGTGTAATGTAATTTTTCTTGCTTTACTAGTCCCGGGTGAATAGTTATAGCTTTTGCAACAAACCCTTGATCTTCAGGGAGATGCACACAATGGGGAGAGCGTTCCTCATTATTATTTTTTTTTTGCATGTAAAGGGTGATCTGATCGGAGCAAAACAAGAAAGTTGAATGACATGAATCAGGAACTTAGGTTTCTAGATAAACTTATAAAACTTTTTTTAGACAATATTAGATGGGGAATTAAAACTTGGCCTTGAATGGTCCAAATTCCAATAATGCCACACGTATGTGTGCAGCATAAATGAACATGTCATTTTTTTTTTACTCATTTTATTCTACTTTTGATGTGCAGCACCTTGGAAGAAGTAAAATTAAAGGAGAAAGGAAGAACATTTCATAATCACATTTCATAATCTGTTCTTGACCAAGGTCTCAATTACAGACCTCTCATTCCGAAGGATTCATATTGTTTATTAGTGCTGCTATATGCCAATATCTAATTCTCTAACTGCACGAGGAAAAATCTTGAACTGGAAAGATGCTACATGAACTATTAAGGACATGCTTAGTTTTTAGTTAGATTTGTGGTTGGAAGAGTGCTTTAAAGTCCATGTATATTATTAAAATGTTTCTTCAAACAGCATAAATAGTATGAATGCAGCATAAGAAAAATTAGTTTTTTGCTGCATCTATAGTTTTTTGGTCTTAGGACATTGCATTGTACTAGCCAAATATCAATGCATCTTCATAAAATTTTCTAGTTTGTCTTGCGAATTCTTCATCTTTCCTGTGTTTATATCTACAGCATATATAATAGGGAGGATGAATCATCAATCATGCCACTAAGCTTGCTGGCCTCAGCTTTGGGACTTCTTATCTGGAATGGTTACAATAGAGAATTGAGAAACTTGTTTCTTACATCACATATTGCTATAATGCCATTGAGTTATGCTTCCAATATTTTTATTTTTTCTCAATTTTAATATTCTTTTTTGTGTTCTAATTGAAAAGAAATGATGATATTTGATTACAAAAGTCTGCCCAACTCGAATGTTTAGGAGAAAAAACAATCAGAATCATTTCTAGCAAATTAAAATCGCAATGAAAAAAAATTAGGAATAGCCAAACTTATTTGCGGCGAATCTCCAGCAAATAACTTTTAACATCCGAATTGAGAAATGTAAATAACATTATTTGCGGCGCTTTTATTATTTGTGGCGACTAATTGTCACCAAAAATTAAAAATAAAATAAAATTTGTCTATTGCTTTTTGTCACCGAAAATGATCTTTCTTGGCTCTGAAATAGCGGCTACATCAAGGCGAACTTTTCTAGCCGGAGATAAGTATTTGCGGCGAGTTTTTTACTTTTTCTAGCGACCTTTGGTCCCGAAAATGAGCTTATTTTTTGTAGTGGCACTTATGCATCATCTACTGCCCCATTTGAGTCTATGGCTAGAGGTCTTGGGTTCGACCCCCCTCCCCCAATATATTAGAAAAAAAAAACTCATTTCTATGATTTCATTAATTATCATATCAAGTATAAGATTTTAAGAATTTTATGTGTGAATGTTTTGAAATCCTAAGCATGCGGTCATACAAGCTTTTTCTTAGGTTAGTACATGCAAAAATGATTTTTACATAAAAAAATTCTACTGACTTGGCTTTATCTGATCTATTGACAAATCACATCAAAACACATCAGTTTATAGAATTATTTCTATGTAATCACCTTGTGACTAGCTAGATTATTTCCCCCTTTTTTTTTAAAAATTTCACTCCAAGAAATAGTATTGGCTTTCGCACACACACACATATTGTAGATCATGTGAACTAAGTAATTTATTGAAGTTGGTTTTTCTCCCTAATGATTCTATATTCTACGCCTATATATATTATATATATTTTTTGAGACAAAAATTAATTTTGTCTTAAAAATGTTCTTTTAGGGACGAAATTTAGACCGTTCCTAAAATATTTTCTCTAAAAATAATTTTTCTTGTAGTATTAATTAACAAAGAAAAATAGAACAGCAAGGAAATTTTAAAAAAATTATTTAAATAACTGAAAAGTTGTACTTAATTTAATTAGCTAGCATTGATTTAATTAAAAATGATATAGTTTAAACCAGCTTAACTAATGCTAGCTAGCTGGCCCTAGCAAAGCATGCACACACATGCGTGTATCCTATTATAGATAAACGAAGATTTGAAAAGCATCCACTGAATAGGAGAGAGCTCACTAATGCATTGAAAAAGCATCTTACTTTTTATATCAATATGACAATATATATCAACAGAAAATATGCAGCCACCCAACTTATATAAGAGCAATACTATATACAGTCCTTATGGTTGGGATTGCAATACAAGTCTAGTATATAATAATTTTAAAATTACAATAATAACATTTTTAAAATAATGTTGTTTCCTCTTTTACCATCATATATCAATAGGACAACAATATAGTCCTCAATTCAGAGCTGTAATAAGATTTTTTCCTCAATTCAAACTTGCCATTTAGAGTTATTTAAGGGAATAGGAAAATAGTTTGCAATCATTTTTCATAATCTCGTACGTTTCGAAGGATCAATAAGAAGCAATCGTTTTGAGCTAACACATTTTTCTTTAAAAGAAATCCCATAAAGAATTAGCTTGGATTCCTATTCCTAGGAAACTTCATGTGGACAGGCTTTTTCATATCCTGTAGATATCTCAAAACGAGTCCCCCTTCCTCAATAGAACGGTATATATTCTTCCATGCTACCCACTTTTTCTTCTCTTTACTGTTTGCCTTCCCCCAAAAAAGGGGCTAAACAATCCATTCCTTTCTTTGATAACCGATTGAGGAACCTGCAAAACTCAAAACATATGTAACTTCATACTAGATAAGACATGTCTCAGAAGGACAAGTTTTCCTCCTGTAGAAAGCAGTTTCATCTTCCATCCGTTGACCTTGTTCCTCACTTTGTTTATCATCTCCTCAAGATGGATATCTTTAAGATATCCCTAAATAATTGGCACCTCCAACTTTTTGAAGGGGAAAGTTCCTTCTATAAAACTTGTGCTCCGGAGAATATTTCTTTTATGAGGCAAACTAATTTTACTAGACCAATATATGTGATGCCGCCAAATTTTCCTTAAAATAAATATGGGAATCGAGGCGTCGGGATGCTGATAATACGGATCACGTACTCCCAACATCAAGTGCTAAATGTGTGAACACGTGATATACATAAATAAAAGCAGCAGATAAATTAAGTCGACAACTAGGTACCATAATTTTTTAGAGTTATTTTACAAACTAATTTAACATAAATTCTCCAACAGGATATCTAATACAGTCATCCGAAATACAAATTTTACAAATGCATATTTATAAAAATGGAAAAATACTTTCTAATATAACAAATTATAAATAAATGTTCCAACAACGAAACTACCTTCTCAGGCTTAGCCTATTCGACATTTGCATCCAAAATCTACGACGCCAAAATAGCATCGCAGCTAAGTACAACCAAACCAAACCACAAGATATAAAATATACTCATGCAACAACAACAATCTTAAACATGAACATGATACTGTATGCATGAAACTTAAAATGATTTTCTTCAAAATAAATAAGATAACACACGTTAAAATCTCATTTTAGTCTATGATAAAATTTCAATAAAATCATCCATCATTTCCCAAAAAAGATATCACTAAATCTAATCATAGCGGGTGTTACGTATCGCCGTCCTCAATATAATATACACACAACACCAATCATAATGGGTGTTACGTATCACCATCCCCATTATGACTCATACACACTTATTTCATAGCAGGCGTTACGTATCACCGTCCCTGATATAAAATACGCACCCAATGACCATAATGGATATTACGTATCGTCGTTCCCGTTATATCATCCACACACTATCAAATATAATGGGCGTTACGTATCGCCGTCTCCATTATGACTTGCACACACAATTATCATAACGGGCGTTACGTATCGCCGTCCCCGTTATGACTCAGTCGAAAACCATTAAAATCCATAAACCCAATAATACCGTTTCTCACTTATAAAACCCTTCAAACAAATCATTTTAATGTACCATAACTCAAATTTTACATACAAACTTCAAATATCATTATATCACATGAACGATCGTGCAATTTCACAATGCATATCATCATGTACATAAAAACAACGTAAAACTAATATTAACAAATTAATTGCTCAAATAATTATTTTAAACAAATAAAACACCACCGATAATATTCTTATAATAAATTAAAATAATCAATAATAATAATAAAGACAATATGTAAAATAACGTAATCTAGGATCTCACAATATAAGATAGTCTTTTCCTTATTAATACTTTGTCCTGACCATCTCTCATATTGATCGAGAATATGACACAATTCTCGAATTGAACGTTGGCTCCCATTGGTGAAAACAATCACATCATTAGCATAAATTAAATGGGAAAGAGTGGTGTTTCCAAACCTTTTCTTTGTCACATTGAGATTAATCATTCTGGATGGAACCTCTTGTTGAATAATAAAAAGGTAAGGCGACATAAGATCACCTTGTCTCAAACCCCTCCCTCTAGGGATAAAACCTTTAGTAGTTCCATTTATCATCACAGAATACTAAGGACTAGGGATACAAAAATAGATTTGTTGGGAATTTGGACCTCCCAAATTCACCCCCAGGATCCACCTCTATGCAGGAATATAAAGAGATATACAGAAATAATAATAACACAAGAATTTACCTGGAAACTCCCAAAGCAGGAAGAAAAAACCAGCAGACCCAGAGAAGAAAATACACTATGTGAAAAATTGTTACAATCACACAATTTTTCTCCTCACCACAAATGACACTCACAAAATTTTCTCACTAAGAAAACTTTAACTTTCACCTCTTTCCCTTTTACAAGAAAAGGCTAATAGAGGATTTTACTCACAAGTTATTACTTGATAACTTGTTAGTTGGTGTGTATAACCAAGAAGTCTTAGCCTCCTTATATAGCCCAAGAGGCTTATTGTGGCTTCACTTCCTACCCATGTGGGATTGAAGCCAAGGAACAAACTCAACAATCTCCACCTTGTGACTTTGGCTGATCCCACAGCCATGCTCCACCTGGATGAAGATCTTCATAGCTTCCGCTATCTTTTTGCCCCTATCTTTATGCTTGAAGACCAATTGAAGTCGCGCACAGCTTCAGTTTCTCAAGTGTAACGCTCTTTGTCAACATATCAGCAGGGTTCTTACTTCCACAAATTTTCTCAAGTAACAACTGTCCATCATCTACCAATGATCGTATGAAGTGATACCTGATCTGTATGTGCTTAGTCCTGGAATGAAATGCTGGGTTCTTGGCGAGGAATATTGCACTCTGATTGTCGCTGTAGAGAGTGCCCTTTTGAATATCTTTGCCCAATTCCTCCAAGAAACCCTGTAGCCAAATCATTTCCTTTGCAGCTTCTGAAACTGCAATGTACTCAGCTTCTGTCGTCAACAAAGAAACTGTCTTTTGTAGATTAGAACCCCATGAAACTGCAGTACCACCCAGGGTGTAGACAAACCCTGTGGTACTCTTTCTGCTATCAACATCTCCAGCTAAATCAGCATCAACATAGCCCTGCACCTCTAAGCCCTCTCCTGAGAAACACAAGCACGTTTCTGAGGAGCCTTTTAGGTATCTCAAAATCCACTTTACTGCTTCCCAATGTTGTCTTCCCGGGATACTCATGTATCTACTCACAACTCCCACTGCATGGGCAATATCTGGTCTAGTGCAAACCATAGCATACATAAGTGAACCAATAGCTGAAGCATAAGGAACCTTACTCATGTAGTCTTGTTCCTCTTCTGACTTTGGTGACTGATCCTTACTGAGTCTGAAGTGATTGCCTAAAGGTGTGCCAACTGGTTTGGCCTTGTCCATATTGAACCTGCTGAGTACCTTTTTCACATACTCAGCCTGAGAGAGTCTTACCGTGCCTCTGACTCTGTCCCTAACAATTCTCATGCCAAGAATTTGCTTTGCAGCTCCCAAATCCTTCATTGCAAAGTGCTCTGACATCTGCTTCTTCAGATTATTGATCTCATCAATACTAGCCCCTGCAATAAGCATGTCATCCACATATAACAACAAGATAATATAAGAATTGTCAAACTGCCTGACATAGCAGCAGTGATCTGCCTGACATCTGATGTATCCTGCACTGCACATAAAACTGTCAAACTTCTTGTACCACTGTCTAGGAGCTTGCTTCAGGCCATACAAGCTCTTCTTCAGTCTGCAAACTGAATCTTCATTTTTCTGTACTACAAACCCCTCAGGTTGGTGCATGAAGATGTCTTCTTCAAGGTCTCCATGAAGAAAAGCTGTCTTCACATCTAGTTGCTCAAGAAATAGATCTTCAGTAGTAACCATAGCCAACACTAACCTGATGGTTGTGATTTTTACCACAGGAGAAAAGATCTCAGAGTAATCAATACCCTGCTTCTGCTGAAAGCCTTTTACAACAAGTCTGGCCTTGTACCTTTTACTACCATCTTGCTCAGTCTTTACCCGGTACACCCACTTGTTGTGCAATGCCTTCTTCCCTGATGGAAGTTTTGTCAACTCCCATGTCTGATTCCCTAACAAGGAATCCATCTCATCTTTCATGGCCAGCTTCCACTTGCTAGAATGTTCATCTTGCAAGGTTTCCTGGTAGCTCTGCGGTTCTCCACCATCTGTCAACAGAATATAATTCAAAGTAGGTGAGAAACGCTGTGGGGGACGAATAGTCCTAACTGACCTGCGAACTGCAGCTGCAGGAGTAGACGGCTCTGGTTCTGATTGCGGAATAATTGGAACGGGTGCATCGGACCCATTCTCCCCGTCACTCACATCTCTACACTGCACAGTGGTCTCTGGTAGGTCATCCAAGTTCTCGAACTCGAACTCATGAGGAGCTGCTTCAGCAACTGTACTGGACTTATCCTTGTACATAATCTTCTCATTGAATATCACATTCCTGCTTCTTATAATCTTCCGACCCTGATCATCCCAGAAACGATAGCCAAATGCCTCGTCTCCATAGCCAATGAAATAACATTTCTTTGACTTAGCTTCAAGTTTACTACGAGCATCAAAATCAACAAGAACATAAGAAAGACAGCCAAAAGTTTTAAGGTGAGAAAATTTGACCTCTTTCCCACTCCAAGCCTCCTCAGGCAGTCCACAATCCAATGGAACTGATGGCCCTCTGTTTATCAAGTACACAGCAGTGCTGACTGCATCTGCCCAGAAAGTAGGTGGTAATCCAGCGTACAGCCTCATGCTTCTAGCACGCTCATTAATGGTTCTATTCATACGCTCAGCAACTCCATTTTGTTGTGGTGTTCCAGGAATGGTCTTTTCCATTCTGATACCATGAGTTGCACAGTACTCATTGAATCCTCCATCAATATATTCTCCACCATTATCAGACCTCAAGCATTTCAGCTTTAAGTCTGTCTCTGTTTCAACCAGGGCTTTCCAATTTTTGAACACATTAAATACATCAGATTTATGCTTCAAAAAATAAACCCATACCTTCCTGCTGTGATCGTCAATGAACGTGACATAGTACCGAGAACCTCCAAGAGATGCAACTGGGGAAGGTCCCCACACGTCTGTGTGCACAAGATCTAACTTTCCTGTTTTCAGTGTTCTACCACTCTTCAAGAAACTGACCTTCTTTTGTTTTCCCATAATGCAACTCTCACACGTACTGAGATCAACTGACTTTAGTTCTGGTAGCTTGCCTCTTGCCAGTAGTTCTTTCATGCCCTTCTGACTCATATGGCCAAGCCTACAATGCCACAAATCTGTTGTGCTCTCTGCAACGGTAGTAGCAACAGTATTATTCAAACCAGTAGTCATATAAAGTGTACCAGTTTTCTTACCCAGAGCCAGTACCAATGCCCCTTTAGTGACCTTCCAGGTGCTATCTGAGAACACTACTGAATAGCCACAATCATCGAGTTGCCCAACAGAGATGAGATTCTTCTTCAACTCAGGAATGTGTCTGACTTTCTGCAGGATCCACTTGTTCTTGTTAGGGAGTGCAATATCAATGTCTCCCATTCCCACCACATTCAAAGCCTCTCCATCAGCCAAGTACACCTTCCCAAAATCACCTGCAACATAGTTTTGCATTATTTCCCGATGGGAAGTTGTGTGGAAAGAAGCTCCTGAATCCAGTATCCAGTCATCAACTGGAGTATGAACTGCAAGTAATAGTGCATCTTGTACTTCTTCAGTTACCACATTAGCACTATCATTCTCCTTTTTAGGATTTCTGCAATTCCTTTTTATGTGACCAGTCTTGCCACAATTCCAGCAAGTTGCCTGCTGCCCAGGCTTTGTCTTGCTCTTGCCCCTGTTCTTTGATTTTGATCTGCCTCTGTTTGAGTTTCTGTCTTGTGATCTCCCTCGAGAATCAACATTAAGCGCTGAACTCGAACCCGAGATTTCGCCTGAATCCCTCTTGCGTACCTCCTCAGCCAAAATCAAATCACGAATATCATCATATTTTAATTTTGATTTACCAGCAGAATTACTGACAGCCATTCTCATGGCTTCCCAACTATTTGGCAGTGAGGCCAATAGTATCAATGCACGTATTTCATCATCAAACTCAATTTCAACAGATGACAATTGATTTGTGATAGTATTAAAATCATTTAGATGTTGTGCAACAGACGTACAATCTGACATTTTCAAGTTGAATAACTTTTTCATCAAATGTACTTTGTTATTTGCTGACGGCTTTTCATACATACTTGACAAAGCCGCTATGAGATCTGCAGTCGTCTTCTCCTTGATGACGTTGTGTGCAACGGATCTCGATAGGGTTAGTCGAATAACCCCCAGAACCTGTCGATCTAGCAGGTCCCAATCAGCAACTGCCATGGTCTCTGGCTTCTTCCCTAACAATGGAAGATGAAGTTTCTTCCCATATAGGTAATCCTCTATCTGCATCCTCCAGTATCCATAATCTGTGCCATCGAACTTCTCGATCCCTGATACTTTCACGTCTGCTCCAGCCATCTCCTTAGACCCGAACCTTGGCTCTTGATTCTTTTACCGTAGGAATGAATAGTACTCACTAAGTAAGTTCCCAGGAAAGATTTCTCTTTCCTAGACAGAACTTCAAGGTTCCCAGGAAAGATTGGAGGGTCACAATGGACACACTTAGAATTTCCAATCTCCTTAGACAGAACCTCCTTAGACTGTACGTATCCACACTACCATACCAAAGCTCCACCCCACAAAAGAAAGAGGACCCCAGCTCTGATACCAATTGTTGGGAATTTGGACCTCCCAAATTCACCCCCAGGATCCACCTCTATGCAGGAATATAAAGAGATATACAGAAATAATAATAACACAAGAATTTACCTGGAAACTCCCAAAGCAGGAAGAAAAAACCAGCAGACCCAGAGAAGAAAATACACTATGTGAAAAATTGTTACAATCACACAATTTTTCTCCTCACCACAAATGACACTCACAAAATTTTCTCACTAAGAAAACTTTAACTTTCACCTCTTTCCCTTTTACAAGAAAAGGCTAATAGAGGATTTTACTCACAAGTTATTACTTGATAACTTGTTAGTTGGTGTGTATAACCAAGAAGTCTTAGCCTCCTTATATAGCCCAAGAGGCTTATTGTGGCTTCACTTCCTACCCATGTGGGATTGAAGCCAAGGAACAAACTCAACAAGATTAGATCGCAAAATAAGGATAAGAAACCGAAACATTTAGGTACCTGAATCAGGAAGCTCCAGAACACTCAATCATAAGCTTTCACCATATCCACTTTGAACAAATATAATATTTCTGCCAAGATATTTTTTGTGAATAGATTGCACAATTTTTTGGGTGAGACTAATATTTTTAAAGATGCTTCTATCCAGAAGAAACGCCCCTTGCTCTTGAGAAATCATCCGTGGCAAAATACCTATTAGTTAATTCACAATAATGTTGGAGTAAATCTTATAAAAGACGGAACAAAGGCTGATGGGACGGAATTTATCAAAACCTTTTGGCGCTTCCACTTTTGAAATTAAGACCAAATAAGAAGTTGTAAAGAACTTTGGAAGATTTTTTAACCAAAAATGATTCAACAATAGCTGCCAAAACATCAAATTTCACCACCTCCCAACAACTTTTATAAAATTCAGACCCATAACCATCAGGACACAGAGTGTTGTTTGTGGGAATGGAAGAAAGGGCCGACAACACTTTCTCCATATCTGGAACTTGACAAAGAGAGACATTTTCTTCCCATGATATGATTGGAGCAATAAGATGGGACAAACTCAGCTAATCACTTGGAGGTTTTCTTTGGAGATAAGCTGGGAAAAAATCCACAGCGCCTTGCTGAATACATTCTGGAGTTTCAAAAATTTGACCATTTGATGATCGCATTTCTACAATTCTTCTGCGCCTTTTATTAGCTAATCATACATGAAAAAAATTTGAATTTCGATCCCCCCTCTATTTTCCATTTCAACTTAGCCATTTGTGCCAAACGGGTTTCTTCATAGTGCCTCCAGGAAGCCAACTCAGAATGGGTAAGTTTCAACTCTCTATCCATGTTATCATCCCGAGTAGATTGAAGTTGAATTTTAAACTCCTCAATACGCTTTTCAAACTTATCAATGTGATCCAGGCGTATTACCAAAAACTCTTTTATTCCACTCTCAAAGAGCAACTTTAGGTTTTTTAGCTTCATCATTAAACCTTGAATTGCCGACTCCTCACATGACCCATCCAAGATTGCCTCACACAATCCTGGGTACCACGTGTGCACACACACATATAATCAATTGCTATTGAATTGATGTAATTTAATCATGGGTACCACGTGGGCTTCTAATCGGTGCAAAACTGCAATTACACAATAGCATAGTTATATAGTATAGTAAAGTGATGAGAAGAGTGGATGTCAGGCCTCCCGAAATTGGTATCTCACTTTTGGCAAGTAAAAGATTTTTGTAGTTGCAATTTAAAATAAAATCAATTCAGGGAAATATTTAAAGAAAAAGAAAGCTGTTGTTTGGTGATCAAATTAAAGAGAAAAAGAATTTCTAGGAAACTGATTTCACCCAATCCCTCACCATGATTTTCTCAATTAACTAATTGAATATAATTTTCTCTATTTGTTAGCAAAATCACCAAACCTATCCAAAAGCCTATTTCGATAGTCAATTAGAATTATTCTTGATCTATGATCATCATTTTACACAAGAGTATGCAAATTAATGAAGCATAAAAGCATCGAAATTATCTTATTAATGACCAGTCAATAAGAAGCAATAAGATCAAAATAATCGGACAAACATAATAGAGAATTATTTCAAACTAGTTTGAAACTAGATTACACCATTTTCTCGGAATAACGAAAATTAAATTCATGCTAAAAACTAAATTCAACATTAACGAATTCATCATAATTTTTCTAAAAGAAATAGAGAAAAATTAACATTGAAAAAAAAAAATACTTATCACAGTCCACAACAACCTCCATTTTTTTCTTTTTTCTTTTTTTTTTTTTTTCAATTTTTGACTCTCGATCGTAGGCATCCATCCGTCCTTTTTTCCTTCATTTTTTTCTAGTCCTTTGTTGGGGTGGGTAATTCTAATGAATAATGATTCCCTTAATTTATTTGTTTCAAATTTCAATTCCTTTTCTTCCTGGCCAGGCGCCATCACAAGCTTTCCCATTTTTTTTTTCTTTTTCTTTTAAACTTTTAAAACGTGTCTTTGATTTCTTCAGTACGTCTCTTTCCATTTTCACCGTACGCCTTCAAGGTTCTAATATCCTCCGATGTCTCTCAGACTTTCAAAGTTAATATCACTTCAAAATCTCTTATCTCAATTTTGAAATTATGCTTTATCATTTTCGAATAATCCGCTTCCTCATCTGTTTCGAAAATCTGCTTCTATCTTTTGCGACTTTAGAAATTTAACTTCATCTATATTCCTAAATAGCACCGGTGACCAACTCTTATATTTGAATAAAATCTTCATTTAAATGAGAGAGTCCTTAGATGATAGGCTTCTAAAATTTGAGTTTTCATTTTTTTTAAATCTGAAGTAAAATTTAAATGATCACGACAAATTAAGAAGCCTAAAATCAGCAAAAATAGATAAAGTTGGAAGTAATAAAATATACTTAGGCCCCATTTGGATTGGGAGATGAGATGAGTTTAGTTTATTTTTTAATATTATTATTATTTTGAGATTTGAAGATTGTGTATTGAAATTTGAAAAATGTATATAAGAATTTGTGTTTTGTATGGAAAATTGGAAAAATGTAATGAAGATGAGTTGAAGGGAATTTCAAATCCAAACCGGGCCTAAATTATGCAAGTCAACAACTACATTTTAGTTTCTCATATATAGTTATAATATAGACATAAGCTCTGTTTGGAAGGAAGAAAAATAATTGAAACAACAAAAAATAAAAAGGCATCATTAGACTTATCCACCACAAGAAATGACTAGAAAAAAAGGACGGACGGTTACTGACGAGAGTCGAAAATTGAAGTGAAAGTGGAGGAAGTTGTGGACTGTGGTGAGTATTTTACTTGGTGTTTTTTTTTTTTTGTTGAAATCAGATGAACTTTCATTCAATCAAAGGGTTTGATACACCTTGGAACATCTTTGAGCTCTACCAAAACACCATTAGTTTTTGTGTGTGTGTACTGTGTACACATATGCATGCGAATAATAAAGATTCATTAGGGAGAAAAATCAATTTCAATAAATTATTTAGTTCACATTATGTGTGTGCGTGTGTGCGTGCGCTTGCATATATATATATATATATATATATATATGGAATGCTTGGTTTCTTTCTCTAGTTCACACCTATTTAAAATGCATGGAGATTGACTATCTAAAATGGGAACCCTCGGTCCTGTTGGAACTCCCTGATTTCAGATGGGGTCGGAGAATTACCATTGGTTGCCTAAAATCATCTTTTACAATGTAAATAAAGATTCCAAAAATTCCATGAACATAAGTACAACAGTTGATTTAATATAATTGTCAACATCCCAATAAATCTAGTCAATACAATCGATCAATTTACAAATTTATAACCTTTTAATAATCTCAATACATGTACCCTACACTTGGTAATCTTTTACCTACTTTCTATTATTGATCCGGCTGAATCACTTCATCTAAAAATTATTATGTAGATAAGGGATGAGCTATCAATAATTCATAAAGTGGAGAACATATGCTAGCATATAAACATGAGAATATTTCAGAATACAAAAACAAAATATAATTTCGCTTTCAATATGCATATCTTAGAATACATGTTACAAAAAAAATCAGATCGACAATTCAAATTGTTCATATTCAAAAACCCATTTGGCAAAATATAACTGAACATCATCATCTTATCATATCGTATTAGAGCATTATATTAGAACAACATATTAGAATAACATATCAGAACAAATACCATATTTAATCCTATGGTAGGGTTGTGCATTTTGCAAATAGTTAAACAGAATATAAATCACCATAGTACCAAAGCGACACCATTCTTACATCCTGTGACTGTCCTAGACGTCATTATTGTATTCCGTGACAGGGTTAGAAGTCACTATTATATCCCGTGACAAGGCTAAAGATCACTACTATTATTCGTGATAGGATCATTTATCACAGCAAAATAGAATTAGAATTATCATATCAAAATCAAAATCAGGGTGAGAACATAATCAGAAAGTCATGCGGAAGATTTTTTAGATGCCACATTATCGTAAAACAGAGTAATGAAATAAGTTCAAATAATTTTACATTTCCCAAAACAGATTTTCAATCATCTTAAGTCAAATGCAAAAATTATCAAATTTTCATAGTCATTCATTTTTCTCAGTTCAGTAACATAATACAAAAAATAAGTTCATGTCTATCCGAGTCACGACAAAAATATAATCTTGTATTTCATAAGGATCTCAAGAGTAATACAAAACAAATAACTAAAGTTATTTTTACATTTATTTTCAAAATCATATTGTTCACATTTTCATAAACCAACTTCAATTAATTTTCTTTTATGCAAAGTTTAGTATAGAAATCGCACTTATCTGAATTATTTTGTAAGAGTACTGAGTGAAAAACAATGGTCACCTATAAAATAGTTACGAACTTTGGTAAATTATCAATCAAACAAGTATTTGGATATTCAGGCCAAATAGATACTCAAGCTCTCACAGAGAGAGAGCAGAGAGAGAGAGAGAGAGAGAGAGAGAGAGGAGTGGACTCACCGTAGGAGCGGAAAAGCGCGGCGACGCTTCCTGGGTGGTCCGACGGCAACGCCAAACAGGATGACTTCCTCTACGAGGTGGAGTCTTGCGAGATGGAGTGGCAGTACGGTGTCCATCCGATATTAACGGAGCGGAGGGAAAAGATGCTTTGCACGGGAAATCTACGGGGTGAACATGCGGTTGATCTGGGCTGATGGGGTACTTCCGGAGTCACCTTTTGTGGTTGTTTCCACTGTGGAGGTGGTCGAAGGAAGGAGAGTGGCTGGTTTGTGGTTGACGGTAGGGGAAAAAAATACTCTGTTTCGGTGTATAAAAACAGAAGGCTACTGAGTTTGGTTTACAGCGGTCTGGGTACGATGGATTGACGCGGCTGGCTTCATGCTTCGTGGTTTACTGTTGGATCTGTGAGCAGTGGTGGGTAGGGGTGTGCATCCAAATCTGGATCCGGATATCCGACCATAACCGGATTTGGATCCGGATTCCAAAAATTGAGCGATTATCCGCCCGAATTAATCCGGATTCATTCGTTTGAACTTTGCACCCCGTTTCTTTTATTTTTTTTTTCCTTATATTTTTTTTGTTTGCATTATATAAGTTGTGCCACGTCCTCATACATTTGAACCCCGTTTCCGCGTGGCGTTTTTCCATAGCAAAACTGATTCAAATGTGAACGGTTCTCCAACTAAGGGCAGAGGAAAGGGTCCCGGGCACAATTATATATTGGACACTATTTGGTATCCCTTTAACATTAATTGAATAAATAATTGAATATATATTTTAGAAATGTAGCTACTTAATTCCATTAATCAATTCTGCTTTACATAATATATTTCCGTCTTTACCATTACAAAATTATGTCTTGTCATCAACCTGCATCATCATCAACCTTTTTATTATTTGGACAACAAATAATATATATATTATTTGAACAACAAACGTTTTACAAAGTAATTAGAGGCAGCCAGCCAAGATCGTAACCAATGCCTAGCACAATTCTTTTACATATTAATCTATTTATTACACAAATCTCCAAGTACCAATTAAGTTATTCTGTCAGCCTTTGAAATGGCATAGCTAGGTATAAGCTATCCAATTCGAGGAACTTGAGAAACAACACCACTCCTATTAACCACAACCCTGACCCTGCCACAGCTAAAGTCACTAGTCACCACCATCCCTTCCAGCACCAAGATTGCATGCACGTTGCTATTTTCTGCTTCTATCTTTTCCGCTGCAGCCTCCCCGTTTGCTCCAACCAGCTCTGGCCATGAGTTCTTACCTACAATCATTTCTTATATTATAATATCGATCTTTCTTTGACTATGATTAATACAAGCTTGATAATATATATGGCAATATCAGACATTGGAAATAAAACTTACCTCGACATATGAATGCCATAGTACGTACGTACACCTTACTTATTTCTTTCTCCTTCTGTGTAATACATACGCGATAGATGTTTGAGTGAGTTCTTCCTGATTGGATGGGGTATACATAGATGTACGTAGATTCAAGAGGTTTGTGATATAAGTTTCCAAAGTTTTTTTTTTCTTTTTCTTTATTAGCATGTTTTAGTGAATTTACACGTTGATCAGATTCTGTTGGGATAATTGATGGTGATTTTCAGATGGAGGACGAACGATATTTGAAGAAAAAAATTAAAAACACGATGAAAAGGCCTAAAGACAAAATGACATAAATGCAGAAATCAAAGAGACGTGAAGAAATCAAAGACACGTTTAAAGTTTAAAATTCAAATAAAAAAGAAACGCATCATTAGACTTACCCACCACAAGAAATGACCAGAAAAAAAAAAGGACGGGCGGTAACTGACGAGAGTCGATAATTGAAGCGAAAATGGAGGAAGCTGTGGGCTGCGGTGAGTATTTTTCTTAGTGCTTTTTTTTTTTTTTAAATCAAATGAACTTTCAATCAATCAATAGATTTGATACACCTTGGAACATCTTCGAGCTCTACCAAAACACCATCAGTTTTTGTGTATTTAAAGACTGACTTTAAACGTGTCTATATATATACAAAAAATATACTATTCTACTTATCATGAATTATGACTGAATTTAAACGTGTCTTTGATTTCTTCACGTCTCTTTGATTTCGGCATTTGTCTTTTTGTCACCATGAATTATCCCAACTGAATTACAACGTGTAAACTCACTAAAACATGCTAATAAAAACAAAAGGAAAAAGAAAAAAAAAAGCTTTGGAAACTTATATAACAAACCACTCGAATCTACGTACATCTATATATACCCCATCCAATTAGGAAGAACTCACTCAAACATCTATCGCATATATATTACACAGAACGAGAAAGAGATCAGAAAGGTTTACGTACGAACAATGGCATCTGGATGTCCAGGTAATTATTAATTTTTATTTCCAACATCTGACATTTCCATATATATTATCAAGCATGTATTAATCAGTAGTCAAAGAAAGATCAATGTTATAAAAGAAATCCTCCTCCAACAAACGGGATTCCCGAATGTAGGAGTTTTTTTTTTTTTTTTTTTTATATATATATTGATTAAAAATCTGTATTTATATAATGTACGTTGTAATTTTTTTGAAATTAAAAAAAAAAATTAAAAGTGATTAAAAAAAATCATGAAAAACAATAATAAAAAAAAAAGTTTCTTTTTTAACTAGGCGGGATCCCAGTCGGCACCCGCCGTTTGTAAGAGTAGAATAACTCATATTATCATAAGAATTAAATGATTGTAGGTAAGAACTCATGGCCGGAGCTGGTTGGAGCAAATGGGGAGGTTGCAGCGGAAAAAATAGAAGCAGAAAATTGCAACGTGCATGCGATCGTGCTGTTGGAAGGGACGCCGGTGACTAGGGACTTTAGGTGTGACAGGGTCTGGGTTTGGGTTAATGAGAGTGGGGTTGTTTCTCAAGTTCCTCGAATTACTTAGCTTCAACTATTACATGCATGCCCACCAGGTTGCCACTACTTAATTGGTACTTGGTGTTTCATGTGTAATAAATAATATGAATTAATATGTAAAATAATTATGCTAGCCATGATTGGTTACAATTTTGGCTGGCTGCCTCTAATTACTTTGTAAAATGTTTGTTGTCCAAATAAATATAATATATATATATATATATATATATATATATAAACTCCATTCCGGCCCACAAATTTCTAGCCCTTGCTAGTGATTTCCTGAACCCTTAATTCCATGGACATGCCCTTTCATTTGGGCCTGGGGTACAGGCCGGGTGTAAATTGAATTTAGTTTTATTATTATTGTTGTTGTGAGGATCGGAGGACCACCTAATAAATGTACCCAAAGAAGCATATATAAGCTATGTACTTTAATTTATAACGGAGACTAACTAGCTAGTTATATATAAAGGCTTCCTGAACGTAGTTAATGGGACTTTATATACCGAAGTACTGATGAGCAGGTTTAAAAATTATCCCGAAATTATATTTGAAACCGCTCAATTGCCATATGTTTTTAATATATATGCAGATATATGCACACGATCAAATTAACTACTCTGTGCTACTTTTTGATAATTTAAAATTTCTTCGAGAGATTTGACGAGAAATAATACTGGCTCAATATTCTTAAAGCTGGCTAATTAATATCATCATGCTCTACCGTGCAAAATGGACAAAAAATGAAAGTTTTAAATGCCAATTGATGGTATTAATAGTTTGGAATACAAATTAATGAAGATTAAAAATCACTCAGGAATATTGCGAAATATTATAGTACGTAGTACTTTCATCAGTATATTATATTATACTATATATGAAAAGTGAACAACCTTGCCTATATTCGGAAGGAAATTGTTTTTACCCGACTTAGGCCCCGTTTGTATTCGAAGATAAGCTCAACTCATCTTCATTTCATCATTATATTTTTATAATTTTTTATATAAAATACAAATTCCTATACACATTTTTCAAATTCCAACACACATTTTTCAAATCCCAAAATAATAATAATAATATTAAAAAATAAATTAAACTCATCTCATCTTCGAATCCAAACGGGGCCTAATTGAGGCCCCCAGAACGCAGTGTACGTATACGCGTTTGCATAGAAAATTCTTGAGATATATCTTGCATGTATTACATGGGTAGTTGCAAAAGTAGATAATAAGAAAATTTTAAAAACTTATTTTCATAGTGTTTGTGAGTGTTTTTTTTAATTAGATCTTGCGTGAAAATTGTTTTAATTTTGTTTTTCATTTTCATGAATAAAGATCTCCACTACTATTACATGAAAAGTCCTTTTTTTTCAGAATGTTTTAGAGATCCACGAGATTTTTAAACTTTAGATTGAAATTCAGATATATATGGTGGTCGCTTTCTCGTACGATGGGTCGACTTCACACACACACACATATATATTATATGGTGCATGTGCGTGTATTAATATTGCCTAGGTAGCATTTTAACATATATGGTGGCCGCAGGCCTCTCCCTCTCTCTCTGCTCACTCTCTCTCACACACATGCAAAGTGGTTTTCGATTGCTAGCGCCACCGTTTTCTCGCCACCTAGCCACCTTGCCGACCCTGGTGAAATTCTCTTTCACTATTTTAAGCTCAATCGACTCTACCTCTCTCTAACTACCGCTCAATGACCGCTCCTTCTCTCTACATAAAACAATAGTTTTAGTTTTTCATTACTATGATTAGGTCCCATTAGGTCATGAGAAATATTTTCCATTTACAGAGCCCTAAGCGGTAAAAATAATATAAATGTATAAATGTATATATAATTTTATTTTGAAATAATAGTCAATATATGAATAAATTATATATACATAATATATATATATAAATAGTTTAGTCTGAATTGTGCTAAACAAATATCAAGAAATGAAAAAAAAAAAAGAGTAAAAGGTCGAAATCTGATACGGCCGAAACACAGACCAAAATATCAACTGATACAAAACAGCTATATGTTCTATAGCGGACAACTAGCTAATACGGCATATTTCAGTCGTACAAGTCAGTATGGTATGAAATTAAAAAATATGATAGAGTCTCTATGTGTCCCTAACCTCTTTCCTAATTTCAACCCAAATTCTGTATTTTTTTTATACTTTCGTGTTATACAATGTTATATAGTATTTGAATTGACTTTATAAGTTTGTCTATATAGATTTCCATTTTTTTTTTTACTTTTAGAAGTTGCACACAATAATCAACTCCACAGACCTATCACTTAGGGCTCACTTGCTTCAACACGAGGGAGATGTATAAAACTTAAAAAGATTAGCTAAGAATTAGTGAAAGCAATACTAGTGGGATAAAGGGGGAGGATGGGAAGCTGATTTTTGAACTTTACGCCCGGTTTGGATTCAGAAAAAAGATGAGATGAGTTTAGATAAAAGAAGAAAAACTGAATAAAATATTATTTTTTGATATTATTATTGTTTAGGATTTAGAAAAGTTGTATTGTTTCTTATATTTTATATAGAAATTTGAAAAAATTGTAATGAAAAAATAAGATGAAATAAAATGAGTTTTAAATTCAAACCAGAACTAAATAAGAAGTTGGCATTAGTAAAGCAATACATGAGCCGTACACAAATGCTTGGAAGTGGGTCTATAATACAATACTTATCTGAATGGATGAAACCTATCCCTCGAGCACCGCAAATCATGGGTGCACTGTCGTTTCTAACAATATTGCTCCTACTGACTGGTCCTTTGGTCACTCCTTTAATGGATTGCAATTCCCATAACAAAAATTCATTAATTTGAGACGGGTGGGCCTACGGCAGCTGGTCAGCCTAGGAACACAACAGTTGCATCACCTACAGGCACATTTGAGGAAGATATAGGCACACTACCGGAAAAAGTAGTCTATAGGGCTATTTTCATTTTCGGTGTTGTCGCCGAAAATAAGCTATCTTTAGAAATTTAACTTCATCTATATTCCTAAATAGCGCCGGTGACCAACTCTTATATTTGAATAAAATCTTGGTTTAAATGAGAGAGTCCTTAGACGATAGGCTTCTAAAATTTGAGTTTTCATTTTCTTTAAATTTAAATAAAATTTAAATGATCACGACAAATTAAGAAGCCTAAAATCAACAAAAATAGATAAAGTTAGAAGTGATAAAATATACTAAATTATGCAAGTCAACAACTACATTTTAGTTTCTCATATATAGCTATAATATAGACATAAGCTCTGTTTGGAAGGAAGAAAAATAATTGAAACAAAAAAAAAAATTAAAAGTCATCATCAGACTTACCCACCACAAGAAATGACTAGAAAAAAAGGACGGACAGTTACTGACGAGAGTCGAAATTTGAAGCGAAGTGGAGGACTGTGGACTGTGGTGAGTATTTTTCTTAGTGTTATTTTTTTTTTTTGAAACAGTTGACTATTATGCACCTAATATATTTGGACATACTTTCATGTACATGCATCAGTTGCATTTGATCACAACCTTTATCACAAGAGAGATGCTGTTGCATCTTGTTTTAAATGAAGGGTCCCCCTCTGTTTCCACTAACATCAAGATTTCCTGCTCTCGTGATTACTAATCTTGGAGAGCACATTCAGAATTCTTAAGTAAATCAGAAGGAAACATTTATGAAATAGTAAATGTGGGGTAGAAAGAGAGATATTTAATGCATTAAAATAGTCAGTTCAGAGCAGTATCCATGTTTAGTTTCAAACTCAACTATATCCTGTACTCTACATTTGAGTGTCTTTTATGCATGTATCCATGTAATGTTATTGTATTAAGCAATACAACTGTGTAAGGAATATCTCTTCAGGTTAAACCTGAGTGGTGTAAGTTAAAATAATAACTATTGAGTTGTAACTTGTAAGGAAGTCTCTGTTTATACCTTGTTTTTTACCTTCACTATTAATTTATCGATTTAATTATTTTATGATGGTTCGTTTCTTTTAACAGATTTTAAATTTTAGAGATTTCTACAATAATCTTTTTAAGAGTTGAGTTTTGTAGAGAATTTTAAAATTTTATTTGTGATTTTGTTTGTTGTTCTTATTTTAATTTATCCTCCTTCCTGTATTTAATAAAAGATTTTGGTGAATTTGTGTTTATTAAAGGAGGTGGGCTTGTTTTCTTGAATGAGTGGTTTTTACTTAATTGTTTATTAAATCTTTTCCCCCTTTTGTGTTTTTATATAATAATTATGTGAATTACTTGAATTTTGTTTAGTATTTGGGTATTCTATTATTTATAATTGCGATATGGATTTGTTTGATAATTTGTTGGTATTTATACAATTGCATTTCTGTGTCGGTATTGTATATGCTATTTTTGTGTATTTATTACCTGGGTCTTACTGAGTGTTTGAGTGTTTAAGTTCTAATTTTATTTCTGGGAGATTATTGGAATTGTATTTAGATGGACTCTTCATGTGAGTGTAAAATTCTTAGCCATTGGTAAAGTGTTATAGAAATTGTTTTAGTAATGCTTATGATGGTGGGCGATCAATTATTTTCTTGGTGAAATTTTGATGTTATTTGTGAATAATTAGAGATTGATGTATAATAAATGTGCGTGTAAATTTTGGAGAGTATTAGTTTCTGGCTGGTGTTTAACTTGGGAAAAATTTGGTTGTTAAGTGATAGGGTTGAGTTGATGCGATGGAAATAAATTTAAGAGATAAATTTTAGACTTTTGGGCAAATTGTTAAGAGTGGATAATTTAAGAATAATATTTCGGAGGATTTAATGGTTAGCAGCATTTGTCGAGATATCTTAAAGAATTTAGTTTTGGCTTGAGGTCATATAAGAATTAAAATATTTCAGGTTATTCCATCTCATAGGTAATGAATGTTCGATTGAGAGAATACGAATTTAAATAATTAATCTATGATGAGAGTGAGGAGTTATAATGATGGAGAAGTATATTGGTGGTTTGGGAGTTATAAATTTTTTTAGGCTTTAATATTGGGTGGCATAACTTGAATTGTGAGATGACAAAGCATTAGGATTTGTAAATGTGGCAAATGATTTCTTGTAATAGGTGTTGAACTAGTTTTTGCTCAACGGTGATATTTTATGAGGACTTAAATTTTTATGAATTTAGCGAGTTATCAAAGTGCGCGCGGAAGCGTGATGAATTGCAATATAGTTGGAGGTTTCAATTCTTGTGTAAATTTTGAGGAATAAGTGGTGATTTGAAATTTGGGATGATACTTGTAAGTGAGGATTTATCTTTTAGTTGGGTAAATTATGTTTATTGGCGATTAAGTTAGAAAGTTAAACTTGGGAGTTATTTTAGGGTAACACAAATTGTTGTAAGGAGTTAGTGAATATTAAAATTTTGGGAGATTGTACTGAGGTTCTTGTACATGTGGGGTTCATATTGATTGGCTACCTCAGGAGTTTTAGAGATGAAATATTATTTGGAGACTATACGTTTATGATGGAATAAAATCCATTTGTGTTCGAGGAAAATAGATGATTGTGCTAATGCTTGGAGTGAGTGTTGAGCTGTGTAGTAGGTGAGTTATTGGAGTTTTATTAGTTGCAGCCGAGCGAATTTCGAGGACGAAATTCTTTTTAAGGGGGGGGAGAATGTGAGATCCCAGATTTACGTGTATTTTTACACGTTATTTTATGTTCGGTGTTAATTATTTTAATTTATTTAATTAATATTATTAGTCATATTTTATTTGTTTAAGATATTTACTTGAGCTATTAATTAGTTAATATCGAGTTACGTTGCTTTTCTTATTTATTTTAATGAGTTAATTATTTTAATGAGTGAAATTAAATTCCTCTATTTTATTATGTGAATTTATTTGATCTGCTTTCGTTATATTAACTATTGTCTTATTTTAATATTGTGCTTGAGTTTAATTTATTTATATTGTTGGGGCTTTAAATATTTTATTTTATTGATATTAAAATTATAGTATTTAAAGCCTACTTTTATTTAATTTGTTGTGTTTTTCTGGTTGGACTCTTTTTTCCTTCTTTTTCCTTTTTCTCCTTTTTCTTTTCTTTTTTTTTTTTTTCTTCTTATTTCCTCTGCTTCTTGCGTGCCCAGCCCCTCCCCTGCCTCCCTCTCCCTTTCGCCGTTCCTCTCCCTCAGCCCCAGGACCGCCGCCGACCACCCACCGGCAACACCGCCCAGCCCACTACCTTCCCCTCATGCCGGCGAGCTCAACGGCACCGGTGGTGTCACCGCCGGCCACCCCACCGCCCCTCCACGGCCACAAACCCGAAATGGCCATTTTTGCTTCCCTTGCATTTTCCGGCCACCGTCGGCCACCCCTTGGCCTCCGACCACCACCACTAGACTCCCCAACCTCTGGCGAGCATAACCCACCCCCCAAAGCCACCCATCGCCGCTGGTTACCCCCTCCACCCGAAATGGGCCTTAAAGATGGTCGTTCTTCGCCGCGCCGCCATCCGACCACCGTAGGTCTCACCTCCACTACCATTCGACTCCCCTCACCTAGCCGATCAATCCCCTAACTCAGTTTCCCCAACCGCGGCCTCACCTTCCCGGTACGACCCCAAACCCGAAAATGGGTTTTCACCCCTTCTGGCCCCGATCCGCCCCCTTCCAGTGGTTGTGCCGCCACACCACCACCTCCATGAGATTCCCCACCTTTCAATGAGTACCTCCCTAAATTTTGGTGTCAAACCGAGTGTTTTAGCCTAACGTACATGTGACCGCTACAAAACGCTATAGACTGGCGTTGTTCAAGGAAGTGCGTTTTTACCGCTGTAAGTACTTTCCAAACAAGTTTTAAGATTTAAATATATTTTTGGCATCAACAGTTGTTGTATTTGATTATTGCTGATATGTGATGGTTGATGTTGGTATTTGTTGGTTGATTGGATTATTTAATTGTTGGCTATTTGGTGCATAGTTGTCTGCATTGTGTATTTACGCGCATGCTCATGAAAATATTTGGAAAGTGGATTTTGGCATGATTTTGGATATTCAGGTGTTGGAGATAGAAAATGGGATTTAAATTGTGTTTAACGGATTTTATTGGTTTTGGGCTGAGTCATAACGGGGACGGCGATACGTAACGCCCGTTGTGATCAGCGTGTGTGTGTGGATGATATAATGGGGACGGCGATACGTAACGCCGATTATGATTTCGGGTGTGTGTGTAAATCATATCGGGGACGGCGATACGTAATGCCTGGTATGATTGGTTTTGAGGATTTTATTTTATGAGAAAGGATGGGTGATTTTATTGGCAGTGTGATTATTTCATCGACTTTGAGGAAGATGATTTTAAGTCTCATGGTTGTTCATGGTTGTTGTTGTGGCATTAATGTATTTATTGTCTTAGGTTTGGTTGGGTTGTACTGATCTGCGATGCCATCTTGGCGTCGTAGTTTATTTTTGGATGCAGACTTTGGAGAGGCCGAGCCTGAGGAGACGGCTCCGCTATTGAGGTGTTATTATTATTTGATATCTCGGAAAATTTATTTTCCCCTCTTTATAATTATGTATTTGTTTAACTTGCATTTTTAGATGACTGTATTAAATCTCCTGCTGGAGAGTTTTATTAACTTGGTTTGTAAAATATTTCCAAAAAATTCTGGTACTTAGATATTAATTTATTTTCCGCTGCGACCTTTTATTTATGTATGTCACGTGTGCACACACGTTTGACACGTGTTGTTGGGATGTGTGACCCGTGTTGTCATCATCCCGACGCATCGATTCCCGTGTTATTTTAAGGGAAATTTGGGGGCGTCACAATGGCACCTACAACAGATGCAGAAATAGATTGATCACGAGAACTACTGAAGGAGAATTGATGAGCCATTAAGATTTTGTAAAGTGAGATGAACTACAACAATGAGAAGAAGATTTGATGCGGATTAGATAAAACTAATGATTGCTTTTATAAAGATGGAAATAAGTAGAAGACAAACTGTCATCTCTTCAAATCTTACTTAGTCAAGCTTACAAGATATGCCAGATGCATATTGTCAAAAGTTACCGAACTAAGCTAGCGAGATTAATTATAATTATCCCTGTTTCTCTCGTGAAACGCTGCCATTATCTGCTGATGTTGACTCTGTGCTTGAACTCTTACTCATTCCGATTCCTCTATTTGAAGTTTCAAAACACGAGCTAATTCTGTCAAATTTTTATTTTCTTACTTTAACCTCTTATTCTTTATGCCTTTATTTGCAAACTTTTGATGCAGAACAGATATTTGATTGTTAAGTCGATCAACCTCATTTGCCCTCGCTAGTAATCTCCGAGACATGGTCGTAACAGAGGCAGTATATTGAGCACTGAAAGTTCTTGATGCTGCAACAACCTCAGAATCAGTTCTATTTGAAAAATGCATTTCTGCTTCTATCATGGTGTTGACAACCTCATGAGATAAAATGACTGGTTGAGACGGTTCCTGATTCAAATCCGGAAGATTATCAGACGAAATTTTTTCCGCCATTCTATCGTTTTGAATAAACAGAAACAGGATCAATGAATGGGGTGAAAATTTGAGTATCCGACAGGTGAAAACGGTCTTTTAAACAACAATTTTCAAATCTCGATAATATTTAATTTTTCAACAATATCACGTGGATTTAAATCTGATTTCGCACTGACTACTAGAGCTAGGCTTCCAACCTTTGCAGGTTTTGTCAGATACGCGTGGCTCCGCACCGAATTGCCAAAGTTAGACTTCCAACATTTGCAGATTTTGTCGGACATGCATGGCTCCGCACCGCATTGCCAGAGCTAGGCCTGCAGCTTTTGCTGTCTTTGTCAGACACGAATAATTTTAATTATTCAACTTCAAATCTCTAGAACATCTAATTCGTCAATAACATCAAGCGGATTTAAATTTTCTTCCGCACCGAGATGATAAAATTCGGCTTCAACGTTTGCAGGTTTTGTCGGACACGGGTGGTTCTAACTTCTACAATCTCTACTAACGCAGCGTTTTATTGGTCTATTGGTTATTATAGGAATATATCTTATTGAGTTAATTATGATTCCTTTTTAATGATGCCAAAAGTGGGAGAAGTTTTAGACTAGAACATTAACATTGTTTAAATTGCTAAACTTGTTATATATGCTTGGAATTATATTTATATTTTTTCTTGAAAAACTAACGCACATTCTCAGGGGGAGCTTAAGTATTAATACAGGCTTCAGGTTCTATCAAGCATTTGTCATCATCAAAAAGGGGGAGATAAATGAAGAAGATGTTCTCCACCACTGGTCAGAGAGTATCATTTACGACCGACACATGGACGTCGGTACAGAATATCTCGTACATGTGTATTACAGCACATTACATTGATAGTGAGTGGAATCTTGAAAAAAGGATTATTGGATTTAAAGAAATAGTTGACCATAAGGGTGCATCGATGGGAGCGGAGATGGATGATTGTTTGGTTGATTGGGGCATCCAAAAAATATTATGCGTTACAGTTGACAATGCCGGTGCAAATGAGACCTCCATCAAATGGTTTATCCGAAATATGAGGGCGAGAGAAGATGTGATTAAAAATTACCAGTATATCCACATTCGATGCACTGCTCATATAATCAACCTTATTATTGGTGAGTCTTTCTGGTTTTAACTTTGTATTTTGTATTTTAATATTTTTATGATTAAAGTTTTTGAAAATAGTACCATTTTTTTAATTATTATGATAATTAGATATTTTTCAATGATGAAACAGCTAAGGGGTTGGAAAATGTAGACGACTCTATCATGAAAGTCCACAACATTGTGCGGTATGCGAGAGCTTCTCCCCAAAGGCTACAAAAGTTCAAGGCAATAGCAGAACAGGTTGGGATTGAGTCTTCAAAGATGTTGTGCTTGGATGTTCCCACTCGATGGAACTCCATATATCTGATGTTGGATGTGGCACTAAAGTACCAGAAGGCATTTGAGCGGCTGGAGATTGAGGATGGAGGTTTGAGGTATGCCTTACTGGAGCCTGATGGAAGGGGGCTAGGTCCGTCAGACAACATCGATTGGAAACATGTATCCGAGTTTGTCACATTTTTACAAATATTTTATGACATCACGATGCGGGTTTCTGGATTTGCATATGCGACGGCAAACATGTGGTTTAGCGAGATCTCCATGCTACACCACCACTTGAAAGAAGGTTGTGTTGACCCGAATGGATTGTTATCTGGTATGGCATCACAGATGCAGTCCAAATATGATAAATATTGAGGGCAAGTTGAGAAGATAAATAGATTATTGTTCATAGCGTCGATCATCGACCCCCGATTGAAGTTGGCAGTGGTAGAATGGTGGGCAACAGAGGTTCTCGGGGCAGTGAAGGCTAAGTCGTTTATCACAGCACTCAAGGCAAATTTGAATGAGTTGTACACCCATTACAGTGCCGGTAGTCCTGCTTCATCCTCACGAGCCATGGGTACCTCACGTTCGAGTTCGAGTTCAGGACCAGCCATAGATGCTCGTTCGAGTCAGGCCAGTGTAGCCAGTCGATCCCGAGGCTTCAACGTCATGACGTCGTTTCATGCACGGTCAACGAGAAATCCATTGCAGTGTACAAATGAGGTTGAGCGATATTTACTGGCAGAGGTTGAGGAGCCTAGTGAGGAGTTTCAGATCTTGATTTGGTGGAGAGCTAATTCACCCAAGTACCCGATTCTCTCTCGTATTGCTCGAGATGTACTAGCCGTTCCTATCACTACGGTTGCATCGGAGTCGGCATTTAGCACTGGAGGTCGGGTGTTGGATGCCTACCGAAGTTCATTGTCACCGTCAACCGTGGAGGCCCTCGTTTGCACACAAAACTGGCTCAGTGATGTACCTACTGGACTAGAGATTATTGGCATCGATGCCATGAGTTACAAACTTGAGTAAGGTAAACTTAAATTATTTTATTTAATTCTTTTTAAATGATTAAAGTAACAAAGTTTATATAATTATTAAATTATTTCAATAATCTTTTTTATAATTTCATTTTCATAAATCTATTTAAATTTTAATTTATACTGTTTATGATTTTACAGATTTAGTTATCAACCCTATCATACTTGCCGATGACTTATGGAGCAACTATCGATTACGTATATTTTTTCTCTAATTTATAGTTACTTGTTTCATGTTTGGTTAATTTTTATTTTTTTTATATATAATAATACATTTTATTTTTATCTTAATCTCAGGTACGATTTCGTATAAGTTCCAACAAGGCAACAACAAACTACTTTGCTGTAGCAATTATTATTATTATTATTTTGTAACATCGATACGGGTCCCAACCGTCCCATTGAACCAGAGTCATCAGACTATCAGTGATAATTTAATTTATATTTTGTATTATTTTTTGTATTAATAGTCTAGAGTCCTGGACTATTTTTTGTATTACTATTTTTTGTATAATGCTATAACGCTATTGGCTGGCATTAGCATTGTAATTACTACTTAGTACTTTGTATTTTTTGTTTAATTGTTTAAAACTAATTAGTACTTAGTAGTGAAAACTGAAACTTGAATAGATCAATAGTTGTGGGCCTTGTGGCAACTCAATTGAATAAAGTATCTAAATACTCAATTCTCATATCAGTAAATTCATCTCAAGTCAAAACTTATTTACATATGAGATTTTAATTCAACATTTCTTTATATACGAAATTCATAAATTTTTAAAATTTTATAACTATATCTAAATTTATTATAATATTAAAAAATGTTAAAATTCATTTGAGATAAATCTTATAAATCTTATTTTATTATCTTAATTTATTTTTATTTATTAAAAAAAATTTTATTCTATCTCAAATCAGCTTCAACCATTAAACGCAGTTACGCAAGTTAAAATATAAAAGTTACTTCCTAATATCTTATACATGCGCGCTGCGCGGTAAACCCAAAGAGATTATGCGGGAAACTCAAATATTTGGCTCTATTATCAAAGATCGTGCACGTCAGACAGCTGCATGACTGATGGATTGATTACTTGCCAGTTACCAAGGCCCAAGTCTACCATACATGTTAATTGTTAAGTAAGCACGATTAACTTATTTCTTCACAAAAAATACATCTCAATTGAACAAATGAGCTCATATGGAATTAGTATGGCCCAATTGGGATCATTTAGTTTTGGAATTAGTGTAATTTGGCACATACTGAACTCGCCGAAGGAATAAAAAATCGGAGTTTGGAATTCCGAACTTCCGATCGGAACTCGGAATTCCAAACTCCGATCGGTGTCGGCCTCCGACAGTGTTTCGGATTCGGAGTCGGAATACTTTTTTGACTCCGATGATTGTCGGAGTCGGAGTCGGGAACTCCGACAATTTCGAAGTCGGAGCACACCCCTAGTTGACAGCAACCTGATCAGTTATTTCAGTCAGTACTAATAATCAATAACTCCAAACATGTGATCATGATACTGAGATTAATTAATTAGTCCAAATATGTGAATCGTGATCATGATACTGATATCGATCGCATGCAAAAGACTTCATGGATATTAATTAATTTATAGGGCAGTCTAATTTGAACCCGTAAAAAGTGGATCTCCAGACTAATTATCAAATCTGGTTAGGTAGCATTCATGCATGTGGAAGACCAGTGGGTAAGAACTAAGAACACATGCACACGACTATAAAAAGAAGTGCAAGCTCGATCGAGCTAGGTTCTTATATTCTTCGATCGTCCGCTTCTTGTAAAGCTAAAACATCTGTATCCTCAACCGCTAACTCCTGAATAATCCAGATATATATATATATATATATATATATTGTCATTTGTCTATAGAAATTTCTGAGCATGAAGGTAAGCCATATTCTTGATCTTTTGGTCAGTTCTTGTATTTATGGTATGCCAACATGCATGACTATATCTACGTGTAATTCCATGCTCAAATCTTGTGCAGCAAAAGATCGTGATTGAGGTATGTAAGGAACGTCGTTCCAAAGCCTTGGCCATGGCTGCTACAGCAGATGGTATGCGTCATACTCGAATATTGTTCGTTAAATAAAGTGGATCTTACAATCTCTGATTCTTTTTGTCTTGGTTATAAATCTTCAATATTCATGTCATGATACATATTTATAGGGGTTACCTCAGTGGCATTAGATGCACAAAACCCAAATCTACTGGTGGTGGTTGGAGATGAAGTTGATGTAGTTTGCTTGCTAGAATATTTGAGAAAGAAGGTTGGCAAAATTACTAGCTTAATAACCGTGGAAAAAGTAGTGGAGAAAGCGCCCGAGAAGAAAAAAGAAGATGAAAACAAAAATTCACCTCCGGTTTGTGTATGCAAAGTACAACCACCTTATTGTTACCGACCTCGGATGGAATTTTGTGGGGCTTATGTTGAATATCCACCTGATCCCAATGTCAGTTGGGGGAATGGACTTCACTCATGGCCTTGGTACTGATATTCTAGCATGCTGGAATATATTCGTTTCCTTTGTTCTTATTATTGTTATTATTATTTGCCTTTCAAAATAATTGTATCTAGAGATCATGTACATGATCTTTATTATGTTGTGTGTGTATGTTTCTACGATCCTAAACTTAAAAAAGCAACACCCGGGCGCAACACGAAACTCGCATTCCATTTTTTCATTTTTTTTTTCGGATAAAAAGCTCACTTGGATTTTACGAGAAACATTGTGATTTCAACTACGGGCCCAATTTATTTACGAGGATCTGGCCCTTGTTTTGATTTTTAAAATATTTGTTACCAATTTCAAACGAATTTGTGTTACGTCCCATTCTCAATAAAATTCTTATACCTACGTCGTTTATATATCTGTGTGTATACATAAAATGAAGCCTTGCGCATTATGGTGGGCTTTCTTTTTTCTTTTTTCTTTTTCCTAATCCTAGTTAATTTCTAGTTGCTCTTCAACACACATGCACGTTTCTTCCTCTTTTTTCTCTGTAGGATTTCTAGATATGTATGTATATATGTATGTATATATAATGGTACACCTTGATCATGTATCTAAAAACTCCTGAGGCTAGGAGTTTATTGGGGATTGCGTTTTGAATTTTAAAAAGTATTTTTAAACAGTTAAAAGTATTTTAAAAAAAATGATATATTTAGTAACTTTTTTAAAAATGTTTTAAGTAGTTAAAAAATCTGAAAGTCAATATTTTTCAAAAAAAAAACCAAATTGAATTTTTTTATCAAAACACTTATGCGAATAACTACATATTTTAAAAAAATTACTATAACTAACATTAAAAGCGCTTTAGATTATAGGGGTAAATGCTTCCATACACTACCATGTAGTTGTCATCTTATTAAATAGAAGAGTACACATTATATACGGTAGAAATGTTAACCCAACAATAAGATATAAATTATAAAAACAAAATAATTCAAATACAAAAACAAACTCAACTAAACAATCCTATTAAACTACATTTGCTACTTTATCTCATACGGCTACTACTTGATCTCATCTTGAATAGTTGTAGCTTTATCGTGAATTTGAATCTCATATGCACCCTTATCTGTTACATGCCCCCACAGGTCCATTGAAGTGAAAACTATATTGAGTTTGGAGCAGATTGTTGCAAACTGGAATGATAAAAGAGGCTTTGTAAAAATGTCCGCTAATTGATCTTTAGAAGATAGAAAACTGACTTCAATAAGTCTCTTGGCTACCATATCATGCACAAAGTGACAATCAATTTTCATATACTTTGTACGAGCGTGAAGAACTGGATTTACTGATAAAAAGTAGCACCTATGTTGTCACATCATAAGATAGGAGGAAATGATGCTTTAAAGTCGATTTCTTGCAATAGGGATTGAAGCCCTTGAAGTTCAGCCGCGGTATTGGCAAGTGCTTTATATTTAGGTTTAGTGCTTGAGCGAGCTATAGTGACTTACTTTTTGCAACTCCAGGAGATAAAGTTCGGCCCTAGGAACACATAGAAACCTCCAGTTGAGCATCTATCATCATGAGAACCCGCCCAATCAGCATTGGAAAATGTTTGAAGAGTAGTGGTGGTTGACTTGCTGAATGACAAACCATAGCTAATTGTTTGTTTCAGATACCGAAGAAGACGCTTCACGACAGGCCTGGTTTGTTTTAGGAGATGAGACCAAAAATTCAAAACACATCTTAAACTCATTATTACATTTTTTTCAAATCTCCATACAAAATATAATAAAAAATTCAATTTTTTCAAATTCTCATACAAAACTCATATTAAAAAAAATATCTTACAATAATATTTTTTTCACTTTTATCTTATTTCATCTCTAAAAACAAACAGAAGATAACTTATTGATTGTGAATGTTATGTCTAGCCCAGTGACTGATAGATAAATTAAAGCTTCAATTATATTGTGAAATAAGATGGGATCATTGAAACCCTTACTATCAAATGCACTTAGATTGGTGGAGGTAGCCATAGGAGAACTGATTGGTTTTGCTTCATGCATTTTGGTCTTTTGGAGTATGTCCATGATATATCTTTGTTGAGATAAGAGGAGCTACCTGTTGGAGTGAATTGCCTCAATTCCCAAGAAATAATTCAGATTGCCCAGATTTTTTATTGTTAAGTCACCATGCAAAGTCTTCAATAAATCATCAACAACTTGGTTGTGTGAGCAGGTGATCAAAATATCATCGACATAAATAATTATGTACATGGTGAACTTAGATGACGTGTGAATAAACAGAGATATATCAGAACGTGACCCATGAAAACCTAGGTCAAGAAGCCGATTTCTTAAGCATGATAACCAAGCTCGGGGGGACTTGTTTTAGGTCATATAAAGCCTTCTTCGATTTGCATACATGATGTGGGAATTGAGGGTGAACATACCCTTGAGGTTGAGACATATAGACCTCCTCAGAAAGTTTGCCATGTAAGAAGCTATCAATTTGTCTAATCTCCCAACCTGAAGGGATAGTACAGATAAGACTGTTCTTACCATTGTGGGTTGGATCATTGGCTATAGGTGTTAGAAAAATCAGCACCTGCTTGCTGAAGATAGCCCTTGGCTACTAGGTGTGCCGTGTAGCGTTCCACATCACCATTTGCTTTTCTTTTTATCTGATAGACCCATTTTGAACCGATGATGTTTCGGGCAGTCGTAGGAGGGTGTGACGCTCCCAAATTCCCCTTAAAATAATATGGGAATCGAGGCGTCAGGATGATGACAACACGGGTCACACATCCCAACGACAAGTGTCAAACGTGTGCACACGTGACATACCTAAAAATAAAGGTCGCAGCGGATAATAAATTAATATCTAAGTACCAGAATTTTTTTTAAAATATTTTACAAACCAATTTAATAAAAATTCTCCAACAGGAGATTTAATACAGTCATCCAAAAATACAAATTAAACAAATACATATTTATAAAAAGGGGAGAATAAATTTCCCGAGGGATCAATTAATAATAATAATAACACCTTTATAGCGGCTGGGTGAGGGGAGTCGAATGGTGGCGAAGGTGAGATGCACGGTGGCCGGACGGCGGTGCGGCGAAGAATGACCTGTTTAAGGCTCATTTCGGGTGGAGGGGGTAATCGGCGGCGATGGGTGGCTTTGGGTGGTGGGTTATGCTCGCCGGAGGGTGGGGAGTCTAGTGGTGGTGGTCGGAGGCCAAGGGGTGGCCGGCGGTGGCCAGAAAATGCAAGGGAAGCAAAAATGGCCATTCCGGGTTTGTGTTCGTGGAGGGGCGGTGGGGTGGCTGGAGGGGACACCGCCGGTGTCGTTGAGCTCGTCGGCGTGAGGGGGTGAGGTTGAGCTGGGCGGTGTCCTGGGTGGGAGAGAAGGAACGGCGAGAGGGAGAGAGGGAGGCAGGGGAGGGGCTGGGCACGCGGGGGAAAGGACCGAAATAGATAAGGGAAAAGAAAGGAAAAAGAAAGGAAAAAGAAAAGAAAAAGGAGAAAAAGGAAAAAGAAGGAAAAAAAAAGAGTCCAACCAGAAAAACACAACAAATTAAATAAAAGCAGGCTTTAAATACTATAATTTCAATATCAATAAAATAAGGTATTTAAAGCCCATTAACAGAAATAAATAAATCCAAGCGCAATATTAATTATTAAACAATAATTAGTATAACGAAAGTAGATAAAATAAATTCACATAATAAAATAAAGAAATTAAATTCCAATCATTAAAATAATTACCTCATTAAAATAAATAAGAAAACAACGTAACTCGATATTAACTACTTAATAGCTCAAATAAATATCTTAAATAAATAAAATATGACTAATAATATTATTAAAATACATTAAAATAATCAACACCGAGAATAAAATAACGTGTAAAAATACACGTAAATCTGAGATCTCACATTCTCCCCCCCTTAAAAAGAATTTCGTCCTCGAAATTCGCTCGGCTGCAACTAATAAAACTCCAATAACTCACCTACTACACAGCTCAACACTCACTCCAAGCATTAGCACAATCATCTATTTTCCTCAAACACAAATGGATTTTATTCCATCATAAACGTATAGTCTCCAAATAATATTTCATCTCTAAAACTCCTGAGGTAGCCAATCAATCTGAACCCCACATGTACAAGAACCTCAGTATAATCTCCCAAAATTTTAATATTCACTAACTTCTTACAACAATTTGTGTTACCCTAAAATAACTCCCAAGTTTATCTTCCTAACTTAATCGTCAATAACCATAATTTACCCAACTAAAAGATAAATTCTCACTTACAAGTATCATCCCAAATTTCAATTCACCACTAATTTCTCAAAATTTACACAAGAATTGAACCTCCAACTATATTGTAATTCATCACGCTTCCGCGAGCACTCTGATAACTTGCTAAATTCATAAAAATTTAAGTCCTCATAAAATATCACCGTTGAGCAAAAACTAGCTCAACACCTATTACAAGAAATCTTTTGCCACATTTACAAATCCTAATGCTTTGTCATCTCACAATTCAAGTTATGCCACCCAATATTAAAGCCTAATTTTAACTCCCAAACCACCAATATACTTCTCCATCATTATAACTCCTCACTCTCATCATAGATTAATTATCTAAATCCGTATTCTCTCAATCGAACCTTCATTACCTATGAGATGGGATAACCTGAAATATTTTAATTCTTATATGACCTCAAGCCAAAACTAAATTCTTTAAGATACGTCGACAAATGCTGCTAACCATTAAATTCTCCGAAATATTATTCTTAAATTATCCACTCCTAACAATTCGCCCAAAAGCCTAAAACTTATCTCTTAAATTTATTTCCATCACATCAATTCAACCCTATCACTTAACAAATAAAATTTCCCCAAGTTAAACACCAGTCAAAGACAAATACTCTCCAAAATTTACACGCACATTTATTATACATCAATCTCTAATTATCCACAAATAACATCAAAATTTCACCAAGAAAATAATTGATCGCCCACCATCATAAGCATTACTAAAACAATTTCTATAACACTATACCAATGGCTAAGAATTTTACACTCACATGAAGAGTCCATCTAAATACAATTCCAATAATCTCCCAGAAATAAAATTAGAACTTAGACACTCAAACACTCAGTGAGACCCAGGTAATAAATACACAAAATAACATATACAATATCGATAAGGAAATGCAATTGCATAAATACCAACAAACTATCAAACAAATCCATCTCGCAATTATAAATAATAGTATACCCAAATACTAAACAAAATTCAAGTAATTCACATAATTATTATATAAAAACACAAGGGGGAAAAGATTTAATAAACCATTAAGTAAAAGCCACTCATTCAAGAGAACAAGCCCAACTCCTTTAATAAACATAAAGTCACCAAAAACTTTTATTAAATAAAGGAAGGAGGATAAATTAAAATAAGAACAACAAACAAAATCACAAATAAAATTTTAAAATTATCTACAAAACTTAACTCTTAAAAAGATTATTGTAGAAATCTCTAAAATTTAAAATCTGTTAAAAGAAACGAACCATAATAAAATAATTAAATCGATAAATTAATTAATAAATAAATACAAACAAGTCGCCAAAACAAACCCACTCGTTAAAGTAAATAGATAAACTTTTAAAATAAAACATACGAGAATGTGGAAAGATAATAGATTTTTTTTTAAACTTACTTCAAAGCATGTCCCTAAAATAAAACAACGGAAATGTGAAAAGATAATCAATTTAAATTTTTCCTCAAAGCATAAACTTAAAAAGAAGCAAGGCAGCGATGCTTTTAAATTTTGTCTAAATAAATTTCAAACTCTTAGAAATATTTAAAATACAAGAGCCATAATTAAAATAAACAAATAATAAACCAAATCCAAAACTATCTCGTAGGAAGCCTATGAACTGAAATTAAAATCAAATACTGATGATAATCGAATAAAAATTTAAGACAATAAAATAACCCACAACAAAAGAAATAAACTTTAAAATAAGGAATTCGATAACACAATTATTTAAAATATCAGATTCAATAAAATGATTGATTTAAAATAATAATCTAATCCGAAGTGTTCAAATTCCAACTTAAACAAAAACAAAGGCATATATAAAATAAATAAATAATTAAATAAATACTCGACAACTTAACCAAATAAAATCAACTAACTAAAATCTGAATTACTACACATGTACAATATTTAACAAAAACTAAATAAAATAAAACAAAGCCAACAAACCAATCAATCAGAACTGATTTAATTATGAAAATAAATAAACAATATAAACATTAAAATAAAAAGCACAACACAACAAAATAAATATCAATAATCTTACCATATAAATTAGTCGAAAAACTAAGACAACAAATAAATTAGTAGAATAAAATAAAATAACCAAATCATCAAACAAATAAATTTTTAAAAACCACAAACGTTTTTGGTACTGTCCCTAGGTAACTTGCGGATTTACCCAGAGCCGAACTGCTCTGATACCACCTGTGATGCCCCCAAATTCTCCTTAAAATAACATGGGAATCGAGGCGTCAGGATGATGACAACACGGGTCACACATCCCAACGACAAGTGTCAAACGTGTGCACACATGACATACCTAAAAATAAAGGTCGCAGCGGATAATAAATTAATATCTAAGTACCAGAATTTTTTTTAAAAATATTTTACAAACCAATTTAATAAAAATTCTCCAAAAGGAGATTTAATACAGTCATTCAAAAATACAAATTAAACAAATACATATTTATAAAAAGGGGAGAATAAATTTCCCGAGAGATCAATTAATAATAATAACACCTCTATAGCAGAGCCGTCTCCTTAGGCTCAGCCTCTCTAAAGTCTGCATCCAAAAACTACGACGTCAAGATAGCATCGCAGGTAAGTACAAACCAACCAAACCAAAAGACAGAAATACATTAATGCCACAACAACAACCAAGAACAATTACCATATGCATGAGGCTTAAAATCATCTTCCTCAAAATCGATGAAATAATCACACTCGTCAAAGTCCCAATTTAATCAACAATAAAATCACCCAATAAAATCACCTATCATTTTTCATAAAATAATATCCTCAAAACCGATCATACCGGGCGTTACGTATCGCCGTCTCCGATATGATTTACACACACACCCGAGATCATAATGGGCGTTACGTATCGCCGTCTCCATTACGATCCACACACACTCATTTCATACCGGGCATTACGTATCGCCGTCCCCGATATGAAATGCACACCCGATGACCATAATGGGCGTTACGTATCGCCGTCCCCATTATGTCATCCACACACTTACACGCTGATCACAACGGGCGTTACGTATCGCCGTTCCCGTTATGACTCAGCCCAAAACCATTAAAATCTGTTAAACTCAATTTAAATCCCAGTTTCCATCTCCAACACATAAATATCCAAAATCATGCAAAAATCCACTTTCCAAATATTTTCATGAGCATGCGCGTAAATACACAATACAGACAACTATGCTGCAATTATCCAACATTTAATTTATCCAATCAACCAACAAATACCAACATCAACCAACACATAGCAGCAATAATCAAATACCACAGCTGTTGATGCCAAAAATATATTTAACTCTTAAAATTCATTTGGAAAGTACTTACAGTGGTAAAAATGTAAATTCTTGAACAACTCCAATCTGCAGCGTTTGTAGCGATCGCATGTACGTTAGGCTAAAACATTCAGTTTGACACCAAAATTTAGGGAGGTACTCATTGAAGGTGAGAAATCTCATGGAGGTGGTGGTGTGGCGGCACAACCACCGGAAGGTGGCGGATCGGGATCAAAATGGGTGAAAACCCATTTTCGGGTTTGGAGTCGTATCGGGAAGGTGAGGGCGCGGTTGGGGAAACTGAGCTAGGGGGTTGACCGGCTGGGTGAGGGGAGTCGAATGGTGGCGGAGGTGAGATGCACGGTGGCCGGACGGCGGCGTGGCGAAGAACGACCCGTTTAAGGCTCATTTCGGGTGGAGGGGGTAACCGGCGGCGATGGGTGGCTTTGGGCGGTGGGTTATGCTCGCCGGAGGGTGGGGAGTCTAGTGGTGGTGGTCGGAGGCAAAGGGGTGGCCGGCGGTGGCCGGAAAATGCAAGGGAAGCAAAAATGGTCATTTCGGGTTTGTGGTCGTGGAGGGGCGGTGGGGTGGCCGGAGGGGACACCACCGGTATCGTTGAGCTCGTTGGCGTGAGGGGGTGAGGTTGAGCTGGGCGGTGTCGCTGGTGGGTGGCCGGCGGCGGTCCTGGGTGGGAGAGAAGGAACGGCGAGAGGGAGAGAGGGAGGCAGGGGAGGGGCTGGGCACGCGGGGCAAATGACCGAAATAGATAAGGGAAAAGAAAGGAAAAAGAAAAGAAAAAGAAAAGAAAAAGGAGAAAAAGGAAAAAGAAGGGAAAAAAAAGAGTCCAACCAGAAAAACACAACAAATTAAATAAAAGTAGGCTTTAAATACTATAATTTCAATATCAATAAAATAAGGTATTTAAAGCCCATTAACAAAAATAAATTAAATCCAAGCGCAATATTAATTATTAAACAATAATTAATATAACGAAAGTAGATAAAATAAATTCACATAATAAAATAAAGAAATTAAATTCCAATCATTAAAATAATTACCTCATTAAAATAAATAAGAAAACAACGTAACTCGATATTAACTACTTAATAGCTCAAATAAATATCTTAAATAAATAAAATATGACTAATAATATTATTAAAATAATTAACACCGAGAATAAAATAACGTGTAAAAATATACGTAAATCTGGGATCTCACAGAGGGATTAGAATCCAGGTGCCATTTTTTAACAAGGCATCAAATTCTTGGTTCATGGCGTGGTGCCATTGTGGATGCTTGATTGCATTGGTATAGAAAGAGGGTTCAACCATAAATTTTTGGTTTCAGCAAGGACAACTTTAGGGAGTGGATATCAGATAAACTCGTCTGTGTGGATTTTGAGTTTTGGTGATGTTTTTCTTTGATCTAGTGATCATGGGGTGATGGGGTTGAAAGGTAGGCATGGTAGAGGGAGTGTTCGATTGATCTAAGGGGCTAAGATTTGGTAAAAGTGGCAAGGTGGAGAGGGAGGAAGGTGTGGGGTTGATGCTTGGGGAAAAGGAGGCCGAATGGTCTTGTGGAGCTTGGTTACTTGAATTTTGTGGAGAGCTTGGCACAACTGGGTGGCATCCGTATGCATTAGGCAAGAAAGATATGGACCAGATGGTGGGTATAACAAGTGGAACCAAGGAGGACTTTGGTTGGGTTTGAGGGGATGACAAGATTTTGAATGGAAAGATTGACTCCTCAAAGACGACATCGCAGAATATAATGATTTTACCAGTGAGATGATTGAGATATCTATAACCTTTATGGTGTGGGCTATAGCCAAGGAAGATACAACGGGTAGACCGAGGTTGTAGTTTGTGATAAATATATGATTGTAAGTTAGGCCAATAGGCAGAACCAAAAACACAAAGGAATGAGTAGTTGGGATCATTTTTGAAGAGACGAGTGAAAGGGGGTTGGTTGTTGGAGACAGGAGATAGCATACGATTAATTAAGTAACAATCAGTGTAAACGCATCATCTCAACATTTGAGTGGGACTTGAACATGGGTTAAGAGTGCAAGACCCATCTCAACAATGTAATGATGTTTACATTCAATAGCATCATTTTGTTGATGAGTATAAAGGGTAAGATCGACAGTGAGAAATTCCAAGAGATGCAAGGAATGATGATAGGAAATGAAATTCACCACCCCCAATCAGATTGAACAGCTTTAATTTTGCAATTAAATTGTCATTTTGCAAATGGTTGAAATTGATGAAATATATTTATAACGTCACTTATGCAAGTTATTGGGTAGAACCAAGTATAGCGACTGTATGAGTCTAGAACCATAACATAATATTTGAAACCATTAGGAGAAATAATAGGAGATGTGCCCCAAACATCACTAAAAATGAATTTGAGTGGTGTCATGGCACGATTACGTGACTAAAAAAATGGTAGTTGACGACTCTTGGAACTCAAACATATAGAACATAACATACTAGACTTAGACTTGATGACCAGTAAAGAAAATTACGACAAGACATGACAAACGATTTTGAAAGTAGAATGTCATTGAGAGAGTGAGGTACTTTTCGCAACAAGAGTAGTGGGAGTGAGATTTTTATTGAAAGCAGATAAAGAGTAAAGTCTATTCTTACTCGGCTCGTGCAGTAGAATTTTCCACATTGTTCTATCCTTCACAAAAAAAAAAGTGGGATGAAATTCAAAAAATGTGTTAATGGCTGCAATAAATTTTTGAATAGATAAAAAGTTCTTCGTAATTTGCGGCACACAAATCACATTATGAAATAAAAAGGAAAGTGTAGGTGTAGTGAGTTGTGAAGTGCTGAAGTGTGTGATGGTTAAACTATTGTCATTACCAACACGAATCTGATCCGAGCCATTATATTCTTCAGCACTGAGGTTGAGATTGGAGAAATCCGAGGTCAAGTGATGTGTTGCACCAGTGTTAGGGTACCAATTCATGTTGTTGGGTTGAGATGACCCAGTGCAATACTCTTGCGGAGAGGGCTCACGGTCATAGGTATCATCATACCAATAGTAGCAACATATGGCCCTGTGACCTACTTTGTTGTATTCTTGGTAGACTGGTTAAGACTCAGCTAAACCAAGATTGCCATGACTTCGACCCTTGCCGCAGTTGCTGCAACCAAAACCCCGAGATGCTTGATTGGAAACACAATCTGAATGGAAGTTGCGACCACCATGTGATCATGATGCAATATTAGCACAAGCCTGAGAAAGATCTGAGGTGGTTGTTTGGTGATGTTCTAGCTATAACTCATGGGCAAGCATGTGACCATAGAGATCATTCAGAGATAAAGGATCAATCCGAGTTCTTATCGAGGTAACAATTGAGTCATACTCCGATCTAAGCCCTGCAAGCAAAAAAAAAAATTAATTCAAATTCATTGAGAGGTTGGTTGGCAATGGCTAAGGTGTCAGTTATGGTGGTGAATTTTTGGAAATAATCAGTTAAGGTTTCCTCTTACTTGATTGTAGCTAATTGATAGTGGAGGTTCATAGAGCATGCTTGAGACATGGAGGTGAACATCCTCTACAATGTCAACCAAACTTCACGGGAAGTGGGACATTTGGTGACATGGGCAAGCACGATTTTAAATAAAGAGCAATTTAGTGTCGAGATGATCCATTGATCTTGTAAGGTCCATTGCCGATAGGCTAGGTTGGTCATGTTTTGGTTTGTGGCAGTACTGAGCATTGAAGATGGACACGAAAAAGATCTATCAACAAATGCAAATAGGTGTTGCCCTTTGAGATAAAGAACAATCTACACCTTCCACAATAAATAATTGCCTTGGGTAAGCTTGAAAGGAGTAAAATTTGGAAGAGAAATGACCAAGGAAGGAAAGATATTTGAGGTAAAGATGGGAGGGTTGGGAAAAGGGGAAGAGACATTGTTCTCAGAGGTTGGTGTTTGAGGTTCGACCATTGGTGATTTTAGTCTTTGGCTCTTGATACCATATTGAGTAAAATATTTCCACACACTACTGTGTGGTTGTCATGTTATTAAATAGAAGAATACGCATTACATACGGTAGGAATGTTAACCAAATAATAAGATAGAAATAATCAAAATAAAATAATTCAAATACAAAAACAAACTCAACTAAACAATCCTATTAAACTACGTATGCTACTTTATCTCATCTTGAATATTTGTAGCTTTATCATGATTTTGAATCTTATTTGCACTCTTATTCTTAACATAGATACATGTTTACCAAACAGTAATAATTTTTTAAATATAGAGTTTATTATTTAATGTATAAGCTATAAGCCCTAAAACTATAAGGTATATTTCCCACCACAATCCCAAACTCCAAACTATAAGCTATCCTTAGCGGCCACCACGATTCCCTCCCTCGGTTCAGGTAACACCCATAAAGAGGCAATTTCAGGCCACTGCACCTTCCACATGCATTTTTTAGTCTATTTTTTAACCCCCACCTCGCCCACAACAGATCACTCTCACTTGTTAGTCTCTCTTGCATCTTCTCCCTTGCGTTTTTTTTTGTTTGCCGAGTTTCACTCAACTTCTTGATTTTCCATTGACAATTATATTATGTTATGAGCCTCATATATAGTTGTTATCTTTTATTTTTGTTTAGTTGCTAAGTTAATGTTTAGTGGTCCCTGGGCTAAATTAATGTGAGTAAGAAGTGCATTAATTATGGCATCACGCTCTTGCTTATGGTTGTGTGCTCCATTGGTTCTGCGCTTTGTTTTTGGAGCTTCCCAAAGACAGTGTTGGCAACTCTGTGCTTTTTTAGGTTTTGGATAGGGTTTGGTATTGGTGGAGATTACTCGCTCTCTGCAACAATCACGGTTGAGTATTCAAACAAGAGAGTTCGGGGGCTCTTATTGCTGCAGTTTTTATCATGCAAGGGTTTGGAATTCTCTGTGGTGGAATTGTGGCTATATTAGTTTCGACCATCTTTCATGGGCTATTCCTAGCCAACGCTTACTCCATCGATCTTACCAGATCCACTTCCCCTCAGGCAAACTATGTATGACGTTCATTCTTATGTTTGGGGTAGTGCTGGCCACTTTGACATTTTATAGGCACATTAAGATGTTGAAAACCCCTCACTACATTACCTTAGTTGCTAAGAATCACCAGAAAGCATGCCAAGATATGTCAAAAGTTTTAATCATTGAGATTCAAGTAGTAATGGAGGTGAAAGAGGAGGATCAGACCAAGCTCGTGGTGGTTGATCAAAGAAGGAATTCTTTCGGGTTATCCTCAGAGTTTCTTACTCGCCATGGGCTACACTTGTTGGGAACAACAATGACGAGGACATCTCTTATTTTTATTATTTTTGATTATTTTTATTCGATTTTGTATTAATAGGCTTGGGCCAAACTCATTGACTTGATAGGGTTTATTTAGGATTTGTTATTTTGTTATTTAAAGACTTGTATTGAGACTTTGAAGAGAGACTGAGTTTGAGATTAAATAAGTGCTTGTTGCAGCCGACTTCCTAACTCTTTGTCTTCTTTTCCTTTTGTCTTCTTTTGGTAATTTCTTCTCTATTCTACGATGATTCTTCTTCTCTCAACTTTCTGATTTCTTCTCTTCTCTATCTACTATTATTAATCTGTCTTCTTGTTTATTTCACTGTGATGCCCCTAAATTCTTCCTTAAAATAAACACAAAAATCGAGGCGTCGAGATGCTGACAACATAGGTCACGCACCCCCAACGTCAAGTGCTAAGTGTGTGAACACGTGACATATATAAACAAAAGCAGCGGATAAATTAAGTCGATAACTAAGTACCAAAATTTTTAGAGTTATTTTACAAACTAGTTTAACATAAATTCTTCAACAGAAGATTTAATACAGTTATCCGAAATACAAATTGTACAAATACATATTTATAAAAATGGGAAAATACTTCTCAATATAACAAATTATAAATAAATGTTCCAACAACAAAGTCGCCTCCTCAGACTTAGCCTCCTCGACATCTGCATCCAAAATCTACGACGCCAAAATGGCATCACAGGTAAGTACAACCCAACCAAAGCACAAGATATAAAATATACTCATGCAATAACAAATAACATCACTCATGAACATAATACCGTATGCTTGAAACTTAAAATCATCTGTTTCAAAATAAATAAAATAACCACGCATGCTAAAATCCCATTTTAGTCACAACAAAACTCCAATAAAAACTATCCATCATTTCCCAGAAAACAATATCCGTAAATCCAATCATACCGAACGTTATGTATCGTCGTCCCCGATATGACATACACACATCACTAATCATAATGAACGTTACATATCACTATCCCCATTATGATTCTTACACTTATTCTATATCGGGCATTACGTATCGCCGTCCCGATATGAAATACACACCCAATGACCATAATGGGCGTTACGTATCGCCATCCTCGTTATGTCATACACACACCATCAGTCATAATAGTCGTTACGTATCGTCGTCCCCATTATGATTCCTACACACTCATTTCATACCAGGTATTACGTATCGCCCATTATGATTGATAGTGTGTGTATGACATAACGGGGACGGCGATACGTAAGGCCCGTTATGGTCATTGGGTGTGTATTTCATATCGAGGAATACGATACGTAACGCCTGGTATAAAATGAGTGTAGGAATCATAATGGGGACGGTGATACGTAACTCCCATTATGATTGGTGATGTGTATATGTCATATCGGGGACGGCAATATATAACGCCCAGTATGATTGGATTTACAGATATTATTTTCTGGAAAATGATGGATAGTTTTTATTAGAGTTTTATTGTGATTAAAATGAAATTTTAGCGTGTGTGATTATTTTATTTATTTTGAAGAATATGATTTTAAGTTTCATGCATACGGTATCATGTTCATGAGTGATGTTATTTGTTGTCGCATGAGTATATTTTATATCTTGTTGTTTAATTGGGTTGTACTTACCTAGAATACCTAGGACTATAGTGTCGAATCGAGACCCTCGGTTTATGTCTCAATTTTGGATGAGCTTACATTCAGCTTTGGGCACCAGATTGAAGTTCAGTAGCGCTTATCATCCTCAGACAGATGGCCAGTCAGACTGCACCATTCAGACTCTTAAAGATGTGCTGCGAGCTTGTGTTTTGGAGGTTAAAGGTAGCTGGGAGCATTATTTGCCGCTGATAGAGTTTGCTTATAATAATAGCTTTCACGCTTCTATCCAGATGGCCCCGTATGAAGCATTGTATAGAAGGAAGTGTAGATCCACTTTGTTTTGGGATGAAATTGACGAGAGTCGACTGCTTGGACCTAAGATCGTGCAAGAAATGAAAGACCAAGTTCGGATCATCAGAGACAAAATGGCAATAGCGCAAAGTCGTCAGAAGAGTTATACTGACACGAGAAGAAGAGATTTGTCCTTTGAAGAAGGAGAATGGGTTTACCTCAAGGTATCTCCTATGAAGGGCGTCAAGCGTTTCGGTAAGAAATGAAAGCTTAGTCTGAGATACGACAATTCTTACCAGATTCTTGAGAAGATTGGACCTGTCACTTATCGGATTGCTCTACCAGACTACTTCAGTGATGTTCATTATGTTTTTCATGTGTCGTCTCTGAAAAAGAGTTTTGGTCAACAGGAACTGCGCTTCGTCAACCCTGAGTGTATTCAACTTCAGCCGAATTTGACTTTTGAAGTTGCGCTGACTCAAATCGTGGATCTAAAAGAGCAGCAGTTAAGGTCCAGAATGATACCTTTAGTTAAAGTGTCGTGGGGAGATCTTCTGGCTCCAAATTTCTCTTGGGAGAAAGAAATAGATATGAGGAAGCGTTACCCGTATTTATTTGAAGACTAGCAAATGTTTCTCTTTCCGGATCGCTAATTCAAATTTTGGGGACGAAATTCTTTTTTTTTAGGGGGGGAGGATGTGAGGACTCGTAATTTTACTCCCTATGTAATTTAAGATTTTAAATATTAAATATATTTAAATTGCAATTATAATATTGGGTGTTATGAGTTAGTGGATATTAATATTATTTTATTGTGCTTGTGTTTAAATATTTGAATATATTTCATTTTCATTTGGAAATATTATTTCTATGATTTAATTTTAAGTTAATTAATTTTCTTATTATATTATTGTGATCCATTTAATTTAAGACTTGAATTTAATCTCATTGTGTTATTATGTTAGTATTTAAATTAAATGTATTGTAGATTATTCTAATTTAATTTAAGGTGTTTATTCATTTTATCTTAGGTGTTTCGGATGGACTTTGTTATAAATATATGTATATATTTATAAGTTAAGTTTTAAGTTTTGGAGTGAAGTTTTGGAATCTCGGCTCGTAGCTTTTCTATAGTTGCCTTCCCAACTTCAAAACGTTGCCGTATACCTATAAGTTGATGTGGACCCAGACCATTTTAATTGCTTCAACATTGACTCCTTTAAGTTAGTGCAAACGGCACCATTTCGGTCTTATTTTAAATTAATTCCTGGCCTTCACGTGACGAGGGCTTCTTCAGTTCTTCTTCTTCCTTTTCTTATTTTCTTTTCTTCTTCCTCTGTTCTTCCACTGCAAACTCGTGATCTAAAGTTTGAATCTTTGTAGCCTTTTTCATCTTCATTTCATCCACGCGTTATTTCATCAAACACCCAGTAGCTAATTGAATATTTTCCCTCTGATTTTAGTTCCGACTGATGCTGTACGTGCCCAGAAACGGCTTGAAACCGTGAGTGTCTAGCTCTGTTTTTGCCTTCATTTTTACCCGAAAAAATTTAGCATTTCATCTCCTTTTTAACTTGGTTGTCTTGGCTTGATATTAGTGAGCTTTCCCATGAGTTTTTCCCACTCATTTCCACTCTCTAGTGTCCGGTTCCATGCCTATAAAGATGTATCGACCCACTTGCAAAAATGGCATTTATAACTCTCTTTCTCAACTATAAACCCAAACGTGGAGCTTCCATTTTTATTTGGTTCTTCTTCTTTTCTTCAACTAGAACATCTCCTCTTCAAAACCCATCTAAATCCGAAAATTGTGGTGGATTTTTTAGTGGGTAATTTTTTGCCGTAAGATCACCGTATTTCAATGTTTACGACACTCTTGGAAAAGCTTTTTCTCTAATTTAATTGATTAAATTATTTTTGTGCTAATTTTAATTTTTCTTTTTTGTGTTAATTTTAATTTATTTTTGTGGTATGATTTTATTTATGATTAAGTGTTTAATTTAATTGGATGATAATTGTTTTTATTTATTTATTTGCATTGAGATGATTAATTTAATTGGGTGTAATATTCGAAATAATTATTTGAATTGGTTAGATATATATAAATATTGTTTTATTTAGGTTATTTGTTTAATTAAATTGTCAGGTTTAATTATTATTTTATTGATGTTATTATATTTTATTGGTGTTTTATTTGCGTCTACATTTCAATTATTTTTATTCTTTTTGAGATTAATACTTATTTATTTCTAATGATTTTATACGTTGGCACTTTGGGTTTGATTATAGTGGTGAGTACGCGGTTGGAAGTTTGGAATCGCTGTGCAGTTTTTTCAGTAACTTTGGAAATTATTAACGAGCGTACTGTAAGTCCTTTCCAAACGAATTTTAAGATTTAAATATATTTTTGGCATCAACAGATTTTGTGTTTGGTCATTGTTGGAATTTATTAATTATTGGCTATTTGATGCATGATCGTCTTGATTGTGTATTTACACGCATATTCGTGTGTTGGAAATGGAAATTGGATTTTTATTGAGTTTATGGATTTTAATAGTTTTGACTAAGGAGGTTGAGACTGAGGAGGCGGCTCCGTCGTTGGAGTGAATTAGTGTAGTTGGTTTTCTTGGATGATGTTTACTTAATTCTGATGATTGTGTATTATGTTTATTTGGTCTTTGAATGACTATATTAAATCTTCTGTTGAAGAATTTAAATTAACTTGGTTTGTAATATTCTAAAAACTCTAGTACTTATATATTGACTTTATTATTCACTGCGACTTTTATTTTGCGCATGTCATATGTTCACACACTTAACACTTAATAGTAAGGAATTGCACTCGATTCTATTTAAAGAATAATATAAGCTACACTCTATTAGTAACAATTAAATTAGAAGTACATAAAAAGTCTCAATATTTTATTTCTATTTTTGGAGAAGGTCTCAGTTGTGACGCCCAAGGGTCTTAAGTACTGTGTACATACTTAAGATCAATACTACCGCACAGTTAATTAACAACACAAAATAAAAAAGTAATCATGACTACTAAATAACAATACAAGAAAATTTTAAATGCAACACAACATAAATTATCCTTAAGTCACAAGTCACTACTCATCATTTCTCTACCATAAAAAAAAAAAAACGAGAGACGTGAACTTATTTGTTCTAGAGGATTAAAAGAATAAGATCGATACCCATTCTCCGTACAAAATATATATTCTAAATCATGCCTCGCGCGCTTATCTCATTTTTTACTTTCAACAAGTGGGTTTCCAATTTCCAAAAATTCCAAGTACTCGAACTCTAAAACTAAATTAGTGAGAGAGGTAGACATATGAAATGGATCAAACAAGATTATTTCTTATTTAATAATATTGTTTCTAACATGATTTAATATCGAACAAATTGTCAAAAGCTTGATGGCCTGATGACATATAATCCGATTCTCCAAATAAAAAACTTAGGTTTGAAACCACCATCCTCTTGTATAAAAAATAAATTGAACAAATTATGCGTATAATTAATCCGGCTCTTTTTATATAAAATAAAAGTAATGATCAGGTTCACAAAAATAAATGTTCATAAATTAACATGACTCAATGTGCAATCTTATTTTACCATAGCAAGCCGTATAAATAATTCAGGTTTTTACTGATTGAAAATTTTATTTGTAAATATAAGCTCTTCGTTTATAAATCTTACTGCATTTTAATACACCAAAAACATATTTCGAACCCATACACCAATTCCAATTTCAATTTGAAATTTCCTATGTAGCCCTATGAATTAATGAAAATGTCTACCAATTCCTTTTGAACAAATTGATTAGTTCTCTGTCTTAAGATTATTTAATCAATCAAATACTTAAAATAAACATATAAACTTACAATAACACAACGATTAGTAACGAAGGAAAATTTTTTGAAGAACTTCTCAAAGGTAAATGTGACGACCCCAATTTACGTTTGAGATTTAATATAAACTGAAGCGTTAGGGTAAATAATACTAGGCTACTCATCTCTGTACGTATCAAAAATTAATGCATGCATCTAAACTTACTAGTACATGCAATGCAAATCGCAACGATGATGGTCTAGCTAAAAAAATATATTTAATCATAGAAGTCTAATGATCACATGATAACATTCAACAACAATATCTACATCATCCTATTCATTATATCATTACATATCATAACTCAGTTAGTTATCTTATATACAATATTTACAAAACTTCTCAAATATTTTCTTAAGGCCACTTCGGCTCCTTCATTTTCTAAAATTTCCTCCCGCACCAGCACTGATCCCTACTACTACTAACTAGTCAAAACTTCTAGAGAGAGTACTTGGAGGGTCCCTCAGGGTTCCTCTAGGCCTCTCGAGTGGCTAGGGCCTTACTCATGTCCATTATCAAATACTACAGTGAAATTTAAATTTTCAAAACAAGAAAAGAAATACACAAGAATGAGATTTTTCTAGAAATCTCAGTAAGTATACACTCAACTTAATAAAGATATAGATTCAACAAAATATCAATATAGAAGATAAACAGTAAGAACATACATCTTATAATATGCTTCATGTGACCCATGCATGACTTATGTCTCACTTACTAGATAAACTTATATCTTATGCAGACTTGCACCGATTTCCCTCTTTTGTAGACAAATTTATACTATACATGGACTTTCATTCTCGTCTTAAAGTTCTTATTCTTATAAGTCTTACTTATATGGGCCCTTCTTATAATTTAACCTTGACGAACATTACGTATCGTAGTCCCTGTCGAATTTTTCACTGTTATTGCCAGTGGCCAAGTTATACCCTATTATTATTATCTGTGATTGGGTCATATCTACTATTATTACCCGTGGTTGGGCCATATCTATTTTTGAACCTCAATAGGCATCACGTATCGCTGTCACTGCCAGGTTCTTATTCTCGTTAGTCATTTAGACATTACTTATCGACATCTTCGTCATGACATGACTAACGTCTTAATCTTTTCACTTATAAAGTTTTCTTATCCTATTTCTTAAATGGTCATCATGACTTATGACAACATTTACATGACGACATGTAACATAGACTTTTCTTAAAATGGACGTCATAATTTATGATGACATGTATGTAATAAAATGCAACGTGATCATAACCTTAGACTTTTATCATGCACATTTCATATCCTTATGAATCTTATAACATGTACAAACATATCACCATAATATATGTCATGTGCACATGCATTTATGTTGCATTCTCTCGTAACATTAAGACATAACAAACAATGCTTAAATAATTAAATAAAATAACAAAGTATTCCCAAACTATGGTTGCCCAAACCTTATAGGAATTTCAGCCTTATTTTTCTTTTATCTAAACCAAGCTAAATTCCTCATTTACCAAATACCAAATTTTCCTTAGCTTTTCAAAAATAATTTCAAGCATAATTATATAGTTTTCTTGATTATTTCTTCAATACCTTTTAGCATGATAATTCTTGAAACTTTTCCAAGTAAACTAGAATTTCTAAACTTATCATAGTCCTTAAAATATCATCTAAATAATTAAAAACTAATTGGATAAAATTTAGAATCAAAATTTCATCAAAAATCCTATTAAGGTCGAAATACACTAGGGTTGTTTTCTCATTTTTTTTGTCCAACTAAAACCTCTTATTTTCATATAAATCTATTCATATATCAAAATAGAACATATTCCTAAGTTCTTGCAAATTTTCTTAATATATTTCCATAACAAGAACTAATTCAAACATTAATAGGTTTCATTTCAACATATAAGCAAAATTTAATATCAAACAAATAGTAAATATGATCTAATCATCAAATCACTCATTTTATACCAAGATTAAGTTAAGTTGTGCACTTACAATTTTCCAAAGCTTGATATAGGGCTTAATCCAAGTCCACGCTATAATTATTCCTCAAGGTTACTCTATTGCTCACTTGGTTGATGTTTGGAAGTTAAGGGTTTGAGCAAAGCTTTTCTTCTTATTTTCTTAAGCATGCCATGTGGTATTTTTAGCAAAGAGAGCTAGGAGAATCTCATGTACCTATTTATATGAGAGGGGGCGACACACTTAGGGAATGGAAGATGAAAATTGGGTTAAGGGTGACCAGTTTCTCCTTGTCGTGGGGTGATGAGGTGTCTGTGATGCCCCCAAATTTCCCTTCAAATAAATAGGAAAATCGAGACATCGGAATGCTGACAACACGAGTCACGCACCCCCAACGTCCAGTGCTAAGTGTGTGAACACGTGACATGCATAAATAAAAGAAACAGATATTTGAAGTCAATATCTAAGTATCAGAACTTTTAGAATTATTTTACAAGCTATTTTAACACAAATTATCTAACAGGAGATTTAATACAGTCATCTGAAATACAAATTATACAAATACATATTGATAAAAAGGAAAAAACAATTTTCCAAGATAACAAATTATAATATGAATACTTCAACAGCGAAGTCCCTTCCTCAGGCTCAGCCTCCACAAAACACTACATCCAAAAACTACGACGCCAAATAGTATAGCAGGTAAGTACAACCCAAACAAACTACAAGATATAAAATATACTTATGCAACAACAACAACATCACTCATAAACATGATACCGTATACATGAAGCTTAAACATTTTCCTCAAAATAAATAAAATAACACACGCCAAAAATCACATTTTGGTCCATGAATAAATTCTAATAAAATTGTGAGATCTCAGATTTACGTGTATTTTTACGTATTGTTTTATTCTTGTTGTTGACTGTTTTAATTTATTTTAATGATATTATTGGTTGTATTTTATTTGCTTAAAATTATTATTTGAGCTATTAGTTAATTAATATTAGTATTACGTTGTTTTTATATTGAAATATTGAGTCACGTTATTTTCCTTATCAATTTAAATATGAGATAATTATTTTAATGATTTGAATTTAATTTCTTTTATTTTATTATGAGTTTATTTGATGTATTTTTATTTATTATTTTATTTTAAGTAGTCTCTGCATTTAAATTAATTTATTGAGCTCTCTATTTTGAAATTCTTTGTGAGATCCCAGATTTACGTATATTTTTACACATTATTTTATTCTCATTGTCGATTATTTTAATTTATTTTAATAATATTATTAGTCGTGCTTTATTTGTTTAAAATATTTATTTGATCTATTGATTAGTTAATATTAGTTTTATGTTATTTTTATAATTAAATATTGAGTTGCATTACTTTTTTTATTAATTTTAATGTGAGGTAATTATTTTAATAATTTTAATCAAATTTCTTTATTTTATTATGTGATTTTATTTGATGTGAGTCATGATTTTTGGATTTATGGATTTTAATGGTTTTTGACTGAGTCATAACGGGGGTAGTGGTACGTAATGCCCTTTATGATCGGTGGTTGTGAATGACATAATGGGGACGGTGATACGTAACGCCCATTGTGATTGGTGATGTATATCGACGCCCAAATCCACGCTTGGCATCGCACATGAATAGAAACATCGAGGATGAGCGACGCAAGGAAATTCACCCCTCGTCATATCATGTTTATACGTTTTTTTCTAAAACGTCGAAGAAAGATTCTCGCAGTGAAAGAAAAGGATCAAGCCTTTTATAATATGCATCACATGGTTACGCTATTGATCCCAAAACAAATATCATACATAAGCCCAATTTCAAGTTACATAACCTTGTCCAGATATTCAAAATAGCACTTCCCACAAGCGGGAAGGCTTTACAAAATACATAGATAATGGGAGTTACAAAAATAAAGTGGGTCTCAACACTGCCCATGAGGTTCAATATACGGGCTCTTTCTCTATCTTCTTAAGGTTCGAGCAACAACGAAACCGATCCAAGTCTAAGTTAGGCCCTACCTCACATATCGCCCTAGAGGGTGATCCAAAAACACGTCCCAGGTGGAGGGACTCATCTACTCCTAACACTACACAACACTCCGTAGGGTGTAGACCGACTGAACTAGACATCGCCATCTTCAGTGACTCCACCTCTCACTGGCCCGGAAGGTTCAGAGTCACTAGCCCCTTAAGGGCGGACTCAATCGAGTCTCTGAGAGTCTGAGGTATCATCACGGGGGTCGTACTCGGTTGAGCCATCATCACCTGCAATTACTTCTATCGTTCCCAAAAGGGAAGGATAGTAAGGACATAGAAAGGGGTGAGATTTTGAGGGAAATCTCAGCAAGTATATCAACATTTTAATGAAAGCATTTAAGGCATATGGTTAAGTGAATAACAAGCAAATACATATATATACAGTAACATGGGACTCATGCTGGGACCGATGCACATGCTTGTGACAAAATTCATCTTTCTTATCTTTTCAATTCCCAATACATACTTGTTCAAAAATCACGTAGCAAAACTTCTTGATGCATGTTCTTCCAAAGAGACATTTTATTCAGAAACTTTTGTCTTTTCTTATCTTAGGCGCCACTTATCATATCATATATAGCCCGAAAGCCCTTTTCTTTTCATCATGATTTCTTATTTTGGACACCTCACGATTCCCTTATACACCGTGTGCTCCCCGCTAGTTACCGTCACATCTGGCGATCATGTCAACCTAGGTGAATACGTTTCACGCCCTTTCGCGCTTTTCGTCACCAGGAGATTTTTCTCCAAGCAACTACAAACTTTTAATATGGTGAGGCCGAGGCCAACACCACTTTTATGGCACCTACTAGCATTAGGTGTGACCACGCTCCGGACACCTTTTGGAACCATATATGGTCTGCCGATTGTTCTTCATCGACCCAGGGATTTTCACTCAATTTAGACGCTCCTGAGTGAACAGGGAGTTTCACTGGGACACTACCCCATCCCAGCCTTTGGGGTTCTTTTAAAACTTTAATTCATTTATTTCGAAAACGTGTTTGACTCAAAACATGGTTTTTCGTGCTTATGCATGGGATATACAACTTCCAACCTTGTGATGCAAAACTCAAGATGAGCTCAAGTACATACATTTAGTCATTTTCATATAAAACCCCCTTCTAATTAACTCATCACTCATGCAAAAACACTTAAACGGGTATAATAGGGTGAGTAGGGTGCTCGACTTCCATCCCTAGGGTTTGGATCGAGACCCACATTGTCCCCAATTGGTGTTTTCTTCCTCCATTCACCTTCCTTTCACTCTCTAGCCCTGGTTCAATGTTTAAAACAATTTTCTAACCTTACAAGTGGGCAACCCGAAACCCTATAGCCCTTAAATTTAGTGTTTCCTACCTTAGTTCATCAAAATAAGTATCCTACTTGAGCACTCAAGGTGAAACCGAACATATACATGTCATTCTCCCACTCCTTATGTTTCTAACTTCTCCCAAATAATCCAAACACAAATATTTAATGAAATGGAAATAAAACCTCAAGATTTCCACTCCGAGAAATCCTCCAAAATGAAACTCCATAAACATGCATTTCTTTAGCAACCATCAATCAATAATAATAATATCTTCCAAGAACAATATAACTAGATTCCGCCAATACTTTATAAATATTTATCCTAGCATGGCATTTCAATGGGAAAGATATTTGCTACTAGAATCAAGATGCTTCTTGAAATGATATATGCATGTCCCACATTACCCAACATTCAACAAATTTAAACGTAATCATGCTTACATGCTTTCCTCAACAAAACCACCAAGATCATCAACACATTATAACCCTTTATTTAAGAAAGAACATAGGTTCTAAACATGGATTCTAACAAAAATAGCACTTCTACCCAAAAAGCTTCATCATAGCATATAAAGCAAGAATCCAAACATTACAAGCATATTCAAGCATATTCACTCAAAAATATACTAGAAATGCTAAAGGCAAAATAAGGATATACTTACCATTCTCCTAACTAGCTTATATGAGTCCTAAAAATAAGAGAAGTATTGTATTAGAATAGGCTAAGAACACACAATTTTCAAAAAAATGAGATTTCTTTTAGAAAGCATGAACATAGGAAGTGTTTTTTTCCTACACTTTTATGTTTATCTTAATGTAACCAAGTCACTCGCCTCTTCTAGGATTTCCTCCTTCCAAAACCACTAGCTTCCTCTTCTTCTAAACTTAGAGTGTTTAGGTGTTTAGGTGATGAAGTGAAGTGCAGCAAAGTGAAAGAAAAGGAAGGGTAAGTTGTCGTGAGGTAGAGTGAGTGGTGTGTGTGTGTGTGTCCGAATGAAGCAACCAAAAAGGTGGGTGACATGTGATGGGTTTGAAAGACCTTTGAGTGACTCCCATCACTTGATCATATCAAACCTAATCTAGTTCATTCTACGTTAAGGATTTTGCTTCCTCTTTCTCCCCACATGGCCGGCCTCTCTCTCAAGGATTCCAATCCTTTTCCATCATCTCACATCACCTCTTGTCCCTCAACCATCATCTCATAGGTCACTCTAAGGGATTTGAGGATCAACTTCTTGGGAAAAGGCAAAAGCGGGGTTCAGACCCCTTGCCTCCATCCGAAACCCTCTCTTCTTCCTACTCTCATTTCCTACTTATCACATGCTAAATCAATCAAATATTCACCTCATCTCTTACACATGCTTGTCCTATCAATCTTACACAAATCCATAGTCTAGATTTGGTAGCAAAAAGAATGTCAAAAAGGCGAGGGCGAGTCGGCTATACACCATACCCAAACCCTCCCTTTTCTTCCTCCCACCTTTTTGTGTCCATAAATCCACATCTCAAGTCACCATTCTCTTTCACCCTCTTACACATCATGTCATGTCTACTCTTACAATCTCACATGTCTATTCCATCTAGATTTGGAGATGAGTTTGTGAGAAAAACCCTAGGCCATTCGGCCATAGCCCACCGAACCCCTCTCTCTTTTCCTCAATTTCAAATCTTCTCAAATCTTGCCTCATCATTTGACTAGATATGGTAGAATCTCATGATGATCTTATTTGGTAAAAATCCTATGCCTCACATGCCTATCTAGGTAGGAAAAGATGTGAACATTCCATCTTGATCTTCTCTTTCATTTCTCCAACTAAAACAACTAGTCAATCTTCTCACCTACTAGTATTCTCCTTCTTTCAACTACTAGTCTTGGGTTAACTTACTAAATTTCTCCTAACTTGACATGTGTCATCAAGTATGAGCTTGGGTTGACTATTAGACTTCCTTTCATGGACCTATGGGCTTATCCTCCCCACTTGGGTCCAAAGTTTTAGTTATGGCCTTAAGGCCTTCAACTTCTAAGCCCAACTTTTAAGGCTTTATCCACTAAATTACCTAAGTTACTATACTCTACTTGTTTAATTAAATAAAAGTAAAGTATGGAAATTCGGGGTCGTCACATCCTCCCCCACTAAAGAGAAGATTTCGTCCTCGAAATCGTTAAGGTATGCACGAGAAGACAATTAAAGGGTGGATTTTTTTTTTTTTTGTAAATATATATACCTCTTGTGTGAGTAGCAGTAGATTCCTCTGATGAAGAATACGTGTGTATGTCATCCTCCTCGGTCACAGAGTCCTAGGGGTGATAGAACACGGCATCCACGTCCGGGTCATAGTATATGTTCACTCTCAATTCATTCAACCTGTCTATAATTTCTTCCTCTGTCTCTACTCGGGGTACTCCTTCTTCCCTTTGTCTAATACGGTCCTCAAAAGTATCGGAAAAATTTAGGGGCTCTAAATTTGGTTTGCTCGCCTCACCTTGGATTATCCTACGCAATTGTTTTCTCTCCACCCTCAACCAGCTTCTAGGTGGTTGTCGCTCTTCGTGACGTATAGCTTGATGAGGAACAAGTACTCATCTACGAGTTATACTCATAATATGGGTACGGTGCCACTCATACTGTTCCAAACGTGCTAATCCTTGCGCTCTCATTCTTTCAAGCTTTCTGCGCATTATTCTCTGTCTGTTTTCCCTTCTTTCCCTCATCTGAGCTACAGTTGCTACGAACATACGAGGATTTCTCTTAGTTTGGGCTATTTCCTGATTAAGGTTCCACAAGTTATTATGATTCTAAGGAAGAGTCAAGCAATTACAGATATAACACAACAAAGCACTCATACATTCAGGTACACATATACACTTATCATCGACATCATTATTCAAAAGATACAAAAGGTTCAAACAAAAGACTACAGGCACATCAATTGTTTACAAAAAAAATGAGGATATTTGGCCCTCATAAGATCTTCACATTCCCACGTCGCTTCTTGAAAAGCGGGGTTGTTCCATAACAATTTAACCATCAAAATCTTTCGATTCCTTAGTTCTTGTTCTTTGTAGTCTTCAATTTGGGTTGACCATTCTTCATATGTTAACTTAGGGCGTAACAATTTAACCATCAAAATCTATCTCTGGTCTTTTACTTAGACTCTTATTCAGTGATAACACATGAAATACATTGTGAATTCCTTGTAAACTTGTGGGCAAATCCACACAGTAAGCCACCGACCTGACTTTCTCAAGAATTTCATAAGGGCCTACGTAACGAGGACTCAATTTTCCCTTCTTGCCAAATCGAGTTACTCCCTTCATCGATAAATCTTAATATATACCCAATCGCCGACTTCGAAGCCCAAGGGTCTTCGACGTTGATCCGCGTAGCTCTTTTGCCTGCTCTGGGTAGTCTTCATTCTTTCTCATATCAATTCCACTTGAGTTCGGACTTCTTGTAAGTATTTAGGCCCTAGTACTCGACTCTCGCCTACATCATCTCAATATAGAGGCAATCGGCATTTTCTTCCATATAGGGCTTCATAGGGTGCCATTTGGATAGTAGCTTAGAAGCTATTGTTATAAGCAAACTCTACCAGAGGCAAAAGACCTTCTCAGTTGTCGCGCGAGTCTAGTACGCATGCTCGCAACATGTCTTCTAAGGTCTAAATTGTCCGTTCCGTTTGACCATCAGTTTGTGGGTGATAGGCACTACTAAATTTTAAGTTCGATCCCATCATCTTTTGTAAACTTTGCCAGAAACGAGATGTGAATCTGGGATCTCGATCTGAAACAATTGTTTTTGGCACGCCGTGCAAGCGCACTATTTCTTTCACATAAACTCGTGCCAACTTCTCCATAGAATCCGTATTGGCTATTGGTAAGAAATGTGCACTCTTTGTCAATCTGTCGACTATTACCCAAATAGTATTCTTTCCTGCCGATGTTCTTGGAAATCCCACTACGAAATCCATAAACACGTCCTCCCATTTCCATTTCGGAATCGGTAAGGGTTGTAACATTCTTGTCGGGCGTTGATGTTCAGCTTTAACCAGTTGGCATATCGGGCATTTGGCTATGAATATAGCCACATCCTTTTTTAATGCCTTCCCACCAAAATTTCTTTTTCAAGTCATGATACATTTTGGTGCTTCCCGGATGAGCTGTATAAAGGGTGCAATGCGCCTCCCTCATAAGCTTTTCTCTGAGCTCTGGATCGTCTAGTATTACTGTCCTTTTTTCGAAGTATAGTGTTCCATCATCTGATATTATAAAGTGAGGTGATCCCTGCCCTTCGAGATGTTTCTGTTGGACCTTTTCCAATTTAGCATCCTTTCGTTGACCTTCCCGTATTTCATCTTCAGTCAGGGATACAATTTCCTGTGTTGCCAGTAGTAGCACTCCTCGGGGTAGGTTCTTAACCAGCATATCCTGCATAGTTGTCAGCATTAGCTTTTCCTAGGTAGTACTTGATCTATCCGCGTCTTTCGACTTAATGCATCAGCCACCACATTAGCTTTTCCTGGGTAGTACTTGATCTCACACTAAAAATCACTGATCGTCTCAACCCATCTTCTTTGTCTCATATTCAAATTCTTCTGACTGAATAGGTACTTCAAGCTCTTGTGATCGATATATATCTCACACCTTTCCCCATATAAATAGTGTCTCCAAATCTTCAATACGAATACTACTGCTGCCAATTCCAAGTCGTGGGTAGGGTAATTGCGTTCATGATCCTTAAGCTGTCGAGATGCATAGGCAACTACTCATCCCTCCTGCATCAGGATACATCCCAAACCCATCTTCGAGGCGTCGCTAAATATCACATACGGTTTGTGAGGTTCTGGCAGAGATAATACCGGTGCCAACGTTAGCCTTTTCTTGAGCTCTTGGAAGCTCTGTTCGCACTGGTCGCTCCAGACATACTTGGCATTTTTCTTAGTCAACGCCGTCAGAGGACCGGACAGCTTAGAAAATCCTTTTACAAACCTCCTGTAGTATCCTGCTAGAATGAGGAAGCTTCGTATTTCGTGAGCGCTTGTCAGTATTTGCCATTTTGTCACTGCTTCGATTTTTGCTAGGTCTACCGTCACTCCTTTACTGGAAATAACATGACCTACAAACTTAACCTCTCGAAGCAAAAACTCGCATTTACTAAGTTTGGCATATAGCTGATGTTCCTGCAGAGTACTCAGCACAGTCTTCAAATGCTTTCGATGCTCTTCATCATTCCAGGAGTATATTAAGATGTCATCGATAAACATCACGACGAAACTATCCAGATACTGTCGAAAAATCCTGTTTATGAGATCCATGAAGGCTGCTGGGGCATTGGTCAGTCCAAAAGACATAACTAAGAACTCGAAATGTCCATATCAAGTTCGAAAGGCAGTCTTGGGTACATCCAACTCCTTGATTTTCAGTTGATGTTATCCTGATCTGAGATCAATTTTTGAAAACACCGTTACTCCTTGTAGTTGGTCTAACAGGTCATCTATCCGTGGTAACGAATACTTGTTTTCGATAGTGACCTTGTTAAGGTCCCTATAGTCGATGCACATTCTCATTGTTCCGTCCTTCTTCTTTACAAATAATACTGGGGTTTCCTATGGCGACGAGCTAGGTCGTATGAGTCCTTTTGATAGTAATTCTTCTATCTGTACCTTCAATTCCTTTAGTTCCGTTGGCGCCATTCGACATGGTGCCTTATGAACTGGAGCCCTAGCAGGTTCCAATTCAATGGTAAATTCCGTCTCGCGATCTGGAGATAGTCCAGGCAAGTCCTCTGAGAATACTTGAAGGAAATCTTGTACCACGGGAATTTCTTCAATACTCTTTGTATCCTCGATTGCATTGGAGGACATCAACAAGAATTCTTTTGCCTCTCCTTTGAGGCTCTTGACTGCTCTATTTGCCATCACAATAGAAGGAACTGAGCTAACCATCTCTTCTGCGTAACGCAGCTCTTTTTCTTCTGGCAGTTCAAAGGTTATCTCCTTTTTGCGACAGTCAATCTTGGCAAAATGCTTGGATAGACAGTCCATTCCCAGTATTACGTCAAACCCCAACAGGTGAAAAACTATCAAGTTGGCATTTAATCGTACTCTGAAAATCTCTAAAGGACAGTTCCTTGCTATCCGCTAACAGCCTATCGTTCTTCCATCCGGGAGGGCTACCAGTACTTTCTGATCTAAGGGTTCTACTTCTAGCTTACACTTTTGCATGCAATTATAGGAGATGAAGGATCTCGTCGCTCCAGAGTCAAACAATGCATACACTATATTACACATCAGAATGATCTCCCCTATAAAAAATTTCTACTATTATCAAGCTAGTAAAAAAATCATTTCGTAATTTAAATTAAGGCAAGGTCGAGTCTTTTACCAGTAATGATGCCTGCGTTGATGGCTTCCTCATCTTCCATATCCACTTCTCCTGGGGTGAGGGCATATACTTTGGCTTTCACGGGAGTCTTTGCTTTCTCTCCTGGTAGCGTAGTCCCACTAGCAACCATTTGAGGACAGTCACGGACTCTATGGCCCTTCTGACCATATTGGAAACAGGCTCCTGTCGCCACTTGACACTCGCCTGGATGCGGTCGTCCACATGTTCTGTAGGGCGGCAAGGATGCTGGTACTCCTGGCCCCTCAATTTGCCTTTCCCTTTATCCACAGAGAAAGCATTTCTTTTCTTGCCCGTGTCCCTCCCAAAAGAGTATGGAAAATTTCACTTTTTGTTCATTTGCACTTGGTTAATCAAACTCTTTTGTTCTGCCTCAATGATAGCCGCTACATTTACTAGTTCCTGAAAATTTTCAATTCACAGACAAGCTACCTGGTTGCGGATGCTTGGCTGTAAACCGTCTTGGAAATTCTTCGCTCGTATTTTCTCAGTGGATACCAAATGAGGAGCGAATCGCGCCATTTCCATGAATTTCGCGGTATATTGATTCACTGTCATGCCCCCTTGTCCCAGTGTGGCGAATTCCATGGCCTTTTGCTGTTTGATGGATTCAGGAAAGAAGCGGTCATCAAATTCTGTCTTGAAGGTTCCCAGGTGGGATCCACGTTCTCTCCCAGTTCCTCCTTTAGTAGCTTCCTCTTTGTATCCCACCACAATCCAGCCTCTCCTTGTAGCAGGTGTCCCACATATTGTACCTTTTGGGTTTCCGTACACCCACTGATCTCGAAGGTATGTTCCAAATCCATAATCCATCTATCAACTTTCATAGCTCCTTCCGTTCCCATGAAGTTCGAATACCGGTAGACTAGGAACTTTTCATAAAAACAACCCAACGTTCCTCCGCCGGTATGTGGATGGCATCTGCCTTGTTCCATTTGGGTTTTTACTAATTCAGTCATCTGACAGATTGCCTCAGCTATGGTCTGTCCTCCGTCCATTGGGGTATTCTGCGTTTCTCTCTCTCCAGTTCTTGAGGGAGTGATCAGTGGCGTCTCTCCCATCGTAGGACTGCTAGGATTCAAATCGTCTCCTCTTGGGGGTGTTCTGGGCCTTGGGGTAGGAGCACGATGCTTCCCTCCTGCCATATTTCTCCTGAAAGCACAGAATTTACACGTGAGTTACCCAAACTTCGGTATTCTATTCTGATCATCACAGTAACTATCATCATTCTCAACCAGTCCTCCGAAACCTGTCGAGCCTGATACTAAAAGGTTATATCCTATACCATGTGATTTCTTTTATAGGACTTGTGGTTTTTACCCAGAGACTTAACTGCTTTGATACCACTGCTGTCAATGCCCAAATCCACGCTTGGGACCGTACGTGAATAGAAACGTCGGGGATGAGCGACGCAAGGAAGTTCACCCATCGTCATATCATGTTTGAAAGGTTTTTTGTTTTAAACGTCGAAGAAAGATTCTCGCAGCGAAAGAAAAGGGTCAAGCCTTCTATAATATGCATCACATGGTTATGCTATTGATCCAAAAACAAATATCATACATAGCCCAATTTCAAGTTACAAAACCTTGTCCAGATATTCAAAATAGCACTTCCCATAAGCGGGAAGGCTTTACAAAATACATAAATAATGGGCATTACAAAAATAGAGTAGGTCTCAACACTGCCCATGGAGTTCAATATACGGGCTTCTTCTTTATCTTCTTAAGGTTCGGACCCAAGTGAAGCCGATCCAAATCTAAGGTAAGCCCTACCTCACATATCACCCTAGAAGGTGATCCAAAAACACATCCTAGGAAGAGGGACTCGTCTACTCCTAACACTAGACAACACCTCGTAGGGTGTAGACCGACTAAATTATACATCGCTATCTTCAGTGACTCCACCTCCCACTGGCCCAGAAGGTTCAGAGTCACTGGCCCCTTAAATGCGGACTCAATCGGGTCCCTAAGGGTCTGAGGTATTATCACAGGGGTCGTACTCGGTTGAGCCATCATCACCTGCAATTACTTCTATGTTCCCAAGTGGGCAACATATACATGTCATTCTCCCACTCCTTATGTTTCTAACTTCTCCCAAAATATCCAAACACAAATATTTAATGAAAGGGAAATAAAACCTCAAGATTTCCACTCCGAGAAATCCTCCAAAACGAAACTCCATAAGCATGCATTTCTTTAGCAACCATCAATCAATAATAATAATATCTTCCAAGAACGATATAACTATATTCCGCCAATACTTTATAAATATTTACCCTAGTATGGCATTTCAATGGGCAAGATATTTGCTACTAGAATCAAGATGCTTCTTCAAATGTTATATGTATGTCCCACATTACCCAACATTCAACAAATTTAAACGTAATCATGCTTACATGCTTTCCTCAACAAAACCACCAAGATCATCAACACATTATAACGCTTTATTTAAGAAAGAACATAGGTTCTAAACATGGATTCTAACTAAAATAGCACTTCTACCCGAAAAGCTTCATCATAGCGTATAAAGCAAGAATCCAAACAATACAAGCATATTCAAGCATATTCACTCAAAAATATACTAGAAATGCTAAAGGCAAAATAAGGATATACTTACCATTCTCCTAGCTAGCTTATATGAGTCCTAAAAATAAGAGAAGTATTTTATTAGAATAGGCTAAGAACACACAATTTTCAAAAAAATGAGATTTCTTTTAGAAAGCATGAACATAGGAAGTGTTTTTTTCCTACACTTCTATGTTTATCTTAATGTAACCAAGTCACTTACCTCTTCTAGGATTTCCTCCTTCCAAAACCACTAGCTTCCTCTTCTTCTAAGCTTAGAGTGTTTAGGTGTTTAGGTGATGAAGTGAAGTGTAGCAAAGTGAAAGAAAAGGAAGGGTAAGTTTCCGTGAGGTAGAGTGAGCAGTGTGTGTGTGTGTGTCTGAATGAAGCAACCAAAAGGGTGGGGAAGCAAGCCCGTTCGGCCTTGGGACTCTCCTAGGCTCTAGGGCACTCATTCCCCTAAGTTTAGGTGACATGTGATGGGTTTGAAAGAGCTTTGAGTGACTCCCATCATTTGATCATATCAAACCTAATCTAGTTCATTCTAGGTTAAAGATTTTGCTTCCTTTTTCTCCCCACATGGCCGACCTCTCTCTCAAGGGTTCCAACCCCTTTCCATCATCTCACATCACCTCTTGTCCCCCAACCATCATCTCATAGGTCACTCTAAAGAATTTGAGGATCAACTTCTTGGGAGAAGGCAAAAGTGGGGTTCGGACCCCTTGCCTCCATCCGAAACCCTCTCTTCTTCCTACTCTCATTTCCCACTTGTCACATGCTAAATCAATCAACTATTCACCTCATCTCTTACACATGCTTGTCCTATCAGTCTTACACAAATCAATAGCCTAGATTTGGTAGCAAAAAGAATGTCAAAAAGGGGAGGGGGAGTCAGCTACACACCATACCCGAACCCTTCCTTTTCTTCCTCCCACTTTTTTGAGTCCATCAATCCACATCTCAAGTCACCATTCTCTTTCACCCTCTTATACATCATGTCATGTCTTCTCTTACAATCTCACATGTCTATTCCATCTAGATTTGGAGATGAGTTTGTGAGAAAAACCCTAGGGCATTCGGCCATAGCCCACCGAACCCCTCTCTCTTTTCCTCATTTTCAAATCTTCTCAAATCTTACCTCATCATTTGACTAGATATGGTAGAATCCCATGATTATCTTATTTGGCAAAAATCCTATACCTCACACGCCTATCTAGGTAGGAAAAGATATGAAGATTCCATCTTGATCTTCTCTTTCCTTTCTCCAACCAAAACAACTAGTCAACTTTTTCACCTACTAGTATTCTCCTTCTTTCAACTACTAGTCTTGGGTTAACTTACTAAATTTCTCCTAGCTTGACATGTGTCATCAAGTATGGGCTTGAGTTGACTATTGGACTTCCTTTCATGGACTTATAGGCTTGTCCTCCCCACTTGGGTCCAAAGTTTTAGTTGTGGCCTTAAGGCCTTCAACTTCTAAGCCCACATTTTAAGACTTTATCCCCTAAATTACCCAAGTTACTATGCTCTACTTGTTTAATTAAATAAAAGCAAAGTATGAAAATTCGGGATCGTCACAATGTATGGATGTCATATTGGAGATGGCGATACGTAACGCCCAATATGATTAGTGTGTGGATGTCATGACGGGGACGACGATACGTAACGCCAGTATGACTAGCATGAATATTGGGGTAAGCAGAGATGGTGGTAGAGTCCCGCCTGTGATACCCTTCTATTTTGTTAATTAGTTTTACGTGGATCATTTTCTAGGAAAGTAATGGATGTTTTTATTGGAGTTTATCTTGGGACAAATGAGATTTTGGCATGTGTTTGTTTTATTTATTTTGAGGAAGATGATTTTAAACTTCATGCATATGGTGTCACGTACATGCGTATTGTTGTTACATGAATATATTTTATATCTTGTGGTTTGTTTGGGTTGTACTTTTCTGCAATGTCATTTCTGACGTCGTAGATTTTGGATGCAGAGATTAAGGAAGTTGAGCCTGAGAAAACGGCTTTGCTGTTAAAGTAATTGTGTTATAATTTATTATCTTGGGAAATATTTCCTTTTTATGTAAGTATTTTATATTTTGATTTTCGGATGACTGTATTAAATCTCCTACTGGAGAATTTATATTAAACTAGTTTGTAAAATATTTCTAAAAATTCTAGTACTTAGATATTGACTTTATTTATCCGCTGCTTTTATTTATGTATGTCACGTGTTCACGCACTTAGCACTTGACGTTGGGAGTGCGTGACCCGTGTTGTCAGCATTTCAACGCCTCGATTCCCGTATTTTCATAAGTGGGAGCTGGAGGCATCACAGTATCAGAGCAGTTCAACTCTGGGTAAATCCACAAATTACCTATAGACAGTACCAGAAAAATTTGTTGTTTTAAATTTATTTATTTGATTGTTTGGTTATTTTGTTTTATTTTATTTTTATTATTCTATTTGTTCTCTATGTTTTTCCTACTAACTTATATTGTAAGATTTTCAATATATTTTGTTATATTGTGCTTTTTGTTCTTATGTACATTTTATTTATTATTTATTTTCAGAGTTATCTTAGTTTTGATTGGTTGGTTTGCTTTAATTTAATTCATTTGAATATTTATTCAATAGTGTAATTGGGTAGTAGTTAAGATTTTAGTTAGTTGATTTTAATTATTTGATTTGATTTAGTTAAGTTGTTGAGCATTATTTATTTCTAGATATGCCTTTGTTTTGTTTAAATTGAGATTTGGGTCTTTAGGATTAGATTATTATTTTATATCATTCATTTGATTGAATCCTATATTTTAAATAATTGTATTATGGAATCCCTTGTCTTAAAGTTTATTATTTTGTTGTGGGTTATTTTGTTTTATTAAGCTTTTGTGCATTTATCATATGGATCTGGTTTTATTTTAATTTCATTTCATGAGTTTCTTACAAGATGGTTTTGAATCTTGTTTATTATCTTTTTATTTTAAATAAGATGTTTTGTCTCTTAAATATCTTGGAACTTTAAGATTCATTGAGACATAGATTTAAAAGAAATTGCTACTATATTTCCTTTTAGAGACATGCCTTGAGGTAAGTTTTTAAATTTATTATTTGTTCACCTTTTCGCTTGTTTTATTTTAAAAATATTACCTATTTATTTTGACGAGTGGGTTCGTTTTGGCGACTTGTCAGTATTTATTAACTTATTTCTACAATAAACTTGTTAGATTTTACTTTAGGAGAATTTAAAAAATTTAATTGTCATTTTATTTCTCCGTTCTTCTTTTAATTCAATCTTCTTGTTTTATTTAATAAAAGCTTTTGGTGATTTTCTGTTTACCAAGGGAGGTAGACTTGTTTTCTTAACCGGCTGGCTTTTACTTATTTGTTTATTAGATCTTTTCACTAGTTTTTGTTTATATATAATATTTATATGAATTACTCAAGTTTTATTTAGTGATTGGGTATATTACTATATCTTTGCAAGATGGATTTATTTTGATAAATCGTTGGTATTTACATGATTATATTTCTTTATTGATATTTTATATGCTAATTATGTGTATTACCTGGGTCTCACTGAGATCTTGAGTTTCTAAATTCTAATTTTATTTTTGAGAGATTGTTGGAATTGTATTCTAGATGGACTCTTTTCGTGAATGTGGAATCCTTGCCATTGATATATTGTTATGGAATCTGTTTTAGGAATATTTATGATAGTAGGTGATCAATTGTTCTTTCGTAAAGTTTAAAGTTGGTTTGGGAATGTGTAGAGATTGAGGTGTAATAGTTGTGTGCGTAAATTTTGGAGAGCACATGTCATTGTTTTAATTTTGGCTTGGAAGAAATTGTTTTGTTAGGTGTTGGTTGTTGATTTGAGGAGATGGTATTAAATTCAGGAAACCTAAGCGTCAGGCTTTTGGGTGAATCAATTGGGGTGAGTGATTTAAGCTTGATATTTGATGAATTTAATGGTTAGCAGCATTTTTCGAGGTGTCTTAAGAAATTAGTTGTGACTTGATATCACATAGGAATTGAATATTTGAAACTATTTTGTTTCTTGGGTATTGAAGGTCCGGTTGAAAAAACTATGTTTATCGTGTTTGTCTTACCAATTAATTTGAGTAGAATTGATAGTGTTGTTATATGATATACGATGGAGCTTAGGTGTCAACCATAGTAGTTTAATCAAAATTATGAGATATTAAAACTTTAGGATTTGGAGGTGGTATAGGATTTCTTATTAATAGGTGTAGAGCCAGCTACTACTCATAATGATAATTTATGAGAACTTAATTTATACATTTAGTGAGTTATCAGAGTGTGAGCAAAAGTGTGATATCTCACGATGTAGTTGGAAATTCAAGTCATGTGCTAGTTTTGAGGGATCAGTAGTGACTTGAAATTTAGGATAATACTTGTGAGTAGAGATTTATCTTTTGGTTGGATAAATTATGCTTATTGATGGTTAAGTTGGGAAGCTAAACTTGGGAGTGTTTTTTAGGGTGGCATGATTTGTTGTATGGAGTTTTTGAATATTAGGATTTTGGTAGATTGTACTAAAGTCCTTGTACATATGGAGATTTCAGACTACTTTGCTACCTTAGAAGTCTTGGTGATGAAATGTTATGTGGAGACTATACGATTATGATGGAATAACATTCATTTGTGTATGAGCAAAGTAGGTGATTGTGCAAATGTTTAGAGTGAGTATTGAGTTATGTGGTAGGTGAGATGTTGAGTTTCTATTAGTTGCAGTCGAGCAAATTTCGAGGACGAAATTTATTTTAAGGGGGAGAGAATGTGAGATTCCAAACTTCGTGTATTTTTACATATTGTTTTATTCTTTTTGTTGACTATTTTAATTTATTTTAATAATATTATTGGTTGTATTTTATTTGTTTAAAATTATTATTTGAACTATTAGTTAATTAATATTAGTCTTACGTTGTTTTTATGTTGAAATATTGAGTTACGTTATTTTCTTTATTAATTTTTGTGAGATAATTATTTAATGATTGAAATTTAATTTCCTTTATTTTATTATGTAAATTTATTTGATGTGCTTTTGTTATATTAATTATCGTTTTATAATTAAATTACGCTTGTTTAATTTATTTTATTACTGGATTTGTAGCTTTTTAGTTGGCTTTTATTTAATTTATTGTGCTCATTTTCTAGTGGAATTTCATTTCTTTTTCTTCATTTCTTTTCTTTCTTTTTCTTTCATTTCTTTCCTTTTTTTCCCCTGTTTCCTCCCAGACCCGCACAAGTCCCTCCCTGTTTCTCTCCCGCCCGTTTCTCCCATCACCACCTAGTACCACCGTCAGCCACCCTCTGGCAACACTGTCCAGCCCACGACCTTCCCCACATGCTGGAGAGTCTAGTGGTACCAGAGATGTCATCTCCGGCCACCCCACTGCCTCTCCACGGCCACAAATCCGAAATGGGTATTTTGATTTCTTTTACATTTTCTTGCCACCGCCGACAACCCATGATGTCGGCGACCTACCAGCAAACTCCCCTCACTCTGGGAGCATAACCCACCGCTTAGAACCAACAAGTTCCACCACTTGCCCCGAAATGGGTCCTTAAATGGGTTGTTCTTCGCCGTGCTGCGGTCTGGCCACTGTAGTTCTCACCAGCGCCACCAAAGCACTCCCCTACCTCAGCCGACCATCCCCCTAACTCAGTTTCCCCATACACGGCCCCACCTTCCCTGTACAACCCCAAATTTGAAAGTGGGATTCCACCCATTTTGAGCCCGATCCGCCACCTTCTGGTGGTTGCGCCGCCACACCACCACCTTCATGAGATTTTCTACCCTTCATTGAGTATTTTCCTAAATTTTGGTGTCAAACTGAGTACTCTAACCCAACATACAAAGTGACCGCTACGAACATTGTGGACTAGCGCTTGCTCAAGGATCCATGTTTTTACCCACTGTAAGTATTTTCCAAATGAACTTTAAGATTTAAATATATTTTTGCATCGACAAATACTATATTTGTTTGACGTTGGGATTTATTGGTTGATGTTGGAATTTATTAATTGTTGGTTATTTTGCGTTTTGTGGAATACATTGCATAATGCACGGTTGTTGTGTATACTTGGTACTTGGATTTTATTGTGAGCCATGATTTTTGAATTTATGGATTTTAATGGTTTTTGTCTGAGTCATAATGGGGACGGCGGTACGTAATGCCCGTTATGATCAATGGGTGTGAATGACATAATGGGGACGGCAATACGTAACGCCCATTATAATTGTGATGTATGGATGTCATATTGGGGACAGCGATATGTAACACCCAATATGATTAGTATGTGGATGCCATGATGGGGATGGCGATACGCAACACCCGTATGACTAGCATGAATATGGGAGTAAGCAAGGATGGTGGTAGAGTCCCGCCTACGATACCCGTCTGTTGAACTCAAGGTTTCAAGTTTCGTGTAAATCTACACATGAATTTTGATGATAACAAATGAATTCAAAGAATAAAGGAGTCTCAAACTCAAGTTGTCCACACAATAGAATCAAGCACATCAAGGAAGCAAGCATGAGCAAGAAGGGAACAAGTTCACATTAAAATCATAGAGTAATTTTGTAAATCTCTTAAAAATTCGAAATTAGGATTAAGGCTCAAAATTAATATTTTATCATAAAACATTAAAATACATTTTCCACATGTGCATGAATATTTTGAAAATTAAATTTAAAAATTTTGAAAGATAATTGATTGTCATCTTTCACATGTGCATGACATGATTAAAGGTTTGAACTTTGAAAATTTTGAAAGATAATTGATTGTCATCTTTCACATGTGCATGACATGATTAAAGGTTTGAATTTTGAAAATATTAAGATGATTGATTGTCATCTTTCACATGTGCATGACATGATTAAAGGTTTGAACTTTGAAAATATTAAGATGATTGATTGTCATCTTTCACATGTGCATGTTTTATTTAAATATTTTCAAAAGTGATGGATGCTTTTCTTGACTTATGCAAAAGGTAGATATCTTTGTTTGAAAATTTTGAAAAGTAAAGTGTGCTCCTTTTGTCATATGCAAAAAGTAAAAGATTAGATTTGGAATTTTTGAAAAGTAAAGTATGCTCCTTTTATCATATGCAAAAAGTAAAAAGATTTGATTTGAAAGTTTTGAAAAGTGAATGATGATGTCTTTGACATGTGAATCTTTTTAAATTTGAATATGAAGTCTCATATGCCTATAAATAGATCATTTTGAGAGCTTCACATTTACAACACCAAGAGCATACAACATTCATTCAAAGTTTTCATTCTCTCTTCTCTAAGCATTGAGCCTTAATCCTTATTTATTTTGAGAGATATAGTTTGTGCTGTATTGTTTTTATTTCACTCATTGAGGAGTGTTTTCTGATAGCCTACCCACTATCAATTCTTGTATCAGTAAAAGGGTGTGTATAACCCTTGTGTGTGTAGAAAGTGTTCTACACGGGGAATAGTTAAATCACCAAGTGTGAGGTGATTGGAAGTGTAGAAGGTGTTCTACACGGGAAATAGTTAAATCACCAAGTGTGAGGTGATTTGAAGTATAGAGAGTGTTCTACACGGATCCTTTGGAGTGGTGCTGCTCAAAGGTGTAATAGGTTTCAATCTCCACCTAAAGGAGATTGAATAGTAGATTTGGGGATCCTGAAGGGGTAGCTTGAGGCGAGGAGTAGGCAGTGGGGCCGAACCTCGTTAACATACTGAGTTTGCTTCTCTCTTACCTTTACTCTTTATATTTATTACTGTTTCATATTTTGTTTATATTTTATATTGTATACTTGATTTATAATTGTTAATTTTTTAATACAACTCAATTCACCCTCCTCTTGTGTTAGTCATCTGGGCAACAATTGGTATCAGAGCTAGTTAACCTGTACTGTTCATACTGGCAAATCACTCATGGGAACTCTCGCTTGTGACTGTGCCACCGAAACAAGACTCTCCGACCATGGGTGACGGTGCACCGGTAGAGACGGTGGCCGGCTGGTCTGGTAGGTACAGTTGTTACGTGACATAGTGCGGCCTATGATCAGTAACAATTGGTATCAGAGCTAGAGTTCTATTATAAGATTAACTATCTTTTGAGTTAAGATCTTATGGCTAACATTACAGCTTCATTTGGTGAAGGTCAATCCAGCAGTCGGCCTCTACTCTTTTGCGGAGAAAATTACTCATTCTGGAAAGTTAGAATGAGAATATTCCTTCAGGCTCAAGGTCGAGAAATCTGGAAATGCATTATAAATGGACCTTATATTCCAACAAAAGTGATTGATGGAGTAAAGGTCAAAAAGGAAGAAGAAGAGTTCGATCGTAAAGACGATAGACTTTATACTTTGAATTTAACTGCTATGAATTTATTATATAATGCTATTAATGGTAATGAGTTTAATAGAGTAATGACTTGCGCTACAACAAAGGAAATTTGAAATAACTTGGAAGTTACTCATGAATATGAAATGTTTAAGATGAATGATGATGAATCTATTTCTAGTATGTACACTCATTTTACTAACATCATAAATAGCTTGACAACTCTTGGAAAAATTTATTCCAAAGTGGAGATAGTAAGAAAAATTCTCAACTCTCTATCAAAACGTTGGGAATCAAAAGTGACAGCGATTCTTGAAGCTAAAGACCTCAAGAAGCTCGAAGTGAATGAACTCATCGGGTCACTTATCACCCATGAGTACACATTGAAAAGAGGAGAAGAAGAAGGAAAGTCAAAGAAGAGCTTGGCACTTAAAGCTGTTCCATATGAAAGTGAAAGTGATGAAAATAAGGAAAATGACGACAAAGATGAAGAAGTTGCGATGATAACAAGAAGAATTCAGAGGTTCTTAAAGAAAAATAAAACTCCTCCAAGGAAATCCTTCAAAAAGTTTTCTAAAAAATATTTAGGTAAAAATGACATTTTAATTTGTTATAAATGCAATAAACCTGGTCATATCAAGTCAAATTGTCCTCTGCTAAAGAAAGATCGAAACAAAGGCAAAAAAGCAATGAAAGCTACATGGGATGATGATTCAAGTAGCTCAGATAGTAAAGCAAACAATGGAGAATCAGCAAATCTTTGTCTTATGGCTAAAGATGACATTGAGGTAACAAATCTTGATAATATTGAAGATCTTTCATATGAAGAATTGTAAAATGTTTTAGAAGAGGTATATGAGGAATTTGAAAAATTGGGTATCAAGTATACTGCTTTGAAAAAGAAAAATTCTTCTTTAACAAACGAAATTGATATTTTAAGAAAAGAAAGTATTGTTTTGAAAGATGAAAATCTTGAATTGAAGAAAAAGAAAACTGATTTAGAAAATATTATTGAAAACTTTACGAATGGAAAAAGAAATTTTGAAAAACTTTTTGATAGTCAAAGATATGTTTTTGACAAAGCAGACTTGGGATATATGCCAAAACAAAAATACAAACCTTATAAAAACTTTTTTGATAATCCTTCTACATCAAAATCCAATATTCAAAATTCTTTTCATAAAAATAATTTTGTTAAAAAAGGATACTATTATAATCACTCAAGTTCTTCATATATGTCACATGCTATTTGTAATTTTTGTAATAGAAATGGTCATAATTATTTTACTTGTCCTATTAGAAGAAAACATACAATGACTATTAGGGCCATATGGATACCTAAAAATCTTGTTTCTTCTAATACTAATAAATAAAGGACCCAAAGAACTTGGGTACCAAGAAAAATCATTTTAATTGTTTTTATAGGTATGCATGAAGTCCTCCACAAACAAAAATAAATGGTTTTTAGATAGTGGATGTTCAAGACACATGACGGGAGACAAGACTAAGTTCTTTGATCTTAGATCTAAATAAGAAGGACACGTGACATTTGGAGATAACTCAAAAGGAAAGATCGTGGGAATAAGTAAAATTGGTAATAAGTTTTCTATCATAATTGAAGATGTTTTACTTGTTGAAGGTCTAAAACATAATCTTTATAGCATAAGTCAATTATGTGATAAAGAATTTACAGTTACTTTCAAAATAGATAAGTGCATTATTTTGAATGATCATAATTGTAATATTTGTTTTATTGCTTTTAGAAGCAACAATATTTATACAATTGATTTTGAAGAAATTACCTTACAAGATCCTATTTGTTTTTCAACTCAAAATGAAACTAATTGGTTATGGCATAGAAGATTAGGTCATGCCAACATGAAACTTATTTCCAAAATTTCAAAAAATGATCTTGTGAGCGGTTTACCAAAGGCAAATTTTCTTAAAGACAAAATTTGTGATGCATGCCAATTTGGTAAACAAACAAAAACTTTTTTTAAAACCAAGAAATATATTTCCACTACTAGACCACTGCAACTGATACACATGGATCTTTTTGGACCAAATAGAGTTGCAAGTTTAGGAGGAAAATATTATGCATTTGTTATTATTGATGATTTCTCTAGATATACTTGGGTCATCTTTCTTGCTCATAAAGATGAGGCATATAATGCTTTTACCAAGTTATGCAAGAGAATTCAAAATGAAAAGGGTTATACTATTTCAAGTATCCGAAGTGATAGGGGAAAAGAGTTTGTTAATAAAAATATTGAAACATTTTGTGATGAAAATGGTTTTGTGCATAATTTTTCTGCTCCTCGAACTCCTCAACAAAATGCTCAATGAGATGGCAAGAACAATGCTCAATGAGAACAACTTGCCTAGTTATTTTTTGGCCGAAGCAGTAAGTACTGCATGTTATGTTATAAATAGAGTTATGCTAAGGTCTAAATTAGATAAAACCCCCTATGAGCTTTGGAATGAGAAAAAGCCCACCATTAGTTACTTTCATGTATTTGGATGCAAATGTTTTATTTTAAATGACAGGGATAATTTAGGCAAGTTTGATGCAAAATCTGATGAAGGTATCTTTCTCGGATATTCTACTAATAGTAAAGCTTATAGAGTATTTGATAAAAAGATTTTGACTGTACAAGAATCTATGCATGTAGTATTTGATGAATCTAATTCTTTACTCTTCAAGAAATCCATTGATGAAGAAACAGGAGATATAAATAATACTGAAAATCTCAATCTCAACAAAGAGAACACAATAGAGGAAGTCCAAAATGGAAACATCAAGAAAGATCATCAAAATTTAATACAAGATGCAACCAAACAGTAGAAATTTGTGAAAGATCATCCATTGGAACAAATTCTGGGAGAACCTTCACGAGGTATAAGCACTCGATCATCTCTTAGAAATATTTGCAATCATACTGCTTTTCTATCTCAGATTGAACCTAAAAATATTGATGAAGCACTTCTTGATGAATCTTGGATTCTAGCTATACAAGAAGAGCTTAATCAATTTGAAAGAAATGATGTTTGGACACTTGTTCCTAAACCCAAAAATCATACTGTTATTGGAACAAATGGGTTTTTAGAAACAAGAAAGATGAGTCCGGAATCATTACCAGAAATAAGGCTCGACTTGTAGCCCAAGGTTTCAATCAAGAAGAAGGAATCGATTATGATGAGACATATGCACCAGTCGCAAGATTAGAAACTATTCGAATGCTACTTGCATATGCTTGTTATAAAGATTTCAAACTTTTTCAAATAGATGTTAAAAGTGCTTTCTTAAACGGTTTTATAAATGAAGAGGTATATGTTGAGCAACCTCCAGGTTTTGAAAATCATATTTCTCCAAATCATGTTTTCAAACTCACAAAAGCACTATATGGACTCAAACAAGCTCCTAGAGCGTGGTACGAGAGACTTAGTAGTTTCTTGATTGAAAAAGGCTTTTCAAGAGGAAAAATTGATACAACTCTTTTCATTAAATACGAAAATGATGATATTCTTTTGATTCAGATTTATGTTGATGATATAATATTCGGTGCTACTAATGAAAATATGTGCCAAGTTTTTGCTAAGACTATGCAGGAAGAATTTGAAATGAGCATGATGGTAGAGCTTACATTCTTTCTCGGATTGCAAATTAAGCAAGCAAAAAGTGAGACATTCATCAATCAATTGAAATATATTAAGGAATTGCTGAAGAAGTTTGGGATAGAAGGTGCTAAGGAAACTGGAACACCAATGAGCCCATCCATTAAACTTGATAAAGATGAAACTGGTAAACCAGTTGACTCGAAGGTATATCGAGGTATGATTGGTAGCTTATTATATTTGACAGCCAGTAGACCAGATATTATGTTTAGTGTGTGTTTATATGCACACTTTCAATCATCTCCAAAAGAATCACATTTAATTACAGTTAAGCACATTCTTAGATATCTTAGTAGTACAATTAACTTAGGGTTATGGTACCCTAAGCACACATCTTTTGATCTAATCAGCTACATAGATGCAGATTATGCTGGCTGTAAAATAGATTGAAAAAGCACTAGTGGAGCATGTCACTTCTTAGGTCGTGCATTAGTTTCCTGGTTTAGTAAAAAACAAAATTCTGTTGCACTATCTACTGCTGAGGCAGAATATGTTGCTGCGGGTAGTTGTTGTGCTCAAGTTCTTTACATGAAGCAACAACTTGAGGATTTTAAACTTATGTACAATCACATTACAATCAAATGTAATAATACAAGTGCTATAAATCTTTCAAAGAATCCAATACAATATTCTCGGACCAAACGTATTGAAATTAGATATCATTTTCTTAGAGATCATGTGCAGAAGGGCGATATTGTATTAGAATTCACTAGTACACATGATCAATTGGTAGACATTTTCACAAAACCCCTACCAGAAGATAGACTATGCATGATTAGAAGAGAAATATGAATGATATATGCCATGGATATCTGCTACATACTTTTATTTCATTATCTTAAATGACCTACAGAAACTTGAGACGTTTAGTCTCATCATTCAAATGCATTTGCTCCTCATAAATCATCATGACATCCTTGTCTAAAGGATTAGGCAATAGAAATGAAGAGGTAAGCAAGGATTTCAAATCCTTATTCTGTTGCTTTAACTCTACTATTTTTTTGTTTGACTCATAAACAAGTCGTTGAAGTACAGAAACAGTCTCGTTAAGCTTCTCAATTTCGCGAGTTTTGGACTGCAACCGAGCAGAAAACGCGACGATAGATGATGAGTATCGAGTTTCGAGACCCACAAGCTCGTAAATGGCGTCATGATCTGATTTATTAGCTAAATCAGTCTCTTGTTGCTTCATGGCGCCCACGACAGATGCAGAAATAGATTGAGACTGAGGTGAAGGATACCTCAAATCTTGATCAAGAGAAGCACTGAAGGGAAATCTACGAGCCATTGAAAATTTGTAGAATGAGAATGCAAGCAAATTGCAAAGATGAGAAGAAAGCTTGATGCGAAATAGATAAAACTAAGGATTGCTCTTATAGAAACGGAAATAAGAACAAGACAAGCTTACAAATCATGATAATATCTCATTTTTCAGCAACATCAAGCGGATCAAATCTCTGTACCGAATTGCCAGAGCTACGCCTCTAGCCTTTGCAGGTTTTGTCGGGCACGGGTGGTTTCAATTATTTAGCTCTTTACAAAATCTCATTCTGCACCGAATTACCGAAACTAGGCCTCCAGCCTTTGCAGGTTTTGTCGAACACATGTGGCTACGCACCGAATTTCTACAGTCTCTACTAACGCAGGGTTTTATTTGTCTATTGGTTATTGTAGGAATATATCTTATTGAGCTAATTATGATTCCTTTTTAATGATGCCAAAAGGGGGAGAAGTTTTAGACTAGAATATTAACATTATTTAATTTGCTAAACTTGTTATATATGTTTGAAATTAAATTTATATTTTTACTTGAAAAACTAACGCACATTCTCTAGGGGAGCTTAAGTATTAATACATGTTTCAAGTTCTATCAAGCATTTGTCATCGTCAAAAAGGGGGAGATTGTTGAACTCAAGGTTTCAAGTTTCGTGTAAATCTACACATGGATTTTGATGATAACAAATAAATTCAAAGAATAAAGGAGTCTCAAACTCAAGTTGTCCACACAATAGAATCAAGCACATCAAGGAAGCAAACATGAGCAAGAAGGGAACAAGTTCACATTAAAATCATAGAGTAATATTGTAAATCTCTTAAAAATTCGAAATTAGGATTAAGGCTCAAAATTAATATTTTATCATAAAACATTAAAATACATTTTCCACATATGCATGAATATTTTTAAAATTAAATTTAAAAATTTTGAAAGATAATTGATTGTCATCTTTCACATGTGCATGACATGATTAAAGATTTGAACTTTGAAAATTTTGAAAGATGATTGATTGTCATCTTTCACATGTGCATGACATGATTAAAGGTTTGAATTTTGAAAATATTAAGATGATTGATTGTCATCTTTCACATGTGCATGACATGATTAAAGGTTTGAACTTTGAAAATATTAAGATGATTGATTGTCATTTTTCACATGTGCATGTTTTATTTAAATATTTTCAAAAGTGATGGATGCTTTTCTTGACTTATGCAAAAGGTAGATATCTTTGTTTGAAAATTTTGAAAAGTAAAGTGTATTCCTTTTGTCATATGCAAAAAGTAAAAGATTAGATTTGAAATTTTTGAAAAGTAAAGTGTGCTCCTTTTGTCACATGCAAAAAGTAAAAAGATTTGATTTGAAATTTTTGAAAAATGAATGTTGATGTCTTTGACATGTGAATCTTTTCAAATTTGAATATGAAATCTCATATGCCTATAAATAGATCATTTTGAGAGCTTCACATTTACAACACCAAGAGCATACAACATTCATTCAAAGTTTTCATTCTCTCTTCTTTAAGCATTGAGCCTTAACCCTTGTTTATTTTGAGAGATAGTTTGTGCTGTATTGTTTTTATTTCACTCATTGAGGAGTGTTTTCTGATAGTCTACCCACTATCAATTCTTGTATCAGTAAAAGGGTGTATATAACCCTTGTTTGTGTAGAAGGTATTCTATACGGGGAATAGTTAAATCACCAAGTGTGAGGTGATTGGAAGTGTAGAAGGTGTTCTACACGGGGAATAGTTAAATCACCAAGTGTGAGGTGATTGGAAGTGTAGAGGGTGTTCTACACGGATCCTTTGGAGTGGTGCTGCTCAAAGGTGTAATAATTTTCTATCTCTACCTAAAGGAAATTGAATAGTGGATTTGGGGATCCTGAAGTGGTAGCTTGAGGCGAGGACGTAGGCAATGGGGCCGAACCTCGTTAACATACTGAGTTTGCTTCTCTCTTACCTTTACTCTTTATATTTATTACTGTTTCATATTTTGTTTATATTTTATATTGTATACTTGATTTATAATTGTTAATTTTTTAATACAACTCAATTCACCTCTCTCTTGTGTTAGTCATCTGGGCAACACCGTCTATTGTGTTAATTAGTTTTACATAGATCATTTTCTGAGAAAACGATGGATGTTTTTATTGGAGTTTATCTTGGGCCAAATGAGATTTTAGCGTGTGTTTATTTTATTTATTTTGAGGAAGATGATTTTAAACTTTATGCATATGGTGTCACGTACATGCATATTGTTGTTGCAAAAATATATTTTATATCTTGTAGTTTGTTTAGGTTGTATTTACCTGCGATGCCATTTCTGGCATCGTAAATTTTGGATGCAGAGATCGAGGAGGTTGAGCCTGAGGAGACGGCTCCACTGTTAGAGTAATTGTGTTATAATTTATTATCTTGGGAAATGTTTCCTTTTGATGTAAATATTTTATATTTTGATTTTCGGATGACTGTATTAAATCTCCTGCGGAGAATTTATATTACACTGGTTTGTAAAATATTTCTAAAAATTATGGTACTTAGATATTGACTTTATTTGTCTGTTGCTTTTATTTATGCATATTACGTATTCACACATTTAGCACTTGATGTTGGGAGTGCGTGACCCGTATTGTCAGTATTCCGATGCCTCGATTCCCGTGTTTCTGTAAGTGAAAGCTGGAGGCATCACAATTTCTCATAAAATGTGATACCCCACATTTACGTGTATTTGTATTGAAAAATTATTTAAATTTTAATTAATGATTCTGTTGTTTTAAATTAAATATGGTTTTTCATTATTTTATTTGTATTTTATTTTAAGTTGTGAAATTTAAATTGACGTGCTTTCTTTATATTAATTAATGTTTCGTATTTAAATTACTCTTTGATTTAAATTAATTTATTGTTGGATTTTAAATATTTTATTTTATTGATATTGAACTGTAGCATTTTCAATTGGTTTTTATTTATTTTAGTGTGCTCTTTTTCTAGCTGGACTGCATTTCTTTTTCCTTCTTTTTCTTTTCTCCTTTTTTATTTTCCTTTTTCTTCTTCTTTCCCCTGCATTCCCCCCCCCCCCCCAGCCCGTGCAGCCCCTTCCCCTTTTGGCAGTCTCGGTTCTAACTGTTACCGCCGGCCACCGTCTACCACCAGCCCTCACCACTGTTCATCCCTGGACCGACAATCGCCGGCAAGCCTCTCCCCACCGACGATGTCACCTCACGGTAGACTTATTGTGTGTGTGAGCTACCCAACCCAAAATGGGGTTTTCCAAGCTTCCAACTGTCGTAGTTCTGCCGTGAGCCACCCATCGACATCACTGCCTCCATCATCAGTCTCCCCTTACTCCGGCGGCCTTACCTTGCCGTTGGCAGCTCCCCAAACCTCCCTCATCTCCTCCGTGCAAACTAGGCCCAAAATGGGTCTCTTGCATTTTCAGGCCACACCGCCGTCACCTCCGACCACCCATGGTTCTGACAACCTCGTGGCACTCTCCCCCTTCACCACTGAGCATAGCCCACTGCCGGCGAGCCCCCATCTCTTTCTCTTCCTTCCACCCGAAATGGGTGTGAAACCCACAGGTTTCACCTTGTGTCGCCGTCGTCCACCACCTTCCGGCGTCACCTCCACCACCAAAGTGTTCCCCCACCTCAGCCGATCATCCCTCTAACTCAATTTCCCGATACACGGCCCCACCTTCCCTGTACAATCCCAAATCTAAAAATAGAATTCCACTCATTTTGAGCCCGATCCGCCACCTTCCAGTGGTTGCACTGCTTCACCACCACTTTCATGAGATTCCCCACCCTCCAATGAATATTTTCCTAAATTTTGGTGTCAAACCGAACACTATCTAGCCCAACGTACAAAGTGACCACTACGAGCGATGTAGACTGGCGCTTGCATCAACAAATATTGTATTTGTTTGATGTTGGGATTTATTGGTTGGTGTTGGAATTTATTAATTGTTTGTTATTTTGCATTTTGTAGAATACATTGCATAATACACGGTTGTTGTGTATACTTGGTACTTGGATTTTAATGTGAGCCGTGATTGTCGAATTTATGGATTTTAATGGTTTTTGACTGAGTCATAACTGGGACGACGGTACGTAATGCCCGTTATGATCAGTGGGTATGAATGATATAACGGGGACGACGATACATAATATCTGTTATGGTCATTGTGTGTGTATTTCATATCAATGACAGCGATATGTAACGCCCACTATGATTGGTGATGTGTGGAGTCATATTGGGGACGCTAATATGTAATACCCAATATAATTAGTGTGTTTGTGTCATAATAGGGACAGCGATACGTATTACCTATTATGATTGGTATGTATGTCATATCGGGGATGGCGATACGTAATGCTCGATATGATTGGAATGTTTGTGTCATGAAGGGGATGACGATACTTAACGCTTGTATGACTGGCATGAATATGGGCGTAAGCAAGGATGGTGGTAGAATCCCGCTTGCGATACCCATCTATTGTATTAATTGGTTTAATGTGAATTATTTTTTGGGAAAAATAGTTGTGATTTTTAAAGTATTTACAGATATCTTTTTCTGGGAAAATGATGGATGTTTTCATTGGAGTTTTATCGTGGACCAACATTTTGGTGTGTGGTTATTTTATTTATTTTGAAGAAGATGATTTTCATGCATATGGTGTCATGCTCATGCATATTGTTGTTGCATGAGTATATTTTATATCTTGTGGTTTGTTTGGATTGTACTTATCTGTGATGCCATTTTTGGCGTCGTAGTTTATGGTTGCAGAGTTTTGTGGAGGCTGAGTTTGAGGAAGCGACTCCGCTGTTGAAGCATTCATATTATAATTTGTTATCTTTGAAAATTATTTTTCCCTTTTTATAAATATGTATTTGTGTAAATTGTATTTCAGATGACTATATTAAATCTCTTGTTGGAGAATATGTATTAAAATAGTTTGTAAAATAATTCTAAAAATTCAGGTACTTAGATATTGACTTCAATTATCTGCTGCTTTTATTTATGCATGTCACGTGTTCACACACTTAGCACTTGACAATTGGGGATGTGTGACCCGTGTTGTCAACATCTCAACGCTTCGATTCCCGTGTTATTTTAAGGGAAATTTGGGGGACGTCACATAAAAGTTTGTTGTTCTAACTCGCTATATTATCAAAGCTATCCTTTATTGAGGAGGTTGTGTTTTTACTAAAAAAGATAGCAAATTTATCTTTGTTTAGTCTCTGAACTATTGCTGCCTAATAATGACCTATAAGCTCCATCATTCTCTTCCATTCCATAATTAAAGCCTGACAGAAATTTAAATGGTCATCTGCAAAGAACAGATGACTAATATGAATTTTCCTTCTAGCTAATGGAAGACTGTTTAGCATTGTTTCTTTCAACATTGTTAAGCATTTTATGTTAGATCCTTTAAACATATGATGAATAGATAGGGTGAAAGAGAATCACTCTGTCTAATTCCTCTAGATGGAATGATAGCTAATTGTGGAACACCATTGATTAGCAATGAATAAAACATTGTGATAACACATTTGGTGATCAAATCAATCCATTTTCTGTTGAACCTCATCTTTTCCATTGTAATTTTGATAAAAGACCATTTCAATCTATCATATGATTTACTCATGTCCATCTTTAAAGCCATATAACCTTTGGACCCTTTCATTTTATTCCTCACTGAATGCAATGCTTCAAATGCTACAATTACATTATCTCCTATGAGTCTACTTTGAACAAATGCACTCTGAGTTGGGGAGATGATGCTTGGCAATATTCTTTTCATTCTGTTAGGAAGAGCTTCAGTCATAACCTTGTACATCACATTGCACAAGCTTATAAGTCTGAATTCTGTAACTTTTTGGGGTCTTTTTTTTATTATCTTTGGGATTAAGAAACTATGTGTTTCATTAAATAATTTGTCCCAATTATTAGTATTGAGAGCTTCCATTACTGTTATACATATATCCTTAACTAGATTTTTTCAGTGTTAAAAAAAACTAGCTGAAAACCCATCTGGTCCTAAAGAACTCATAGGATGCATGCTCGAAACAACTTCTTGTATTTCTGAATAGTCAAAGTTTCTGATCAATTTGTTGTTCATTTCCTCTATGATCAATGGTGGCATGGAATCAACACATTGTGCTTGTCTCACTGGATTAGAAGTAGCATACAAATCAGTGAAAAACTTCTGAAAAGTTTGTTCTATTATTTTGGTGAGGTAAAGAGATTGCCTTCTTCATCACTAATTCTATGAATCAAGTTGTTCTTACACCTTTGTGTTACACACTTGTGAAAGTAAATGGTGTTCTTGTCCCATTCTTTAAGCCATCTTTATTTTGATATTTGCTTCCATTTCTCTTCCTCTTGCTCCATGTTTAAACTGATTTATCTTTGAATCTAAGTGATTTCTTGAAGATATAATCCTTGTTTCCTATCTTGTAATTGTGCAACTTGTCCCAGCTTGCTTATAATAGCCTTTGTTGATTCATTTATGTTGTTTCTTGTTCCAACTAAGTAACTGTGCTTTGCATTCCTTTAGCTTGTATGAGAATCCTACTAATGAATTATCATTATTGTCCTGACCTCTCCATTTATCTTAAATCAATTCCTTGCATTCATAGCTTAGACCCAATTGTATTCATATCTAAATAATATTTCTCATCTTTTTTCTTTCAGGTTGCAACCGGTTACTCATTGTTGGTAGAATTGGATTATGATCTAAGGAGCATGTTTCTCAAACAATGACTGAAATTTCATGAAACATATTCATGCATTCAGTGTTTGCATACAATTTATCTAATCTTTCCTTGATAGAGTCTGAACCCTTTCTTGTGTTATTTAATGCCACTATACATATATCACTCAAATTTGTGTCCTGCAAAGCCTATCTAAACCCATCCATTTGAGTGAAGTTTCTTTGAGAACCTCCCCATTTTTCATTTTGTTGAAGTATTTACACATCCATGGCCTATGATCTAAGGGTTATAAAATCCCGAGTAATTGCTAGCTACCTTTTCCTTTAGCTATGACTTGATTTCCATAGAATCCAGTTAAGGTCCATGTGTTTCCAGTTTTATCATTTGCCACTTAAAAAAAAAATGTGATAATTGGTATAGGTTTCAATTTTAATTTCACAAATTGCTTTCCACATCATTGCCAAGCCTCCAATGCAATATTTGATATTGACAATAAAACTTCTATCATAACCTATTTCATTTCTGATTTTTTCAATCTTCTTCCTCGAGCACTTTGTTTCCATAAGGAAGGGAATTTCTGGACACTTTTACTTTGCTAAAATATAAAACTCTCAAACTGTTTGGGAGTTCTCAAACCCTTGACATTTTTATGCCATGCACTCATTGATGTAGGTGGAGCTACTGAGCAGCCTACACCTTTAATTCCTGAGATTTGCTCCTTTCAAGTTGAGCCCTTATTCATTTTCTTGTTTGCTGTTTTCTAACTAGCTTTATTTATCACTTCATTTCTCTTTTCCTTCCCCTTGTTTCAACTCTATAAATGGTGTTACTATCCATTTCATCTGTCATTGGTGGATTTATATTTTTGGCCTTTCTTTTCCACCCCAATGGTTTGAGCTCTTGGAACGTCAGTGTTTAGAGATGCTACATGTTTGTAAAAGTGATTTGATGAGATTTCTGGTCATAGAATTTTTGTGGGCTCTACTATACAATTTTTTTTAGAATGATTTTGTAAGGCTTTGACACTTGCAAAATGTGTCTAGTGGATGTGAGGTTGTGGATCTTTTGCAATTGTTAAGGAAGTGATTTATGATAATTGGGTAATTATGTATTTAAGACTACAAGTTGATTAGAGTGCGCAGCGGAAGAGTGGTTTTGACATTTTGATCATTTGAAAGTTTTTGTTGCTACTTGTTTGAGGTTCATGGATTATGCGAAGAATTCAGAGTCATTATTAGGTTTAGCCTTATAATCAAAGTTCGGCGTGGAATGGTTGTAGCTGATAAAATTTTTAGGTTTTTCTTGTGGTGCTAGTAAATTTCAAAGACAAAATTTTTTTAAGAGGGGGAGAATGTAACACCAGGCTCCAGTGCCACATTTCTTTTTAAAATTCTTTATTTTAATTAATTAATTATTTAAGTAAAAACTCCTTTTTGATATTCAAAGATTTATTTTGAAATTGACCACGAGTGCAAAATTGTTGTTTTAGTAAATTTTGTCTTTTCTCATTCGATTTGATGATTATTAAAAATCTTTTTATGGGCCGAGAAATTCATTTTAGACAAATTGATTTTTTTTATTATTATTATCATTGTTTTAAGTTAAGGCCTATTTTAATTAGGGATCCGGCTCACGTTTTGGTTTGAAGGGTTTATTATCATTTTCGAATAGATTAAAGTTACAACTCTTGACTCCCTTTTCTCTTCAAGGATTAACCCACTTATGCACGTTCCTAAGCATAAGTGGCTCTTCCTTTTTATCAAGGATTTAGCGAGTTATCTTTTCTGATCCCCACAAAATCTTTCTCTCAACAAACTTAGATACTCAAAATATCCCTCTCATTTTTTTTAGGATTCAACTTTCCACCACCTGATCTTGATATATACAAATGCACACACGTCTCTCACCAATGCCTGTCCCAAGTCCCACGATTGCAACTTTCAGGGATTCACGGTCACAATCTTTTTTTTTTTAAATCAATGCAGTTACTCTTCCTCATCTACGGTTTTCAATATATATATATATATATATATATGTACACGACTCTCCCTTGCACTTCATGCAAAGCCCCTCCACAAGCAATGATGAGCACATGAACCGCGAAAAGATGCCACTACCAAAACCCCTCCATGCCGAAACCATTGTAGGACTAGCCCACAGCCCCATCAACCTCGCGGCCCTCTCCTCAGCATTCCGTGGGATAGTAGTTTCCAAAGGACCAAGCCACTGTATTCTTCAGCTTTGCCTTCACTCCACTGTTGACAGCCACCGTGAATCCACTACTTTTAGACACCACCACAAGTCTTAGCTCATCATTTAAAAATAGAGAACCACTCTGTTTTTACTCCTCAAAACAGAGGACATACTCTCCACCGTGAGCAACGGCTAACCACCATCATCGAGAGTCCAACACGATAGTACCACCGCTACAAACCGAATAAAAAGGGCCCCGATTTTTGTTCCCCGAAACAGAGCACTCTCCACCCCTGCCATCAACCACTGCAAACACTACAAACCGAGAACAAATCGCCGAAAACCATCTTGAAAACCCATAGCAACCGCTATCCGTTTCCCTGGGTCTGTCAGTTTCCTTGCATTTCTCAGTCGCTAAATCGCCGTCGTGACCACCGCCCTTCCAATCCGTGCACAACTCCTCCTCTCGGTGAGTGATCACTTCTGCCACTACCTTTTTTTCCTTCGAGCCTGGGTTGTTTTTGTTTGCACTAAAGGACCAAAGTTAGTCATTTAGTTTTGCAGTATCTCCATATAACATTGTAAAGATTTTGATACAAAATTTTCTTTTATGCCCTCCGGGTTTTAAAATAGAAATATGCTTTTAAAGTTTTATTTAGTGAACTTGGTCTTTACTGGATTACTCTTTCTATTATTATTATTTTAAAATGTGTTTTGATAAGTCATTTTGATGATAAGTGTTTTGGATTGGTTTTACATTAAAATTTTAGTTTAGCCTCCGGTTTAGATTATTTCAAGTTTGCCTTTTAAATTTTTTTTTGAGCTTTTACTGTAAATAAATTTGGATAAGGATAAGCGGTGTTACATTCTTATTTAATAGATCGAGTTTTGATTTCTGTAAGACACTTATTGGTTTAAGTATTTATTTAGAGAAAATTGGGTTAATTGGAAAATTTATAATATTTTAGGACTTTGGAAGAACTCAATAAATTTATAGCATTTAGGAGAGAGTTGATATATAGCATTTAGGAGAGAGTTGATACTCAGGATTTTGAGGATTTTTAGATGTTGACAGAAATATTGAATTTTATGTCTCAAGTTCTATTTTCGAAGTTTGTAAATATTTAGAAATTTATGATTTATATGATTATTTAATAGGTGTCGATTATTATTTGTTCAGAATTATTTTGGAGAATTTCTAAAAAGCTAAGAAGTTTAGGTAATCGGGGTTCCTATACTTGGCTTTATACCAACTCTGAAACCGAGGTTGATTTTCTAAAAACTTTGCATGTTTTTGTTATAAATGAGAACTTGGGAAAAATAACATTGGTCAATTATTTGCATTACTCATGAAATCTATATGAAAAAGAGAAAAATGTTTATTTCATGCATAGTGTAGACATGAGAAATATTGACATGTTTCTGAAATGCATAAAAGAGTGAGTATGAAAAATGATGTTTTATTTATGTGATGTGAAATGTTAAGAGTTGTTGTTGGTTATTTAAAAATGATATGAACAAGTTTGGTACATGATTTGATATGACATGACATGACATGATATGATATGTATTTGAAAATTTTGGCATTCTTATCTGTTTGATCTGCTTTGAAATATGGTTTTGATATGATAATATGGATTCAAGTGATATGGTTGGTATAACCATGATATAATATGATAGGAGTACAACCACTTTGGAAATAAAGTGATCCTATATGTGTTTCTTTCCTGTGTGCACACTCGAGACTCCGAGAACGAATAAGAGAAAGTCTCACAATATGATACCGCCATGTTTGGCCACCGAAGATAGCACAACCCTACTACATGAATTAAACAAGGTACATGTTTTGATATGAAAATAAGATGAGATTGTAAAATTATTTGTGCTAAAGTGTTTTTGATAATGAATAGTGATTTTCTAAATGTAAAAGGAATGAAAAGTCGCTCTATTTTATTGATAATATTTTGGAAATCTATATATGAAAATAAAAAATTTCTGGTTCATGTATATGAAGTTTCTTTTGAAAATGCTCATATTTGCACTCTTGTATTCGTCCTTTGCTTACTGAGTTGTGATTAAACTCACCCCTTATCTCTAAATATTTTTCACCTGAGTTTGGATATTTCAGCCAACGAAGCATTGGACGAGATGACTCAAGAATAGTTGATTAAGTATAGAGAATTTATATGAACATAGATAAGGTTTAGTAAAAAAATATTATTGTATTGTCGTGACTTAGCATTTCTGGAATTGGTGATATTGAGAAAAGTGATTTTCAAACCAAGTTTTATATGATATTTGGGAATTTGAAATCTATAATTATAGTATTGAATGTGAGTATATGTGATAAGTAGTAACTCTCGGACCCCTACGGGACCGAGACGTTACAACAACCATCCTACTCAACAATTTGTTTTCCTTTATGATAAGTAGATAAATTGTCAATACTAGGTGACTACTCCTAAACAACTTCATACTCATCATCTTCCTGGGTGACCTAATTACCCTATATATTGGATACTCCTATTTTGTTAAGACCATCCTCAAAACCTTGAAAAGGAATTTGAGTTCTGTTTCCTCTCACTTCAGGTCTTTTGTTTCCATTATCAATAAATTGAAAGTTGTGGCCCATCACCTTTGGCCATATTGAGATTGTTCAGTACCAGAGTTATAAATTTTTGTTTTCCCCTCTCCACAAGCTCTGCCAACATGTTTGATAACCCCATAACTAAAATAGAATAAAGGCAGCCTTTCATATTTGAATTCCATGTAGCTTACTTTTCCTTCAATTTAACTAGTTTCCCACGAGGGACAGATTTAGTGATATTCATGTTGACCCTTATTGTGAAGAATTTTTCCCAACCAGTTCCTTCCCCATCAACATCTACTATTAAAACTTTCACTATATTGGATCCAATTTTCTCCCCTTCCTTAAAATATGTCATTGCAGCTAATGGTAAACCATGTAATTGAATACAAAAGGGTTTTAGGAGGAGTGCTTCTGTCAATAGTTGGAATACAAATTAAGTGTCTATCAAATGTCCCTGGTCTGCTATTTAAGATTCGTTCAATATCTACAATTCTTTGAAATTCAACCAACATATGATGTCCCACCTTGCTAAAACTGATTGAACCCTCAAGATTCTAAACTTTGGTTTGAGTTATTTTAAACGCCTCTTTGTTGAAGTTTTTGTCCATCAGATTTAGAAGAAGTTCTTAGCTTTATCATTTGCTCGTCTTGTCTCTTCAACAATGAATTCCACCTCTTTTTTCTCGTGAGTTTAAAGCCTTCCCAAAGCTTTGTTAGTTCTTCAACCATGCCTATTTGAGTACAATTATTGATTTCTTCTTTGAAATAATGGTAACCTAGCTCCACTGCCTCACCCTTCTAAAAAGGAAATGACTCCACCTTTTCTTATTTCACTTATTTTAATGATCTTTGATAAGGGAGAGCAATTGAGAAGGCGTGATAGAGCATAGAGGTATTGATACCTAATATTGATCATGTAGTAAAAGGCCGAATTTATTAGTGTAACTAGTAATGCCATGGTAAAAAGAGTAGTGCTACTTTATCTTCTCAAATTTCTATTTTTTTTTCTTTTTATTTCAAATATTTTTTGAATATATTTAAACATTCTAAAAAAATTTATATCAATACATTAATAATTATTTTTTTCATGACCATTAAATAAAAAATAAAAAAAATCATATATATAAACAGTTAAAATAAGTGAACAAAATAAAATGATATAGTAATATTTTCCAATAAAAATGGCCACTTTAAGCCAAAAGATAAATTGCTCTACTTTTCACACCTTCATTATTTGGTGCGATTAATTATATTATATTATAGATCAACCTGACAACGTGAGACAAGAACGTCAAATAATTATTTGACCAAATGCACTCAACCGCGTCCCCCATTCACATTGAGAACGGCAATTTCGCAGCAACCTCACGTTGGATGGATGTGGTCCTGTGGAACCAAACTCCAAGGAAGAATAAATCCAAAATTAAATGCTAAAAATATTCTTAGCTTGACTCATGTTGTGTCTGATCTGGTTTCACCAACTCCTAAATCTTTTTAAGCTAAACACGAGATATGGAAGGTCACATGAGGTCACATTGGTTACTCCCATACATCCCATTTGGTGCAGTACTTATGATAATACGTCTTTAATTTCCGTTTAAACTTATGGAGTTATTAACTAAAATTTCAAGAAGTAACAGGAATAGATATAAAATTATATGTCCACAAGATTTAATGAGCATTAAATGGTATATGAAAAATTAGTTGAGACAAAAATAAATATTATTATGGTATAACATTTTTATTATGGTTGGACATATTTCATATAGGTTGATTTCTTCTTCTTTTTCTTTTTTAGCTTGGCAGGCAAGAGTCTAGTCCACCAAAGGTACAAGTTAATCTGGTAATTATCTGGTAATTAATCTTCAGTAATTGAAAATAAAAGCATTGAAGTTAATAACTTTTATTAGTAGGAAAACAGTTAAATTGAATAAATATAAATTAATTTTAAGTTGTTACTTTTTAAAATACACATTCAACCTTTTATAGATTAATGATTTTTGCCAATTTATTTCTACTGCGAATTTTTATTTTTTAAATTTCATTACCTAAAATCTTAGTATTTTTCAATAAACTTCGCCGTGCATGCATTCATTTTTTGAAAAAAAAAAATCAACAAATAACAAAATTAAAAGAGAAGTTCATTGAAAGTTGCAATGAGCTAAAGGCGATCACACATTACAACAAAAAGAAATAAGAAACAACCTGGTAAAGACAATTACCACCTACTCGTGGGGCCAAGTGGGAGCTTAATGTCTGGAACTTTGTGAGATTCCTTTTAGCCTTTTGCCAGAGAGGAAACTTGTTACTACTTCTTTCGACTGTTTTGCTAATCTTTGCTCATTTTCTTGATTCATTCTTTTTTTCCCCGAAGAGAAAAATGGTAGATATTCTTACTCCATTAGTTCAACTACTTGTTGATCCGTTAATATCCGAAGTGCTGAAATATGCATGCCAACTGGGATCAGTTGATCCCGTTGGAAAACATTTGAAAAACTGGGAGGAAAGGTTGAAAAGGCTTAAGATGGTGCTTGAAGATGCAAACGAGAAGCAACATACTACGAGAGAAGTGAAAGCATGGCTTGATGATCTCACAGACTTGGCATACGACATGGAAGACGTTCTGGTTGAGCTCTTCCCGGAAGCTAATTTGCAGGGCAAGTTGATTGGTGAAAGACAGGCTAGCATGACTAGTAAGGTACGGAATCTCGTTCTTGCTTGTTTTAACAGTTCTACTCCAAGTCATGTTGTTGAGGTCGAGAGTACGATGAGAGAAAAGATAGAGGAGATCAGTAATCGATTTGATGAACTTATGAAACAAAAAGACAAATTGAACTTTAATCAAACTGTTGATGGAACGGCCAACACAATAGCAAAGAAAAGGCAAGCAACTTGTTTAGTGAGGACCAAAGATTACATGTATGGCAGGGAGGAGGACGCAAAGGCTGTACTTAATTTATTGCTCAACAATGATGGTTTAACTGAATTAAACGCGATTTGTATAACTGGCATGGTGGGTATAGGCAAGACAAGACTCGCCCAGTTTGTATATCGTCATATGGATGTGGTAAGCTTTTTTCAGCTGAAAGCATGGGTTAGTGTTTCTGAAGATTTTGATGTTGAGGCGATTACAAAAAAGATATTAATATGCTTTACGAATCCTGAAATGAACTGCAACAACATGGATCTAGATAATTTGCAGCTGAATCTAAAAGAGGCAATATGGGGCAAGAGTTTCCTAATTGTTTTGGATGACGTTTGGAATCGAGACTCTTCTAAGTGGAATCTTTTGTGTGCTCCTTTTGAAGCAATGGCTCCAGCAAGCAGCATAATCATCACAACACGTAATCAAGAAGTCTCGTCACGGATGACAACTTTTAAAGTTAGACCTTACAGGTTACGATCGTTGTCAAATGATGCTTGTTTGTCTATATTTGCCCAACATGCATTGCATTCAACAGACTTTAGTGCACATCCGAAGCTAAAAGGAATTAGTGAGAAAATTGTTAGCAATTGTAAAGGCTTGCCTCTAGCGGTGAAGGCAGTCGGAAGCCTCTTACACAATAACGAAAATGAAAAAGGTAAGTGGGAATTATTTTCAAACAGTACGATATGGGACACATTGGAGCTAAGTGGAGATGTTCCATCTCTTATGTTGACCTATCACCATCTCCCCTCACATCTAAAGAAGTGTTTTGCTTATTGTTCTGTATTCCCAAAGGGCTATGAATTTGAAAAGAACCAGGTGGTTCTATTATGGATGGCTCAAGGTTTGATTCAAAGCAGAGATCAGAACATCGAGTTGGAAGTTTTGGGTAGGGAATATTTTAATGATCTGATTTCATGGTCACTTTTTGAAGAATCATACAAGGACAAATCAAGATTTCTAATGCATGATCTCATCAATGATCTGGCTCAATTGGTTGCAGGACAGAGTAGTGCTGAGCAAGGGAATGTCCGCCACTTGTCTTACGTGGGTGGCAAATATGATGGAAATGAAAAACTTAATGAATTTTTTGAACAAAGATGTTTACGTACCTTCTTACCTCTCAAGTTGCCATGTCCAAGATATTGCTATTTGCCGGCTCATGCTCCTTCCGAATTGATTGCAAGGTTACCACTCCTAAGGGTTTTAAGTTTAAGAGGGTACCGCATAACCGAGCTACCTGATTCAATCCATAATTTAAAGCATCTACGGTATCTTGATCTTTCCGAAACTTCCATTAGAAGCTTGCCAGAATCAATAACTACTCTCTGCTACTTGCAAACTTTGTTGTTAGAGAATTGTCAAGATTTAAAGAGTTTACCTTCAAAGTTATGGAAGCTGGTCAACCTTCGCTGCCTCAATATTGTAGGAACAATTCATTTGGAAGGAATGCCTATGCAAATAGGTAAATTAACGTGCCTCCAATCGCTATCTAATTATATGGTTGTTGGTGGAGATCATAGTACTTGCGCTGGGATGAAAGAGCTAGGTTCTTTGCCACATCTTGGAGGGACACTCTGCATTTCAAGATTGGAGAACGTGACTCAACCCAGGGAGGCAGAGGACGCTAATTTAAGCAGCAAGCTGCTCAAAATTACAGGGTTGTCGTTGGAGTGGAGTAAATGTAATATTAGTGGAGCAAGAGATCAGTTAGAGGTGCTTGAGAAGCTAAAGCCCCACAAGAATTTGGAAGAACTCACTATTAGGAACTATGGTGGTGAAGATTTTCCAACTTGGTTAAGTTCTTCATGTCCATCAGTTCCATATTTTCTCGATATGGTGAGCTTGAAGATTGAAAATTGTGAAAACTGCAAATTATTGCCGCCAATCGGGAAACTATCATCACTCAAAATGCTTTCCATCGGAGGCATGGCTAATATCAAGAATGTTGGTCTTGAGTTTTGTGGTGATGGTATCTCAATGCCTTTCAAGTCCTTGGAGATTTTGCATTTCAAAGGCATGAAAGTGTGGAAGAATTGGAGTCCTTGCGAAGAATTCCCAAACTTACGTGAGCTTTCTCTCGGAAGTTGTCCCAAGCTATTGGGAAATGTACCAATCAGTCTCCCTTTACTAAACAAACTTAAGATATATGATTGTGGGCAATTAGTGATCTCGGTTTCAAACTTTCCGAATCTGTGCAAAGTGGAAATTGCGGGATCAAAAGGAGTGGTTTCCAGAGGCATGGTTGAATTCAGTTCATTAGAAATCAGCTCATGTCTTTCTGATCAAAGTTCAAGATTCACATCTCAATTAGTGGAAAGCAGCTTTCATATACAAGGACTGACAACAACAGAGGATTTAACCATTTTGAATTGCGAAGAGTTGAGACGTTTGTGGGCGTCAGATGTTGAGGGATCACTATTTCCACAGCTTCCACTTCTTCGTCATCTGCGCATTGAAAGATGTCCCAAACTAGTTTCTTTGGTGTCAGAGGAAGACGTAGTAGATGAACAGCTCCAACTCACAGAAATCGTGATCAAGAACTGCATAGCCCTGGAATCCTTACCGAAGGCAGTGATGAACAACAGCGCTTCATGTCTTAAGTTGCTTCGAATTGTAAAATGTGATTCGCTAGAGCATATTGCAAGAGGCCAGCTACCTCCAACTCTAGAGCGGCTAGAGGTAAGTGGGTGCAAGAACCTGCAGTTCTTGTTGGTGGATGATGACGATGGCAACTACAGTTGCAGCAGCACTACTGCATCTCTTTACTTGAAAATTCACTACTGTCCATCCCTCGAATACTTGACATCAAGCAGAGAATTGCCTGCATCAATTAAATCCCTCGAATTGTTGGATTGTCCCAACCTAATGTCAATAGCGAACAGGTTTCATCCTAACTCGTTTCTTGAATGCATTCAAGTCTCATTTTGCGAAAATCTTCAATCCTTACCCACAGGCATACGCACTCTCCGCACTCTACATAATATTGTCATCAAGGATTGTCGGAATCTTGGCTGCTCATCGGACCAAGAGTGGCAGCTGCCCGCCAACCTGAGAGTGCTTTATATATCTGGATGTCACCAAATCCGCAGCCTTCCCACAGACATACAAAACCATACCTCTCTTCAAAAATTGACATTAAAACACAGTTCATGTCCAGACAATGTATCCTTTCTGGAAGGAGGTTTTCCGGCCAACATAACTTCACTCTCAATATCTCATCATAAAATCACCGATGCCTTGTTCAAAAGGCGGTTGAACAAACTTACCTCTCTTAATATCCTTGAAATTAGTAAATGTCCGCATGATCTGGTGTCCTTTCCAGAGATGATGCTGCCTGAATCTCTAACAAACCTCAAAATCTCACACTGCCCGAATCTGAAACACCTATCTTCTAAGAGCTTTCAAGAAATCAAAGCTCTTAAGGAGCTCATTATCTCTGATTGTGGAAAGCTCGTGTCTTTTTCAAAGTATGGCCTACCTGCCTCACTCGAAAAACTTTATATCAAGGAGTGCCAAAAGCTCAAGTCCTTTCCGAAGAATGGTGTGCCTCCCTCACTGCAGCAACTTTATATCTTTGATTGTCCTCTGCTGAAACGGCGTTATCAGAAAGATCAAGGGCGACAGTGGCGGAAGATATCTCACGTCCCTTTAGTTGAATTTGATTCATGAATGTTTGCTGCCGTTTATAGGATCTTGATGGTAATATTTTTCTCCTTTTCTATCGTTTATTATTAGTTATTTATTTTGAAGAAGGGAGAGTTAATTTTACTCTTATGATTGATTTGGTTACATTTATCAGATCTCTTTCGCGCCAGACTGGTAAATACAAAGAAGGGAAGGAATTATGACAACACGAGTCTTCTCGGAATGAACTGATCGAGAAAATGAATATGAAGAGGTATGTACTTTTACTGCTCATGCATGCAGCATCAGTCTTTAATTAAGAACAGTACTACCAGGGTCAGGTATAATCCATATTCGGAAGCCGGATTGTTATTTTAAAAAATACTTAAATTAATTCAAGTAATAAAAATGAAGTATATAATATAATATATATATATATATGTGTGTGTGTGTGTGTGTGTAATTACTGAGAACAAACGCAGGAGGTGATTGAATGGAATTAAGAAAGGATCTTTGATCACTAGGAGAGTGCTATGAATTTTTTGAAAAACAAAATGTGTGATTGCTAAACATTTTTAGAGTCAAACTTTTTAAGTTTAAAATTAAATTGATACTTTTTAATGTGTATTTTTATTTTTGAGAAGGTCTTTTTCAGGTCATGAGATCCAGCTAGGTTATTTAAGTTTTAAATGAAAAAATTGTATGGTAGCTTTTCGTTGGATCAGGATGTAAAGATTTCAATTCTTATGGTCCAGGTCCAGGTCGGTTTGTAGAGTATTTTTAGAGTTTTATGAAAGGGAAGAAAAAATTTTAAATAAAAATATTATAAAATTAAGATATTTTAAGAATAGAATTTTATAATTTTGATTGGAGTTGTAAAAAACAATTATTTTTTATTTATTTTTATTTAATAAACTGATAAAGCTTTAATAATTAGTTTGAGTAAATTTTAATGATTAATTTTAAAATTTTTCAGTTAAATTATGTTTAAAAATAAAATAATTAAAATAAAATGAGATAAAATAAAAAGTTTGTATCTCATCTTAAACTCAAACATATCTAACTCTCAAAACATTTATATGTTGACGTCCTTTATTAATTATAATTTTATTTATATAATTATTAAAAAAATTATTATAAATAAATTTGAGCTATTATATTAAAGAAAATATTAGATGTACTTAATAAATAATAACAAAAAACTTATTTCTCCACGTATCATTTATTAATATATTAAAAATTATAAAATTCAAAATTTAAATTTGAAAAAAAAAATTAATAAATAAAATTTATATAAATAAAATTTAAATACATGAACACTATTTTATATTAAACTGCGTCGGCTAGTAAACATGCTTGCGTAAAAATTACATAAACCCAAGACTTCTCTTTTTCTTAACTGCCTGGAAAACGTAAGTGTACTTTTTCTTTTGCTTACAAAATTAGAAATATTCTTATATTTCGGACAATACGCATTAAGGATCCATTTCGATAAAGAAATTATTTCAACTCAATTTATTTTTTCTTATTTTCTTTTATTATTATAATTTTTTTATTTTTATATAAAATATAATAAATATGTAATCAAAATTTTCAAATTTTAATTTAATTTTTATAAATCTTAAATAATAATAATAATAATATTGAAAATAATATTTTAATAATATTTTATTTAATTTTTAACTTTTATCTAACACTATTTTATCTTATCTCACAATTCAAGTAATGTTTAAAGTCTATTTTATTTACTTTTTCTAAGAAAATTATTTATTTATTATATTTTTATTAGTCATAAATAATTAATTTTAATTATTAATAATCTATTTTAATTACTAATAATCTTTTTCATTGTTATTATTGAATTACTATTATTTTTTTTTTATAGTGCCTCCACTTGAATTCCTCAAATTATATTGTTTGAATAATCGTGTTAGTAAACTTATAATTTCTTCCTTTTTTGATGCTGGCAGACGATTCAAAAATCTGCATGGTGCGAATGCTATCTGAAAAATGCACGGGGGCGGTACGGTACGTACACTGTCTTGTCTAAAGTTCATCTGAAGTGATCATAACCTTTTTGGAGTCAAGATGAGCATCGACAGGGCGCTGCGTATGTTTATGCATGTATAATGTATTGTACCTATTTTCTTATACCGAGGCTGCCTCTGTTGCGAGAGACCTCTTTGATCTTTGAATGGAGATTTATTTAGAGAATTGCCTATTATATCTAGCTAGCTAAGTTGTTTATCCTTTTTTAATTTGAGTTTTGATTTACTGGTTGCATTAATGTACAAACACATATGTAAATTATAAATGCTCTTCATCTCCTCTCATTATTCTTACTCAAGTACATTTGTTATGTAACATATTGTAAATAGTTGTCATTAAGTCATTGACATATTAAATCAATTAACATATGTCACACTAGCAATTGGAATTATAAGTTTTCTTTTGTAACACTCGGGCCCAGCCTGTCACGTTGGCATTTTTTTTTAATTTGATAATTGGGGCACTCTCGATTTTCACGTGTAATTTGGTAGAAATCAAAAGATTGAGATAACGACGAAATGGATCATACGCCCCATCTTCATGTGCAAATCATGTGTACAAACATGTAATATATGTATAACATAAATTATCATAGTGGAAATAAATGGTTGTTAATATTAAGTACCAAAAAAGTTTTAACTATACAATCCAAATTAAAATCCTTCAAAAGAATTCATATAATTATCCAATTAAAAACTAAAAGATACTTAAGATCCATAACAAAAAATTAAAAAGGAATAATCTCTAGTCAATCACTCGAGTGCAATCAATCCGGCATCGGGCTCAAATTCTTCCTCTACAACAAAAAATATTATTCCATAAGACGGAATTGTAGATAAAAGCACTACGATAAGATTATAATATCTTAGTAAGTAAGCAGCCAAACAATACTCAACAGTTTAAAACATCTTTAACACAACCAACATATCCCTAGTCTCACAATAGATCATGCAACAACAAATCCACAATTTTTTCGAAAATGACACATTTATCCACACACGTCAAAAGTCTATTCAACCCAAATATAAACGTTTATTAAGTTTATACCATGATCTCCCATTGAAACGTCTGTACATCCTGCTTCTATTCGCTACATTAGGTGTAACGACTGTACATATGATTTCATAACGAATGATGTATAACTCCGCTCTCAATGCGTACCGTATACCATGACTAGGCATTTTTTAGCCCTCGTTAGTGGAGAGTCACGGGTCATGTGTAATTACTCTAATTGATGATTTCTTTCCTTTTCATGGTTTGTTTGTAGGGTGTGAAATTGCTCATGGCTTCTTTGCAATCCAAGATTGTGACACTCCCAAATTTTTCTTAAAATAAATACGGAAATTGAGGCATCGGGATGTTGACAACACGGGTCACGCACCCCCAATATCAAATGCTAAGTGTGTAAACACGTGACATGCATAAAATAAGAGTTGCAGCGGATAATAAAATCATTATCTAAGTACCAGAATTTTTTAAAAATATTTTAAAAATTAATTTAACATATATTTTCCAACAGGAAATTTAATATAATCATTCGAAAGATAAATCATATAAATACATATTTATAAAAAGGAGATAATAATTTCCCAATATAACAATTTTATAATAAGAATATTTCAACAGCGAAGTCGTCTCCTCAGGCTCAACCTCCACAAAACTCTGCATCCAAAAATCTACGACGCCAAAATGCATCGCAAGTAAGTACAACCCAATCAAACCACAAAATATAAAATATACTCATGCAACAATAAAACTCATGAACACGACACCAAATGCATGAATCTCAAAAGAACGTCTTTCTCAAAATAAATAAGATAAACGCACCCTAAAATTCTATTTTGGTCTACGATAAAATTTCAGTAAAATCATCTATCATTTCCCAGAAATTAATATCAGCAAATCCAATCATACCTGGCGTTACGTATCGCCGTCCCTGATATGATATACGCACATCACCAATCATAATGGGCGTTACGTATCGACGTCCTCATTATGATTCATACACACTCATTTCATACCGGGTGTTACATATCGTCATTCCCGATATGAAATACACACCCAATGACCATAATAAGGTGTTACGTATCGCTGTCCCCGTTATGTCATCCATACGCTGCCAATCATAATGGGCGTTACGTATCGTCATCCCCATTATAACTTACACATACAATGACCATAATGGGCGTTACGTATCGCCATTTCTATTATATCATTTATATCAACTGATCACAACGGGGATTACGTATCGCTGTCCCCGTTATCACTCAGTCAAAAACCATTAAAATCCATAAACTCAATAACCACATCTCATATTAAAATCTAAACACAAAATCTCACATTGAAATTTCAAATATCAATATACACATTAACAAGCGTTCAATTACACAATATATACCACTATGAACAAATATCCAATATTAAATAAATCTACTCATCAACCAAACACATAGTTGTTAACGCAAAACATATTTAAATCTCAAAATTTGTTTGAAAAGTACTTACAGCGGGTAAAAGTGTAAATCCTTGAGTAGATGTCAATCTGCAGTGCTTGTAGCGGTCACTTGTACGTTAGGCTAATGTGTTCGGTTTGACACAAAAATTTAAGGAGATACTCTTTGGAAGGTGATGAATCTCATGAAAGTGGTGGTGTGGCAGCACAACTACCAAAAGGTGGCAAATCAGACTTAAAATGGGTGGAAACCCATTTTCGAATTTGAGGTTGTATAAGGAAGGTGAGGTCGCGGTTTGAGGAGGTGAGCTAGTGGGATGACCGGTTGAGGTAGAGGAGCACTTTGGTGGCAGCGGTGAGGCTAATGGTGGCGGCAGGCGGGGCTGGGTTGCTCAATCCGTGGGTTATAAAATCCATTTCGTGGCTTGATCATGTGGGAAGAGTGAGGGGCTACCGGCGATGGGTTAGGTAGCTGGGAGACCGGTGATAAAATAGTGAAGAGATAGTGGCCGGTGGTGGAGCAACGGTGGCACTGGAGCATTTATAGGCCGCGGCTTGGAAGTGAGAGTGGGGACAAACAGCGGCATGGGCTGAGCTGAAAATAAAGGGGGTTGGTCGCCGGCCGGTGGGGAAGAGAATGGGATGGGCGGTGCTGACCACGGGCTGCGCACGGCGGCGCTAGGGGTAGGGAGAAGAAACGGCGGGAGAGAAGAAGCAGGGGAGGGCTCGCGGGTCTGGGGGGAGCAGGGGAAGAAAAAGAAAAAAGAAAGAAAGGAAAAGAAGAAAAAGAAAAGAAAAGAAAAGAAAAGGAAAAGAGAAAAAAGAAAAAGAAGAAAAAGTGGATTAACTAGAAAAAGTACAATAAATTAAATAAAAGTCGATTGAAAATACTACCATTCAATATCAATGAAATAAAATATTTAAAACCCCACACTAAACTAATTTAATTTAAAGAACAATTTAAAAATAAAACACTAATTAACATTAAGAAAGCACATCAAATAAAATCACATAATAAAATAAAGAAATTTTATTCTAATTATTAAAATAATTACTTCACATTAAAATCAATAAGAAAAGCAACATAACTCAATATTTAATTATAAAAATAATATAAAACTAATATTAACTAATCAATAGATCAAATAAATATCTTAAACAAATAAAATATGACTAATAATATTATTAAAATAAATTAAAATAATTAATACCGAGAATAAAATAATATGTAAAAATACACATAAATCTAGAATCTCACAAAAATTGTTCTTACTGATGTTTTCATGTCGAGACCATATAAAATTGCAGCGTCAATTGAAAATAATAAGCCTGAGGAAAGGCAAGATGAAGATAGTGTTCCTAGTAATCTCTTAATATTTTTATCTGTAATAAACTTTGTGTGATTGTTCATCCAAATATATTCTCTCTTTTCTTTCTATATTCCACTGAGGATCAGTTCCTGGTTTGGCAAAAGAGTGTAAACATTGTGTGGGTCTAAGGGGGTTCACAGTGGTCCTTCAGTGGCGGCCAAAGACAGAGTAGGAAAGGGAGTTGCAGCCCCTAGGAAAGGAAGATGATGTTTCGCTAGGGTGACAAAAGCGTGAATCAAAGGTAGGGAGGGAGGGAGGGAGGGAGGGAGGGAGGGGAGAGGGGGCAGGGGGGGTGGTGCTGAGCTCCTCAAGACACACATATTGGGCCCCAACGCACTTACCCGCTGCCCAACAGAAAAGAAACTCATCCGAACATCACACACACACACACACACACACACACACAAAGGCCAAACCAAAGATAGAACATTATAAAGGCACATTAAAATAAATTACATAATAACTTGCAATAATAATATAAGATAATAAGATCTAATAATTTAGTAAGTTAAAAAATAAAGAAACCAATCCAAAAAGACCAAATAAAGTAAACTGTTCGTTCAAATAAAAGAAAACATAACAAATTAAATAATATAATAAAAAAATTATAAGCAAAATAATAATAATAGCAATTTGAAAACTAAGAGCCAATAATAACAATTAAATAAAATAAAAAAATCACTAATAATAATAAAAATAGTACATAAAATACACAAAATCATGAGTACCTCATCTTTCTCCTTTAAAAAAATTTCGTACTTGAAAATGATATGCTAGCTACAACTACCTACCAAAGGGATGCTCACGGAAGTTTGTAAATTGTGATCATGGTCGCGTAAAAATGCTAGGGAAAATCAACTTTGGAGACAAGATTCTTTAAAGAAGTTTGTTAGGAATCCAATTAATTGGATTGGGCTTAATGGACCTCTTGTATTTGGTTAATAGGTTAAGTTGTCAGTGGCCCATGAGTTTAAATGTGGCCCATGGCCTTTTGCTTCGTTATTATTGATAAAGGATAGTATATAGAGGGAAGGTAGGGTTTAGGCAAAAATCATCTTGGATCTGAATCATATTCAAATTTGTCTTATAACCAAGTAGTATTTGGAAGGAAGGAGACTCTAGAAGACCTCTCGTATTCTATTCCATGCAACTCATTATTGGATATTATGGCATTCATCATCATCACATAATCCATTGGTGCATTCATACCATTATTTCTACATTTTCACTTGTTCATTCATGGGAACCCTTACAAAGTGAATTGCGGGGCACCCTCTTCGTTCTGTAAAAGCTGCTGCCCTCTCAAACCGAATGGAATATAAAAGAGATGACCCCTGTGAATTAAAAGCTGCTGCAGCGCCTAGTGCAGCCGAATGGGGCACAAAAGGCCATGCTTGCATGTTGAGCCCAAAGCCGAGTACGGCCTGTTATTTTGAAAACCGAATGGAAATTTGAGTGCTGCCCCTTTTCATATAAAAACCCGAATGCGTTTTCTTCTTGAAAACCGATTGAAACAAAAAAATAAAATAAAAAAATTAGGGTCTCTTGTGAAGTCCGAAAGCCCAAGTCTCAAATGAAGCCCTTGCCTTGTACTCCAAGCCAGCAACTCATGTGGCCCACCTACATAATATAAAAAAATAAAAAATAAAAACCCAATAAGAAAAAAAAAATTAAATTACAACTTTCATTTATACCTCTTTATCATTTTTCCATTTAAAATCAATAACAATGTTATGCAATCATCTGATATATTAGATTTAAATGTATAAAATATACAATAATTCAACTCAATCAATTTAAAAAACTATTTGGGAATCAATTATTTATAGAGTGATGATATTTTAGAGTTTTGAGGATTTTAAGCTTTAGGAAAATATAGATTATTTTAATATTTTATTAGTAGTATGGCTCCTTGTTAAATTGAGATACATATATATTAGCATCTTGGATTAGGGCAGGTCGCGGATTCTGTTCAAGTTCAAAACTTAGATAGTGTACTACAAAAGCCAGGAAGGTAGTGCTAGACTTTACCAAAATTTGACTGAGGTTGATTTTACAAAAACTTCAATATTGTGTTATGAAACCAACCTCACTTATTTTTCTACTCTAGTTTTCTTCAGAACATTGCATATTTGACATTTTATCATGATTATGTAGACACGAACAATTTTGTACTCTATTTTTTGACGGAATAAATTTATGAATATGATGTCTGAAATTTTATCAAGTCAATATGATGTTGTATATGAATTGTTTATTTTATTTTATGTAAAAATATCAAAGTAATTATAATAATTAATCAAAATGAGATGAGATGATATGAGAATAATTATAAAAAAAAATGAGAAAATGCAAATGCTCGTTGATTTTAAATTCCAATTTTAACCTTTTTTTTATGAAAAGGTGTATAACTCCCTTCTAAATAGGTGAGAATCTGATTCCACTTTCCCACTTCTCTTGGAATTTCTTTTTCTATAAGTGGACAAAAATAGTTTTTTTTTTCTTTTAACTTTGTAGTTACAGAAGTTATTTTTAATCAATAATTTAAGTTTGATGTATTTGTAATTACATAAAGATGGAGATGGGAATCAACATTCGCACCTCTCTAAGAATGTCATTTTTTCAAAAAAGTATAAAAATAATCTTTTAAAACTATTACGATCACATAAATGATATATATATTTTTTGAAAAGAGAACGATATCTTAATTTTATTGATTGCCTTCGTTTATGACGGAAGAATATTGTGATAATAAGTAGGACGCTAAGAATTTTCAAATATTCAAAAAAAATCTTCACAGGCATCAAAACCAATTAAATAAAAACAACCTATAAAATAAAACAAACTAACAAATGAAAGAAACCAACCAAATTAGATTCTAATACTCGGCTGTCCCTCTTTATCCATGTGCAAAATTTCTCTCAATTTTTGAGGTAAAGTCCCCCCTTCCCATATTTGCAAGTCATACCATCTTCGTCTTGTCGTGCCAAAAAATCTGTAGAATGGTTACTGTCTTTAAATTAGTGTCCTATTATAAAATTAACACCATGCAGTATCGTGAGTGTCACCTCCCAAAACTCGCAAAGATACCAAATCATACAGCTTCCAGTAAGCACCCAATCTAGGTCAGATAATTTTTAAATAACATTTAATTTTCAAATTAAAATGACTGAAGGTCTTCCAAAAATAACACCCTCTGAAAGCGCATGAAGTTTCACTTGATTGTTGGTCCCCTGCCAAAAACTAGCTTAGATTGCAGCTTTCGCCTCTGCTCTTTAGATCTTCTTCCTTAAAAAAAATCTAAAAAATCTCCTAGTGGATGGGATGCACCTCTTGGCATCTTTATTTGTTTTTTCTGTACTATCCTCAATTTCCTCGTGGTCCTCTATAAACTAAAAATCCTAAAATTGTAAGTCCTAAAATTACAAATTATATTATTTTTTATTGCAATCACAAACATGCAAAGTAAGTATGTATATATATATTTGTCTGTGTGTGAGTTAAATTTCGCGTCCCAATAAGAACTAACGCCTTATTTGTTTTTTAAAAATATTTCATCTTATCTCATCTTATTTCAAACTTATTATTACATTTTTTTCAAATTTTTATATAAAATAAAATAAATAATTCAATCTTTTCAAATTTTAAAACAAAACTAATATTAAAAAAATATATTATAATAATATTATAATAATTTTAAATTTTTACCTCATTGTATTCTATCTCATTTATAAAAATAAACCAAGCCTTCAATCATGCGGCTTCGTCAAATTAAATTCCTACTTAATTGTCGTGCGGCCCCATAAGAAATTAAAGTGCCGAAAGCCCTCTTATTGAAATTGATGTTGCAGCCCGAGTTAATTTGAATTCTCCGAGTTGTGCTCAATACCCTAGTGGGGCCTCCTTTCTTTTGAATTCATGAATTGTAGTTGAACTCCAAGTGAAATGAATTGCCAGTACGGGCCCTTCGAAAATGAAATGTGCGGCTGCTCCTCTTGTTGAGAATTAATGATGTTGAGGCCCAAATGAGAAAATCTGAAGTTGAATTCCGCATATTATGTTC